>JAHZTW010000001.1:439743225-439885601 GCA_020283515.1 Alliaria petiolata | reverse complement strand
TTTATTTTAAATTTAAAAGTTTACTAGGTATTTACGACGAAAATAAGTTTGCCACGATTTAAGGACGAACTCTGTTGCAACGGTTTTGCGACGATTTTTAAGTTTGCCACGAATTTACTACGATTATTTTCTCCTCAATTTGCCACGAATTTACGACGATTATTATTTTGCTACGAATTTACTACGATTTTTTTCCCCTCAATTTGTCACGATTTTACGACGATTATTATTTTGCTACGAATTTACTACGATTTTTTTCCTCTCAATTTGCCACGGATTTACGACGAATTATGTGTCTCGCTATTTAACGACGAATTTACGACGACACTATTAACGACGATTTTACGACGAAATCTGGATCTCCCAACATTAACGAGGAATTTGCGACGAATTTGCTTTCGCGACGATCGATTACCGACGATTGAATTTTCGTGGCAAATTCGTTGGGACTGTCGATTTGCCACGAATTTGCCACGAATTCGGCCCTCGTAAAAAGTATGTTTTCTTGTAGTGTAATGACATTTCTTGTAATTACGTTTTTTCCTATAACATGTAACAAAGGCACGCTGAGTATGGAAAATATAGACGAAATATGAGAGTAATAAAAAAGTTTTGTATGGTTATGGTCATATCACATAATTTGTATGCTATCTGAGTAACTTTCCCTTTTTTTATTACTCAAGTAATTTGCGTACCGATTTTATCCATAGGGGTTTTGAGGCCAATAATCGTAATTACGATTGTCACATAGGCGAACTTGGTCACAAAAATATATTGTTCCTTGACGGTAGATATATGGAGCAAGGTCAACGGTAAAATAGGAACCATATATTTGTTGTAAAATGATAAAGATTTTGGATTTTGGTAGACTTAAGTTGGTAGATATAAGTAAATGTAGAGGCTAAAATCCGGTAGATATTTAAAAATATTGGTAGATATATTTTTGCTGATGGTAGATTAGTTTTTAAGTTGGAAGAGTATGCGAGACATGTTTGACTTTTAAGAAGATTGACTTACAGTGACATTAGATTTATTGTGTTTTTCGGTAGATTTGTTGTGTGAAGAGACAGATTTATTTAGATGAAAAATCTGAAGGTTGGTATCGCAGTAAAGGTAGATTTATCTATTGACGATAGAGTTGTTGTAGATGCTGTTATAATGGACTTACTCCATATACATTGCAGTAATTATTAGAGTAACGTCATTGGCAGATTTAGTAGAACTGTGTAATGTACACTTATGTTTGGTAGTAGATATTTGATTTTTTTACAAAGAAATCGATAAATCTGTGATTACTACCAACTTTTATTATTGCATAAAAAATAGTCAAGACACCCAATATGTGTTGGTTAATGTCAATGGATTTTGTTTGTCTTGAAAATAGAAATCACTTTGCTCATACAAATGCATTCATTATGTTGAAGAGAGCTCATAAGTTTACGTCTTACAATAAAAATACATATACATAGAGATACAGTAAAAACTTTATAAGTTAATAATCGATAAACTAATAAACTCTATAAATTAATAAATTTCTCCCGTCTCAAGTTGAACTGGTTCAAAATATAACACAAATCGATAAGATAATAAGATAATAGTTTTTTTTGAGAATCCTATGTAATTATATGGTCTCATTAATATCATAAATTAATAATTAACATAAAATAATTTTATATAAATGTATAACTATGATAATCTATTAAAATATGAGTATATTATTGTTTTTGTTATGTTAAAATTGAAATATTGCTACAATTCATCAATAATTTAAAAATAAAATTTTGAAAATATTGTAAACTTTAGAAAAATATTATTTCTAATCAATTATTAATATATAATTTATTCTATTCAAAACCGATAAATCAATAACTCTATAAATTAATAAAATATGACAGTCCCAACATTATTAATTTATAGAGTTTCTACTGTATATGGAATTATCTACCATTATCCTATTACATATTTAAGCAATTGATACTGAAAAACAGGTAAATAAGATTTTTTTTTTTTATTACGATTCACCTATTTGTTTGTTTGTTTCTCAATATATCTCTCTCATTATCCCATAGATTTGGTAAAGGTATATGTTGTTTTGCTGGGAGAACACAAAAATAAAGACATGTTTATGGTCCGTTCTCGTTGATGTTGTGTAGTTGCTCTTTCTCTTCTCCTTATTTTATAATTCAATAAATTTGATTTTCTAATCTCTTCTTTTAATATTTTTAAAGTCGAGAATTTTACAATAAAATGCACTTTGCCAAACTCTAATATCAAAATAAGTTACTTAGGTGAACTAGGGCACTTTGAGCATGTGAAAAGGCACTTTTACCTTTATTGACAAACTCTTTAAACAAATAACATGGACGAGTGTACGTGAACGTATATTTTTATTACACGGCTGCGTTTATTTTAGATGGCTTAGTATACATATTTAATGGATTAGTCAGAGGCCGTGTTCGTATTCTAAGTGAAACGGTTGATATACATGAGGTGTGTTAGATGGAAAGCGAGGGATGCATTTGTTGGATGAAAAGTGATGGATGCATCATAAATTCTTGACAATGGATGCATTATCATAATGAGCATTCATGAATGGATCATGACATCATGTCTTCGATAGATAACGCGAGATAGATGGTGTTTGAGATGATGTGATATGCTTGATATTGCGTATCATGGATGGGTTTTTGTGGATTAAGTTATATTGATGTTATTGGGATGATGTAGTATGTGTGATATTTGTGAATATTTACGCTTAAAGATTTTTTGATGGATATTTATCCTCTGCACCATGCTGTTGGGATGATGTATTATCCTCTGCACCGATTCATTTTCCTATGTTGCCCCTATAGCTGCTAACGCCGCTGATACTCGCTCTCGCCAGCAAAACCGCAACACCAATACATTCCACCAGCATCACTCCAACGACAATTCCTCTCCGCCTCGTTTCTATAACAACAACACAAATCAGAACGGTTTTCTAAAATGTACCTTCGAAAGTGCCAGGTGTCTGGGGTGATCGGGCATATCGCTAAATATTGCCCTGATTTTTGCATCATTCGTGGTTCATCCTCTCTACAGCAGTGGCAACAACCGTACACGCAACAACCACAAAGCATACCACCTTGGCAGTCATCTCCACATATTCATCCTTGGCAACCTCGTGCCAACGTCGCCATGCTTTTTGATTTCTCCACTTGACTTGTTGACTATGACGCCTCACACCACATGACAGCAATCTCTCGGCTCACAATACGTACGTTGGCAGCGAGATGTGCGTCTTGGTGATGGCTCGACTATCCCGATTAGTCTATTACACACTCTGGTTCTTTTTCATTTCCTTCATACACTCGTCTTTTCTTTTTAAATAATGTCTTATGTGTTCTGTCACTTGATAAAAATCTCATATATGTTTTCAAATTATGTACAACTAATGGTGTTGCTTTTACATTTACACCAGCGTACTTTCAGGTCAGGTATTTACAAACGGGAGCTCTTCATCTAGAAGGCAAGCCTAAGAATGGCACTTATGAGTGGCCAAAGCTTTCGTCCTCCACACGTCCATCTCTCGCTTTTGCATCCACTATCAAAACATATTTATCTGATTGACATTCTCGCCTTGGACATCCAGCTTTATGGCATTCTCGCCACAAACATCCAGCTTTATGGTATGGTGATTTTTAATTTCAGTTGTCAGATTCTTCAAATGTTTTAACGGCTCAGACATGCACTGCTTGCTCTATTAATAAGATGCACAAGTTGACATTTACTACTTATACTTTACAATCGTTTCAGCCTATTGATATTGTGTTTTCTGATGTTTGAACGTCACCTATTATTTTAATTGACGGGTTTAAGTATTACATTATTTTTGTGGATCATTTTACAAGATACACTTGATTGTATCCTTTAAAACAAAAATATCTCAGGTTTGTAATGTATTTACAACGTTCAAAAATTTGGTGGAAAATCAATTTTTACTCAAAATCAGAACTTTAGATACCGACAATGGGGGTGAATATATTGGTCTTCGGACATTACTCTCGAGTCATGGTATCTTGCATATGACAAGTATGCCGCACACGCTGAGCATAATGCTATCGCAGAAAGAAGACATCGACACATTGTCGAGATGGGCTTAGCACTACTGTCTCATGTGTCAGTGCCGCAAACTTATTGGACTTATGCATTTGGTACAACTATTTATTTAATTAATCGCATGCCGACATCAATTATTGATTTTCAAAACCCTTTTCCAATGGCTATACGGTCATGATCCAAATGATCAAAAGTTACAGAATTTCAGTTCTCTCTCATTTCCTTGGTTACGCCCATATGCATCACATAAGCTCGATGCGAGATCTAACACCATGTGTGTTTCTCGGGTATTCCATATCGCATAACGCCTACATATGTCTTGATTGTGCAATCTTTCAGATTTATACATTACGTCATGTTGTATTTCATGAAACAGTTTTCCCGTTTTCAGTTTCAACACCCATTCACATTGATACAACTAACGAAACTAATGAAACTTATTAACTTGCATCCTCTGTTTTTCCATTAGTTACAGTGGTTCCTCAGAAAGTTGTCGTCTCCACCGGTTACGGTTACACAATCTGCAGAATAGAGTACCTCTGTTACACCAGTTCCTTCATCGGCCTCTATTGTGCCGGCTCCTGCGTCCTCGGACTCCGACACAACAAACACACAAGACACTGTATCACCTGCTGCTTCTCCTTCACCGGTTGTTGCAGCATCACCACCACCTCCTGCTACTCCGCCAATCCCTACACGTACAAGCAATCGGACTAAAAAACCAGTTTAGAAGCGCAATCTTCACACAACAGTCTCCCAAGCCATGGAAACCATACCTCGAACTGTTGCTGAAGCTCATTGGCGTAAAGCCATGGGCGATGAGATCAACTCGCATATTCGTGAACATCCTTGGAATCTTGTTAACAAAAATAATGTGTCTAATATTGTTGGTTGCAGGTGGGTGTGTACAATTACAAGGAAACCACATGGGTCTATTGATCGTTACAAGGCGCGTCTTGTAACCAAAGGCTATACCCAACAGCCTGTAATCGATTACCAAGAAACATTTAGCCGAGTTGTCACGCCGACTACCATTTGCATTGTCCTTAGTACGACTGTCACACGAGACTGCCCCATGCGTCAACTCGATGTCAACAATGCTTTTCTTTAAGGGTATTTTGAAGATAAAGTTTACATGATGCAATCACATGGCTTCCAAGACAAAGATAATCTACATACTATTTGCAAACTTCAAAAAACGATATATGGCCTTAAACAAGCTCTAAAAGCTTGGTTAAATGAGCTCCACACATTTTTACTTCAATCCAGATTCAAAAATTCAGTTGCAAATGTGTCCCTCTTCATCTACAATCATAATAATGTCATCCTCTACATGCTTGTCTACGTTGACGACATTATCATCACATGCAATAGTCAAGCACACATCTCACAGTTTATTGATTCCCTTTCTACACATTTTTCACTTAAATATTTGGGAGATCTCTCTTATTTCTTAGGTATTGAGGTAACTCGTACCAAAACTGGCTTACATCTCACACAACACCGTTACATTGCAGATTTTCTTCACCAAGCGAATCTAACAAACATGAAAACAGCGTCCACGCCAATGGAGGCTAACTCTTCGCTTACATTTCGCTCAGGAACCGCCTTCGATGATGCCACATAGTATTGTTGTCTAGACGGTAGCCTCCATACCTCTCACTAACCAGGCATGATATTTCATTTGCCGTCAACAAGCTCTCCCAGTTCATGCATCGTCCTACAACAGACCATTAGTCGACTGTCAAGCGCATCCTTATATATCTCTCCGGTACTATAAATCATGGGATTTATTTGAGAGCCAACAACACGCCAGATCTTTATGCCTTCACCGAAGCTGATTGGGCCTGAAACAAAGATGACTACACATCTACAAACGCTTATGTGGTATATCTTGGAAGTTATCGAGTTGCATGGTCTTCTAAGAAACAAACAGGAGTTGCACACTCTTCCACTGAAGCAGAATACCGTGCACTCGCCTCCACCACCGCTGAACTGTGTTGGCTCTCATCTCTTCTCACAGAACTCGACATCAATGTCACCACTAAACCGGTTATATACTGGGATAAAATTGGTGCTACTTACCTAGCTGCCAATATAGTCTTCAATTTAAGAATGAAGCATATTGCATTGAATTATCACTTCGTTAGACAATTTGTTAAGAGTAATCAGCTATGCGTTACACATGTCATCTCAGATGATCAATTAGCTGATGCACTCACCAAGCCTCTGTCCAAGGCTCAGTTTCACACTTTCTGTCAAGGTCGGACTCTCTCCCGGTCATCCGTTTTGAGGGGTGTGATAGAATAAGGAAACACGATATACGTAAGCTCAAAATATCGAGTTCAAAAAATTTAAAAAATAAAGATAAAAATATCGAAAGGTTTGTCAAACGATTTTAACATGGGTTGTTCTAATGACTAAAAACAGCGCTCCAATATTTAAGAGACTTTAGTCGTAGCCTTTCGAGACGTCTCATGAAAGTTCCATTTCTTCCTCGAATGGTTTGCTTCAGTTCTCTTCAGATGTTGGTCTTCGAGACTGTTAATGAGAAACATTTACTCCATGTCTGTCTTTGAAAAATCACCGACATGACTTTCGGTGAAGATCAAACTATTTCTTTTTTATAGTCAATTCCACCTCTCGTCCAAAGAGGACACTAACAAAGCGACCATGTAACAATAGAACCTAAGATCAAAAATAGGACTAATAGATATTTATCTCCTGTTATATAGGAGGGATAAATCCCATCTTGTTCCATCCCTGATCCTTACACAATTCATAATACACCCAATCAATGTCTTTATAATCACCTTTTACGACTGACGTTTGACAAAGTCAAAGTGAACCAATCCATATGTAAGAAAACATGATGAACTCAGGTCAAAGGACTATACTCTATAGTTGTGATGAGAACTCTTATGACACTTATATAACTATCTCATAGAGTTCTCATAGTGGGTCAGTCCGATATTGTGTTCTCTAACACATATCTATGTTATTGACTTTGATACAACATATCAATGAATTCACGAAACATAGTCATCAGTCACCTCACATACTACTCATTCATAGTTATTAAGTCCCATGTTAATAACCTTGACTATGGACCTAAATAATTTATATCATCTTCTACTAATAGGGTTTCATGATCAAGTCACGTACTTGATGACCTATTAGAATGACATAAACCATTTTTGGGACTACTATTTAACAACGTAATTAAATAATACTGAAACAAATTTCATTAATTTGAAAATAAAATCAAATGTATGTAAACATGAACATCATATCATATAAAATAAAAATAAAAAATCTCCCACTATAATTAAGATCACATCTTAAGATATATAATGCCTACAGCAGCAGTATGACACTCATGCTTAGGCCTTGGAAGAGGCTTGGTCAAAGGATTAGCAACATTTGCATCCGTTGAGACTCTGCTAATCTTCACATCTCCTCTATCGACAATATCACGAATGAGATGATATCGTCTCTCAATGTGTTTGGATTTCTGGTGTGATCTGGGTTCTTTCGCCTGAGCAATGGCTCCATTGTTATCACAATATAGATCCACCGGGCCAGAGATGCTAGGAACTACACCAAGTTCAGTAATGAACTTCTTAATCCAAACAACCTCTTTCGCTGCTTCAGGAGCAGCGATGTATTCAGCTTCGGTTGTAGAGTCTGCCACGGTGCTTTGCTTGGAGCTTTTCCAACTAACTGCTCCTCCATTAAGACAAAAGATGAAACCAGATTGTGATCGGAAATCATCTTTATCTGTCTGAAAGCTGGCATCCGTATAACCACTCACAACAAGCCCATCACTTCCTCCATAAACCAAGAACTTATCTTTAGTATTTCTTAAATACTTGAGAATGGTCTTGACCGCTGTCCAGTGACTTTCACCTGGATCCGATTGGTATATACTCGTCATGCTTAAAGCACATGCAACATCTGGACGAGTACAGAGCATGGCATACATGATAGATCCTACTGCATAATCATATGGGATTCTACTCATCCGTTCTCGCTCATCATGTGTCGAAGGACACCGCGTCTTGCTGAGAGTAATGCCATGAGACATTGGTATAAAACCTTTCTTGGAATCATGCATATTAAACGTGTGCAAAACCTTATCTATATAAGTATCTTGACACAGTCCAATAAGCCAGTTTGGTCTATCTCTATAGATTCTTATTCCAAGAATATAAGCAGCTTCACCTATGTCTTTCATTGAAAAACAACTTCCTAGCCAAGTCTTTACAGAATTAAGCAAAGGAACGTCATTCCCAATGAGCAGTATGTCATCTACATACAATACTAAGAAAGCAACTGCGCTCCCACTAGTCTTTTTGTAAATGCAAGGTTCTTCTTCGTTTCTAATAAAATCAAACTCTTTGATTGCCTGATTAAAACGAAGATTCCAACTCCGAGATGCTTGCTTCAAACCATAAATGGAACGTTGAAGCTTGCATACCTTCCAACACTTCCAGGAACTGTGAAACCTTCAGGTTGTGTCATATACACATCCTCTTCGAGATTTCCATTAAGAAAAGCCATTTTCACATCCATCTGCCATATCTCATAATCATAATGAGCGGCAATTGCTAGGAGAATCCGTATGGATTTAAACATTGCTACTGGTGAATAGGTTTCNATTTCCATTAAGGAAAGCCGTTTTCACATCCATCTGCCATATCTCATAATCATAATGAGCGGCAATTGCTAGGAGAATCCGTATGGATTTAAACATTGCTACTGGTGAATAGGTTTCATCATAGTCTATACCATGAATTTGCTTATAACCTTTAGCCACCAACCTAGCTTTGTATATTTGTACATTACCATCCATGTCTGTTTTCTTCTTGAAAACCCATTTACACTCAATGGCTTTAACACCATCAGGTAAATCTGCCAAAGTCCATACTTTGTTTATTGACATGGAGTCCATTTCGGATTTCGAGGCTTCTAGCCATTTTCGGAATCAGGGCCCATCATTGCTTCCTCAAAAGACGTAGGTTCATCACTCTCTATAATTAATAGATCATGATGATCCGTCACCCAAACCCCATATCTATTAGGTTCGTGACGCGTCCTCTCGGACCTACGCACCTCGGGTTCCACATGTGTAGATTCTACGACTCTTTGTAAATCTAATTGATCCTCTTCCTCAGAATTCGGAACAATCTCATGCGTTTCTCGAATTTCTTCGAGTTGCACTTTACTCCCACTGTTCTTCTTAGAAAGAAACTCTCTTTCAAGAAAGACACCGTTTCAAGCAACAAACACTTTGTTCTCAGTACGGTTGTAAAAGTAATAACCTTTGGTTTCTTTGGAATAACCAACGAAGTAGCATTTATCAGATTTGGGTCCAAGCTTATCAGTAATCAACCTTTTGACATAAGATTCGCAATCCCAAATTTTCAGAAAAGACAAATTATGAACTTTTCCAGTCCATATCTCATATGATGTCTTTTCAACTGATTTTGATGGACATCTATTTAGCGTAAACGCAGACGTTTCTAGAGCATATCCCCAAACGGATAATGGAAGATCTGTATGACTCATCATTGATCGAACCATATCTAATAAAGTCCGATTTCTCCTTTCGGATACACCATTCCATTATGGTGTTCCTGGAGGAGTAAGTTGTGAAACAATTCCACAATCTCTTAGATGATCAATGAAAGCTTGGCTTAAGTATTTTCCTCCTCGATCTGATCGAAGGGCTTTAATTCTTTTACCAAGCTGGTTTTGTACTTCATTTTGTAATTCTTTGAACTTTTCAAAAGATTCAGATTTATGTTTCATCAAATAAACATAACCATATCTACTGAAATCATCAGTAAATGTGATGAAGTACTGATAGTTTCCTCTAGCACTTAAACTCATTGGTCCACATACATCGGTATGTATAAGGCCCAACAAATCGTTAGCTCTTTCACTGTGTCCAGTAAAAGGAGCCTTTGTCATTTTTCCCACCAAACAAGATTCACATTTCTCATATGATTCATAATCAAATGATTTCAAAAGTTAAATGATTTCAAAAGTCCATCGTTATAAAGCTTTTGAATGCGCTTCTCATTTATGTGGCCCAAAGGACAGTGCCAAAGAAAAGTTGGATTTGAGTCATTCGACTTAAATCTCTTGGTACTAATGTTATAGACAGGCACACTTTGGTTCAGAACATAAAGTCCATTCTCTAATGGACCGCTACCATAAAAAATATCACTACGATCAAAAGAACAACACTTGTCTTTAATCGAAAAATGAAATCCTTCCAAATCCAAACATGAAATTGAAATAATATTCCTGTTTGTAGCAGGTACATAGTAGCAATTCTTAAGTTCTAAAACCATGCCCGAAGGCAAAGACAAATGAAATATTCTTACGGCTAATGCAGCAACTCTTGCTCCATTTCCCACGCGCAGATCCACTTGTCCTTTCTCCAAAGTTCTACTGTTGCTTAGGCCCTGCATATTTACACAAATATGAGCACCACAGCCGGTATCCAATACCCAAGACGTAGAACTAGAAGTAGCAACATTTACTTTTATAACATAAATACCTCAAGAAGAAGTCTCAAAAGTCTTCTTTTTTCACATCTTCCAAGTATTTCTTGCAGTTTCTTTTCCAATGTCCAGAACCATTACAATAATGGCACTTGTCACCATCAGAAGGGCCTGGCTTGAACTTAGAAGAAGGATTAGACTTGCTCGGATTCTCAATCCGGCTTGTCTTAGCCTTTCCTTTGTTCTTACCGAGTTTCTTAAACTTATTACCCCCTTGTACCATAAGGACATGTGGGGTGCCTTTCTTGATGTTTGGCTCAGCAGATTTGAGCATACCATGCAGCTCAGTCAAAGTTTTTGTCAAGTTGTTCATGTTGTAGTTCATAACAAACTGATCATAACTTGACGGCAATGACTGCAAGATGAGATCAGTAGCCAACTATTGGCTGATAGCACAGTCCAGTTTCGCCAAGTTATCAATATAACCCATCATTTTAATGACATGTGGACTAACTGGACTGTCTTTTGGCAGCTTGCACTCAATGAGAGCCTTAACCGTTTGGTATCTCTCAGTTCGTGCTTGCTCCTGAAACATTCCTTTCGGGCTAGTGATCATGTCAATTGGCGAATCCACGTTCTCAATATTGCTTCTGCAAGTCTGAGTTCATGGTAGCCAACATAAGACAACACACGTCGACCCTATCACTAACATGCTTTTCATAAGCATTTCTCTCTGCATGTTGAACATTGGTCTTAGGTTTCTCAGGGAGACTCTTCTCCAGGACATAGTCCTTTTTCTCTTGTTTGAGAACAATTCTCAGATTTCGATACCATTCAAGGAAATTCGATCCATTCAACTTTTCCTTCTCAAGGACGGATCGCAGCGAAAATGAGCTGTGAGGGGTTGACACAGCTGAATCAAAAGAACATGAGATGTTAATATGATGTTCATGTATTAGAGAAATATTAACAATTAAGAAAACTCATATTATATTCAAAACAATAAAATCCTCAAATTGAATATAATGATCCAAGATTCATATTTTACTAGAATTCAAGTGAGCTTTGACTCATCGCCCCAATGTCTAGCTATTTAGGTAAGCAACATCATTGCTAATTATATCCAATATAATTCTAGGTTGTTGGATGGCATCTTATGTCAAATCCAACATATGCCTCTAAGCCCAAAACCGTTTTGATAGCTTAGTCATGTAAACCAATTTCATTTCATATGGTAACCATTACCATCTGCCTCACTTATGTAATTGTGAACACCTTGCTTAACAAGCCCATCACACAATGAAACAAGCCTTGACAATTGATAAAATTGGAGAAGCATCAAAATACTTGATATTCTATGAGAAATTAATTATCATCCAATTTATACCTTATTTAAATTTATATCTAATATAAATTAGTAAGGCATAACTAAATTAATACATATCATATACGTATATCAAAATTTAGTTCTTATCAACTTGGAAACAATAACTATATTTAATTAAAATAATAGTTCTAATCAAATTAGAATTATTGAGATTTTAACTAAAGAGAATATATTTTATATTTTGGACGATCCAAAAAGTTTTAATTGTTCATTACGCTTAGTGGACAATATCTCATCGCATGAGATATAAAGATTGTAATCAAATTAGGGTTTGACCTTATTAAAATAATAATGAACAGATTACTACACACGCTCTTGTGTGTATGCAAAGACTCAATTACTAATCAAATTAGAAGCGAAACAATATAAGTTACGAACGGAAGATATGTGACTTATACGTCTAACGTATGAGCACATACCTCTTTATTAATCAATGAAACAGTTTCACAGAGACATATTCACCAAACACCGTAAACGTTTATAATCAGATTATAGGTTTTACATGTTAAACGATATATGTCCAATTGATTGATACGTTAAAATAAATAACAGTTATTTATCTATATCAACCTATAGACTAAACTAAATTCGATTTCAATATTATGCATGTAGGCTCTGATACTACTGAAGGAATTCATACCGGTTTATAAACATTTTATAAAACTATCTATGAATTTACTTGCCAAGATCACATGCAAATACTGAAATAAATTTAGAACATAGAGTTTGAATATACCTGGATATTCTGCAGCAGAACAGTAAACGGATATGGATTTAGGTTGTTTAGCACACCAAGTGTTGTGCCTCTACTGGTATCCACACGCACAAAACTGGATCGGAACGGGATGCTAGTGCTGTCGAGATCTCGTCTCACACGCTTGACGCTCAAACGTGTTTATTGGATTTACTTGCGTAAGAAGAAACTAATTTCTTCTTTTCAATCTCACGTCTTCTCTCGGTGGATTAAAGAAAACCTTTTTTTTTCTTAGTCGGCTACCCCAAAAGTCACGAGACCAAACATATATATAGGTATACGATTATGTAACCCTAATCCATTTAGTGATTAGCCCATGTTATAATGACGTGGCCCATATCCAATTCCAAATTGAATTGCTCACACTAATCATTATCACACATATACATATATATGTTAAGTTAATATCATATATATAAATAAAACTTTAAACCCAAAATTAAATTGATCCCATTTGCTTAGGTGTGTGACCCAATATGATCATATAATATTAGTAATAGATTCTCAATCTATAGATTATAAGCGGTTTTTAACAAAACATTATAACCACCTAATATTATACGATTGTCAACCTTGACAATACAACATTAACTAGAGTAAAGTACAAATGATTTCAGGACATTCCCAACACAAGAAGCCAAGCGTTTTTTCCACAAAGTTTTTGCCGCGATACCAAGATGGGCTCTTGATGAACTAACTTGCAGAGCCACATATAACGAAACATAATCCTTCTGATCATTGATCAAAACAAAACAAAGCGTAATCCATTGAAATCAGAGATTTTTTAGTTTTAAAACTCTATAGATAAGAAAAGATTAACATGGATCAAACGTTCTATGTATGTGGCCGATATATGAGAAAAGATTAACATGCACAAATTAATTAGATGCAGCAAATAAATTGAAAAAAATGACGATTTCTAATGTTTGACAAACATCTAGATCCCAAAGTAACTTACTGAGTTTTATATCTTACCATGAATTTTGACACCCTATTTTTAATTAACACTACACAGTTAGATCGTCTATTTATACAATATCATTCCGAAATATCTGCAAAGAAACGCATTTTGGATATATAGAGTTATTCTCTATATATGATATCTTTCTCAATAAAAACTGGTATTTTAACAATAATGTATGTTTTGATGTAAATTCATGCAGATTCAAATCTTTAGCAAATTTTTGCATTCCAGAATATCTTGTACATCGCGTATTTTGTGTACATAATATTTTTAAAAAGATTTGTACCGTTAAAAGATCTTCCTTTCTTCTTCTTCTTCTTCTCCCGGAAAGCATACTGCTTCTCCATTTCACTCCAGATTTCTCCACATCCGTTTCATCACCATACTCGAACACTTCGTCTTCGTAATCATCATCTTCATCAGTTGATCCTGAATTCCCTTCAAATACATCTAATCGTCTGTAATTTCCCCAGATATCATCATCATCATCATCATCATAATTCTTCGCCTCTTTTTCTTTACCTTCTTCATCGTTTCCCCCCAACATTTCAACCTCCACTCCTGCGACATTTGAGTCAGATAGCTTCACTTCCTCGGAGAAATTTAGATAAGAGGAAGTCAAGAGAGATACAACGGAGAAATCTTCCCTGGGAGGAAGACGGGTATAAGTAGTGGCGAATTCGCCGCCGTCGAAAACTGAGGTGGGTTCATCACCACTTCGAGATTTAAGCTCCTTCGCGGTGGAGATTGGTTTTTCTAGGTGTTCTTCTTCAACTCGTCTTCAATGAATATAAACTAATTTGGAAACAAGTTTAACTTTAATGTGAATAGATGTATCTCGAGTCGACTGATACAATATTCATCATCTTTGTTAGCTAAACAACTATGGCGACTGATACAATACCCATCATCTCCTCTGGCTAGGGTGTTGCGAGGGAGATACTATAGACTAGCGAGTTCCCTCGATGTACACATATCATATTCCCCATCATTTGGGTGGAAGAGCATCTTGGCTGCGAGACCTCTCCTTTTACAAGGGCTCAAGAAGACCATCGGTCAGGGTGTAACACTCGGGTTTGGAGTGAACCCTTGATCCCAGTTATCCCAGCAAGGCCCGCAAGGGGAATTAGCCCAACAATATACAGGAACCCTGAACTTTTAGTCCATGAGCTTATGAGAAGAGATACTAAGGAGTAGGACACTCAGATTCTTTGCGGACTTATCCACCCCGATGACATTCGTCTTATACTCGGGATAAGACCTATCCAAAACCTCACCTTAGATAGGTATGCTTGGAATCACACAAAAACAGGAGTCTACACTGTCAAATCAGGATACGAGCTAGCCCAACAACTAAAAGCGGAACTCAAACCGTTTGTAATGACAGAACCAAGCATCACTAATCTCTTGAGCCATGTGTGGAAATTTTGAACGCCACCGAAACTCCAACACTTTATGTGGCAAGCATTTTCGGGTTATGTGACCACTTGCCAAATCCTAACATAATTACACTTAGGCACATATAAGAGCTGCCCCCGGTGCGGAGATCCATAGGAACGATTAATCATATTATATTTCAATGCCCTTCTGCCTTTCAGGTATGGGATCTTTCGGACTTCTCGTCCCTTCCGGGTTGCTTTACGAGCTCATCTCTATATGAAAATCTAGATTTCTTATTTTGGAGGATTAGAGAAAGTGAGCTTACTGCTCCCCCAAAGGGATTTATTCCCGTGGATTATCTGGTTTATTTGGAAGGTAAGGAACGATAAGGTAATTAATGGGATGGTAATCCCATCCATGGATACGTTTCATCATGCCTCTGCAGGAGCAGAAAGCTGGCGAGAAGGAAATGGACGACGAGAGAGATGAGAGGCCAAACACAGATATTCGGGACAAGCCCCTCATGGTCCCCCAAATCCCGACTTGCGAGATTGATGCCTCTTGTATCGATCATGAGCCGGTCAGTGGAATTGGGTGGTTCCTGACAGACACAATGAGATTCACCACCATTGGACAGCAAGGATGCATGAGAAGCTTGTCAACCCTACATGCGGAAGTTTTAGGACTTCTTTGAACAATGACATGTTTGAGAGACAAACATATCCGGAGAGTGTGTATTGAGACAGACTGTTCCTATTTGATTCAGATGATCGAGAAACCGGTGAATTGGCCAGTTTTTAGATCAAAGTTAGATCTTTTTAGAATGCTTGAGACCTCTTTTGAGTTTTGTGTTATTCATTTTATCCCACGTAGCCAAAATGTCTATGTTGATATCCTTATTAAAAGGATAAGAGCACGAAATGCTATTTATTGCTATGTAAGTCAGACTCGGTTAATAAAAGTGGAATCTTCGGAAACTGCCGCTATTTACCAAACTTGATTTAATGTATGATTATTTGTTGAAAGAAAAAAGAGGTATCTCGAGTCGTATATTAAATCATATATTAAATCAAGTTTTAGATGACCGGATGGAGAGAATACAATATGGCAACATGGTTTACTAAATTAGAATCGATGATAAAATTATCGGGCAATATATATTAAAAAAAAAAAATGTATCTGGAGTTGGAACGGTCCATTTTTATATATAATCTGGCAACATGTTTTACTAAGGTAGAATCGATTATTTCTCAAATCCTAATATAACACAGTAATGGAAGTTTTTTTTTTGGGGGGGGGGTTATTGGCAAGCTGATTTATGTAGATTTGAAAACTTTTTGTGGATTTCAAAAGTATAGAGATTTTAAGAATTCTCAAAGGCTTTTATGGATTATAACAATTATGTTCACCCATATTTATATAATCCATATAAAATTCTTATTGATTGTCGTGCATTCTCGTGGATTCTTATTAATTATACGATAATGTTTTTCTAGAAATTATATATATATATATATATATTCAGATAAAGTGTTTATTTGTTTATAAAAAAGAAAAGAGTGACGTGATAACATTATTCATTGTTTCACCATTCATCATTTAGTGCGAACATAGATAATACAAGTCTTTTAAAATTTAAAATTTAAAATTATTTTGTATATTATGTCACTGTTTAATCTCTTTTTGTATGACCATTATAAAAAAAATCTCCTTTTGTATGACTATTCTTTTCTTCATTTTTATTGGCATAACAAATCTGAGTTTTTTAATATTTATTGGCATAACAAATTTGATTTTTTTTTATCTTTATTGACAATGATAATGTAGTATTGATTGTATTGGAAAAAAAAAACTGGAAAAAATCTCATGAGATACGAGAGAAAGATTTGTCAAACCTAAAATTATGGGTCTATGTTTATTTGAGAAAGAGATTTTTTTTTTTTTTTTAATTTTGTTATCCAAAATTTGAGAATACAATGGGTAACTTTAGTATTTTGAAAGTATTGATTGATGAGATAAAATGTAAAGAATCATTGTTCTAATAACACTAGAATTTAACAGAATTGCAAAATCATGAAATGCTTGACTTTTTGAATAACACAAGATTTTAAATAGAATTACAAAATCATCACACCAATAACAAAGGATTTGAAAAGAATTATAAAATTATCACACCAATAACACAAGATTTTGTTAAGAATCATTACAGCAATAGCAATGGAATTTCCAAATTCTTAAAATCTTTATAAATCAATCCCCCACTAACCCCCCCCCAAGAGTTAAAAAGGACTTTTTAATAGAATAGATATATATAAATAACAAACAATTTAATATATATATATTTTTTTGTCATCTGGAATTTATTAAACGCACAAAGGCGAAATACAAAAGTATACTATCACATGAGAAATACTATAGAGAAATCCGTTCTGGCAGGTTACAAACCTCCTAAAACAAAGCCCCACAACATAGAAAAAGCCAAAAACTGACATTAGGGAGAAGAAAAAACTGAGTTCAAATACTTGCGAAGAAGCTAAACCTGAAGAAGAACCGCAACAGAACTATACTAACTTGTTGACGCCGGAGAAAAATGAAACACATGGTTGGATTAGACCAAACACTTACCAGGTACATCTCTGACATTACCGAACTCGGAGCCTCGTCAAGAACAGAACACCGACACTGTCTCCGAAACACCCAAACCGAGAACCAGAGGAAAGCGAGAAGGAGAAGGAACAAGTACAACAATCTTGAAATCCGGCCAAGGACAAGCCAAAGAGTATCCACACCCCTGCACACGGACATAGCGAGCCAACTAGAGTCACCTACCAACTGAAGCCAGCCACGACCACGCAAGAGCAGAGAAGAAGATCAAGACCACTGAAGTTTTTTTTTAGATGCCTGCAGCAGAAAACCATCCAGATGGCTAGCCTCGAGACCGAACCTAAACCACACCACAAACTCTGGCAACCAAGCACAGACGACCGAAGAAGAAGAGAGAGGAAACAAAGCACAACCCCAAAAACCGCCAGCTAAGGCCACACACCGCTACTGTTAAAAATCCGAGCAAGCCAAACTAGAAACCGGATAAAAATTTATCCAGATGAGAACTGAAAGCTTACAAAGAACTGGCTAACACTGTAGATGCAGCACAGAAGGGGAAAAACCAAATCTGACTTCAATCAAGACGCCATAGCCCAAAGATGCCAAATACAATTACTGTAAACAACAAAGCCCTCTCACAGCCGACTAGACTCGCCGGAACGTAGAAATCACATCGATAGAAAAAACTGAAGCGGCTACGACGAATTCAAAAGGAAGAATACAGTGTGAGATGCGTTTAAAGAAGAACCTCTAACGGTGCCGACGAGACTCGCCGGATACCGGAGAAGCAACACCGAGAGATCGAGACTGATGTGGCTAGGACAAACTCCAAGGAGAAATCGAGAGTTAAAATCGCTTTTTTAATCGCCTCTCAGTCGGCGTTTTTTTTAGACGGATCTAGCTAAACAATTTAATATATATATTTGCCGGATAATTTTATCATCGCATATAAGGCAAAAATATCTAATAAAATAGTAAATTGATCGGAAATCAATCGAATTGTTTTGACCAATTTCTGACCACTCATATCATTAACCCTAGAACAAAATAAGTATTAGACACAACTCATCTCAAAGCCGAATCCAATTCTGCTCTCCGCCGGCTTTTTACTAATTCCTGGTTAGTCTCTTCTCCTTCGGTCGTCGTAGTCTCGTCTTATCTCCGGTTAGTTTTTAGCCTTTGATTTACTGTTTTCGGCCTCTTATTCCTTAGATTTGTGTGGTTTTATCGCTACTTTTTTGGTTATAAGCCACGACCGAGCAGGTTCTGGTTGCCTAGTAAAAAAAATGGCATCATTGATGTTTACGGATTGTTTCGCCTCGACGACGTCGCGTCTAATCCATTCGAACCGCCCTAATGGTGCTTTCCTCCCCAGCCGGTCCGTAAACCAACCTTTCTTACGCACCACTGCGTCCGGCCGTGGCTGCATTCTCTCCATCCGGTCATCTTGTATAGACTAAACCTTTTCAATTAATTAATTATCCTCTTGATGATTAATTTCATAAGACTTTGCTTTTCTGTTCAGCTGATGCTGCGATAGTACTTGATCAAACGACTCTGGCAGGACAGATTTTAGATGAGATCAAAATCGAAGTGTCAAGGATGAAGAAATCAATAGCTGCGGTACCTGGATTAGCAGTAATCGTTGTTGGGGACGGAAACGACTCTGGAAGTTATGTGGTAGGTTGTATGTCAGTAGGAATTGAACCATTCGAAGTTCGTCTAGCAGAAGATTCCTCAGAAGAGGAGGTGTTGAAATGTGTCTCACGTTTGAACGATGATCCTTGTGTCCATGGAATCATTGTTGAGCTGCCTCTACCATCGGTAACTCTCTATCCTGGTCTCGTTTGAAATTTGACTAGTAGTGATCATTTACATGATTTCGGGATGTTGTTATGTATATAATGCAGCATATGGATGAGCACAAGATATTGAGTGCGGTTTGTATAGAGAAAGACGTTGACGGATTTCACCCGCTAAATATTGGACGGCTTGCGATGCGCGGAAGAGAGCCGTTATTCCTTCCGCCTGCTCCAAATGTGTACATTGAGACGTTACACCGGTATAACTTTGAGATCAAAGGAAAGAGAGCTGTTGTTATCGGAAGGAGTGACAATTTTGGTATGCCAGCTGCTCTGTTACTCCAGGTAATGATACCTTGAAAGATGCCATTTGATAATTAGTTAATTTTTTGGTATTTCTTGATGTATTTTTGTAAATGGTAGAGAGAGGATGCAACTGTTAGCATTATCCATTCGAGAACCAAGAACCCTCAAGAAATTACAAGACAAGCTGATATCATAATCTCGGCCGTTGGGCAACCAAACATGGTCAGAGGAAGTTGGATAAAACCGGGCGCAGTCATCATCAATGTTGGGACTAGTTTAGTTAGGGTAAGTGAACAATTTTTGAAATACTGGTAATGCATTTCTAATTGATTAAGTCGCAACATTCGTATACTATTGTAGGATCCAAATGATCCGGAAGGCTTTAGAGTGGTTGGAGACATCTGCTATGAAGAGGTTTGCAAAGTTGCATCAGCCATCACACCTATCGAGGGTGGCGCATCATTTATGACGTTAACCATGCTTCTATCCAACGTTTTAATATCAGCCAAGAGAATTCACAACTTCATCTAACCTTAGAGAATTAACGAATCTCGTACTCTGCTTTTTGAAGCCAATGGTTAAAACAGGAACTTTTTATTTTCTATTCCAATACAGTAGAAACTCTATTATTAAATTGGTACTAAATTAATAACGTTAAGATTATGATATTTTATTAATTTATAGAATTATTAATTAATTTATCGATTTAGAATAAAATAAATTATATATTAATAATTAATTAAAAATAATAATTTTGTAAAATTTATAATATTTTGTAAATTTTATTTTTAAATTATAGATGAGTGGTAACAATATTTTAATTTTAATAAAAAATAAACAATAATATATTTAAATTTTAATAAATTATTATAGTTATATCTTTGTATAAGATTATTTTATGGTAATTATTTATTTATAATGTTAATGAGACCGTATATTTACATAGGTTTTTTTAAATTTTATTATTTTATTAAACCGTTCCAACTCGAAACCGGAAAAATTTATTAATTTATAAAGTTTATTAAATTTCGATTATTAATTTATAGAGTTTCTATTCTAGTTTGTTGGGAAAACAATTTATTTTTCCATGAAAACTCATATAGCACCAAATGCACATCAAAATAAGACTCAGTGTTATATATCCCCGAAAACAAAGTTAAAAACTTCGATGTGCCCGAAATAAAAGTTTCAAATTTATATACATTACCCCCGAAATCAAAGTTTAAAATCTTAAAACCCATAAACCTTAGTTTTAGTCGGTTTACTATTTACTAAACAAATCTTAACCACGTAATGTAAAAATTAAACCGAAATAAACCTGATTAAGACCCGATTACATCTAAAAACCATTGCAAGATCTGGTCGGTAATTATAACCAATTCAATTACAAAATCCCCAAATAAAAAATCATCAAACCTTACAACCCTAAAAATCTAGAAATTCGATTTAGATTCAAAAGCTAAAATGAACATCCAACATAGGCAAGGAAGAGCCATAGATTACGAAGACAAATCGATCCTAAAACGGGAAAAAAAAATCTAAGAAAACCCAGAAGATATTGGAGACCTTGGAAAGTGGGATTGGAGAAGAAACGATCTTGATATTCGAAAGACTTCTTCTTCCTTGTTCTTAGTCATTCCTTTTGCTGAGATATTACAAAACGTATATCTGTCAAAGTCTGAAATATGACCCAATACCTCTTTCAACAAACAGGAAACACATTGGCTTCTCTTCACTGTTTTTCATTGACCTTCTTAGAAAAATTATCAATGAAGATAACGAAGTATCTTGATCCTCCCAATGATTGCTCTCGAGTTGGTCCCCACACATCAGAATGGACATAGTCTAGAAGACCCTTTGTCGTGTGTAGACCTGTCTTGAAAGACACTTTGGACTACTTTTCCATCACGCGGAACTTGCAAAAATCCATCTTGCAATTCTTCATACCTCCCAACAGACCCCTCTTGTGGAGCTCATTCAGCCCTTGCGCACCTATGTGTCCCATGCACATGTGTCATAGAGTCGTGCTGTCTGATTCAGATATCACAGCTGCAGCTCCACCTACAACCACATTTCCTATCAACCGATAGGTGCTTCCTCCTGTCATCGTTCTTTTCATCAGTACCATCGATCCCTTGCACACCTTCACCACGTCTTCTCCTTCAATTGCATGAAATCTGAATCCGTTTCTGTGAAGAGTACCCAACGATATCAGATTCTTCTTGACAGAGGGAACATGTCTCACATCAGTAAGCGTCCTGATGACTCCATCATGCATCCTGAATTTGATAGTTCCACAACCAATGATGCCACAAACCCTGTCATCTGCTAACTGAACCGACCCCCTGCCTTGTACGTCTCGAACCACTCCCGATTAGAAGTCATGTAGAACGACGCACCTGTATCTATCAGCCAAGAATCTGCATGATGACCCGACATAACAACAATCAAATCGTTATCCCCTTAATCATCTCCTTGTTGCGCTACATTCGCAGACTTTCCTTTGTTCTTTCCCTTGTTTGGACAATCCCGTTTGTAATGACCTGCACCACCAAAACCATAACAGATGGCCTTCTTTCTGTTCTTTGACTTTGACCTGCCACTGCTTGTCCCATCCTGTTTGTTCGTCTGCCTTCCTCTATCCTGATTGTTCGCAAAGAATCCATCACCATGAGATCCCTCTGCTCCCGACTTCTGTCTTCGCTCATAATGAGATTGGAGCGAAACAGCAACCGTCTTCAAGGATATTGTTTCCTTATTGCACATGAGTGCTGTTAGGAGATTCTCATACGAAGTAGGCAACGAACACAACAGAATCATGGCTTTATCTTCGTCCTCGACTTTTACCCCCACACGAGCCAGATTCGTGATGATCTGATTGAAGGCGTGTACATGCTGCATCAGATCTGATCCTTCTAACATGTTCATCCCGTACAAACACTGCTTGAGAAACAACTTGCTGGACAGCAATTTCGACATGTACAGATTCTCCAGTTTCTGCCAGATCTCCCTACAGGTTGTGAGCTCCTCCACCTGAAGCATCACCTCGTCTGATAGACACAGACGAATTGTCGAAGCTGCCTGCGCCTGCATCTCTTCCCAATCCTCATCCTCCATGACTGGTTTGTCATTCGTTAACGCTTTCCTGATCTTCTGTTGTGTTAGAAGATCCTTTACTCGTCCTTGCCAAAGACCGAAATTTTTCTTCCCATCGAATCGCGGAATCTCGAACTTAAGAGAACCTCCCGTCATTGAAACCCAAGCTCTGAGTTTTCGTAAAACCCTAGCTCTGATACCAGTTGTTGTGAAATAAGAACGAAAAGCAATAGAAACGAAACGTTTTGAGGCAGATATCCTTCTAGGGTTTCTTATTAACTCGTGTGATGAATTATTTAAAAACCTAAGAACTTGTATTTATAAGCCACAAAAACTCGATTTCCTAAAACACTTAGAAAATGAGTTTCCTTTTCCTAAGAGTTTCCTTTTTCTAGGAGTTTCCTTTTCTTGGAGTTTCCTTTTCCTAAACCCAATTAAAAACCGTACCATAGACCCATTTGATTATTTGTCACCAAAAATAACAAAAACAAATACACGAAGAACGAAATCAAAACTGAGCAAAGTATGAAACTTGGAGGAAATGCAATTGAGGATTCTCATAAGAAGCTACATCATTAGTGCAAGGAATTCTTGGGATGGTGGTATGTTTCATGGTGCTCCTATTGTTAATGGATTCAAATGTGGAAGTAGTTTTTGTTATGGTCTGTTTCACGGTACTTATTATCCCATTGTTCTATAGATATATCAAGTAAAATCATATGCATTATCCCCATCTTGTTTCGTCTCCTTTTTCTTTCTACTTTGTTTGTGTATTAACGCTCTCAAGAGTTCAATACAATGGTGATTTGTTGAAACAGCCACTAGACTCGAGATATTGGGTTACTTTGATGGGTGCATAAAGCATCAAATTACACCAAATGGTTTAAGTAGATGAACCAAGCCAACAATAAAGGACATCAATGGTACGGCAGAACAGAAATAGTGAAGAACATATAATTAGCTATTGGTGTCGTGAAGTGTCGTTGCTTTATACAACTTTTCAAGTGTGAAAGTTTCATAGCAAATATCATCAAGTGAGAAGACTACGAGTAATTAAAACCAAACGGGTAACAGATCAGAGACCAAACATGGACTGAAGAAAGTCTAAGAACATGTAGGCAATACAGTATATTGAAGTAGCATTACTCCTTTCAATCTTCAGAATACAAAGAGCAGAGAGAAGAAGAAGAAGGAGACACTGAAAACGCAGAAAAACACCAAAAGCCTAACGACATTAGAAAAGACTCTTTCGTCTAATTTAAAAGTTTCAAAGCAGCAAACACGAGAGGATATTAGACAGCGGAAGCGGGCTTAATCCCTGTTCCTGAGCCTCTCGACCCTCGGTTAAGCTGGTCGATCTTGACGAGATTTATGACGGAGTACAGAATCCAGTAGAATACGAGAACCGACGCGATGAGTAACGCGTTACGCTGGGACTTCGTGATTGATTTCCGGTGACGGAGGTGCTCGGAAGGACTGCAGGAATCGCCATCGCATAAAGGTCGAGTTACGCTGGGACTTCCTGTTTGAATTCTAGTGACAAAGTTGTTCGGAAGGAGTGCAGGAAACATTCACTCATTCCTAGAAAATCAAAAGCTTGCAGAAACAAAATACAGCAAGTTGAATTGAGAGGAACCGAAGAACAATCCGATTCGCAAATTCACAACTCCGATTCGCAAATCTTATCCACATTTTCCTATGCCCATATCCTTTTCCAGCACCAAACCCAAATCTTCAATTTCATTACAGCTCAATAAATTAATGGATTATTTTATTTTTTACTTTCTCTACAACCGAAAACAGAGCACACGCAAATCAGCAAATCGGGGAACTGATAAGTCTCGGGAGAGCCTATCGGATTTGTGACAGAAAGAGAGGGAGAATAGAGGAAGATTGGATGAGAAGAGAAAATAGGGAGGAAGAAATTAGGGATTGAAACCCTTTTTGATATTTGATCGTAATTGTTCGATGATTGTTTACAAGGATGTATTCCTCCTCTTAAAGGGAGGACAATACCAAAACGACAACATATTAGCAAAAGAAATAACATAACACTTATTAGGCCCACTTGGCCCAACTGAGATTATCGTGCACTTATCAGGAACTTACTGGTGTATTCACGATTCATAAGCTTGAGTGTTTCCTCCTTGTGACCGAAGCCTTTACGATTGTAATTCTAGCTTCTCGTCAAGTTCTTACGGAACGTCGACGTCGAAATCGCCGATGACAAACACCTCCGCTCTCTCTATGTATCGTCTCTCTCTGTCGCGATGAAGAAGAAGAAATTTGTTTTTTTTTTTTTGCCACGAAGAAGAACAGAGAAAACTCAATTCCCAATTTTAATGTTGACTTTAGTCAATATGTTTGTTGGGTTGGGTTTTCAATACCAATCGGATTCTGGGCTTGGATTAAATTGGATTTGGGCAATCGTTGTTTGTTAAATGCGATTTAATTAATTTGATCGTAATTAAGATTTATTAACGTTCCAGGTGAAATTGAGCAGAGAAAAAATGTTTTGGGGTTAAAATAATAATAATTAAATATAACAATATAGGGAGTAATATCAAGAGGTTAAGACTTTAGGTGAAATTAGGCAGAAGAAACACTACAGAGAGGATCTAGACAGTCAACCCTAAATAAATATACAGGTTTTACCACGTAAAATTAGCCCTAGAACAAAGAGTATAAGACACGACTCATCTCATTGGCCCTTTCCTCTCCTCCCGTTACTTGTCTACTCTCCACCAATTGGTCACTTCTCCTCCTCCCCGTCGGCGTTTTACCAATTCCGGTTAGTCTCTTCTCCGCCGGCGTTTGTTTTTGGCCTTTTTTTTGCTTATTCCTTTGATTTTTGTGTGGTTTTATTGCTTCGTAAGCCACCCACGAGCAGGTTCTGGTTGCCTAGTAAGAAAAAAATGGCATCGTTGATGTTTACGGATTGTTTCGCCTCCACGACGTCGCGTCTAATCCATTCGAACCGCCCCAACGGTGCTTTCTTCCCCAGCCGGTGCGTCGGCCAACTCTGCTTACGAACCACTGCGCCCGGCCGCGTAGGCCAACTCTGCTTACGGCGGACCACTGCGTCCGGCCGTAGCTGCAATTTCTCCGTTCGCTCATCTTCTTGTATAGAGACTAAAACTTTTGACCTAATTGAGCACGAAATTCAATTATCCTCTTGATGATTAATTTCATAAGACTTTGCTTTTCTGTTCAGATGAAGGCGCCATAGTAATTGATAAAGGCACTGTGGCAGGACAGATTTTAGATGAGATCAAAATCGAAGTGTCAAGGATGAAGAAATCAATAGCTGCGGTACCTGGATTAGCAGTAATCGTTGTTGGGGACGGAAACGACTCTGAAAGTTATGTGATAAGTTGTATGTCAGTAGGAATTGAACCATTCGAAGTTCGTCTAGCAGAAGATTCCTCAGAAGAGGAGGTGTTGGAATGTGTCTCACGTCTGAACGATGATCCTTGTGTCCATGGAATCCTTGTTGAGTTGCCTCTACCATCGGTATTAATTAATACTCTCTATCCTTGGTCTCGTTTGAAATTGAATAGCTAGTAGTGATTTACATGATATATATAATTTGGGATGTTGTTATGTATATAATGCAGCATATGGATGAGCACAAGATATTGAGTGCGGTTTGTATAGAGAAAGACGTTGACGGATTTCACCCGCTAAATATTGGACGGCTTGCGATGCAAGAAAGAGAAGCAAGATTCCTTCCACCTCCTCCAAAAGTGTGCATCGAGCTGTTACACCGCTACAAACTTGAGATCAAAGGAAAGAGAGCTGTTGTCATCGGAAGTAGTACCATGTTTTCTATGCCAGCTGCTCTGTTACTCCAGGTAATTAATGATGATGATATAACTCCTGTGCCATTTGTCTGATAACTAATTTTTTTCGTATATTGTAAATGGTAGAGAGAGGATGCAACTGTTACCATTATCCATTCGAGAACCGAGAACCCTCAAGAAATTACAAGACAAGCTGATATCATAATCTCGGACATTGCGGTACCACACATGGTCAGAGGAAGCTGGATAAAACCGGGTGCAGTCATCATCGATGTTGGGACTAGTTCGCTTATGGTAAGTGAACAAATTTTTTAGAATTAGTAATGGTTATAGAGTTGAGATTATGTCACCAATATGTGACAACATTCTTATTCTATTGTAGGATTTAAATGCTCCCGGCGGCTTTCGACCAATCGGAGACATTGGCTATCAAGAGGTTTGCAAAGTTGCAAAAGCCATCACATCTGTTGATGGTGGCGGCTCAGCATTTCTGACGTTAACCATGATTCTATACAACGTTTTAACATCAGCCAAGAGAATTCACAACTTCATCTAAACTTCTACTCTGTTTTTTTTAAAAGCCAATGGTTGTTTTTTTTCTTTTCTTTCTTGGTTCTATGAAACCAACACATGTATTTATTTTTTTTGGGGCTAGTTCACTTATGGTAAGTGAACAAATTTTTGAATTAGTAATGGTTATAGAGTTGAGATTATGTCACCAATATGTGACATTCTTATTCTATTGTAGGATTTAAATGCTCCCGGCGGCTTTCGACCGCTCGGAGACACTGGCTATCAAGAGGTTTGCAAAGTTGCAAAAGCCATCACACCTGTTGACGGTGGTGGCTCGGCATTTCTGACGTTAACCATGATTCTATACAACGTTTTAACATCAGCCAAGAGAATTCACAACTTCACCTAACCTTCTACTCTGCTTTTTAAAGCCAATGGTTGTTTTTTTTTTTGTTCAGTGAAACCAAAACATATGTATTTCTTTTATTTGTTTTGCTAAAAAATAAAATTATCTTCTAACATTTTTCAAGAAAATGAATACATCATATTGAAAGGGTGGTGTGTCCCGTCGCATGTTAAACAACTTCAGCGTGACTACAACCAACCTCTTCCTCCTCTTTCTCTCGCCGGCGCTCCTTTGCTCCGGAGGCGGAGGATTCCGCCGAATTTGTGATTTTCTTCATTTTCTTTCTTCACGCACAAAAGAACAGGAGGAAACTCGGAAAATACTTTTTTTTTTGTTTTAAACAAGAGGTTAGATAGGCCCATCCCAAAATGGCCCAATCCAAAATGTTATCGAAATGAAAACTGATGTGCACAAGAATGAGATCGGAGCGAGGGAGAGAGAGGGAGCCACAGGCCCTTCATGGGTTCCACTTGTTTTAATAAAATACTAGGTGGTTTCCCCGCACCTTGTGCGGGATTCAGTTCATTTTTAAAAGGTTAATAACATTGATTTTTTAGAGGTTAAAAAATTCGGTTTTATAATTTGATTTTATTTGAAATAAAGATTAATTTCTTTGCAAAGAAATAACCATTTTCAGGAGCAAGATATATTGTTTATATTTTTTTTCTAATTTTTTTAATATATAATCGTATAAAAACTCACATGTATAATTTGTTGATTTGTTGCATTTATCCAAAAAAATAGATAATTCCCTTCTTTTTTTGTGTAAATCGGCAGATCTTTAAGAAAAGCCAACTTTTGAGTTGATTAATATTTTTTTGAGTTACAT
The DNA here is from genome assembly GCA_020283515.1 of Alliaria petiolata. NCBI lineage: Eukaryota > Viridiplantae > Streptophyta > Magnoliopsida > Brassicales > Brassicaceae > Alliaria > Alliaria petiolata. The sequence continues at coordinate 439,857,144 of JAHZTW010000001.1, read as the reverse complement.
GAAAGATATAACTCGATTCAACTTTAAGAAAAGCCAACTTTTTTTGAGTTTTTGAGCTTAGCTTTTATTATGTTTAACTTTGTATCATAATTTCTTTCATCCATTTCTCATTTTTCATATCAACCTATTTATTTTCCCTATGCTTTCTCAACTCTTTGATCACTGCTTCTAAGTTTTATAACATTTCTTATGATTAATCAATTAATGTCTCTCAGTCTTGCCTCTAATAATCACATTCAATTTATTCTCCTTTATATCTTATTGTTAGACTCAAACGTGTCTTGATTTCATTTCTTTGTCATATGACATGATTCATTAGGAAATTTTCATGTGGTGCAGAAATTAATTTTAAGTGTAAAACAATTATTTTACTTATATTTTGGTCTTTGTATTGCTAAACTAATTTAACAACACAAAGACCAAAATATATCTCTTTCATATATTTTGGTTTTTGTACTGTTAAACTAATTGTAACTGTAAAACAATCAGGAATTCATAGCAATTGAGATAATGCGACCAAAGTTTCTCTGCTTATAATTAAAAAAAAGAGAGTAATGGTTCCACATCTTATACTAAACCAAAACACACAAAACCCAACATCATAAAGGGTGAAATATTAAGGTCAAAGATGATGATGTAGATAAAGACGCTGACATAAACTATTTTAAAAAAAATATAAATTTGAAATTATTACGTAAAAATGAAATTTACACATAATTCAAAACATTACAACGAAAAAGTGAAAAAAAGAAAGTTATCAAAAATATGCTCATAAAATAACCTAGATATTTATATCAAACCAAATGATTTGTAAGACTTCTCTATATACCATATTTATAAATCTCATATATTTATGTGTGTTTCATTTCTTATATGATGCTTGTCTTCTTAGGATAGTGCGCAAAATTGTATTGATTATTTTAAATTTATTAATCTTGAAAGAAAAAAATTAATATATTAGAGAAATCAGAAACAATGAGATATAAATATTATTTGTTATATTGATATATAAGAAAATATTAAATGTGTTGAAAACTTTGTGTGTGTTTTAGGGATTGTATTCGTCTTCCCCTTCTCCTCGTTTATTTAGTCTTCTTCATCTTCTTCTCCGGCTTCTTCTTCCTCTTTTCTGGCATTTCTTTTTTTTTCTTCAACGATCTCATCTTCTTCTTTTTATCTCGGTTTTTTTGTCTTTGTCTATGTCTTCTTCTTCTTTATCTTTCAATTTTTCCTCTTCCTCGACTGTCTCATTATTCTTCTTCTTCTTGATCATTTGGTTTTTGTTCTTACTTGTTTACATTTTCTTCTTATATGTCTTTCTCGTCTTCTCATTATACATCTTCTTCTTATCATTCTACATGTTTTCTTCCATTTTCTTCATCTTCTTTCGATTTTTCTATTTTCAAAAATTTTCCCACTCCTTTATCGCTTTTGTCTTCTCTAACTTCTGATTCTTCTAGTTTATATTTGTCGGGTATTCATCCTCATCGTCTTCTACTTCTACTTAGTCTTCTTCTTCTGTAGCTTTTTCTTTCTTTCTTCTGGTTTTTCTTCTTTTATTTAAAAGGTTTATCTTTTCTTCAGCCACTTCTCTTATTTAAAAGGTTTATCTTTAACCTTTTCCTTATAGCAACCATCGATCGTTATTGTCCTTTATATCTGAATTTTTTTTTTGTATCGAGCATTCGATGCTTCTTGTTTCTTAGGAGGTATGCCCCCTAATTAGCATTCCGTCACTTATTTTTCGTAAGAGGCTTTGCTTTTGGTTTCGTAAAGTAGTAACTACTTTTTATTTTAAGAGACGGTTTTCACTTATTTTTCTCTTGGAGGTTTTACCTTTGGTTTTTTCTTATAGTGATGGTCATTTCTACTCTTTTTCAGGAGGATTTGTGTAGCATATGTGACCGGAAATCCTATTTGGGATGGGATAGCCGAGCTATGAGTTGAGTTATCCAAGGAAATATGGAGTTTGGCTAAGAGAAACCCGAACGACCGAGAGAAATCTGACGGGTCAGCTGGATGACCGAGAGACAATGGGAACTAGTCGAGGAAATTCTGAATGTCCGTGAGAAACGTGACTTGGTCCGAGTGAAATGCGGTTTTGGCCGAGGCAAAGGGTGAAATGTTCGTGAAAAATGACTAAGTGTTGGAGCTTGTATGAGCGGTTCAGGCCAATGAAAAATCAGAAATTGAGAGTTAACCGGGTCAAGTCGGGAAAACTTAATTTGAACCGGCCGGCTGGGAGAAATCTCGATTTGTCCGGGAAATTTCCGGTTTTTCTCGAGAGAAATCGACTGGGCTTGACTGAGGCGTGAAAACTCGAGTTTTTAACTCCAAAACTGTCGGCAGGGTGAACTGGGTAAGTCTTTTGGCCGAGTTACCTGTGGCTTTTCGGGAAAAAGTGGGTGCGTGTCTCTGAGGCCAAGGAAAGGGCGTTTTTCTCGAAGGGTCAGCATATTTAAGCGTGGCTAAGTCTTTGCCGACACTTCATCCTCAGTTTTTCATAAAATTGCAGAGAGAATCGAGAGTTTCTTGCCTTAGTCGAGTGATTTCGTCTACAGCCGAGAGACGTTCGACTGAGTCCGAGAGTTGTCCGAGAGAATCCGATCGTAGCTGAGCTATAGCCGCGAGTCCGTGACTGCAGTCGAGAGAACGTGTGGATCGTGCCGTGACTGCGAGTTCTGTCCGAGTTAGTCGACTTGGAGTAGCCGACTTACCGAGAGAAGGATCGAACCATCCGAGGAATTCTGACCGGATCGTGAGTTAGTCGAGAGCAAGCCGACCTATCGATCCGATATCCGAGTGATAGTCGAGGTAAGCCGATTATCATCGTGAGTTTTCTGTTCTGATTGGATTTTACCGAGAGATAACCGTGGGAACTGATCGTAGGCTGGAGTTTGCCGAGTGATCCAAGAGTTATCCGAGGATTTTCCGAGTGGATCGTGAGATATCCGAGAGCACTTCGATTCGTCCGAGAGAATCTGGTAAGTGTTCGGATATTCACTTATTGGATAAGTTTCTGCCGAGTAACGTCGATTTAATCCTCACGTTTTTGTCTGTTTCCGAGAGAATACAGATTATTGCTCGAGGAAAAGTGAGCGGTTCGTGAGATAGTTGAGAGAAGAGTGGACTGGTCGCAGCGATAGCCGAGGAATCGCAAGTCCGACCGAGTAACTTTGTTTCTGACCGAGAAACCACCGAGTTTCTTCCGAGAGAAACGTTCACCTTTGGGTCTAAGGTGAGTGCGTGACCGTGGCTTCTTTTCTAGAATCGTTTGATTGCTAGGTTCTGTATTTTTATTGATTGCTTGGGTGATTCCGACTGTTTACTTAGTATATTCAATGTTCTGCTGTATTCTGTGGCTAATTAGCCGACTGGTCGGAAATCCGGATTGGATAATTCGCTTAGGAGATGTGATTATCTCGCTGAAGCATGTCCGAATCTTAAGGGATTGTCCGATAGTCGTGCTAAATAGCCGGGGACCGTGTTTTTAATTTGTTAAGTAATAATAAACGTATAGAACTGTTAGTATGATTGCGTGACTAGACTGTAGCCTAGTGAGACGGGATGACCGTACCACTAAGCAATTCGTTTGCTTATGCCTCCTTTGTGATGCAGGTAAGGAGATTATCCGTGACTGATTGTTCTGGCGAGACGAAGGCAGTGAAGGAAAGGGTATGGATCGGGTTTATGGGTTTTTATTTGAATAATGGTCTAGTTAAAATGATGTAATAATTTACTGCGAACTTACCATTGCTAGAACCGCGACTTAAGTACTATTTATGTAATGAATTTGAGCTATCTTAAAATGAATCGAAATGTTTAAAGAAATAAAAAGGGAAAAACTTAAAAATTTGCCTAAGTATAAAATCTGGCCGAGAGGTTGACTCGTGACGGTCCGGCCGGGATAGAAATATTCCGTTGGGTCGTCACAAGTTGGTATCAGAGCATGGTCGATTCTAGGACAGTTCATTAGCATAAATGGGTTAAGGGTTTGATCTATCCTTTCACTGCCAAGTCTCGCGGTAAGGTTTCTGTTGAGTTTGCGAACTCTATTCTGAGTTAGCTTTGGGCTAACTGGGTTCTGATAATACAGATGGCTGGAGCAAGATGTAATGGAAGGAGACAGGTTGCGGGAGCAGCCGAGAACTCGAGTAACTCCGCGGCTGAAATCATTGCCGAGAATCAGGAAGTGAATGCTGAAGTACAAGCAGCAGCTGCTGCGAATGCGGCTGAGACGAATGCGGCTGCGGCTGAGGCGAATGCGGCTGTGAACGGTGCTGCGAATGTGGCTGGAAATGTTGCGGAAAATGTAGTTGTTCCAGATAGAATGGAGGCAGTTCTGGTTCTGCTAGCTCAAGTGTTGGAGCGACTACCGGTGGCTGCACCTGTTCCGGCTGTGGCACCTGTTCCAGTGGTGGCACCAGAAGTTGTCATGGAACCGGTGAGGGAGGCCAATGTTGAGGAAGTGGATCGAGCCTTAAGGATCCCGACTTACCTCAAAGTCCTGGACCATATGTCAAAACTGGGAACTAAGTTCTTTTCTGGAGGATCCATGCCTATCGAGGCAGACGAGTGGAGGATGAGACTTGAAAGGAACTTTGAGTCTATCCGATGTCCGGAGGGGTATAAGAAGGACATTGCAGTGCATTACTTGGAGGGGAGTGCACACGCCTGGTGGAAAGGTGTTGCAGGACGTCTGGTGAATCCGAATTGTTCTTATGAGACGTTCTCCGCAATGTTCAAGACTAAGTACTTTCCGCAAGAAGCGTACAACAAGCTTGAGGCAGCTTTCTTGTACCTGCGCCAAGGGTCGATGACCGTAAGGCAGTATGAGACTGAGTTCAACCAACTAAAGAAGTATGTTGGTCATGAGTACGATTCGGAGGAGAAGCTAATCCGCAGGTTCATGAGCGGACTGCGAGTTGAGCTTCGCAACGGTTGTCTGGTTCACGATTATGCAACGGTTGCTGATCTTGTGGAGAAAGCAGCATTGCTAGAGTCGGGAAAGGAGGAGGAAGCCTTGCTAAAGGCTGGAACTGGGGTGGCCGTGGCTAGGCAAGGGCAGTCTGCTAGTGGCGGCCAGAACCGGAAGTTTGGAAAGCACGTTCCGGCTAAGGTTTCCGGGGGACGTAGCCCATGTGGAATTTGCGGACGGATGCATGTTGGAGAGTGCAGACGTGCATCCGGAGCTTGTCACCGCTGTGGGAGTCTCGGGCATAAGGTGCGTGACTGTCCGGAAGAGGACCAGAGGATGGTCAAGGCATAGGGAAGTGAGAATGCGGTTAGGGTTTGCTATGGTTGCGGGGAGCCGGGACATTTCAAGAGAGAGTGTCCTAAGCTGGGTGCAGCAAATCAGGCGCCTTCGCAGCTGAAGTGGCCAGGAGATGTACTTGCACAGCCGGCTAAGAGACAAGCCATCATGCCAAGGGTTTACTCAGCGTCCATGGAGAAAACTGAGGAAGCAAGCACCTCTCGTCCGATCACTGGTAAGTTTTAGTACTTACATTTTTCCGGAATTGTTAAAATTGCGTGTTCGGTAAGTGACTTAGCATTCAAAGAATGAATGTGTCGGGACCTTAATTATGGGTGGGGTAGAGACCCATGTTCTGTTTGACTCCGGAGCGAGTCATTACTTTGTTAGCCCGGACATGATTGGGAAAAGTGATTTCCAAAAGGTACCCGGGGAAGAAGTTGGCCTAGTAAGAGCAGCTGGCGGCCAAGTGATGTTCTCACTAGGTGTGGTCCGAAACATTCCTGTCTGGATAGGTGAAGTCAATATGCCAGCGGATTTGGTGGTTTGCCGAGTCGAGTCCTATGACGTGATTCTAGGGATGGATTGGCTCGGGAATTACAAGGCACATTTGGATTGTCACCGAGGCAGGGTGAGATTCGAGAGAGACGGAGGAATTCTGGAGTACCAGGGGATAAGACCGACTTCAGGGAGCTTGATTATTTCAGCAGTACAAGCCGAGCAGTTAATTGAAAAAGGTTGTGAAGCGTACTTGGCTACAATCACGATTACTGAAGCAAATCCAGACGTGGGAGTGGAAGATATTCCAGTGGTGCAAGAGTTTGAGGACGTGTTCCAAGCTTTATCTGGGATGCCACCGGCTCGTTCAGATCCATTCACGATTGAACTTGAACCGGGGACGGCTCCGATATCCAAAGCTCCGTATCGAATGGCACCAGCCGAGATGGCCGAGCTCAAGAAGCAACTGACGGATCTGTTGGATAAGGGTTTTATCAGACCAAGCAGTTCACCGTGGGGCGCACCGGTTCTGTTTGTAAAGAAGAAGGATGGGAGCTTTCGACTTTGCATCGACTACCGAGGGCTAAACCGAGTCACTGTGAAGAACAAGTATCCACTCCCGAGGATCAATGAGTTGTTGGATCAACTTCGGGGTGCTACTTGGTTTTCAAAGATTGATTTAGCCTCGGGATATCATCAAATTCCGATAGAAGAGTCGGATATTCGGAAGACGGCCTTTAGGACAAGGTACGGGCACTATGAGTTCGTTGTCATGCCTTTCGGCTTGACTAATGCACCGGCTGCATTCATGAAGTTGATGAATGGCGTGTTCAGAGAGCACTTGGATGAATTCGTGATCATCTTCATAGATGACATTCTGGTGTATTCAAAGAGTTCTGAAGAACACAAGGTTCACTTGAGGATCGTGCTTAATAAGCTGCGGGAGCAAAAGTTGTTTGCTAAACTCAGTAAGTGTAGCTTATGGCAAAGACACATTGGCTTCTTAGGCCATGTTATTTCGGACAAGGGAGTGTCCGTGGATCCTGAAAAGATAAAGGCCATCGCAGATTGGCCGAGACCTGAGAATGCGTCTGAGATAAGAAGTTTTCTGGGACTGGCTGGATACTACAGACGTTTTGTTAAAGGCTTTGCAAGTATGGCTCAGTCAATGACACGTTTGACCGGTAAGGATGTTAAATTCGAGTGGACGGCCGAATGTGAAGAGTGTTTCTCGTAGCTGAAAGAAATGCTTACCAGTGCACCAGTATTGGCTCTACCCGAGCCGGATGAACCATATGTGGTGTACACCGATGCTTCGGGAAAAGGACTTGGTTGTGTCCTAATGCAACATGGAAACGTGATTGCTTATGCTTCAAGACAGTTAAGGAAGCATGAAGTGAATTATCCTACGCATGACTTGGAGATGGCGGCTGTAGTCTTCACATTAAAGATATGGCGATCTTACTTGTATGGTGGGAAAGTTCAGGTGTTTACTGATCATAAGAGCTTGAAGTATATTTCCACTCAGCCTGAGTTGAATCTAAGGCAACAAAGGTGGATGGAATTAGTCGCTGACTATGACCTGGAGATAGCTTATCATCCGGGGAAGGCTAATCTCGTGGCTGATGCATTAAGCCGAAGAAGGGCTAGTGTTTCGTCAGCTAAAGATATTGAAGGAGTGGTGAATCTCCTAAGAACATTAAGGCTGAATGTTCTGACTAAGGGACTGGAACCGTTGGGTTTGGGAGCGGCAGATCAAGCAGACTTGTTAACAAGAATTCGGCTGGCTCAAGAAAAGGATGAGAATCTGATCAAGGTATCACAGAACGACCAGACTGAGTATCAGACTTCAAACAATGGGACGATTGTTGTAAATGGCCGAGTGTGTGTTCTGTGTGTTCTGAACGACAAAGAGCTAAGGGAAGAAATTCTCAAGGAAGCACATCAGTCGAGATTTTCTGTTCATCCGGGAATGACCAAGATGTACCAAGACTTGAAAAGGTATTATCATTGGGTTGGTATGAAGCGCGATGTGGCTAAGTGGGTAGCAGGTTGTCAGACTTGTCAGATGGTTAAGGCAGAAAATCTGTATCCGAGTGGGTTGTTGCAAACGTTACCCATGCCTGAGTGGAAATGGGACATGATCACTATGGATTTCGTGATGGGACTGCCGAAGTCAAAAAGGAAGCATGACGCGATATGGGTAATTGTAGACAGATTGACCAAGTCTGCTCATTTCTTACCAATGAATAAAAGCGATGGAGTGGCTAAGCTGGTAGAGTTGTATGTGGATCAGATAGTGAGACTTCATGGGATACCAGTAAGCATTGTTTCTGACCGTGATCCGCGATTTACTTCACAGTTCTGGTTGGAGTTTCAGAAAGTGTTTGGGACAAAGGTCCATATGAGTACGGCTTATCATCCGCAGACAGATGGACAGTCAGAAAGAACGATCAGAACTCTGGAAGACATGTTGAGGGCGTGCGTGCTTGACTGGGGTGGTAACTGGGAGACTTATCTACCGTTGGCTGAGTTTGCGTATAACAACAGTTACCAAAGGAGCATCGAGATGTCTCCATATGAAGCGTTGTACGGTAGACCGTGTAGAACACCGTTGTGTTGGACTCAAGTGGGGGAGTGGAGTGAGATTGGCCCGGACATAGTCGAGGCCACTACCGAGAAAATTAAGTTTCTGAAAGTTAAGCTGAAAGAAGCTCAAGACCGGCAAAAGAGTTATGCGGATAAACGTCGTAAAGACTTGGAATTTAGTATAGGTGATATGGTTTATCTGAAGACAGTCACCTATAAGGGAAAGGACCGAGCGGGAAAGAACGCTAAGCTTAGTCCGAGGTACATGGGACCGTTCCGTATTCTGGCTAGAGTTGGGGCAGTAGCTTATAAGCTAGAGTTGCCTTCTGAAATGGATGCATTCCACAATGTTTTTCATGTATCGCAACTGAGGAAAAGTATAACCGACCGAGAAACTGTTATAACTGAACCACCTCCAGAATTGCAAGAAGATTTGACAGTGGAAGCTAGACCGGTCCGAATCTTGGATATAAAGGAAAAGACTGAACGAAGGAAGAAGGTCAAGATGATCCAAGTTGTTTGGGATTGCAATGGGGAAGAAGAAACTACTTGGGAAATGGTGTCAAGGATGAAAACAGATTTTCCAAAGTGGTTTGAGAAACTCGAGGAAGAAGCAATTATCTCTTAGGATTCGAGGACGAATCCAATCCGAGTGGGGGAGAGTTGTAGCATCCGTGACCGGAAATCCTATTTGGGATGGGATAGCCGAGCTATGAGTTGAGTTATCCAAGGAAATATGGAGTTTGGCTAAGAGAAACCCGAACGACCGAGAGAAATCTGACGGGTCAGCTGGATGACCGAGAGACAATGGGAACTAGTCGAGGAAATTCTGAATGTCCGTGAGAAACGTGACTTGGTCCGAGTGAAATGCGGTTTTGGCCGAGGCAAAGGGAAAAATGTTCGTGAAAAATGACTAAGTGTTGGAGCTTGTATGAGCGGTTCAGGCCAAGGAAAAATCAGAAATTGAGAGTTAACCGGGTCAAGCCGGGAAAACTTAATTTGAACCGGCCGGCTGGGAGAAATCGCGATTTGACCGGGAAATATCCGGTTTTTCTCGAGAGAAATCGACTGGGCTTGACTGAGGCGTGAAAACTCGAGTTTTTAACTCCAAAACTGTCGGCAGGGTGAACTGGGTAAGTCTTTTGGCCGAGTTACCTGTGGCTTTTCGGGAAAAAGTGGGGGCGTGTCTCTGAGGCCAAGGAAAGGGCGTTTTTCTCGAAGGGTCAGCATATTTAAGCGTGGCTAAGTCTTTGCCGACACTTCATCCTCAGTTTTTCATAAAATTGCAGAGAGAATCGAGAGTTTCTTGCCTTAGTCGAGTGATTTCGTCTACAGCCGAGAGACGTTCGACTGAGTCCGAGAGTTGTCCGAGAGAATCCGATCGTAGCTGAGCTATAGCCGCGAGTCCGTGACTGCAGTCGAGAGAACGTGTGGATCGTGCCGTGACTGCGAGTTCTGTCCGAGTTAGTCGACTTGGAGTAGCCGACTTACCGAGAGAAGGATCGAACCATCCGAGGAATTCTGACCGGATCGTGAGTTAGTCGAGAGCAAGCCGACCGATCGATCCGATATCCGAGTGATAGTCGAGGTAAGCCGATTATCATCGTGAGTTTTCTGTTCTGATTGGATTTTACCGAGAGATAACCGTGGGAACTGATCGTAGGCTGGAGTTTGCCGAGTGATCCAAGAGTTATCCGAGGATTTTCCGAGTGGATCGTGAGATATCCGAGAGCACTTCGATTCGTCCGAGAGAATCTGGTAAGTGTTCGGATATTCACTTATTGGATAAGTTTCTGCCGAGTAACGTCGANGATTATAACAATGTCCTCAATAACCTTCACAATAAGAAAGATGGCTTCAAACAGTTCTTCAATGTGTTTTAAGAACTTCTGTTACTTTTCGTTAGAAACCGTATCAAACCGAAGTTTACGTTTTTAATTTGGTTATAGTTTTAGGGATTTGGCTCGTGGTTCTGAATACCAAGTTACCGTTAGAGAAGAAAGAGATTGTGAGTCAACTAATGAGATTGTGAATCAACTAAGTATGTTGGAGAATAATGAGTTTTCGGTCTAATTAAATGGTGAATGATGAGAAAATTGATAGTATTTGTGTTTGAAAAAATCTGGTAAATCTGAGATCTCTTTCGTCGGTTTTCAATGATTGTAATATGTTTGATGTTTCTTCTTTCTCTTTTCTTGTGATGATGACTCGTTGAATAGTTCAACGTCTATGTAATAGTGACTAGGTGGTTTTCCCGCACCTTGTGCGAGGTTCAGTTCATTTTTAAAAAGTTAATAACATTGATTTTTTAGAGGTGGAAAAATTCGGTTTTATAATTTGATTTTATTAAAAATCAAGATTAATGTCTTTACAAAGAAATAACGATTTTCAGGAGCAAGATATTTTGTTTTCTAATTTTTTTTTATATATATAATCCTATAAAAACTCACATGTATTTGTTGATTTGTTGCATTTATCCAAAAAATGGATAATTCCCTTCTTTTTGGTGTAAATTGGCAGATTAAGATTAATGAAAATCAAAGTTTGTACACACAAAAAAAGAACAGAGCAATCCAAAATCAAATGATCCGTTTCATATCAATAAAATAATAGTTACCTTTTAATCTTTTTTGTTACATACATTGTGATTTTGCCAAATATTTGATATCTCCGACTGTGATGTATATTGGAGCATAGATATATTCACATAAGAGCTCAAGTCATCCTTTTGTGATGTTATATTTGCATAGATATATTCACATAAGAGCTCAAGTCATCCTTTTGTGATGTTATTGGACCAAATCGATTTTGATGTTAACCAACCATGACTCAAACATTATGACCGTTGTAGTTTTTTATTTTAGGTGGTGCGTGACTGATCCTAACGTAAATGTCTCATATTCGACATTTTAGTCCATTATTCGCTTCGATCGTCAAAATTATTTTAGGCTTAGTTCTTAGCAACCATAGTCACTTTAGGGGTTAGTTCTCAGAAACCATAATCACTTTAGGGGTTAGTTCTCAGCAACCATAGTCACTTTATTACATTTTCAATGAGGTCGTGCTCTAATTTGACAATGACAGTCATAGCAGTCATCTACATCAACGGCATCGGCCGTGGTCACTGCTTGTCACTCTTTTGAGAGGTGTTTCCTCTTATTCGATTGGCATTGACCATGGTCACAGCATGCTAATTAAACAAGTTATACTCCACGAAATGTTTTACCGAACAATCAAACCTTGAATCTGTAAACATTACCCAAATAAGCATAATAGGAAACACTCCATTAATTGGACCAAGCATAAATTATAGTATATGCCAGATTTTCACAATAATCTGGAGCGTGAATCCACAAGAGCTCCATCGTCTCCATTTTCTTCACCTAATATATACTCTCTTACATCCATTAATTAGTCTTCTTCTCCAACTGCTTTACCAACTTTCCCACCACCATCTTTTCCCTATCAAGCTCTTGTATAACTCCAAAAGCTTGTATCAACCCTTATTTTTTTATCTGATCGCATCACTCCTCATTTCTTCGCTTAATTCCTTTGAGATCTTCACGCTGTCGCAACAATTTAATTTGCTTTATTTAGAGTTTAATATTTGGCTGCTACAAAAGTGAACACCTCTTGTGTTAGCTTTGGGTAGATGAGACCAAACAAAAATGGAATTTCTACACGACATAATATTTAACAGGTTTCATCAAATACCAAGTGAGAGTGTTAAAGTTGTATCGACAAATGATTTTGGCATATAAACACAACGTGTTCGGTTATAATTTTGTCGTGTTTAGCTCTTTGGTGTCAAAGTTCCTTAGTATTCATCTTTGAGTTAAAAAATTCAGTTAATGTCCTAAGTATTTGGTCTTTTACTCTCGCGTAGATTTTTTCTTTTTCATTTACAATTTTTCTTTTGAGATTATTGAATTATTTACTATCAATCTTCAACTCAATGTTATCCCGTGTCACAACTCTATAGCTATATCAAAAACAAAGGACACGAAGTTAAACCTGAAACAAAAGCTAAGTTGAAACACTCGTGCCTCATTCACAAACATAGTAAGTGTTGTTAGTGGTCAGGGTGTTCACATAAAATAAACCATAAGTATTGTAACATCACAAAACCAACATTATACTACTCGCAAACGATATAAAAACATTAAATCCTTACGGAAAACAAGTTAATATAAAATAGCAACACATAAACCCTAGGGCTCTGGTACTTCACGAACTATATAACTTGTTGGATTTGAACAAAAGTCAGAACATAACCGAAAAGAATCGAAAATGAAGATTATGTACCATGATGATCCACTTGTATGTATCTCTCCTCTGCCACAATGCTCAAGAAGTTGATGCGGTCCTTGGTGTAGTCGTAACACACTAAAACTTTCTTCTGCTCGTCGGCAAAGTAACTCATCCAGTGAGAAAACTTATTTTTGGCTTTTGCTGTTAGGATCTTGCTCCATGACACGACTCCGGTACTCTCGATCTTGGATGCCATCGATACGTCTAATGGATTGACGTCTAGAAGACAAAGTTGGTCTTCGCTAACCATTGTTAAAGCTGCATTAGTGAACAGAAAATGAGGAAGAAGTGAGTTTGGAATCTCTCTGTTGAAAAATCAAAACTTAGTATGGTTTTGCAAGAGCTCGTATCGAGTACAAGCAACCCAGTAAGTAATTCCCTTCACAGACACGCCACGATTCCGACTCTGTGGTATGAACACGTTGTGAGGCACACTAACAACACTCCATGAGTTAGAGGTAAAGTCATAGATTTCGTGATTGGTTTGAAATATTACACCACCGGAAAGTCGATCAATCCTTATGATTGTGTAAGAGGATTTACTAACGTAACCAAGAGGAAAGATATCGAATCTCTTGAAGAATTTTCTAGGTTATATCCACTTGGTTTCCCCTGAAACCGGATTCCAAAACACTCATACATTAACACGTAAATAGAACTGTTGGAGCTGGATTTGACACCTAAATCCGGCCCATCGTGAAGCCCACTAAAGATTCACCTCAAGCCCATTTGCGATTGCCCACCAAGTATATGGCCCGCCTTACACCTTCCAGAAGGCCCTCGAGCTACCACACAGGGATAGGGATCGAGACCACGTCAGCAGTTAGTCGAGTATCCCGAAAGATCCGGAGCTCGGTACAGCAGCAACCTCCAAAATACCCGGATCACGTGNATTCCCTTCACAGACACGCCACGATTCCGACTCTGTGGTATGAACACGTTGTGAGGCACACTAACAACACTCCATGAGTTAGAGGTAAAGTCATAGATTTCGTGATTGGTTTGAAATATTACACCACCGGAAAGTCGATCAATCCTTATGATTGTGTAAGAGGATTTACTAACGTAACCAAGAGGAAAGATATCGAATCTCTTGAAGAATTTTCTAGGTTATATCCACTTGGTTTCCCCTGAAACCGGATTCCAAAACACTCATACATTAACACGTAAATAGAACTGTTGGAGCTGGATTTGACACCTAAATCCGGCCCATCGTGAAGCCCACTAAAGATTCACCTCAAGCCCATTTGCGATTGCCCACCAAGTATATGGCCCGCCTTACACCTTCCAGAAGGCCCTCGAGCTACCACACAGGGATAGGGATCGAGACCACGTCAGCAGTTAGTCGAGTATCCCGAAAGATCCGGAGCTCGGTACAGCAGCAACCTCCAAAATACCCGGATCACGTGCAACAGCTCCCGAGATCGGCGCAACAGCTGGAAGACGAGAGGAGCTATATAAGGAGCAGGAACTGTCGCAGATAGGGCAACTTTTACCTAATTCTCTACTTGTATTCATTACAAGCTCTCGCTCTCACAATCATCTTGTACTTAAATACTTGTTCTTATCAATAAAATCCACATATTCATTCTAAGTCTTATATTATTCGGTTCATAGAGATTCTTACCCATCCTTTCTCCAATCTATACAATCACTCTACAAATATCTGAGTGTGGGTTTTAGTGCCCACATTTTGGCGCCGTCTGTGGGGAAAGATAAAAGCAATCTCTAACACAGTTAGAACGATAATGGATCCACGAACCATCGAATCCAATAGATCGACCACGCAAGTCGCGGTCTACAACGAGGGAAACAATCCCTCCAGCCAAAACACAAACCTCGGCTCGACGATTACCACGTCACAAGCCGGACAAGTGATCATCGATCTCGTCAGTCCGCCGTCCGCAGCCGGTTCAAGGATAAATCCCTCGAACCAGAATACCGCTGCAACTGGAAGGACAAACTGACAAGAAACAGTCGGAGGTGAGGGCCGAACAATCGGACCCAAAGATCCAATTCCACCTCCCCCTCCGCGTGCTCTCAGCAGTAACACGGATGCCGCAGCCTCCGGTCCGAATACGACCATAATTCGCCCGATCGGCCCAAATACGACCGTACCTCGTACCGAAACAACAACCACGAACCCGGTTATTCGGACTCCCGCAGTTGGTTCAGGAGCACCTATCCCGAATCAACACCCGAATCCTTCCGGATGGGGTAATCCCTACGTCTGGACCCGAAACGGGGAACATTTTCCCCGACCTGATTCGACCCGCTCCACCTGACATCGAATCGAACAACTCAGAAATCATGCTAATGCTGCGGCAGTTGGCCCAGAACATGGTCCAAAGCCAACGACAGCTCGAAGCCCGATTAAATCAACAGGCTAATGCCCTGAACGAATATCGAGCGGAAGTTTCGCGATCTATTGCTCGCGAACCCGCTCATGTTCCTCGAAACGAACAGCAGATCGGCCTCGAGCAAAGCCCGTTACCCAGAACATGTCTTGACTTTTCCCAAGCGTTCACAACCCCGAAGCCCGTAAGGCAGCACAACGCTCATTCGAGCTCCAGGGGACCGCAATCCCACATCTCGAATCTCAACGATTCAAGCCCACGAGGAGCGGCAGACGCCCATGTTAGCGAATTACCGACTCCTCCGCCTCGCGGATCCCCTAGAGGGATCTGCACATCCTCTTTCGCTTTCACCTCGCACGTCCAGGAGCACGCTCCGGCGGCAACCGCAAGCCACTCGGCTCAGTTACCTCCCGCCGAGCATTTATCCCATGCTGATGCCCGAGTAAACGAAATCCTTGATACTCGAACAGCTCGACCACAATTCATCGAGAATATTTATCAACCTGACCCTCAGAACGGAATAGACCCTTCTCAATTCCAAAGATACGTTGATAGACACAACGCTGAACTCAGGCAAATTAAACACGCCATGCATGTTGCCACGAGCTCAGCACCCGACATCGACCGCGTGATCCAGGAAACACGTCGAACTCCCTTTACCAACCGAATAGCAAATGCTAAGCTCCGCGATGCCGGAAAAATTAAATTTCCAGAATACACCGGAACAACAGACCCTAAGGCACACATTAGGACCTTCCGATCCACGATAGCCCGAGTTCACCTCCACGAGGACGAACTCGAAGCGGGCTATTGCTGGTTTTTCGCCGAAAACCTTGTAGGCCCAACGCTAGAGTGGTTCGGAAGCCTAGAAAGCGGCTCGATCGACAATTTTGAGCAACTCGTAACCATCTTCCTAAAACAATACTCGGTCTTCATCGAGACCCGAGTAACGTTAGCCGATCTATGGAAGATCAAGCAACAAGAACACGAACCATTGCGCAGCTACCTAAAACGGTACAAGGAATGTAAATCCAAAGTTGCTAACCTCAATGAAGAGGTTGCAATCGAAGCCTTAAGGCAAGGACTATGGTTCGAATCCGAGTTCTTACAGGAACTCAAAGTGCGACGCACTACCTCGACGCTGAACGACGCGCTACACCAAGCCCTCCTGTTCGCACAATCCGAGGAAGAAAAAGCATATGCAGAAAGACAGCACGAACTGCAAGCTCAGGCGTCGAACCCGCCAAAGAAACCAAACGCCCAAGAACACCACGGCAAAAGCCAGCAAACGCTCGTAATAAACAAACTCAAATCGGGCAAGCGCTCGAAATACGATGCGAGCAAATTCTGCAAATACCACAACCGAAACGGACATTCCACAGAAGAATGTCGCACGGGACCCCTCCCCAAACCCACTAGGGACGAGATGAGCCCCAAACAGGAAGCAAGCGAAGAGGAATCCCCTCCACGAGCTCCCAAGCCAAAAAAGTCTCAAAACGACAAACCCTCTCAAAAGAGAAAAGAACGAGTTAAAGAAGAGGAAAACTCTCCTCCTCCCGTAGCCAAACTACGGATCGACTCAATATTCAACGGTCCAGACTCGTCGGTGGTTCGACAGATTCAGTAACCACCCCCCGCCCGCACCTCAAAAATCTCTCTGCCAACGCCTACAAGGGCTACGCCTTTGTCGGGGGGGGGGAAGAGAGGAACCATCCATCCCGAAACAAATCAACTTCATATCGGGAGGCTCGCTATTCTGCCGCAACTCGATAAACTCGACAAAACTTTTCCACGAAAGGCCGAAAACACTTCCAAATCAAAGAAATCCATGGAAGGTCCAGACCACGAGATAACATTTCTCGAAAGCGAAACGCTGGACCTGGACAAACCCCATGACGACGCCCTCGTTATCCGACTCGACGTAGCCAGATTCGAACTGTCAAGGATAATGATAGACACCGGGAGCTCGGTAGATCTACTGTTCTACGACGCCTTAACCGGGTTTGCTGGCGAAACGATCTTCTCGCTCGGCTCCATCCGCCTTCTCGTGAAAGCCGGAGGAGTCCAAAAAGAGGTCAATTTCGTGGTAGTAGACCGCCAAGCGCCATACAACGCCATACTCGGTCGGCCTTGGATACATACCATGAAAGCAATCCCATCCACATATCACCAATGCGTGAAATTCCCATCACATAGGGGAACCCAAACGATCTACGGCAGTCAAAAAAACTCCCGAATGTGTTACATGAACTGCTTCAAACAAGCTGCGAGCTCATCAGTATAGCAATTACAGAGAGAGCAGGAGCTCGCAGAACAACTAATAAAGAAAAACAAAGACCCCACCACACGTGGACCCCAGAAAGACCTCATCGATCCAATATGCATCGACGACGATCACCCCGAACGACAAGTTAACATCGGAGTTGATCTCCCGAATTCGATTCGCCAAGAGCTCGTCGCTTTCCTCAATGAAAACGTGAGCACTTTTGCATGGACAACCTCGGACATGCCGGAGATTAACCGCGAAATAACATCGCACGAACTGAACGTTGACCCCGCGTTCAAACCAGTAAAACAAAAACTACGCAAGCTGGGACCCGAAAGGGCAAAAGCAGTCAACGACGAAGTAGACAAGCTACTGAAAGTCGGATCAATCAGGAAGGTCAAGTACCCCGATTGGCTCGCAAACCCGGTTGTCGTCAAAAAGAAAAACGGGAAGTGGAGAGTCTGTATAGATTTCACAAATCTAAACAAAGCCTGCCCAAATGACAGTTTTCCACTCCCACACATAGACCGGTTAGTCGAAGCAACTGCCGGTCACGAACTGCTGTCCTTCATGGACACGTTCTCTGGGTACAATCAAATCCTCATGTACTCGGAAGACCAAGAGAAAACATCATTTATAACGGACCGCGGCACGTACTGTTACAAAGTCATGCCCTTCGGACTAAAGAACGCCGGAGCGACCTACCAACGACTTGTAAACAGAATGTTCGCAGAACAGTTGGGCAAGTCTATGGAAGTATACATCGACGATATGCTCGTCAAATCCTCGAAAGAGGAAGACCACGTGCCCCAACTACGAGTATGCTTCGCAATTCTCAACAAATACGGGATGAAACTCAACCCCGCTAAATGTTCTTTCGGCGTAGCCTCGGGAGAATTTCTCGATTACCTGGTAACCGAAAGAGGAATCGAAGCTAACCCGAAACAGATCGCGACTTTCCTCGAGATGCCGTCTCCTAAGACCACTCGCGAAGTCCAACGTCTGACCGGGCGAATTGCAGCGTTGAATCGCTTCATCTCCCGGTCTACCGACAAGTGCCTTCCCTTCTACCAACTCCTAAAAGCGAATAAAAAGTTCCAATGGGATGAGAAGTGTGAAGAAGCATTCAAACAGCTAAAAACATACCTAAGCGAACCTCCCATACTTGCCAAGCCAGTAGAGGGAGAACCGTTATACCTCTATCTCGCAGTGTCGCCTGCTGCAGTCAGTGGCGTATTAGTAAGAGAAGAGCAAAGCGAACAAAAGCCCATCTATTACGTAAGCAAAACACTGATAGATGCAGAAACCAGGTATCCAGAAATGGAAAAACTAGCATTGGCGCTCGTCATGTCAGCTCGGAAGCTGAGACCTTACTTCCAATCTCACTCCATCGTAGTCATGATTTCGCAGCCATTACGCACCATCCTCCATAGCCTGAATCAATCGGGGCGCCTAACAAAATGGGCAATCGAGTTAAGCGAGTACGACATAGAATATCGTACCAGGATCTGCGCCAAAGCGCAAGTTCTAGCAGACTTTGTCATCGAGCTGGCACCGCAAGCTCTCGACAACATGACAACGAACAATAAATGGACACTCCACGTAGACGGAGCATCATCTAAACAGGGATCCGGAGTAGGAATCAGACTCACGTCACCTACTGGGGAACTTTTAGAACAGTCTTTCCGATTGGGCTTCGATGCTTCGAACAATGAAGCAGAGTACGAAGCCCTAATAGCCGGGCTACGGCTCGCAATAGGAATTGGAGCTCGTGAAGTAAGCGCTTTCAGCGACTCACAGCTCGTAACAAGCCAATTCCACGGAGCATACGAAACAAAGCACGAACGAATGGAAGCTTACTTAAAAGTAGTACGCGACCTAACAGAACAACTCGATACATTCGAGCTAACACGAATTCCCCGCGGGGAGAACACTTCGGCTGACGCCCTAGCGTCCCTCGCATCCACCTCGACAAGCCAAGCATAGGCATAGCCGTCAAGTCCGCCACAACAACGGAGGTCGCTGTAATCGCAAATGACCCCGTGCCCAGCTCGGACGAGCCACGCCAAACTTCTACTAACTCGGAAGAAACCGGTACTCCAGAACTCGCAGCTAGCACAAACGGACAACCTCAAGTCCACGCTAGCTCGGAGGAGACCGACACTCCGGAACCCAAAAGCAGCGACCCCGAACCAAGTCAATCGGCGATGAACCAAATCGCGGAAGATGCAGCGGCCAGCGAAGCGGCCACCGCAGACAGACGTTTCATCACCGATGAACAATTTCACGCCAGACCAGATTGGAGGATCCCAATACTCGATTACCTCCAAAACGCTCGAGGTACTGTATAATCGAACAACGATTATACAAACGTAACTTATCAGAACCATACTTCAAATGCGTTCACGGCCTGGAATCCCTAGCCGTAATGGCAAACGTCCATGATGGTATTTGCGGGAGCCACTCTGCTGGACGAACTCTTGCAATACGCATCAAGAAACATGGCTACTTTTGGCCCACAATGATCGCGGACTGTGACAACTACGCCGCGAAGTGCGACAGCTGCCAGAAGCACGCACCAACAATCCATCAACCCACAGAGGCCCTATCATCGATCTGCGCCCCGTACCCATTCATGAGATGGTCCATGGACATCATAGGGCCAATGGTCCCGTCCGGACCAAAACAATTGCAATACGTCCTAGTCCTAACGGACTACTTCACAAAGTGGGTGGAAGCACGAGCTTACCAGCAAACCACTAACGAAGACGTCAGAGATTTTATCTGGCAAGATATTATCCGCAGACACAGCCTCCCCTGCGAGATCGTGACTGACAATGGATCGCAATTCATCTCGACAGCATTCCGTAACTTCTGCAAAAAATGGAAAATCCATATAAGCTACTCCACGCCACGATATTCACAAGGAAACGGCCAAGCAGAAGCTACCAATAAACCGTAATGAGCAACATCAAAAAGAGGCTCAAGGCTAGAAAAGAGATGTGGGCAACCGAACTAAACTCAGTCCTATGGGCTTGCCGAACCACACCTCACAAAGCAACTAAGGAAACACCTTTCTCGCTAGCCTACGACATGGAAGCAATCATTCCCGCCGAACTCAAAGTGCCGACTCTTCGAAGAGAACTATGCCCCATTAACATAGGACTCAACGAAGAACTGTTACGAGACCAACTCGACCTGATCGAAGAAAAACGAGATCAAGCACTGGTCCGCATCCAAAACTATCAGCAAGCTACAGCTCGCTACTATAACTCCAACGTCAAAGAACGCATGTTTAAAGTTGGAGACCAAGTCTTAAAAAAGGTATTCGACAAGACATGCCGAACCGGTGGAAAGCTGGGGGCCAATTAGGAAGGTCCCTACAAGATCACCGAAGTAGTACGCCCCGGCGTCTACAAACTCTTCGACTACTCGAAGAACAAAGACGAACTACGTCCATGGAATTCCATGAACCTCAAACGCTACTATTACTATATAGTAAAACAATCGAACTACGTTAAGGCTTGATCCCCTGGCGGGGTACGTAGACAGCTCGTCCCTAGAATCCAGCCCCGATACTCTGAAAAACCTTTTTACGGTTCCATAGTGTACAACAATTGTAAGCCCACTTTATAAATAAAGACTACATTTGTTCAATTTTACACTTCTCTCATTGCACTATTTTGAACCATCAAAAATCTCGCGATCTCTTAGACGCAACGAGCACCCGAGATAATTAAATATCTCGCTAAACATCGTCTGGCCAGACAAAACTTTGACAGCTCATCTCAACCGCGTCCCGATCGAACTTCAAACCGATCTAACATTGGTTGAAAACACAACCGCCTAAACAAACTCGAGTGAGGCATGTTACGAGCTATAGCTCGTCCCCAAGCAGACTTCAAAGCCAAATCACTAGCATTCGCACATCACTCAAAGCCGAATCACCAGCGTTCGCACATCACTCTAAGTCGAATCACCAGCATTCGCACATTGCCTCGCGCCCAAAAATTTAGAAGCTTCGGCGAACTACGGTAGCCCCCAATACAGCAACAGCCGGAATCAGAAATCAACACCAACAAGCTACGGCAACCTGTTCGAAAGCGGTCCACACCAAACGAACAAACCTTACGAACGCTAAAAGTATCTCGTTTCGCACCCTGCGAAAACAAGAGTAAAAAGATAAAAGTACTAAGGTAATTTAGTACTGCATTCCGAAAAGTTCCGCGAACTATGACTAGCTCAAACGAACAAGAAAAGATAACGAGCTGAAGCTCGGACCAAAATAAACAAACTCGATCAAATTCCTAAGGGAAACCAGATCAAATTAAACCAAAGGCATAAAGGATTTAAAAGCCTTCCCAGGCAACATTTCCTAAAGGTCTGCATCGGCTAAACGCCCCAAAAGAAAAACCAAGTTCAAACGGAAAGCATCAAAGGATTAAAACCCTCCGTGGCATTGTCTTGAAAATAAATAAAAAAGAGAGAAAGAGAAAGAAGCAAGGGAAGGCGAGCCCACGACTACTCCTCTGTCCCCGTCCTGCCATCTTTCTCGACAACGCCTACTCCGGATTCAGGCTCCCCGACTAGCACACCCGCGTCAGCACGAGTATCTTCCGCCACCAAACCGTTCAAATCTTCGTCACCATTACTTCCGAACTGATTCACGCCGGCCGGAGCTTGAGTCTCCGGATCAACCTCCATCCACACCGAATCCTCCGAGATCTGGGGACGATCAAGCTTCACGAGCGAGATGTCAGAAACAGTGAGAGTTTCGAGACGCTCCTCATATTCATCCGCTTTAGCCTGCCACTTCGGGAGCTCGATTTCGACCGTCGTCTCCTTTGACATCAACTCTGTGATCAGGTCGATATTGGCAACGGCCTCCTGAAGCGAGATCTGACAATCCAGCTCGAGCTTCCGCTTTTCCCATTTCCCCTTCAGAGTTTTCAGCAACGTGTCGTACTCGTTGGCAATCTCACGCATGCCAGCATGAACGGAGCGGCGAATCGCCTCCTGTCTCGAACTCTGAAGCTCGCTGTTCTGAGCATTAAGGAGCACAGAACGATCTATCGCAGCCTGGCGCTCCGACCTAGCGACTCGAACATGTGCCTCCAGCAGTTCAATATGGTGCTTCAGATCACCAACTGACGCATGCACCCTGATGCAAATCTCCTCACGAGCTTCGGTGTGCGGGCTGGATTTCACACAATAGATTTCCTGTTAATCAATTCAAAAGAGGACGCAAATATTCTAAGTTAAAAACCGAAACAAAGATCCAAAGATGGAGTTTTATTAGATTTGCTGTGATAAGCTTTTTGGGTACAAGTGTTTTTCTCGGTAAAGCGCGGATCCCGCTACAAATGAACTTAGGAAGGTATTTATACAAATTGGCCCAGAATCTAGGTTAGGATCTCGGCAGATCTTCTCGTAGATTCTTCTCTATCTCCCCTTGGCGACGCTCCCTTCCACGAGGTTTCGTCTTCTAGGGTTTCTTTGGTCTCGGGCTTCCTCGTGGAGCTGGGCTCGGCCCATTAGCACGACGATCAATCTTGGGCTCGGTCTCGTGCTGCCTTGGGCTCAAGTGGCTTCACGGGCTTTTCGCTCGGATCGCCAAGGGGAAACGTTAGTTATGCTAATGCACCATTCGGACACTTTGGTTCGTCTCGGCTCCTGCAGGATTTGTGCGCGATCTGGTTCTTCGTACAAATTCTGCACCGAGGTGTTCAACTCGTATGGTGCACAGAAAAAGCACCGAGATGTTTAGCTCGGTCTTGCGCACGAACCGTGCACCGAGGTGTCTTCCTTTGCCTCGCGCACGAATTGTGCACCGAGGTGTCTGGCTTTGCCTCGTACACATTTCATGCGGTTTGGGAACAATCTCCATACTTAGCCATTTTCTTAATTGATCACGCCTGGGTGGAATCCGACCCCAACAGTTAGCCCCGCAGCTCGTTAGTCTCAGGAGTGAGGGTGACGAGGTATTAAGTTGGGCGAGATCAATATTGCGAGGCGATTTGCTCCGTTGCCGAGGCGTTTTGCTTGTGGAACCGCCGAGGTTAATGTAGCCTCTCAACGATCCGAATGATGAAATCGGTGACTTCGGCTTCTTGGCCCTTATTGCTGAGACGCTGTCGTTGAAGCATTTCAGTGCTCGGTTCGTTCGGAAGACTTCTCCTGCTTCGCGACATTTGACACTTAGAGGAACTTTCGAAGCTTTCTCCTTAAATGGGCTTTTCGGCTTGGGCCGATGATACACGGCTTGGGCCTGTAATTGTTTCACAGAGGCCCACTTGTCAAGTTTGAGGTTGTCTCGGGAAGCGGAATCGTTCGCATGCCCCCGAGGCGTTATGCCAGCTCGTTTATAAATACCGAAGCCTCCCTTTGTTTCTCTCATTACCTTCATTCTCTCAAAATTTCCAAAGATTTGCTCTCTCTTCTCTCTCACTTGCTTTTTGGTTTATGTTTGAATTCCATTTAGGGTTCTTCAAATTTCTTCCGAGCCGCCGTCACCCGCCTTAGTTTTCCGATCGATCTTCAACTTCTCCGACTGTTCGTGGATTATCCAATCCATATTCAAACGATTCTCAAGAGGCGAAGATGAATCCGACGTCTTCTTCTAATTCTCGGACCGAGACAGCATCCGAGGCGAGTACGATCCCCTTGCTCCCAACTCCTCGGACTGAGACAGCATCCGAGTCGAGCACGATCCCCCTGCCCTCAAATTCTCGAACCGAGATGGTATCCGAGGCGAGCACAGTTGCGTCCTGAGGTGATCTGGTCCTCAATCCTCCCTTCTTGGCCTCCCGAGGCGAAACGAGCATTCGTGTCCCGACTCTTCGAGACGGACCGAGCGTTTCGCCTCCGTGGCTCCGAGGTGATCCTGCCCTTGAGGATTCCGTTTGCTCGGCCAATTCCCCAACCAAGCTGGGAAGAAAGATATTTTCTTCTCCTCATTGTTCCGTCGAGCTTCCCGCTGCCGAGATCGCTGAAGGGAGCGATCCGAGGTCCAAGAGTCCGATCCTCGTTCAGCCGAAGCCTGAAGACGAGGATTGGGACTGGGATCCGCTTGTCGCGAGGCGAGAATTAGACCGGATAGTGCACCTTCAGAAAGAGAGAGTCCCGCGACGCCGAAAAAAGAAGTTAACGGCTGATCCACCGGGCTCTACTCTCTCGACGTCAGATTCCTTGGCTGATGTCTGCGCCCGTTTTGGGATAAGCGAGGGAGTCGAATTTCTACTCCCTTCCAAGACGGACCGAGCTAACAAGCCTCCAGCCGGATACTTTACGATGTACGAAGTCTTCCTTGTGGAGTGCTGGCTATGGTTTTCGATCTCGCAACTCATCTCGGAGTTTCTGTGGTCGCGCGGTCTTGCTTTGGCTCAGTTGACGCCCTGGGCTTTACGCCATTTAGTGGGGTTGTTAACTTTGAGTTACGAATGTGGGATCGAGCTCTCGCTAGGTCACCTCGAGAATCTCCTGGATATCCGACGCAAGCTTAACGCCGAGGTATACTATATTTCGAACAAGAGAGGTCGGAGGGTGATCCGGGATTTTCCGAGCAAAGTCTCCGACTGGGAAAGCCGTTTCTTCTACGCCCTCATTAATGACGCCTCTATCTCGGAAGATTGGCTCCGGAAAACTAAGGCGGAGTGGGGTCGAATTGGTAGACGACCGAAGTGATTCTTAGGGATTCTTTCGTGTGCAAGCTAGGCACTGTTTCTAATATTGTCGTTTTTTTTTGTTTTGCAGTTCCTTGCCTTATCCTTCGGTGTCCAGAGAATATCTCGGGAGTTGTAGAGGTCTTTAATCAGAGGAACGTTCGTTGGAAGAAGACCTTTTCCTTCCAACGAGTCGAGCGGGCCCGCGTCTTTTACCTCAGCGGTTATCAGATTGATCACTCCGATCCTTCCAGTGTATCCGAAGACTCTCGGATAAAGATGGCGAAAAGATTAACTCTCCGTGAAAGACAAGAGCTCGAGGCGAAGAGACTCGCCGCGACAAATACCACGGATCCTCAGGCGGCTGTGTTAGGACTTGAGGCCGCGACAAATACCTCGGAACGAGTGTGTGTGGCCGCGGGTGATTTGAACTCGGGAGCGACCCCCGGTTCTACGCAGAGGGCCCCGAGCGGGTCCAAACATACGGCATCTGGACCCGGATCCGGGGCGAGGCCCGACGAGTCGATTCTTTCGAGGCATCGAGGTGGTGACAAGGCCACGACAAAAAAGGGGAAGCGATCAGAGAAGAGACCCGCCGTCGAGACGGCCGACGCACCCGAGGCCAAGAAGACTAAAAGATCTAAACGGGCTTCTGCGGTTGCGGCTCAAGTGAATGCTCCCGAGGCCGACCTTAGATTCTCGCTCCTGGCAGCGTCTTTCCTCCTCCGGATACTCTCGCTAAGCGAAAGAAGTATGCGAACATGGCTCTTGCGGGGACCAAGGTAAAAACGTTTTATACATCGATGTCATTTATTGCCCGTGGTGTTTCGCCGTTTTCACCTTTTCTTATATTTTGTTTTTTATGCAGTTCATCGCCGCAGCTAACGAAATTGTCCTCGGGTACGAGATGGATGCCCGGGATGATCAACGGCGGGTTGTGAATGCCCGTGGTGCAGCATCCTTCCTGAAGACGAAGCTTACCGAGGTGGAAGCAGAGAGTGCTCAGAAAGAGGAGGGTTTTGCGAAGCGTCTTAAAACCCTTCAGGCAGAGAGGGACGTTTTCAAGCGTCAACGCGACGAAACGGAGAAAAAGGAAACACGTCTCTTGGGTCAAAGGGCTCATCTGGAAGCCGACCTGGCTTCTTTAGAGCGTCAGATCTCTTCCGAGCGGGAGATGCACGAGGCAAACCTTGAAAAAGCTCGTCAGGAGGCAAGGCGTGAACTTGCTGAGAGGTACCGAGAGAAGATCTCGCTTGCCTGAGCTAAAGCGCTTCTGCTCAAGGGAGATGTTCGAGACAAGGTCGCGGATTTGGCCGAGGTCGAGGGGAACCTCCAACTTATCGATGTTCTCCAAGGTTCTGACCCTCCTACTCTCGAGGATGAGAAGACGAGGCTTTCAGGACTCCGAGTCGAGCTGTAGAGTGCCTACGGGGAGTTTGAACGGCTCACGACAGATCTTTGTGAGGTCCTGACTCCTTCCCCTATATCGACGGATCCGTTGCCGAATCTTCCAGGTGGAGAAACACTTGAAGTTTCGGCGGCAAAGGCTGGGGTTACACATCCCTCTGGGTCGAATGCTAACACCCCTCGCATAGAGGAAATGCTCTCCGAGAAGCGATCCGCCGTGTCTCCTCTAAAAGACGATGCTACCGAGGACGTTAACGCCGAAGCCGCCGAGGGTACCAACACGGGAGGCTCAGAGGATGCTCCTTCTGAGGCTCCGAAGGATGTTAGCGCTGCTGCTACCAAAAGAGTCGAAGTCGAAGACCCTAAAGATGTTGACGCTGAAGTCCTGAAGGACGTTGACGCCGGATCCGTCGAGCCGAGCTTGGTTGTTTGAGATTGTTTTCCTTCAGACAATTTTTATTTTTCTTTTGTTGAACCAGATGCCTGGATGGTTTTATCCATAACTTTATTTATGCGAGTTTTTGATCTTTTGACTTATTCTGCCTTGGGTAAAAACTGACTTTATTTTGAGTAGTCTTTTACATTAAAGCTAGCCGTTTGTTGGCCGATGACTTAGGTAAATGTGCCCGAATTGGGATTCATCTAAATCTTGGTTTGGACCGATGTAGCTCGAGATTTGATTCCGTTTATCGGGTTTTAGTCGTTTACCAACGTTATGAAAGAGTTGGGGTTTAGGTGTTCTTCTTAGGTTGGGATTTGTGTACCCGTTTTGAGAACGGCCATCAGAATATTTCTCTGGATATACCCAAGCGATATTGAACCGAAGTATATTCGATTTTAACTTATATAGCGCGCTTTTAAATCCGTGGAGGATGTCGAGAACCTTTTGTAAAGGTTAAGATCCCGTTTGGGATGTGAGAGTTTCGTATGTTGTGGCCAACAACGTACGAAGTGAAAAGAGTTGTAAAAGAAAATAAGCTCGGAAAACTTTTATTCAAAAAAGAATTTTAGTATACACAGCGTGGGAGTATAGATATATATGTACCCCACTCCCCCCCCCCTTTTAGGGAGGGGGGCAGTTGAACTCGTCGTGTGACGAGCTGCCTACGTACCCCTTTCGAGGATCAAACCGCCCCGTAATTCATGCTTTGTGATTAGTACTTAGAAGTAGTACTTCTTAAGATGCATTGCGTTCCAAGATCGTGGTACGATAACGCCTGTTGAGTGGTTGACGAGTTCGTATACTCCTGGTCGGACCACTTTGGTTATGCGATATGGTCCTTCCCAGTTAGCCCCCAATTTTCCGGCGTTCCGCTCAGCCGTGTTTTGAAAAACCTTGCGGAGAACTAGGTCTCCTTCGTGAAAATGCCGATTTTTGACGTTGGAGTTGTAGTACTTTGCGGTAGCCTTTTGATAATTCTGAATGCGGATGAGCGCTTGATCGCGTCTCTCGTTGATTAGGTCCGCTTCATCTAAGAGCATAAGATGATTGAGGCCCTCTTGCCCCGGGAGGAGCCGTCTTCGTACTCCCGGAAATTCCACTTCGGCGGGGATAACACATTCCGTTCCGTATACAAGTGCGAACGGTGTTTCGCCAGTCGCTCTCCTCGGAGTCGTCCGATGCGACCACAAGACTCCTTCCAGTTCGTCGGCCCATCTGCCCTTTTTGGCGTCGAGTCGCTTTTTTAGTCCATCGAGTATAGTCTTGTTTGCTGCTTCGGCTTGCCCGTTGCCCTGCGGGTAGCGCAGGTCATTAATGGTCCTGAGAATCGCCACTTGAAGACTTCCCCGTCGAGTAGTATGTATCGAGCAGCCTGGGCTTTGAGTTTACGGGCTGCCCACTTGTTCGTGGGAACTTCTCCGTCCATTATGTATGCTCGGATCGCTGCCATCCACTCTTGGTCGCATCCGTACTCGTTCTGCTGATCTTCCGTCACGGCCGTCTGTTGTTCATCGCCAGGATTCTCAGCGTCTTCAGCTGGCTCAATCAGGTTGATGGTCTCCAAACTTTCAATGCTGGGTCGTTCGATGAATTCTACCGGGATTACTCGCTTGAGGCTGGGGTCGGATGATGAAGCGAGTGCTGCCAACGCGTCGGCCTGAGTGTTTTCACCGCGGGGAATTCTCGTGAGTTCGAACTCTTTGAACTCCTTTGAAAGTTCTTGGACTACCCTCAGGTAAGCTTCCATCCTATCATCTCTCGCCGTGTATTCTCCGTTGAATTGGTTAGCGACGAGCTGAGAATCGCAGAAAGTCCAAATTTTTTCGACCTTGATCCCCCGCGCTAGTCTGAGTCCCGCGATCAACGCTTTGTATTCAGCTTCGTTGTTCGAGGCACGGAAGGCCAATCTAAAAAACGGCTCCAAGACTTCGCCGGTTGGTGATGTTAGACGAACTCCGATCCATGAACCCTGTTTTGACGATGAGCCGTCTACGTGAAGCGTCCACGTGGAATCTTCGGGTGGTTCGTCTATCCTGCAGTTCGGAAGTTCTATCAGGAAGTCGGCGAGGACTTGCGACTTGGCACAAGTTTTGCTGCGGTACTCGATGTCGTATTCGCTGAGCTCGATTGCCCATTTGGCTAATCTTCCGGATTGGCTTGGGCTGTGTAGTATAGCTCGCAGCGGAAAGGACGTCAGGAGTACGATAGAGTGTGATTGGAAATATGGCCTTAGCTTCCGTGCCGACATTACCACAGCGAGTGCCAATTTTTCCATCTGCGGGTACCTTTTTTCAGCATCTGCTAGCGTCTGGCTCACATAGAAGATATGGCTCTGTTCTCCTCGTTCTTCTCGGACGAGCACTCCACTGACTGCGGTATTGGAAACGGCGATGTATAGGTAGAGGGGCTCTCCTTCCACTGGCTTCGTGAGCACTGGTGTGGAAAGCCGTCTCGCACTTTTCTGTCCACTCAAACTTCTTGTTGCCTCGGAGCGTGTCGTAGAAGGGTAGACATTTGTCGGTTGATCTCGAGATGAAGCGGTTTAAGGCAGCGACGCGACCCGTCAGCCGCTGAACTTCTCGTTTGTTTCTGGGCGAGGTCATCTGGATTAGCGCATTGATTTGTTTCGGGTTTGCCTCTATTCCAAGCTAGTGACCAGGTATCCGAGAAATTCCCCGGATGTCACTGCGAATCTACACTTCGCCGGATTGAGCTTCATATTGTGGTGATTCAGCCGCTTGAAGCATTCCGTCAGGTGGACGATGTGGTTGCTTTCTTCCAGCGATTTCACCAGCATGTCATCTATGTAAACTTCCATCGTCTTTCCCAGTTGATCGGCAAACATTTTGTTGACCAACCGCTGGTACGTGGCTCCGGCGTTTTTCAATCCGAACGGCATTACTTTATAACAGTAGATGCCTCGGTCGGTTATGAATGCTGCCTTTTTTCGGTCGTCAGAGTTCATCAGGATCTGATTGTACCCAGAAAAGGCATCCATAAAAGAGAGGAGTTTGTTTCCTGCTGTCGCCTCGACGAGACGATCGATATGGGGAGCGGGAAACTATCCTTCGGACATGCCTTGTTTAAATCGGTGAAGTCGATGCATATACGCCATTTTCCGTTCTTCTTTTTCACAACCACCGGGTTCGCGAGCCAGTCTGGGTATTTCGCCTAGGTGATAGACCCAACTTTAAGTAATCCGTCCACCTCGTCATTCACCGCTTTAGCTCGCTCGGGACCGAGCTTCCTTCTCTTTTGTTTTATAGGTTTAAAAGTTGGGTCCATGTTGAGCTCGTGGCATGTGATGTTGATGTCAATCCCGGGCATATCTTCTGCTGACCAGGCGAAGGTATCGATATTCTTCTTTAAAAAATCGATCAGCTCGGTTTTGATCGTTTCGTCCAGCTCGGCCCCCACCTCTACACACTTTTCCGGGTTCTCGTCGTCTAAGCATACGGATATCACCGGGGCGCACCGCGGCTGATTATCCTCGGCCTGCTCGGCCTTCTGTAATTGCTACAAAAGTTTTTTTGTCCCGGTCTTCGCTTCCCGGTCGGTTTTTATCTTCTTATGAACGGTTTCTCCTTTAGCTTCTGTTTTGGGGTTTCTTAGTTTGTGCTCGGTCATGAAGCATATTCGCGACTCCTTCTGGTTTCCCCAAATCGTTCGGATCCCGGTAGCCCCGGGAAATTTCAGGCAGAGATGGTAAGTCGAAACTACGGCTCTCATCGAGTTAATCCACGGCGTTCCCATGATAATGTTGTAGACCGGGGGCCTTCGGCTACCGAGAAGTTGACGATTTTAGTCACGTCTTCTGCTAGGACCGGCAGTCTGATCGTTCCTATCATCATGGTCGTTTCTCCTGAAAATCCGGTCAGCGGGCTCAGGATCGGAGCTATTTCGGACATATCGATTCCCATTTTAGTCAAGGTTTCTCTGAAAATGACATCCACCGAACTTCCGGTATCTATCAGGATTCGGGCCACTTCGTGATCTTTCACTATCAGCTCGATCACCAGGGGGTCGTTATGCGGTCTGTCTATGCATGTGGTCTCTCTTTCTTCAAATGTGATGACGTCGTTAGGATTCCTGCTCGGGGTGGACCAATTGATACTGGCCTCGGCTTTTCGCTGAAAAGCTTTGATGGCGAATACAGTGTCCCTGCAATATTCTGATCCTCCCATTATCATGTTTATTCTTTGGCGAGGGCCATCAGACTCCGAGGTGCCGCTGTTTTTTCTTCCCCGCTTCGGCGGGCCTCCAGGCCGGACTTCTGACTCGGGTTCTTGTTCGGCGTCGGCGAGCTTCTCGTGCTCGAGATCCGTCAGACTTATCGAATCTCCGAGCTCTCCGGCTAAGAACTTCGCCCTAAGTTTGTCTCCCAAACTTCGGCAATTGGCCGTTAGGTGTCCGTACGTCTTGTGGATTTCGCAGTAAGCCTTCTCGTCGTAAGAGGTGGAATTCCTGATCCATGTGTTTCCGTTTGTCCTTCCTCGGCCTCGTCCAGCTCCTTGCTCGGTGCTAATTTGGTAATTATGCGCTCCGCTAAAGCTTGGCCCTTCGTGGTGAACATAGGTGTTGCTCGGGCGATTTCTCGAGTGGGTAGGCTGGCTCGACATTCCTTGATTTTTGTTTGTTGATTTTATTGGCCCGAAGCGTTGGTCCAGGACTCGAAACTCCTCTTCTTCGAGTATGAAATCCGAGGCTCGATGCATAGCGTCTTGGATGGTCTGGGGCCTATTTCGTCCGATTTCTTTCCTGAATTCCAATTTATACCATAGGGATTTTTTCAAAGCCATGATTGCTCCTTTGTCGCTTATGTCTCCCACTTTGGACATCACCGCTTTAAGGCGACCCATGAAAGTTCTTAACGGCTCGGTGGGTCCTTGTGAAAGCGTCCAGAGGTCAGCGTCGGATACGCCTCGGTCCATGAACATGGAGTACTGCTTCATGAATTCGATGCATAGATCAGTGAAATTGTTGATCGAATTTCGCTCGAGTCTGGAGAACCATTCGAGGGCCGGTCCTCGGAGATTTTCGACGAAGAGAAGACAGTATCCCGCATCGCGTTCATTTTCTTTGAGTGTGGATCGCGCCATCGCTGTCCGGAAAGTTCTGATGTGTAGTTTCGGATCAGTTGTCCCTTCGTAAATCGGGAGGCGAACCTTACCGGGATCCGACACTCTGGCCTCGATGATACGAGCTGTGAACGGCGTCATCTGAGCCTCCTCTAGCATCAGGTCGATCTCGGGTGCCGCGCTCGTCGCCTTATTTACTTGCGATCGAATTGCTCCGACCTCCGCATTTGCTCTGGCCAGGTCAGCTCGGATCACGTCGAGGGCGTTACCTCGGCTTGCCAAAATAGGCACGGTAATACCACCTCGGTTTCCGGCTCGAAGCTCGTCTTGGTGTTGCATCTGTTCGACCCACATGAGGTTTTCCTCTTCTTCTGTTAAGGTTCGATCTCGCTCCGAGCCGAGGATATCTCCTGACGTCCCATCTTGCAATCCCTCGGTTGTGATCGCGTCGCGTTGTGACGTTGGCACTTCAGTTCGCTCACCTCTGGTCTCGGCGGTGGCTGCCGCGCGGTCGGTGACCTCGCTTAAGCCTGCATCGCCGACTCTTCCTCGAATCAAGCGCGGCGGCTCGGTGATGTTGGGCCTTGTGGCTGCAGGAGTCAGCTCTCCAGATATGTACTGCGATTGGGAGTTTCCCGAGCCTCCTGGTCGGCTGTTCGCCCCTGGGGTTGCGAAGTTAAGCATCGTCGGGTTGAGGCCGAGCCGTCTGACCCTAGTAGATGGGTTCAACATGGGAGTCAGGCTCCCGATTCGCTGGCTTTCAGCTCGGCTCTCCGTTGTGAGGTCTTCGAGAGTTTTGCCTTGCTCCGCCGACTTTTTTGCCAACGCCGTCATCATCTCTTTCATCTCCGCCAAGGACGCCAAGATCGTTTCGGCTTGCGTTGGTGCTTGCAGAGTAGCGTCGAGGGCTCCGTCTCCCGCGGGAAGGTCCGCTCCGGTTCCGTCAGTGATGTTTCCTGATGTGGTGGAGTTGTCGGCGTTGATGGCTCCGGTTGTCATCTCTTTGGATCTGGATTGCGTCGGTTCTCGGTGTAAGAATTTACTAAACCCCTCCTTCTAGCGCCAAATTGTGCGGGCTGAATTTCACACAATAGATTTCCTGTTAATCAATTCAAAAGAGGACGCAAATATTCTAAGTTAAAAACCGAAACAAAGATCCAAAGATGGAGTTTTATTAGATTTCCAGTGATAAGCTTTTTGGGTACAAGTGTTTTTCTAGGTAAAGCGCGGATCCCTCTACAAATGAACTTAGGAAGGTATTTATACAAATTGGCCCAGAATCTAGGTTAGGATCTCGGCAGATCTTCCCGTAGATTCTTCTCTATCTCCCCTTGGCGACGCTCCCTTCCACGAGGTTTCGTCTTCTAGGGTTTCTTTGGTCTCGGGCTTCCTCGTGGAGCTGGGCTCGGCCCATTAGCACGACGATCAATCTTGGGCTCGGTCTCGTGCTGCCTTGGGCTCAAGTGGCTTCACGGGCTTTTCGCTCGGATCGCCAAGGGGAAACGTTAGTTATGCTAATGCACCATTCGGGCACTTTGGTTCGGCTCGGCTCCTGCAGGATTTGTGCGCGATCTGGTTCTTCGTACAAATTCTGCACCGAGGTGTTCAACTCGTATGGTGCACAGAAAAAGCGCCGAGGTGTTAAGCTCGGCCTCGTGCTAAGACAATGCACCGAGATGTTTAGCTCGGCCTCTTGCTAAGACAATGCACCGAGATGTTTAGCTCGGCCTTGTGCTAAGACAATGCACCGAGATGTTTAGCTCGGCCTTGCGCACGAACCGTGCACCGAGGTGTCTGCCTTTGCCTCGCGCACGAATTGTGCACCGAGGTGTCTGGCTTTGCCTCGTACACATTTCATGCGGATTGGGAACAATCTCCATACTTAGCCATTTTCTTAATTGATCACGCCTGGGTGGAATCCGACCCCAACATTCGGCAGACTTCAACGCCGATTTTAACTCGCTGACCAAGTTCCTCATTCCGTCGAGCTCCTGAACCGTGGGGACATCCTTCACACGATGCTTGAAGTATGCGGACAACACATTCTTGGCCTCCATAGCCTGACAAAAAACAAGATCGTGTAACTCGTACCACGAAATAACACAAAAACGACCGAATTATCAAATGATAAATCGAAGCAATCGGTACTCTAGCGTTCGTCACGGCAACATTGATGAACAGGTCGCGTGCCTCCATATCGCTGAGAGCAGGAAGCGCGCAGCCCGCCGGTTTGAAATGCCTCAGCAGATGAGCGAGACCTTCCGGGTCGTCCATAATCGGAGAGTCCCGGGTGTGTTCAAACTTCCAGTGAAAAGGCCGGGACCCCCCAGAACCAGAGCTGTTGCCACCCCGCGACCTCGAAGCGCCTCCCTTCGGCCTCTCGAACCGCGCCCTTTTGTGCACAGGCTGCATCCCACTATTGCTGTCCGAACTGTTGGACTTTGAGCTATGGATAATCACAGGACGTCTAGCCAACGGGTCGTCCCGAAGCGGAGACTCGCTCCCCTGACGATTCCCAACAGACAACGACCCTCCTGCGAAAGGGGAAACGACCACATCTTGCATCATCTCTTGAACCGCGTTCGAAACATCGCCAGCCCGCAACGGCACAGCGTCCACCATCTTCGCTTTCCCCGCGAGCTTCTCCAGCTGACGTTTTCCTGACCAGACCTTGAGCTACGGACGAAATACTGTCAGCAAGTTCGTTCCTTAGTGCAATAAAAGTGACAACTCAAGGTTTGATTCGAGGATGCACCGTGACATATCGCTAACAGCGAGAGCTCGCGACAAAAGTAAACATACCTGAATGAGGAGGAACGATAGGCGGACTTGAATGGGATCCGGGATCTGATATGCTTGCAAGATCCTCTCTCTTGTAAACATTTCCCACCGAGTCCGACCTTCCCGAAGACACTTAGTCCGTGCTACTAAAACTTCGTTGAAATGAATTCTCCCAGGCGAATCTACAAAACAAAACACGTCAAACGTTAGTCTTTCGCCACGAAAAAGCATTTGTAATCACATGCAAAACCCGCTATCCCACAAAATTCCTATCTAACCAACTGCGTCGGCCCACTTCGTCGGCAGCCAGCTGAAATCAAAGTCACCAATCGACGCTCGATTCAGCTTAAAAAAGAAAACTTTGTCCTGCCACCCGTCATCCCTCGCCGGCAGGTCCTCGATGGTCCTCCTGCTGGAGCGAGAAGCCACATAAAACGATCCGTCGTTGCGCTTGTTTTTCTTCACCATACAAAGTTGGTGAAACTCGGTAGGACCAAACGAAAGCGCGAGTTCCCTGGGAAGAACGCGCAGTCCGACGATGGTCCGAACCAAGTTCGGGTGCATCTGCGGCAACGCCATCTTCATCTCCGCCGCAATCTCTAGCAGAAACGACGGAAGGGGAAAGGTGAGGCCGCACGACTCAAAGTAATGCCAAAAGGCACAGCCGTAGCCCGGACCCACTGTTTGCACGGTCTCCGACCCGCGAGGGACTTTGATCTTAACGCCGTAAAGAGATCGAAGGTGCTCGACCTCCTCGGGGGAGATCTTCGAGTTCGGGCGAGGGCCTAATTTTATCTTGATCCGTCCTTTCGAAGGTACGACGGCCGGAATTTGTCCCCCCGCAGCACTCGATTCAGCCATAAAATCGAATCGGGAAAGAGAGAGATGAAATCAATATCCTTTAAACCAAAAATCGGTGAGCCCCAGGTTCCGAAAGAAAAATAAAAGAGCAAATCTTAGGTTTTCAGCCAAGATTTCGCTCCGCTCAGTTTCTCCCCTTTTCTTTCTCGGCAACACTATTTCGGATAAGAAACGAAATGTGCAAATGCAAAAGTAAAAACAAAAAATAAATGACAAAGGGGAAGAGAAGTTACCTTGAAAAGTAGTGGAGCGTGGGTGGTTTATGGAGAAGTGAGAATGCGTATTTAAGCAATTGTCATCATTGCTCGCGGTTGCCAAGAAAAGATTTTTTCTTTTCTAAATCTCAACCGCTCGTTAAAGGATAGATTTTAAAGATTTACCTTTTTCTGCCTCGAGATTCGGCGCTATCCCTTTTTATGCCGCCTGTCACATCCATAAATCTCGAGAACTCGCCCAAACCGTTCGAATAATTATCCAAGAACTCGACAAGATTCGAATTTTCGCTCCAACTACGCTTCGTTCAAAATACGAAACGACTCTGAAGCCCCAAAAACTCTTCGGGCTATCGCCGAATTAAAATCAAAGATGGATTAAAAATAATCCCACAACTTGTTCTCCGCCCATCAACCTCGTCATCTCACTTGATGGGCTGGGGGGCAACTGTTGGAGCTTGATTTGACACCTAAATCCGGCCCATCGTGAAGCCCACCAAGGATTCACCTCAAGCCCATTTGCGATTGCCCACCAAGTATATGGCCCGCCTTACACCTTCCAGAAGGCCCTCGAGCTACCGCACACGGATAGGGATCGAGACCACGTCAGCAGTTAGTCGAGTATCCCGAAAGATCCGGAGCTCGGTACAGCAGCAACCTCCAAAATATCCGGATCACGTGCAACAGTCCCCGAGATCGACGCAACAGCTGGAAGACGAGAGGAACTATATAAGGAGTGGGAACTGTCGCAGATAGGGCAACTTTTACCTAATTCTCTACTTGTATTCATTACGAGCTCTCGCTCTCACAATCATCTTGTACTTGAATACTTGTTCTTATCAATAAAATCCACTTATTCATTCTAAGTCTTATATTCTTCGGTTCATAGAGATTTTTACCCATCCTTTCTCCAATCTATACAATCACTATACAAATATCTGAGTGTGGGTTTTAGTGCCCACAAGAACAAAAAATAGTCGCATGATTAAAAATCAGAACATGAGAACAAATGATCCACCTTGTCATTAACCAATATGAAATTAACCAATTCTCTAACTCCGATTAAGTGTTTGAATATACGGAGCACCTTGACTCTCGGAAACTCCACTTGTGGTATGACGGATCCAATATTCATCGAAACCATTATATTCTCTCCTTCTCCAATCATTCGATTGGTCTTAAAACAAAAATCATGATTCATATTCTTCCCATGTTTTGATTCATCATTATTCATATACATAAAAAAAAAAAAAAAAAACTACAATAAATCAGAGCAAAAAAAAAAAAAATTTAAATTGAAAAGCGTTCCCTAGATAACAGAATTTAAACAAAACAAAAAGACCACAAATTTTCTTACTTGTCCAAAGGCGTGACATCGGAATAGGCACACACGCAAGATCTGGAACCACTACCACCAAGACCTTAAAACAAAAAGCTAAAGGCACACCACAACTTTAAACCAAACACACAAACAACCAAACCAGAATAATAGATTAGAAAAGAAAAGAAAAGAAAAAAGGAAAAAAAAACTCATTACGATAGAGAATACGACCAACTTCCCAAGAAGCAC
This sequence comes from Alliaria petiolata, assembly GCA_020283515.1. Classification (NCBI taxonomy): domain Eukaryota; kingdom Viridiplantae; phylum Streptophyta; class Magnoliopsida; order Brassicales; family Brassicaceae; genus Alliaria; species Alliaria petiolata. The sequence goes on along the minus strand of JAHZTW010000001.1, from coordinate 439,819,857 downwards.
CGAGATGTGATCTGAAAAGCATATTAGAATAAGCATCAGTCTCAAGGTAGGTAAGTAAACATATTATGAAACTAACCTAAACCCAAATGAAAAAAGGAGCGATGTTGAAAAAAAATCTCAAACACTACAGATGTATTTATATATTTTATAATCTAGGGTTTCAGAAAATAAATTTCATTTTTTTGTGAGTGCAAAGAAGATAATATCAAGTTGGGATTATCGGCCAAAATTTAAATGTAAATATTCCTTTTTTACATGTTAATTTTCGATTGCCTTTTAAAACGACCTTGTGAGGTTTATTGGTTAAGAACTAAAATATAATTATTATGATTTTTCATTAAGGGTAATTAGGTAATATTTTGTGAGATTGAATGAGAGAGCTCCATTCACCAAAATCACTTCGCAAATATAGATATAGATATAATTTCAAAAATACATTTCTTTCTTTTTTTATTCTTTTTGATAAAAAAAATTATATTAAAAATGCAGATTAAAAAACGAATAAAAGAATAAAAACGTCCGACCAATCACATTGAAACACAAATTTCTTCTTGGTAAAAGCTCCTTTTGGGTGGCATCCCTCATACTCATCTGCCATTGAAGCTGAAGCTTCAAAATTTATGTGAATTCTTCTACTAATATTGTGTTTTAGCTTAAATTTATCGAGTCTGTTAGTCGATTTTGATGTATAAACTATTTTAATTGTTGTATTCGCAGTTTAGGAATTTTAATTTTGGGATTGGAATCTGGAAATTCGTCAAATACAATTTTTAGATATAGGACAACTGGGTACAACTAGAATTACTAAGAAAATATGTATAACTAGTATTATTGATTGAAGTTGTTGATTGAGTTTTTTTCATGTATAACTTATTTAACTCAATATTTATATCAAATAGTAAATAATAAATCGGTATTTTGTCCTAAAACATCCAAATTTGCCATATAAATTTAATTTTTGATCACTAGATACATAACATCATATCTATTCATATCTATTCATATCTTTCTTATACTTTTATAGTTAATCATCTCATTATTATGTGAAACACACAAACAAAATATTTTAACATATATTATTATAAGAAATTATAGTAAATGTATTCTAGTTATCTAATATCATAAATACAATTACAAAAAGTTAATTTAGAATACGGTTTAACTAATTAAACGTAAAAACTCTCAAAATACAACTCTGTGTATCTCAGTACAACTGAACACTTGGGTACAACTGTTTAACCAATTTTTCAAACATGTGGTTTTTGATAAAGTCATGTGTTAAACAAGTAATTATATATATATATATATATATATATTATTTTAAACACGTGTTTTCTTTTTTAATTCATTTTTTTTGACAACACGCGCTACCATTTTAATAAAAAAATTTTAAAAATACTTATTTTTTAGTTTATACTTTAATCTTTAGTTTTTTTTTTTTGCTACAACTGTAAATATCATATAAATGAAAGAAGATTTTACAATAAGCAAATCTAAGGTTTGTACTTCCTCGGGAAAAAAAGAGTAAAAACAAGGAAATACAGTTTAAGTAGAAAATTTGTGGTCATCTAAGCCAGAGGGCCATTAAGTTTCCAAAATGCTTTCTCTGTCTTCTAGCCGTAATTGTGTTGCGGATCTCTCTATCAATACCGATGTAGATTGTTAGAGCCGGGATTGAGACATGGTTATGCAGCACATTGTTTCTTTGTTTCCAAAGATGAAAGATAGTCGCTTGGACTGCGAGCTTCCGGAGAAGTGAAACCCATTTGTAACTAATAATCACACATATCAACTCAGTTGTACCAAATAATTATATTAACCGAAGCAACACATCCTCTAAGGTTCATCACCACATGAAACACAATGCTCTCTATAGCCAAACGAGCCAAGAGATTCTGAGAGGTAGGGGTTGCATAGTCCGAAAGACAGTCATGAACATGCAATGCACCATAACAAGAACCGATTTCCTCAAGGCGAACTGCAAGCAAGAGAGTCCTAATCTTTAGTTGTGATACCAATTTTCCTATCAATCCCAAGGGTTAGATAAGCATTAAGCAAATCAAAGGAATGATTCCATCTGTCACTGCAGTATTTGAACAGCTCCCAAAGGGGTAAGCTTGCTAACAATCCAACCAATGCAACTTATGCAAGCGACATCTGATACCTACAAAACACCAAGAGACGAACAACACCAAATTCAACACTTCAGTTCCACCTAATTTCCATGAATTTATTCGACATTCAGATTCATACATAATCTAATTGAGCAATTTATACCTAAAGAAAAGACAAGTTTAAGAGTATGGAATCCATGCAGTGCGCAAGCGAAGAAGATGATGAAGAGCGTAGCGTAATTCCTGGCGAATCGCTTTATATTCTCATGGACTCCCATTCTCGCTTGCTGAGAAGACGACGGGACCAAAGAAACTGGTGGTCCATGGCGTCTCACCTGAAAAGTCATTGGCAGAGAGCCTGGAGATGGGGTTGATGGCCAGAAGAGAAGAGACAGTGACAAGTCGATACAACAGAGAGGCGAAGAAGCCGCCCGTTATGGAGGAAACGACATCGTCAGAGGGCCGACGAACGTGTGGCAGCTGAGGATGATGATGAGGCGGAGGCCGAGGCGGCTGCGGCGGAGGTGCGGTGATCGAGGAGCTCGAGGTAGCCGGAGTCTCGGAGCCAAGATTCGTAAGTAGAGGGATAAAGATGATTCTGTTTAAAGCTGGGAGAAGGATTTGATTAGCAATGCTGCATCTGAAGTATTATGTGGCGAATTTGGTGAAGGTGAATGAGTTTTGGCGAATTTGGTGAAGGTGAACGAGAGTTCTCGCTTAAAGGAGATGAAGTCGTAGTAAAAAAGAAAAGTGGATTAAGATTTAATTCATTTTGGAAGTGGGTGTGGGTAACCCGGATAATAGATAGTTGGGTCTGTAATTTTCCATTGTATGAGGGGGTTATATGATTTTAGTCTGTTTTCCGATTAAAATTAAAATCAAAAATAAATTGCTAAACATAACGGGGGTATTTCAGCTTTATTTTCAACAATGAAGGGCTTATCAGCCATTGATTCGAGAGATGGAGAGCAGTCTGCTTGATAAAGCCACAATCTCATATGCCCTTAAGTGTTTGAAAAAAAATCTATTATACACCTCTTTGAGCAACATATGCTTCGTGGATCCCTTTCTGTTTAATGAATAAGTAAAAATCCGAAACTAACCCTTGTCGAAATTGAATTTAAAAAAAAATGAAACGCAGAAAAAAATTGTGAGGTTCTCTCTCGACTCGAACCCGTGGCCGTCGGAGAGTGGTCGGACCTCTTCGCTAGTCCTGTCAAGCGGGTCGGATCTGCCCCTCATGACTGATAAACAGGTTTTTAGCCAGGTTAAACAAAACCTAAAGCTTGTCTATGTCATTGAAGTACTTTAGGTGTCAAACCAACCTTGGGTTGAAAGCTACTAAGATTACAAGAGTTATATGAATCTAAGCACAATTCAGTTAATTTGGGAAACAAACCAAAATAAAATACTCATGATTAATAAAAAGACTTGAAAACAATTTTAAAATCCCTACAAGAGAGTTATACAACTACTAGATGACTTATAAATGATAAAACAACCTATCTATTCATTTAATAAATTCAAAACATAAAACCGGATTTTAATAACATATTTGATGGTGAGTAGCTAGATAATTGAAAAACTATTTATAAAAATCAAACTACTATAAATTTAACTCCAGATAGTAAAATAAGATAGTAAGCAATTTCTAAAATAATTAAAAGAGAAAAAACACAATTTATAGATTTATGAAATTATATTGCAATAATAAACTATTTAATAAGGAGTTTAAATAAACACAAACTAGAGGAAAATGATTATTGGTTTTTGAAAATACTAAAAACAGATTTAAGGTTGGGAATCATTCTTAAGGAGGTTGAAAGTTCGAACTTGGGGTTTTTGAAAACATATTTTTACTCTTTTAGTTAATTCTCTAAACCTTAAGAAACCACATTAGAATTATCCATGATGTGTGGTATAATTCCTTTCTTCGCCCTTTCCTCCTAACCCATGATGTGTGGTGGAAAGAAAAGGTGAAGAATATTAAGAATGGATCTTAAAATAAATGGTTTAACTAGCTCCCTAAACATCCATGATGTGTGGGAAAGGATGAGCTAGTCTCTTGGATTTGGTTTTAAGGGATTTCCTAAGTCTTGTTAGGATAAGGAAATCCCTAGATTAAAGAGATCTCGCTAGAGAGTCTCTAGACCTTAAAACCCCCAAATCCAAGAAGAGAATTAAAATGAAGTACATGATGAAAACAAACCAAGTTTTTAGTCTCCAACTTCCTTAATCATCCCAACCTTGAATCTTAGGTGGTTTACTCACAACTCATGTTCATACCTCTCTTAAACACAATTTTAGAGCTAATGAACATAAGCGGTTTTTAAAATAAAGAAAGATTTTTTATTAAATACTTGTTGAAGATAATAAAATACAAGAATTATCAAAAGATCTAAATAAAAACTAAGAAGAAAGATCTGACATTAGAATAATTAAAACACTTGCTATCTATAAAAAATAAGAGTTTTTAACAAAAGATCTAAACAAGAATTAAGAAGAAAGACTTGACTTTAGAATATCTTAAATACGAAATATCTATATATAAAATACGAATTTTTAAGGAACTAAAACAAGAAGAACTATAAAACTCAAGAACAAGGAAAGCTTACAAGAACACTTAAGAAGACTTTGTAAGAGAGAATATAAAGACTTGAATGTTTATTTGATGAAAAACTGAATGATTATTACAAGCACACACACACTCCTTATATAGAGTTTTAAACATGGCTCTTGGCCTTAAAAGAGGGGTCAAGGGGCAAGAGACAAAGGGCAAGGGACAAGGGACCTCTCTAATCCCACTTTTACTAAAGCATAAACACCTTTTTTGGAGCAATTTGCGAGTGGTAGCTTTTGGTTCGGGTATATGGATTGATCGATCTGTAACTTTTGCACTACTGCACCGTTTGACTTGAAATCACCACCAAATTAAAGCTAACTCAATTTCCTAAGACTCTTATGAAGACTTTCGAAGCTAAATCTCAATGCAAAACCCTTCATCCGAGCTGATTGTTCAGTTAACGAAATTGGTCGCCAAACTTCCAGACGGACATGTTGTTACTTAAATAGCCGTATCTTCTGTACGACTGACCATAATGACTTGAAATAACCTCTGTACGAAAGGTAACTCAATTCTCTATGAGTTTTATGAAGATTGTGGAGGCTAAATCGGAATGGAAAGTCTTTGTAGAGTCTGATCTTTAAGTCGCTTTAGGTGGCATGGACTTGAATCGGTTGCAACATCTTGGTACAGCAAGTCAGATGACATCAATTCGGTTCCTAGCTCATAATCTTATGTTTGCAGCTTCCACATTGTCGCCAAATCCATAGAATAACCTGAAATGATGCATATATACAAAAGAAAATGCAAATGCTAATGCAAATGTTCTAAACCCTATAAATGATCAAATACTATGATTATACTTATCTATAAATGAAATATGGATGAAAACTTATTCTAAATGCATGATAAATATGCGAAATATATGAGTATATCAACTCCCCCAAACTTGCCTTTTGCTTGCCCTCAAGCAAACAAAATTCAAGGTAGGAAGAGATGACTAAAAACGGGGGCTCAAATCCAAAAGTGTTTTTCAAATGTATCAATTCAAAGGTCCTTGTTCTCAGTTCTAGGATGCAGTACACAAGTATTTACTCAAAAGGACTTAGCCATAATCATCACAAATCGAAATTCAAATCATGACTTGTTTATTCCAAGCAATCCAAGAATCGAAAACTTTTAACATTCATTAAGAGCTTCAAACCGTGAATCACACTTGTGCTTTTAAAACCGAATACATTTGGTAATGGTTAAGGTTATGAGATAAAAATGATCTCATTCAAATGGGTACTCCAAGCAATGGTTTCTCTCAAAAATGTTTGAACTTATACATAATGCTAAAGGTAAAAGGCAATGCATGCATACATGACTAGACTCACATCTACCCAAGTATACTAACAATGATCCTAATCCCTCTCTCATTCATTTTTATATTTTTCAAGCTCACTCACCATCTAGTAACTACCCAAATCAACAAGGCTATTCACGCCAAGCTAAAACCCATAAGAACTCCATCAAACACTTTCTTTTCTTAGGGAAACTTCTTAAACTTTGCTTAAGGCTAGTGGTAAGATCATAAATATTAGCTCTTTTCTTTCTTTTTATAGATTTCTTCTAAAAATATTTCTTTTATGCATTTGGTCTCTAGGGCTCTTTTCTTTGCTTGAGCTTTTTCTTATCAAAAATCAAGATTAACCACTAGAAATATGTAACCCTTTTTCATCTTTTTCCTTAACACTTTCCCATTCTCAAACCTGTGAACTCCCAATTCCCAATCAAGCCTAAAACTAGCTTCAAAATGCAAAGCTAGAACATCATGAGAGCCTAAACATGTCGCCCAAAACCTAACACTTTATGCCAAGTTCAAACAGAAAATAAGGCCTCACAATTTTGTAAACACACACGAAATTTGGCTTGAAATAAGGCAAGGGTCAAGGTGAGGTATTCTATTTAGGCTTACAAAGAGTGGTGAAGTGAATAAGAAAGCCTAAATATTTTTTTGTAATCCATGTATTGCTTTTTTCAAAAGCACAAGTATGATAATTAGATGTTCATTTTAAGGTTCCGATTTCTAAGTAAGGATTCAATTCATGCTTGTTTCAACTTTAAGCCAAGAAAATCAAATCAAATGATCCAAGTATGGTTAGAACTTAATTTCAAAGTTGCACAAGGCATCAAAGAATTACTAACTAGGGCCTTGAACCAATACATGAGCTTAAAACACTTTTAAAGGAAATTTTTCATCATTGCCCCCTATGCATATCAGTGATGCAACCTATATGATAAAAATCTAGACTCAATCCTACAATATTTGATAATGCAAATGCAAGCTATATGAATTTTTTTTTCGAAATTTTTATGAATTTTTCTGATTTTTTTGGTATTTTTCTATGCAAAAATTTTTTTATGCATGAAGACTCAAAATGAAAACACAAAATAAGATCAAATAAAATATGTCAAAGCACAAACTCTCCTCCCCCAAACTTGAATGACACCGTCTCGGTGTCAAACAAATTCAAGAGAAGACACAGAATAATAAAAATAAAAATAAAAATAAAAATGCATGTTATATACAAAGTTTGGCGTTTTTTTGTACCCTGAAGCTTGTTGTGGCTGGGGCTGGGATCGAACAGGTTGGTCGATCTCACACTCGATCTTCTCCTCCTAACCCTTCTTTTCATAGCTTTGTAGAAACCAATAGCGTGTTTCTTGTACCGGATTTAGGCCGGTTGTGGGTCTTGGAGAGGCAACGTGGTGCTCTCCTTGTTGTAGTCACTCGCCATGTAGGGTTTGACTCTATGCCCATTCACTGTAAAGTTCTCTCCATTCTTTCCAAGTTAAGTAATTGTTCCATATGGTAGTACTTCTCTAACCTCATATGGTCCGGACCACCGAGACTTGAGCTTTCCGTGGAACAGTTTCAACCTTGAGTTATAGAGTAGAACCATGCTTCCTTCTTGCAACTCTTTGCTCACCAGCTTCTTGTCATGAAAGGCTTTGGTCCTTTCCTTGTAAATCTTGTCGCTTTCATATGCATCCATCCTTATCTCATCAAGCTCTTGAAGTTGCACCAACCTTTTCTCTTGAGCCGTTTTGAGATTGTAGTTGAGCTGCTTCACGGCCCAAAGAGCCTTGTGCTCTAATTCCACAGGAAGGTGGCAAGACTTGCCATAAAGGAGGTTGAAAGGCGTGGTCCCAATTGGAGTCTTGTATGCTGTTCTATACGCCCAAAGAAAGTCATCTAACTTGCTAGACCAATCCTTTCTAGTGGCTCCCACGGTCTTCTCTAGTATAGCCTTGATTTGTCTATTTGAAACCTCCACTTGGCCGCTTGTTTGAGGGTGATAGGGCGTGGCCACCTTGTGCTTAACACCATGTTTTCTTAAGAGACTTTCAAAAACTTTGTTGATGAAGTGGCTGCCTCCATCGCTAATCACCACCTTAGGAACTCCAAATCTTGGAAAGATGATTGTTTTGAAGAGTTTAAGTACCACCTTTGAATCGTTTGTTTGTGAGGCCATGGCTTCCACCCACTTAGACACATAGTCTACTGCTACAAGAATGTACTTGTTGCCATATGATGATTGAAACGGCCCCATAAAATCGATCCCCCACACGTCGAAGATCTCTACTTCAAAGATTGGAGATTGTGGCATCTCGTTTCTTTTGGTGATATTTCCGGTTCTTTGGCATGCTTCACATGACTTGATGAATTCATGTGCATCTTTGAAGAGTGTAGGCCACCAGAAACCAGCTTGGAGAACCTTTGTAGCAGTTTTGAAACTTGCAAAATGACCTCCATAGGTCATACCGTGGCAATGTAGAAGTATGTCCCTCGCTTCTTCTCTTGTGACACATCTTCGGTATATACTGTCCACGCCTCTTTTGTATAGGTAAGGCTCGTCCCAGAAGTAGTGTGAGACGTCTCTCATGAATTTCTTCTTGTGGTACCAGTCCAAGTGAGTAGGCTCTTCCCCACAGGCCAAGAAGTTGACAATATCCGCATACCATGGGAGATCTTCTTCTTTTAGGCTCAAAATTTCTTCAAGTTTGTCTTCTAGCCTTGCACATACCACGTTATTGATCATCATCAGCTGCTCTTCAGGAAGTGAGTCGTCCAAAGGTAAGATTTCATCCACTCTCATCCTAGAAAGATGATCTTCTACACCATTCTCTATGCCCTTCTTATCCTTGATCTCCATATCTAATTCTTGCAAGAGGAGGATCCACCTTAGTAGTCTTGGCTTTGTGTCTTTCTTTGAGTAGATGTACCTCAGTGCTGCGTGATCAGTGTATACAATCACCTTAGAGCCTACCAAGTATGATCTGAATTTTTCAAATGCAAAGACTACGGCTAAGAGCTCTTTCTCGGTGGTTGCATATCTCACTTGTGTATCATCCAAGGTGCGGCTGGCATAATAGATTACATGCAACTTTTTGTCTTTCCTCTGCCCCAAGACAGCTCCTACAGCATAGTCACTAGCGTCGCACATGATCTCGAAGGGAAAGTTCCAATCCGGTGCTTGTACTATCGGTGTTGTTACTAGCGCGCTTTTGATGGTCTTGAACGCTTGGTGGCATTCTTCATCAAAGTTGAACTCAGCTTCTTTGCATAGTAGCCTTGTGAGGGGACGTGCTAGCTTGGAAAAATCTTTGATGAACCTTCTGTAGAAGCCAGCGTGCCCCAAGAAACTTCTTATGCCCTTCACGTTAGCCGGAGGTGCCAAAGTAACCATCACTTCCACCTTTGCTCTATCTACTTCAATGCCCTCTCCTGAGATCTTGTGACCAAGGACAATCCCCTCTGTCACCATGAAGTGGCACTTCTCCCAATTGAGCACGAGATTGGTCTCCTCACACCTCTTGAGTACCTTGCACAAATTAGACAAACAAATGCCAAAGGAAGAGCCATACACGGATAAATCATCCATGAATACCTCAACCATCTCCTCAATTAAATCGGAAAATATAGACATCATGCATCTTTGAAATGTAGCAGGAGCATTACATAAACCAAAAGGCATTCTCCTATATGCATATGTTCCATAAGGACAGGTGAAAGTTGTTTTCTCTTAGTCATTGGGGTGAATTGGGATTTGGAAAAAGCCACTATAACCGTCTAAAAAACAGTAATAGGGGTGGTTGGCTAGTCTTTCCAACATTTGATCAATGAATGGCAATGGAAAATGGTCTTTCCTGGTGGCTTTATTGAGTTTCCTATAGTCAATGCACATTCTATGGCCGGTTATAACTCTAGTAGGAATTAACTCATCTTTTTCGTTTTTTATTACCGTGATTCCCCCTTTCTTTGGTACCACATGGACTGGAGAGACCCATGTGCTATCACTGATTGGGTATATCACACCAGCCTCTAAGAGTTTTAAAATTTCTTTCTTGACTACTTCTTTCAAATTCGGGTTTAAGCGCCTTTGATGTTCAATAGAGGAAGTGTTTTCATCATCTAAATGAATCCTATGAGTGCAAAGTAATGGTGAAAGGCCTTTGATGTCACTTAGAGAGTACCCAATGGCCTTCCTATACTTCCTCAATTCCCTAAGGAGAGAGTCTAACTCATCATCATTTAGATTGTCATTGACAATGACCGGGTATGTCTCATTTGATCCTAAGAAAGCATACCTTAGACCAATTGGTAGCTGATTTAGGTCCACCTTTGGGGCTAGCAGCTCGCTCCAGTCCTCCTCTTGGTTCTTGTTGAGGTCACCGTCCTCATTTGCTTCTTTAGACCCCGAGTCGTAAGCTTTCATACTTGCTTCTCCACATGTCTGCGCCGCTACGATCGAGTTGATGGGTCGATCCGCCGGTCGATCCGCTGCAGATCGAGTTGTTTCTCTCGATTGGCTTAGTCGTTCTTCCTTTGATCGAGACAGAGATCGTGTGAGCTGGTCGATTTCATAGGTTGATCGAATGGATTGGTCGATCAGGCAGTCGATTGTCTCGTCAGATCGAGTAAGTGGCTCGATCTCTCGGTCGATCTCCTTGACAGTTTTGCGAGAATCAAGCAGGTGAATGTATTCTTGGGTTTGATCATTTAGGTAGCCATGCTCTCCACACTCCTTTGTTAGCGCCACTAGTAGATGATCTTCTTGACTCAATTCCTCTAGCAATTCATCAGCTAAAAGATCCATAGCTTCTATGTAGAAGACTTGCCCATCGATTGTCGGTTTCTTTAAAACTTCATTAATATCGAAGTTGAGCTTGATGCCTTTGCCCAAATGCAATGATATCTTGCCATTCTTGACGTCAATTATAGCTCCAGCAGTCGCCAAAAACGGTCTTCCAAGGATTAGGGGATCCTTAGGTTCTTCATCCATCTCAAGGACAACAAAGTCCGTGGGGACATTCACATTGCTTATCCTTACCGGTAAGTCTTCAAGCATTCCTACCGGGAGCCTTACACTTCGGTCGGCCAAGATCAACGAAATTCTGCACTCCTTAAACTTGGTGAAGCCTAACTTCTTTGCAATGGAGTGAGGCATGAGGTTTATGCTCGCTCCTAAGTCGCACAAACAATTGTTGAACTTCAATGGCCCTAGCGCACAAGGTATGGTGAATGAACCTGGATCTCCTAGCTTCTTTGGTGCTATCTCTTTGTGGATGATTGCACTGCATTCTTGGCTCAGCACCATGACTTCTTGGCAACCTTTAGCTGTCTTGGCGAGTGTATCTTTTAGAAACTTGGCGTACTTCGGCACCATGGCTAAACAATCGAGTAGTGGTAATTTCAGCTCCACGTTTCTCAAATGTTTCTCGAACAAGGCTCTCTGTTTCTCTACCAGCTGCTTCTTGAAATGTCCAGGGAAGGGGAGCTTTGGTTTGTAAGGTGGAGGTATGAAAATATTTTTTTCTTTGCTTGTTTCCCCCACTTGTTTTTCCAAAACTGCTTCCTTTCCTTTCTTTTCTCTTTCGATGTAGACATTGTCGAAGGTGATCTCTTGATCATTTGAAAGATCACTCCCCCCCTCTTGAACCACAATGTCCTCATTGTTCTTTGTTGTAGACGTTGGGGCAACTTTCTTACCACTCCTGAGAGTGATAACATTGGCATACTCCTTGGGATTTGTTTCGCATTGGCCGGGTAGTGTAGCTTTACCGCTTGTAGTTGCCTTTCCTTTCTCCAACTGACGAATCTTGTTGTTTATGTTGTTGATCTGTGTAGATACTTCACTAAGTGAAGAGTCTAGCCGGTTGTTTATATCCGCAATATTCTTGTTTGTCGAAGCTTGGCCTTGTAAAATTTGTTGAAACATGGCTTGTGTCGCATCTTGTTGTGGCGGTTTATGTTGTTGTTGCTGTGGCACGAAACCAGGGGGGTAAGCCTTGTTTCCAGGCTGTTGGTGTCCTTGGTAGGTGCCTTGCCTTTGACCTTGGTACCCACTGTTTTGTGAAAAGCCTCCTTTGTTGTAAGGGACAAATGGTTTGGCTTGATTGGTTTGTTGTGGAGGGTAGACTTGGTCTTTAGGATTTTCCACATTTGTGCTTCTATAAGACAAGTTGTTGTTGTTTCCTTGGTACCTTGGGGCGTATCCTTGTGACTTAGGATAGTCTTGTCCTCCAACCCAATTAGCTTCCTCAAACTCTTCTTCACTTCTTCTTTGAGATAACTCCGCGGCTTCATCGACGAAGTGGACATGTTTGGTGTTGGCAAGCATCATCTTATCGATTTTTTCATGAAGTGATTTTAGCTCCTTTTTGTGCGCCTCCAGTTCTTGTCCTCTTGGTGCTCTGTCATAGTCCTCTGAGTAATTTCCATCACTCAAAGCGAGGTTGTCAATAAGCTCCATTCCCTCGTGTACATCTTGACCAAGAAAGTTCCCTCGGCTTGCCGTGTCAAGTAGCATTCGAATCTTGGGCAAGGCTCCACGGTATATAGTGCTCAAGAGAGTCTCTTCAGTGAAGCCGTGGTGAGGGCACTGGATGGTGTAGTCCTTGAAGCGCTCCATTGCTTCACTAAAGCTCTCATTGTGTCTTTGAGTGAAGCCACTTATCTCGCTTTGAAGCCGAGCGGTTCTAGTACTTGAGAAGAATTTTGATAGAAAGGCTTTCTTGCACTCTTCCCAGGATGTTATGGTGCCTTGTGGTAATGTTTTCTCCCAATGCCTTGCCTTTTCCCCAAGAGAGAAGGGAAATAGTCGCAGTTTAAATGCATCTTCGGACACGCCATTGATTTTGATCATGCCGCACACTTGGTCGAAGTTGTCCAAGTGCTCCAATGGGTCTTCCATAGCCAGGCCATGGAATTTGTTATTTTGCACCATAGAGACGAAGCCAGGCTTGATCTCAAAGTAGTTGTTTTTTACTGGTGGGGGCGTGATGCCAAAGCGATTGGTATGTGTGTTTGGTGCATCACCGGCTCCAATGATGCGTGGGGGTCTTTGTGGATGATAATGTTGTTCAATGGCTCTGCCAGCAGCAGCATGTTGAGGTTGATCCTCTTCCTGGTTGTGGTCAGCCATCACTTCTTGATGGTACTCCTCTATATCAAGAAGTAATCTCTCTCTCCTTTGTCTTGCGCTTCCTAGTTGGTGGATGTTGTCTAGTGGTGTGAGCAAGTTGTTGTTACCTCTAGACCTTAGGTTCATGTACCTGAAAACAGAAGCACAATAGTAGAAAAATTAGTCACCAAAATAGGAAAGAAAAAAAAAAAAAAAAAAACTTAGTCTCCACAAATCTCCAAATCCTAATAAGTTCACTTAAAACCCAAGTTTGGCAACGGCGCCATTTGATAAACAGGTTTTTAGCCAGGTTAAACAAAACCTAAAGCTTGTCTATGTCATTGAAGTACTTTAGGTGTCAAACCAACCTTGGGGTGAAAGCTACTAAGATTACAAGAGATTGATTGAAGCTAAGCACAATTCGGTTAATTTGGGAAACAAACCAAAATAAAATACTCATGATTAATAAAAAGACTTGAAAACAATTTTAAAATCCCTACAAGAGAGTTATACAACTACTAGATGACTTATAAATGATAAAACAACCTATCTATTAATTTAATAAATTCAAAACATAAAACCGGATTTTAATAACAGGTTTGATGGTAAGTAGCTAGATAATTGAAAAACTATTTATAAAAATCAAACTACTATAAATTTAACTCCAGATAGTAAAATAAGATACTAAGCAATTTCTAAAATAATTAAAAGAGAAAAAACACAATTTATAGATTTATGAAATATATTGCAATAATAAACTATTTAATAAGGAGTTTAAATAAACACAAACTAGAGGAAAATGATTATTGGTTTTTGAAAATACTAAAAACAGATTTAAGGTTGGGAATCATTCTTAAGGAGGTTGAAAGTTCGAACTTGGGGTTTTTGAAAACATATTTTTACTCTTTTAGTTAATTCTCTAAACCTTAAGAAACCACATTAGAATTATCCATGATGTGTGGTATAATTCCTTTCTTCGCCCTTTCCTCCTAACCCATGATGTGTGGTGGAAAGAAAAGGTGAAGAATATTAAGAATGGATCTTAAAATAAATGGTTTAACTAGCTCCCTAAACATCCATGATGTGTGGGAAAGGATGAGCTAGTCTCTTGGATTTGGTTTTAAGGGATTTCCTAAGTCTTGTTAGGATAAGGAAATCCCTAGATTAAAGAGATCTCCAAGGAGAATCTCTAGACCTTAAAACCCCCAAATCCAAGAAGAGATTTAGAATGAAGTACAAAATGAAAACAAACCAAGAGTTTAGTTTCAAACCTCCTTAATCATCCCAACCCCAAATCTTGGTGGATTACTCACAACTCATGTTCATACCTCTCTTAAACACAAGTTTAGAGCTGATTAACATAAGCGGTTTTTAAGATGAAGAAAGATTTTTTATTAAATACTTGTGGAAGATAATAAAATACTTTTAATAAGAAAAGAGTTTTTATTAAATACTTGTGGAAGATAATAAAATACTTTTAATAAGAAATATATATATAATAAAAATAAGAGTTTTTAGGAACTAAATAAGATGAACTATAGAACTCAAGAACACTTGAAGAACAAAGGAAAGCTTACTAGAATATCAAGAAGACTTTGAAAGAGAGAATATAAGATTTGATTAAAAGCTTGAATGAAAACTGAATGAATACTACAAGCACATACACACTCCTTATATAGAGTTTTAAACATGGCTCTTGGCCTTAAAAGGGGTCAAGGGGCAAGAGACAAGGGGCAAGGGACAAGGGGCAAAGGACAAGGGACCTCTCTAATCCCACTTTTACTAAAGCATAAACACTTTTTTGGAGCACTTTGCAAGTGGTATCTTTTGGTTCGGGTTCATGGATTGATCGATCTTTATCTTTTGAACTACTGCACCGTTTGACTTGAAATCACCACCAAATTAAAGCTAACTCAATTTCCTAAAACTCTAATGAAGACAGTCGAGGCTAAATCGCAATGAAAAACCCTTCTTCCGAGCTGATCGTTCAGTTAATGAAATTGGTCGCCAAACTTCCAGACGGACATGTTGTTACTTAATTAGCCGTATCTTCTGAACCACTGACCATAATGTCTTGAAATAACCTCTGAACGAAAGGTTACTCAATTTTCTATGAGCTTTATGAAGATTGCGGAGGCTGAATCGGAATGGAAAGTCTTTTTAAAGTCTGATCTTAAAGTCGCTTTAGGTGGCATGGATTTGAATTGGTTGCAACATCTCGGTACAGCAAGTCATATGAGATCAGTTTGCTCTCTACTTGTTCCTAGCTCATCATCTTATGTTTCCAGCTTCCACATTGTCGCCAAATCCATAGAATAACCTGAAATGATGCATATATACAAAAGAAAATGCAAATGCTAATGCAAATGTTCTAAATCCTATAAATGATCAAATACTATGATTATACTTACCTATAAATGAAATATGGATGAAAACTTATTCTAAATGCATGGTAAATATGCGAAATATATGAGTATATCAATGACCCGCCCCGCCGCGAGTTCGGATTTTATTTTATCCGCAAAAAGTTGACCCGCTTGATCCGCGGGTTGTTTAACATATATATGTACCCGCCCCGCATTAGTGTAGCGGGTTTGGCGGATAACCCGCCACATATATATAAAAAAAAACCTGTTAAAAGAGAGATTTACAGAGATGTGGAAGAGAAAGAGACTCGATTTTCAGAGATAATTTGATAATAGAAGTAGATCTAATTTGAGAGATGAGATAGAAAAATAGAAAGATACATAGAATGAGAGAAAGTTGAACAAGCAAACAAAAAAAAAAAGAATGAGAAAAAGGTTAATGACGGCGACGGCGTGAAATAGTGAAGTGAAAGAGATAGGGTTTTTTATATATTTTAAAACTACACATAATTTTATTAAAACAACACACAGTTGTTTTTTCAAAAACAACATAACATCTAACAAACTAAAAAATAAAACGACACACAATTAAAAAAACACAATTTCACACATGTATGCGGGTCTCGCCAACCCGCTTCACTAAATAATAATATCCGCACCGCCCCGCCATATATAAACTCTGATCCGCACCCGCCCCACCGATTTGATATTACAAATTTAGTTGACCCGCACCGCGGTGGGTCTAATGGGGCGGCACCCACGGTTCTTGAAGCTCGAAGTTCTGAATAGATGTATGTATCTGCATTTCACCTGAGACTAATCTTTGGTTCAAATCATTTTAGGGTTTGCGATTGCAATTAGATTGAATTCGATTTTGGATGCATATTGTATTTTTTTAAGCATGCTTCATGGGTCGATTAGGTCTTTGGATTGGTAATGAATGTATGGTTGTGGTTGAATCGTAGTGAATTAGAAGGAATTCTGGAAAATTAGTCAATTGCTCGAATTTGATTTACAGCGATTAGACAACTGGGTACAACTGGTTTTACTGTATAACTAGTACAATTTGTATAACTGAAATCATCATATTTAATCTAATTTTTATTCATTTCACAAGAGACAATGGCGACAAACATAAATGTACATTTTAATTATGAAGTTCGCTTACGGTTTATCGTTTAAGACATCTATGGAGAAGATAACAAAGTTGATGTTAGAAGATAAAATATGCAAGAAGGTTGGGATAGATGAAAATAGGACGAAATTGAAGATGAGATTTAGTCCACGGTTAATGGATTAATGCATTATTTCAGATATTGTGGATGATGAGCATAATTATGTTTTTTTAACCACCATGGATAAAGAGCAACGTAGAGATGTTTTGCATGTGGATGTGATTAAATTGTCCGAGGATCTTTCAAGAATTGTCCGAGTATTTATGTATTTGGAAATTCATGTTTGTATTTGTACTTTTGAAACAGAATCGGCTCAAAGTTTATGTCAAAACTACATTTCTTTACTTTCTTTCTGGGTATTACTAGTAATACTGGTAACACTGACTGAGAATGTATAACTGGTAATACTGATATTACTGATACAATGAAAATGAAAAACTAAACATAAATGGAAGAAGAAATCATCAAGTTAAGGACTGTTTATTCATCTAAAACTCAAGATAAACAATAACAAACAAGGATACCATTAATTTTCAAATTGGTCGAACATATAGTTGTTTTCACATCAAACACTTTTTATAGTATAAGGAAGAGTTTGTTGATGTTAACCATTAATGATGAAAATGTGGTAAAAATATGTATTTACTGAAATTTTACTATGAAATTGTTTTAAATCATAATTTCTGTTGGGAAAGCCAGTGGACAATCAAAACAACATTTTTCTACCATTGTTCAACTACAAATATGTAAAAGCCCTAAAGTACAACTATTAAAACCGTCGTACAACCAGACACTTACAAACAACTATGTTCACAAGAAAAAAATGTATATTTTAATTAACAAAACGGCTTTGCGGCGTAAGATATTTTTTTAATTTTTTTTTTCAACATTATATATTAATCCACATTTTTCGCTTTTCTGCTCTCTTCTTACTTTATTTATTTCCACTTTACTTTTCTCCTTTTCTCTTCTTCTCTCTTCTTCTTCTCTCCTCTCCGGCTCCGGCTCTCTCTCGAAACCGAGCCTCTCGCAGATCCATTCAAATCGCCGGAAATCAATTCAAATACTTATGGATAAGTGTTCTTGATTTTGAATCCATTTCTATTTATAGGGTTTGTTGATTTCGAAACCATTTGTATATCTAGGGTTTCTTGATTTGAATCCATTTTTATATCTAGGGTTTGTAGATTTCGAATCCATTTCTATATAAAGGGGCTTTTTTATTCGAATCCATTTCTATATCTAGGGTTTGTTGATTTCGAATCCATTTCTATCTCTAAGGTTTGTTGATTTTGATTCCATTTTTATATTTAGGGTTCTTCATAGTTTAATGGCTGATACAATTAGTAAATTGTAAGAGATTATGGATCCATTGAGCTACAAAGAAGAAAAGAGGAACAAGGAGAATTACGACTGACTTTTTGCCATATCCGAAGGTGATTTTGGCATTCCTAGGCGTTGTCCATGTGGTGTGGGAATCAACGAGGAGGATTCTAACACAAAAGCCGACCTGGCGCACATATACTTTACATGCAAGTTTCTTGAGGTGAGATCGCATTCGAAAATTGGTCCTCTCTTTTGGTGTATTTTCGAAAATATGGATCTTGGAGCTAAATGATAAATTGGTGTCTTTATGTGCAGAATGATGGCTACCACATTCATAAATGGTGGGATGAAGATGTTGAGGAAGAGATATCAATCTTAAGGGACCTGATTCAAGAGCTAAGAAGCTCTCGATGCAATTTCAATACCTTGGAGCTAATGCGTTTACAGCTGAAAAACAATGCTGAAGTGATTGCAAAGTTAAAGGAGTTAATTGCGGGTCTTGGTATTGCTGGTCTTAATGTTTGAATCTTTTGTGTGTTGTGTTTGAAATTGATGCCTTGATCTTGAAACTTATGTGTAATAGACTTATCAATCGTGTTGTGATTAAATCTTATGTGTGTTGTGTTTTAAACTAATGTGTAATAGACTTATCAATCGTTTGAAACTGATTTATTTGGAAACTTGTGTGTTAAACCAATATATGCATTACCAATAGTACTTAATAAAACCAATTCTTCTTAATAAAACCAGTTGTACTAAAGAAACCAAAAGTTCTTAACAATACGAGTTGTTCCAAATAAAACCAGTACTTCCTAATAAAACCAGTACTTCCTAATAAACCGACAAGTTGTACAAATCCACAACATCAAAACATCGAAAACAACATGTACCAATAAAAAACATTCCTAAGCATTCCTCTTAGCTATCTTCCTTCCCATTCCTACTCATTTCCCATATGTAAAAGGCGAATTCTTATATTGTGATTTCTTTGTTTCCCTCTTTGGCATTGGAGTCTTCAAATTTTGGACAAGGGGTTCTGGAAGAGGTTCTTCCACAAGAGGATCCTCAAGAGCGTTCTCAAAAGCATCAACAGCCTCAGCCTCGGCTTCATCGTTTTCTTCATCTACTTCTTTTTCTTCTTCTTCTTCGTCTTCTTCTTCTCCTTCGCCTTCTTCTTTTTCTTCTCCATCTTTTTCTTCTCCGTCTTTGTTTCCGGTTTTTTTTTGTACGTGTTCTTCTCCTTCTTCATTTCTCTGGAAACTGAAGTAGAAGTCCAATTCGTTGCCAACTCCAACATCTTCATCAACTTTTTTTTTTAATTCCTTAAACTTTCATTTCAAAGAACTCTGACTTTTTGTCACTCGATAAATCCACCCCCCCCCCCATCACGAGAAGCTTGCTATCGACTTCATTAAACCCTTTCTCCATTGTTTTCATCATGCTCCTTTAAAACAGTTTCAAACTATTTTCCAAAATCGTGGAAGAGGGATCCGGATTAGAGGCTGCACCCACCTCTTCAACTTGTTTTTTCTCTTTCTTTTTACGGAACACCCTTGCACCCACATCTAACTCAAACATCCCTTCCCACCAAATCTTTTTTTGCTCTGTAGTTAGACGCCCATTCCAACTAGCAGCAATGTCGCCTCCACCTATATCCGAATCTTCATCTAGAATGCGTGCTAGTAGAAGTTCCTCATCCACGTCTAGTTCCAAAATTGATTGAATCTCCTGTCAATATACAAAAATCCAAAATTTATTACGAAACAAATTTTAAAAGGAAACAACATTTACAAGCAACCTTATTTCTCAGCTTAGAAGTTCCAAGAGCATCATATATATCTTCCAAAGGATAACCCATCATACCACTAGCTTTGAACTTCCCCTTACACATTCGGGGACAACCCGAATCACAGTCTTGCACATCTTCTCGAAATCTTACCCTCAGATTTTGAATGCACTCAAAAGCCAGCACCAACACAAATAGTTACAGTACATCACAAAATTGTAAATCAAAAAGCATAGCCTCCACAATCATAAAACATAATGAAGTTGTACCTATAAAGGGATTATAAATCCCGTAATGGAGCCCGAGTCCTTCACAGAGCCTTTCATTTTCATTTTCCTCGGCATATAATGTATAGCCTCCACAATTTTGTCAAACGTCCATTGTCACCTTAAAAAAGATTTACAAGCCTCCAAATCAAATGATTCTAATTAAGAATTTGTCTATAAGTCCATCATACTTTGTCCTTACTCCAATTACCGTGCACATGAAATAAAGGATCGCCACCTTCAGCCGATCTCCACTAGCCTTCATTGTTACAAGTTCACTTCTAGCACAATAAGTGTCTTCTTCTTAAAATCCGAGAAACTATCACCCCACAATTTATCATAGTTCTTTGGGTATTCATGCCACCCGAATCCACAAACAAGTGCATGCTCCCTAAGGAAAACCGGATGGGAACACCATTAACCAGAAATCAAAGTACTTTTCCTCCCTCATTATTCACTGTCCGAAGAAGTAGCATCCAAATCCCCATGAGCTTACGATTTCGTTCCATAGGCATGTGAAAGATTAGACAAAACTGCTTGACTTGTGAACCACTTTAACTCGGAGCGTGACCCTTTTAGCTTTTTTATCACAGTAACAGCATTCGTCACTTCACACTTCGATTGTATCTTAGGATACTTGATAAACTCTGTGTGGTCGAATTAAAGCTCAGGAGGATGTATATGTTCCATCTCCTCATCTGAATTCTGAAAAAAAGTATTGATACACATGATTTATTTAATATTTAAAACTAGTAATACTCAGTTATACCAATAATCAATTCAACATAAGAATATTCAGTTCTACCTAAGAATACTTAGTTCAACCTAAGAATACGTCTAAATTGAGAAAACCAACCCTATCCCAAATACGAGCCGAATCAAAGTTACTAACTATAACCTCCGAATACGACCAGAATCAACCAATTCCAACCAAATCCCAATTATGAGCCGAATCAATTCCCAAATATGAGCCCAATTTACCAATTCCCAATTACGAGCCAAATCAATTATTCAAACCAAATTTATTCAAATGTCAATGAATACTTACCAATGAACCACTTTTTGGTTGAACTTGATTTGGTTGAACTTCATCTGATTGAAATTCGTCTTGTTGAACTTCATCTTCTTCAGAACTATTTGATACTGCACACCGAGCATTCCTCTCCACAATCACTGTTTTGTTGTCTCGAGTCAGTTCTGGACTTGCTTATGCAGTTCGTTCTTCAGATGCGTCTTGAATTGCATCTGGAGTTTGTTCTGGACAAGCTTCTGGAGCTGGTGTTTCCGGACCAGTTTCCCTTAGGCGTAAACTCCTCCTTGTAGACTTTTTCAAAATTTTCGCCTGAGGCGTCATCTTATCTAAAACCAATAGATTCAAATTAAAAACAAATATCATTTCTTATGAACAGAGAGCTCCAAATATGATATCTTCAATGAACTTTAACCAATCAACTTAAAAATCAATCAACTTAAAAATCAATCAATCTGACGAATCAATGACATTGTTATTTTACCCAAATCGTTCATAAAAAATCGGTGAACTCTTCCTCTATCACTCATTACGAACTCTTTTGTCATTACAAATTCTAAATATAAATCACTCTAAAATCAAAGAGCTCTTCCTCTATCAAATGAATTAAATTGGGACTTAATGGACAGTTAAAAAACATGAGATTCACTTACCATCGGCAGAGCAAACTCGAATGCTCGCGAATCAATAGCTAGAAGAATGGAATGCTCGCTCACGGATAACTCGAATTAAAAGGAACTCGCGGACGACAATGATAGAGAAACGAAATTACGAAAACAAGAAGACTACATGAATAGAGCGTGCTGCTTCGATCGTCGTCTTGGTCGAACCTCTCGTCGTTTCGAGAACATGAATGTGAACGAATGCAATGCCAAGAAAGAAGAAAAGAAGTCGGCAAAACTGTAAATTAGGTTTTTACTGAATATGGGTGGGTCGGGTTATATTCGATTAGAATTGGGTGGATATTAAGTGGTTGGGGTAATTTTCGATTGAATCAAGGGGTTATATAACTTTAGCTGGTTTTGCGATTAAAACTAAAATCAAAAAGAAAATCCCAAAAATAACGGGGTATTTGGGATTTAGTTTCAACAATCAAGGGTAAGCAAACCATTGATTCATACTCGATATGAGTCTGATATCGGTGGACAGGTGGAGGAGTGGAAGTCAGGCCTACTTCTTGACTCATATGCACTTCGACCACACTTGTGGCCTCTCCGGCGAGTGGTCCCAGGGTCCTCTCTACTGTTACCACACCACCGCCTCTCTGTTTCCATCCTGATACCCCGGCTTTGACCTCTCCTTGCTTCGAGTCGTCCTGGCGATCACTCTCCCTCCGCTCTACTTCCTCCGACTCTACCATACGCCTCCACTTCATGGCCATCGACACCCACCAATGTCCTGGTATGATGAATCATGATTTTGCTTTGTCGGTCGCTGGAATTTTTTATTGGTGGAATATTGTGGTTTGTTAGTGTCTGTGATGTTCATGTTCCGAGGAGATTTTGGATGTTTTCTCTACACAAGGACTTCCGATGGGAAAGGGACGATGTAGCAACATAAGAAGCAAGGAGCACTCTCGTCGGTGCTATTTTCGAATTCCAGGTCGACATCCTTTACCTGACAACACCTATTGCAACCCCGATTTACAGATTTCCTTCCTGTCAAGTCACTGCACATCTGGTTCACCTTTAACATCTACTATCAACATGCCACTTGCTTCTTCATATCCCTCATCTCTCCTTCTTCTTTTCAAGTTGCTGATATAATCACCTCTCATCCTTGACATGATATCGTCATAGGAATCGACTCTTTGGGGAAGGAAGAACAGCTTTTTCTTCGGTTCGGCTCGTGCATAATTCTGCACAATTTGTACACCGAGCCAAACCTGATTTGTGCTCAATTTTTGTACACTTGGGTTCGGCTCGGATTTCGCACATTTTGTGCACCGGGCCAAACCTGATTTGTGCTTGATTTATGCACCAGGCCATTTCTGCTCGGTTCATGCATGGTTTGTGCGCCGAGCCATTTCTGCTCGGTGATCAATCTCCCCACTTAGTCGTTTTCTCGATTGATCTTGCCTGGATGAAAACCACTCCAACTGTTAGCCCCCCCCCCCTCCAGCTCGTTAGACTCATGAGTGAGGGTGACGAGGTGTTAAGTTGGGCAAGCGGTGTTTCGAGACATTCTGTTCAATTGCCCGAGGCGTATAACTTGTTGCCGAAGTGTTTAAGCTTTGGCTCGACAATAAACTTATCGTCGAAGCATGTAACTTGTTTTCGAGGCGCCTGAGTGATTAGCTCGACAGTTAATCTTTTCATCGAGGCGTTTAACTTGTTGCTGATGCATTTAAGTGATTAGCTCGGCTGTTAGATTCCAATTAGGATTCTTCAGATTTTTTCCGAACCGCCTTCATCCGCCTTAGTTCTCCGATCAATCTTCAAGTATTTCAGTTGTTCTTCGAATTTTCCGATCCATCCTCAAGCGATACTTGCATAATCCGAGGCTAATTCGATGTTCTCTTCCTCCAACTCCCGAACCGAAGTTATCTCCGCAGCGACTTTAGATGGTTGCCGAGCTGATCAGGGATCATGTGATCCGGATATTGTTTTCCGAGGTGAACAAGAAATTCTAACTCTTTCTCTCCGAGGCGATTCGAGCTTGGTTGCTTCCTCTGCTGATTCTTCTGTTGAGCCCTATGCTGCGAGCCACGCTGAGGCGAATGACTTGGAAGGCGGAGGTCCTTCTCTCGCCGAGACGAAGCCCAAAAATGAATATTGGAACTGGGATCCAGTTGTGGCGAGGCGAGAACTAGATCTGTTAATACAGCTTCAGAAGGAGAAAACTCCAAGACGCCAAGGCAAGAAGAAATAAGTTGACGACCCGCCTGGCTCCTCTATCTCGACGCCACACTCTTTAATGGACATATAGGCAATGATCCGTATTGGGCTCGGCCTTATACCTTGTCTTGGGCTTGGATCGTTTCGTGAGCTTGGGCTCAGATTGGCGAGAGAAGATGTTGTTTGGTTAGAGAATGGCTTGGTTTGGTTCGGAACATGCATAAGTTATGTACTTCGGTTCGGCACGTGCAAAATTCGTGCACATTTCAGTTCTGTTCGTGAACAATTAGTGCACATTTCGGTTCGGCTCGGATTCTGCACAGTTTGTGCACCGAGGTGAACCTGATTTGTGCTTATTTTTGTACACTTGGTTCGACAGTTTGTGCACCGGGCCGAACCCGATTTGTTCTCGGTTTGAGCATCGGGTCATTTCTGCTCGGAGATCAACCTCCCCACTTAGTCGTTTTCTTGATTGATCTTGTCTGGATGAAAACAGACCCCAACATTTGTGTAGTAAACTAGCAACACATTAGACAAAGGCCTGGTTTTATATTCGCATGGTACTTAAAAGATAACAAATCATTTTTAAGGTTGGAAAGAGTAAGATTATTTACATATTTAAATTAAAATGGGATATATCTTTTTTTGTTCAAATTTAAACGTGATATTAAACTAGGGGTGAACATTTTATCCGGATCTGAAAATCCGATCCAGATCCGATCTGAAATTACCCGATCCAAGCCTGTTCGGATCCTCCATTATATCCGATCGGGAGTAATTGTTTTTTGTTTTCGAATACTAGATAATACCCGGATCGATCCGATATCCGAAACCAAAACCCGAAAAACCTGATTTATAAATTCAATCCCTAAGTCCCTATTGCCTTTATCGGATATTCTCGTGATGCAGTTTCCCTCAATCCCGATTTTGAAGCCACAATCATATAAACTTTTCCAAATCCGTTAGTCCCTCAATCCCAATTTTGAATCCAAAAATATGGCATCCTCTAATCATTTAGTTGCAGTCTCTCTTTCGTCGGAGATGTCAAAACATCAATCTCACTCTCATGTATGAAATTCTCTCCTATTCAATCCGAGTATATCGATTTCTCCTTGTGTTTGTATTTGACTTCGAATTCTTAGCATTCTGCCTCCATGGAAACCATATGTTCTTGTTCATAGCTATTAATGTTTGATTTATGTCACATGGTTTTCCTCCAGATTTTTGACAGGTTGATTTCAGATTTTTAGTGTTCTGTATCTTTGGAGATTTAGTGTTCTTGAATCTTGATCGTTGTCTTACTTGCTTGTTCATCATGATAAATGGTCGATGTTGGCATTAGATTGTTTGTCTCGATTTTTATTTCCTCTGTTTTAGCTCAAACAAGTTTTCAAATACATTGATTGTTTATATATAACCAAAGCTGATTTGCATCATAGTTCTTAAACGAACGTTTGAAGATTCTATATTCAAGAAATAGTGGTTCGGTTTAATTTGGAATTTGGTCAAATTGTTGACTAGTTGGATCATTGAGCAATTATATAAGCCTGTCAAAATCAACTTCGTACTTCAATACACTTGCAGCTCTTTGGATATATTTTCTACAAATTGCAACTCCTTTGTAGTATCTTTAGTTCAAATTGGTATACAATCTCTGATTTTCGCAGTCTATTTTTTTTCTTTGTAGATGGCTTCTTCATCATTTCCAAATGGCGAAACTCAAGAGCCTCAAGAAGTGCCTCATAATTGAGGGGAAAGAAAGACAACTAGAGCTATTTCTAAGCCACCTAAGCCAAAGAAGGCACCTAATACAAGGTCTCCTGTGTGGGATAATTATACAAAATTAGAGAACAATTATGACAAATGCAGATGTGATCATTGTCTGTGAGTTTTTGGTTGTGCAACTTCACAAGGGACTTCGAACTTGCAGAAGCATATGTTAAGCTGCAAGAAATTCAAGGCATTGGCATTGAAAGAGAGTCAATCTTCTGATGGAGGTATGAAGGATGCAAAGGTTTTGTTTCATGTTTTCAAAGAGGCTACAGAAGGGATGCTAGTGTTAGGGGAATTACCACTTGCATTTGTCGAATCTCGGGCTTATAGATGGTTCTACGATAAGGTCAATCTCTACACTCCTCATTCAAGAAGAACTGCTACAAGAAACATTGTGAAGATGTGTGAGAAAAAGAAAGGAGCTCTTAAGGAATATATTGCAGTGAATAAGTAACGAGTGTCACTTACTACTGATATATGGGTTGCTCAGCTTACATGTAATAGTTATATGGTGATCACTGTGCACTTTGTTGATGCAAATTGGCAGTTGAGCAAGCTGATAATCGGGTTTAAGTATATATGTGATCATAAAGGGAAAACCATATCAAGAGTTCTTCTAGAGTGTTTGGCTGAATGGGGAATACATAAGATATTCACCATCACAGCTGACAATGCCACTGCCAACACATCCACTCTCAAGAAATTCAGAGCGAATTCAAGTTATTGAACAATGAGGCATTGGTTTTAGATGGGGAGCTTATGCATGCCAGGTGTTGCGCACATATTATCAATCTAATTGTTAAGGAAGGTTTGCTTGAGTTATATGATAATATCTCAGCCATTCGTAATGCAGCGCAATATGGGAGGGCTTCTACAAATAGGTTAAACTCTTTTGATGAGATGGTTGACATTTGAAAGATAAGTAGAGGGAGTTTGCATTTGGATGTTAGAACAAGGTGGAATTCAACATATTTGATGTTGCTACAGGCTATTAAGTTTAAGGTTGCATTCAATAAAATGGAACTTGAAGACAAGCTGTACAACGACAATTTTATGGAATTTGAAATGGTAAAAGAAGGATTGGACCTCCTCTTTCCGACGATTGCAGATATGTGGAGAGGTTAGTACAATTTCTACTTATTTTTTACAATTCTACTTTGGTTGTCTCAACAGGTTCCTCTCTTCACTTCGATTTTGAAAATTCGCGGCATAGATGGCTGCGATTAGAAATTGTTTAGGGTTTCTGATAAGAGAATCGATTAGAAATAGTTTAGGGTTGCCTCCTACTAATAATAGTTTAGCCGGTATTAACAAACAATTCTTGATTGCTTTACCAGATTCGTTCTTCCCTTCGATTGTCGTTGGTAAGTTCAGAAGAAGAGGAAAGCCGGAGAAGAGCACGTGTATGCTCGTAGCAAAAGCACAATGACGTGTATGCTCGTAACAAAAGCACAATGTGTATAGGTTCTACAAACCACAGTTTTAGTACTGATTTTAATGATCCGAGAAAACTGTTTCGCACACTCGACGAACCAAAACCCAAACCCAAACGAATAAAAGTATTTTACTTGTAATGAAGTTTCCTCCGATGTGTCACATTAATTCGACAATTACTTTTTTCTTCATAAACAAGTGTATTTGCTTAGCCACGTAATTGTAACTCTGTTTCATGTTTTAAGTATTGCTTCATCGAAATTTCAGTCAAAAATGTGATTAAGAAAAGTGAACTTTAAGGAGACTAATACGGCAATTTTGTAGATACAAGACAAGAAGAGACTTTCAACTCCGAAAACTGATACTTTTTTGTATACAAGATAATCTGAGGAAAACTGTAATATCGGAGGCCGAGTGTTATGAAATCTATATGATAATAATGACAATAACTGAACAATGTTCAATCAAAAACAAGCTTCACTTTCCTTTATGTTTAATAAACAGAGAACCAGACCCACCTTCCTCTCCATGTTCTTCTACATCCCTCTCAATATCACTCGCTTACAAGGTTCCCACTTTAATCAAACAAATGTGAAGAATATTCAACATCACGCCTGGGCTCCGGCAATTCTTCCTCAGAAACGACTAAGCCGCATTCTTGAGGAAGATCCCCAACAATCATGTCCATGTGGATATTGTCTTGCAGATAAGGTCCTGGGGACAGAATCAGATGCAAGAATCCATCTTTAATCATCGATTTTGGTTTCTTGATATGTTTTGTTGTCCACCGCACCCTATTCATTACCAATTGTCCATTGAAAGTTGATACTGTCTTATGGACATAATCAGACGCAAGAATCTATCTTTATTCGTCGATTTTGGCTTCTTGATATGTTTGTTGTCCACCACCCGCTATCAATTACCAATTGTCCTTTGAAAGTTTTCCATATCAAATATCGTATATTGTTGGACACATTTGTGTGGATGAAAGATGTTGGATGTACATATGTGAATAATCTGCAACACAACAAGATAAATAAAAAAAAAAAAACTCCAAGCAAATCATGTCTCATCAAAATTGTGAGATTGGATAAAAGGAGAAAAAAAAAACACAAAGGGATATAAACTAGACATTCTAGCTTTGAACCAGACATTTCAAATAACAAGTCTAACTACAGATCTAATCGAAAGAACAAAATGCAAACATTCGTGTGGTTACAGTGATGATGGTGGAGACCGAATGATGGATTAATGATAGTGGACACAAAGCACATGTATAAACCAGTGAATTAGGCGTTTTACCTTCCATGGCGGGAATTGAGAATTCACTGGAACTTGATGAAGAGTAGATGATTGGGTCATCAGCAATCGAGATTCTCGGAGGAGGTAGTGGCAACGCGTCGAAACTCTTTCAGCACTTTGGATAGCAAAATTCTTTCGAGAATAGCCTCTGGCTTTCTATATCAAACATGTATATAACTTACCCCAAAAAATCAATATAAACTTTCTCTTGTTTCAGATTGAAACAAAAAAAAAACACTTCTTCGTATTCAAAACAATATGTTATATTAAAATATATCAT
Source organism: Alliaria petiolata (assembly GCA_020283515.1). Lineage (NCBI taxonomy): Eukaryota > Viridiplantae > Streptophyta > Magnoliopsida > Brassicales > Brassicaceae > Alliaria > Alliaria petiolata. The sequence goes on along the minus strand of JAHZTW010000001.1, from coordinate 439,791,152 downwards.
TATATCTCATACCTTACAATATTTATATATATAATTTATACAATTTGTAGTCCAAAAAAAAAAATATCCACCATTATAAGTAGGTCAGAATCTAGTTTTAAATTAATATAAACTTTCTCTTTCAGCACTTTGGATAGCAAAATTCTTTCGAGAATAGCCTCTGGCTTTCTATATCAAAACCTTGTTCCTGAAAAGTCAATATACGTATCATATATTTAGTACCAATCCATGAGGATGATATTACTTGACTAGCAAAAGTATCACACCATCTTTTTTAGCCTAAACAAGCTTTAACGATAATTTAGCCTAAACAAGCTTTAACCGAAATAAGCAGATTCTCAATATCAAGGTTCCCTATTTCCTCAGTGTTCAATTCGTGTTGATGTAGTGATCCTCTCCATCCAATGCCATGAGCATCTTCTTGCTTTGTTTTGCTGTGTGATAACAGTTGATGTGTCTTCTGCTCTCTTGCTTTAGATTTGGGTTTGGCCGGAGCGGCTCCGTACCATGCACCTACTTGGGTACCAAGACATTTTCACGACTGATACATCTCGTACGAGGGTGCGTGCTGTGCCTCGCTATAGTTTTAGCATACAGACACTCGAGGGGCTGAATCTGATGTGCCCAACTATTGGCATCATGCCTCCGGGTCTCCCATGGGTGAAAAGACCTTTCAAAGGAGACGATGGCAAACTCTCTGCTTCTCTTCTAACAGCTACGAGGAGCAGCAAGCATGGCGCCGCAATTCCTGCTCAGAAAGCATCACAAGCGGCGGTGCATCAGTTCAATGAGTATATGTATTCGGTGCACTACTCTGACCATTCCTGCTACGAGGAGATTGGAGAGTTGATAAAACTCGTGAAGCCAAAGAGCATGAAAGGAATTGTGGCTTCGTCATCATGTTATGTTGAGCCTCTCTACTATTTTGGGCGTACCTGCGGAGCTAGCCAACCGCCAGAGTTGCTGCCTTTGAGGCCTGACACCACCGAGCAATCCAGGGCTGTAAGGATCAAGTCATTCTCTGAAAGTGGAGAGGCAATTGTTTCGAAAAAAAGAAAAAAGAGATGGTCGTTTAAGTTTTAAGAGAAACAAGAAGAGAGCACGTATACAAGTAAAGCGCGCAAGAATTTCAGAGCTTGATTGATTAGCTTTACTTGCATGTGCGTAACATGCCTATAAGCTTACAATAGTCTGTTTATGTGAATGTTCTGATTATGTGAATGTTCGTGTTTGAGAGGGAGATGTGCAAATATCACAATGGTATATAACATACAAGTTGCTGCTTTGCTGCGTTTTATCAAACTAATTTTGGTCTGACATTCGAATTGGGTGTGGATTCTTGAAAATAAACCAGTCTCGAATTCGTCACTCATTTAAGATTCATGAAGATAAAGGAAAGAAATTGCTCTTAACTCGCTATTTGGAAACGTACAAAGACAGTTCGAGTCAACCTTTCATTAAGAGACAACATAGCAATAAAGGAAGATGAAAACGAGCAGAAGCCAAGTGTTTTAGCTTTCAGTACTTGACAGGAGCATTCTGGGTCGGTAAGAGACCAAACCGCTTCTTCAACGGGATTCTAAACTTCGAGTATTTATCGTCAGGGGAGAATCGGGCTGCAATAGCACAAAGATTTGGTTTAAATCTTGCAACGTTTTTTTCTTCAAAAGAAAGAATCAAAAACTATAAAAACAAAAGGACTCACCTGGATGGGCAGATTCAGTGGCTAACCCGAGCGGTGATTCCTTCTGCAAAAATGAGTTTGATTGATGTTTAAGCATAAAGTGACAAGACGGTTATGGATTCCCCACCAAAACTCGATCCAAACACAAAGTACACTGAAGCTTTCAGTCTCTAAATAGCATTGAAAGGGCTAACATTTGCAAAACAAGTTACGAGCATTTCTCTCGCATATCCGCACTGACAACAAACAACAGATCATTTACATCTATTCAACCTCAATTGCCTCTAATCCAAGTTTGACACTGAATCTTGTGAAAACCTCGAGGCATTCAAGAAATGGAAGTTTCAAAACTGCTTCGCCAACTCCCTTGTCTATCAATGTATCGAACTTTAAAAGTCTAATGCTTCTCAGTTTACTCGAGCTAAAAATAATTGTGTGTAAAAAAGTTTTAGAAAAGATTAACAGATTGATACAGAAAGATCTCTTTAATGGCACACCAATAACCTGAAGCCAAACATCTACCCATCAGAAGCATAACAATCTATCTTAGACTCAACAAAACTAGTGACTCAACAATCAATCTTAGAATAAACAAAACTAGCGACTTTTAAAACAAGAGAGGGTATTTTCGGATTTTCCTGTGCTGCAAAACAAATAAAATGCCTTCTTGAAAACAAGTGCCGTTTCTTGTAAAATGAGTTTATAAAAGTGCCTAAAACTGTAAATGAGTTTATAGAAGTGCCTAAAACTGTAAATTTCGCAACGGAAGATTGTATTTTTTTTTATTTTTTTTTTTTGAAAAATCTATATAGTTACCTCGGTCGCTGTGCTACGACTACTACTCGCTCTCTTTTTCCTCTCTTTTTTCTCTCCTTGTCTTCTGTTAGAGGCGATCGGTTCTTCGTCGCTGAAGATGATGGGATTGACGAACAACGCGTCCAGATCTCTCTCCATCGCCGGGAAATGTCAGCTTCGCCGTCTCAGCATCCCTGATACTCAGGTTCCTCTTCTCTTTCACTTCGATTTTGGAAATTATATATTGGCACAGCGTAGATTCGCGTAGATCTGTGTTTATGGTACCAATCGATCTCTAATGGAGACTTAGAATTATCGTTATTTAGGAATAAGCGAACTTGGCAATAGTTTAGGGTTCGATTAGAAAGACATTAACAAAAAATTATTGAATCGCTTTCTCAGTTTCGTTCCCTTCGATTTCGCTGCCCACCCAAATCGCTTTTCGGGAATCTTGGTGGCTGCTCCTCAGGTTCGTTCTTAGTATCGCAGAATCCCGAAACTTAAATTAGAAATCCCGAAATTTCTCAAGGAAAGAAATTTGCTGTGGTTTCAGATTCATCCTTCTCCACTCACTGCGAAGTATGCAATAAGAACTGTGCATGGAGAAGAACCTGAACCTGAACCTGAGCACAACCTTGAAGAACTTCACAAGAGATACAAGTTTTTGAGAGATAAGTTAGCATCTGACCGGCGAATGGTGCTGAGGCTTTTTATAGCTAGCCACATATGCATAATAGATGAGGAGAAGATTCGCTATGGAAGATTTTTACTTGACAAAGCGACCGAGATTGAGAGGGAAACCACTAAAGAATACAATGACGCAAGAGAGGCATTAGATGCAGCGTGGTTCAGAATTGCTCGGTAGAAGTTCATTGTTTCGGGTTTAGACACTTCATGTGCTACTTTGCTCTCGAGTATAACTAAAAGCCATGTGCTTTCGTCTTTGCATAATTGCATTCCATATAACTTGGTGTTGTATATGTTTTACTTGCGCAAAAAAACTCTCATCTTGCATCTGTATGCAGTAGAGGTTAAACCCGGACAATTTTGAAGTATATACTCCTTTACATGGTTGATAGGGTATTTCGACTCGGTTATCTACTGATTATGAAACATTAATACCCATTAACCGATCTTAAAAGGCCTTTTTGGTTCAGTAGCACTTTGCTTTGTCAGAAAGTAAAACACAATAAAATGCAAAACTGCAATTAGCATTGGAGGAAATACAACTCCAGTTCAAGGAGACCAAAGCGTCTCTTTGTGAAGAATAGTTTCCATTTCAGCTTAAACTCGCAGGTTCAACACTAAGGTGGGCATTATTGCTCTTCTGGACGAGGCTTGGCAAGCCTAAGAGCTTCAGTTGCTATTATTCCGCATGTGTTGTCTCTGCTTTGATATTGACGTTTTAAACCTGTGTCTTGCAGCATGTTCCCAAGATCAACACATAAAACATTTTCTCAAAATATGTACGGAACACTAGAAAAGAACAAGTACTTCAGCAAGCCAAAATTAGCACGTACTGTCTTCACTGTTGCTGGTGATGCGAGTACAAACCTGCTTTAGCATTCTGAATTTTTAGTAATGCAATCATATCCAAAATACTAGTGACTTATATAGTAAAAATATCCTAAAAGTACTGAGTTTTCTTTTCAGGACACTTATCAGACGGAGCATTTTCTGGAAAAGAACAAAGATTATGTTGTTTCTGAGCATCAGGGTCTGCTAGGTGCTTCTAGGTGCACTTTCATTGCAGGTCTATTTCCTCTTGTAATGGAAGATGCTAGCAAACAGTCAAAGTTCTCTTCGGTAGCTTCACAATTTAAGGTGCAGTAAAATGATGCATTTATCTGTGTTTGTTTTTAATTTTCTCTGTTGAGTAATTTGAAAATCAATTTGCATATAAAATAATGTTGTCAGATGATGAAGAAATGAATGAATGACTTTGCGCGCCGAAAAAGACCGTTGCAACTTATAAACCAAATAAGCCTAAAATTGGGCCATTAAGAGAGCCATATTACGGGCCTTAAGGTAAGCCCACTAATATTTAAACGAGCCTTTTACAGGCCGAAAAGTATTAAAAGCTCGTCTGTGGAGTGGACATGACAAATGTAGCTCCACTAGTCTCATCTCTTTTTGCTTCTATCTCGATCGGTATTAGTCATTAGGGTCTGCTTCTGGGTGGGAAGTTCTGAATCTCCGCCGTTTTGGTTGGATATTGATTCTGGGGTTTTTTTTTTTTTACCGATTGAATTTGTGTTTTCGTTTCTGTTTTAATCTTCTTTTTTCTCACTCAGAGACTTAAAAACCCTAATTTTGATACATTAGCTTCAGAACCTTCCATCGATCCGTGTACATTAAAAAAAAAAAGGTTGGAGTTTTCCGATTGATTTGATTCGTGTAAGAAGATGCCTCCGAAGCAACCGAAGGCCGATTTGGCGAAAAAACAGAAACAAGTTGAAGACAAAACTTTCGGGCTGAAAAATAAGAACAAGAGCAAGAATGTTCAGAAGTATGTTCAGAGTCTCAAGCAATCTGTTCAGCCTAAACCCGATGCGAGTAAAGCTGCAGCCAAGGTACGCATGAATCTGTTTGATATCCTGAAATGGGTTTTTGAGTCTCTTGCTGATTGGGAATTAGTTCGATAGTGGAGTAGATGTTTTTATATATTTATCTATTGGGTGAGAGATAATGTTAATATTGAAACATTTTAATTGTTTCTTCGGTTAGATTCTTACAGAAGAAAATGGCTTTTTTTTTGTTTTTTTAAACAGAAAAAGAAAGAGGAAGAGAAAGCGAGAGAACAGGAATTGAATGAGTTGTTCAAGGTAGCTATTAGTCAGCCCAAAGTTCCTGTAGGTATGTACGTTTTTCATGAAAAAAAATGCTCTGATAAAAATTGATTTTCCCTGTAATGTTTTGGTGTTGTTGTTTATCTTGCTTGCTCGCTCTGGTTTCGATGTATTTATAGAATATGGCGGTGGTTTTGGTGATGTTTCTTGGCAGGTGTGGATCCAAAGTCCATCCTGTGTGAGTTTTTCAAGGCCGGGCAGTGTCAAAAGGGTTTCAAGTGCAAGTTCTCTCATGATTTGAACATTCAAAGTAAGGGTGATAAGATCGACATTTACAGCGATAAGCGTGATGAAGGTAATAAGGCTAAGTGTGGCACATATTACCTTATATGAACAGTGTTCTTATTATTGCTTTTTATTCTATATTGTTTTAGATGGAACGATGGAGGAGTGGGATCAAGAGACTTTTGAAAAGGTTGTGGAATCCAAGAAAAATGAATATAACCAGAATAAGCCAACAGATATTGTAAGTTGCTTCCTTATCTCTGTCTATCTCGATTTTGTTATTGGGTGCTTGTTGGGACATGTTGATTGAGGGCTTCTGGTTTCCTAATATTATGCCTATCAGTAGAGTTTCTCATGTTAATGCTCTATGCCAAAGTCCGAAGTGATATTTTTTTGTACAAATACTCAGCCATTAGTATGTGATGGCTACTCATGGATTATGCTAAGTGGTGCATCAGTTTCGGTTGAGTTTGCTCTTTCTTACTGTGATCAAAGGTTTAGATGAGTATAAGATGTTGCCTTTAGCTAGTAGCATGGTTCATCTTAAGAGCTAGTTCATGTCGTTTTTCATCCCGTTGTTCCTTGTTACTTTCTCTTCATTTGGATCATGCCTGACAAGAACTCATGCTTGGGGGTGATTAAACGACATATTTTCCATGATGTGACTGTTTCTTAACAATATAGTTCGCTAATTCTATACTAAGAGAAGTAATAACTTGGCGTGTTAACTCATTTAAACACCTTCATAAAATTTATCCTAACACATGATGAGTTCTTTGTCAGGCATGAGTTCATTGAGCTACCATAAATATGCTAATTGTTTGTAATTTTCGTGTTTGCCTATATGTAATAACAGGTATGCAAGTATTTTCTGGATGCGGTGGAGAAGAAACAGTATGGGTGGTTCTGGGCTTGCCCCAATGGAGCCAGAGAGTGTCATTACAGACACGCTCTTCCTCCTGGATATATCCTTAAATCTCAAATGAAGGCCCTCTTGGAAGAGGAGTCACAAAAGATGCCGGTTGAAGAAGAAATCGAAAATGAGGTTTCGTACTCTTCCAGTATTCCCAATTGCTAGGTCCCTGAAGTTGATCCGTGAGACCCATATTGTTTTCTTGTTATGTGTTTCAGCGTGCAAAACTGAAAACTGCGACTCAGATGACTCCTGCGCTATTTATGGAATGGAAGAGGAAGAAAATAGCTGAGAGAGATGAAGGTTTGGCTGCTTCTCAAGCGGAGAGAGCTAAGAACGACCGTATGAGGTATTCCCATTCATCATATTGTTGTCTATCCACGTCCCGTGTAACTCTGTTTTTTTTTTCTCGTAAGCTGATTCATTGTGTGGACATGTAATCTCTCAGTGGTCGGGAGCTGTTTCTGTCCAATGCAAGCTTGTTCGTGGATGATGCTGAGGCTTTTGAAGAATACCAGAGGGAAAAAGAAGAGGAAGAGATTGAACAGAAAGTGAACTCTCTCTCTCTCTCTCTCTCTCTCTCTCTCGCTCTCATCATTTAAACAAACAACCAAGTCATGTTAATGGAATCTTGAGTTTTTGATTCTCAGGCAAAGAACAAAGAAGCAGAGGCAGGGACAAGCAAGAGTAGTGGTGATGCTGAAGGGAGTTCGAAAAAAGACGGCGAAGATGGAGATGATGATGATTTAGACATGGATGAGCTGGATGAATTGGAAGCAAGCTTGTCGAAAACATCGATTCAGATTCGCGAGCCAAACAATGAAGGATCATCTTGAGATGGAAATATCTGTTAGAGGTGGAGGAGAGAAAGAAAGCACATGTTTTGCTTTGTGTACTTTTTCGATAGATTGGATTTTGCAGACACAAACCTATTTTCAGGTGTTGGAATAATCTTTTATTGTCTTAAAGATCTTAATGTCTCATCAAGGACGACTAGTAGTGTCTTTTTTTCTTCTTAATGTTGTTCTTAATGTTGTTTATCTGTACTATTAGATGAAAAGTCAGAAAAAAATATATCTGAAAATATATATTAGAATCAAAGGGAGTCTTAATTTCAAAAACCCATAGATATTATATTATTATTAAAGAAATTACCAAAATATAATATATAAAGGGAGTTCGGATAAAAAGGGTAGAAACAAGAGAGACAGTTCAATAAAAAAAAACAAAAGTCGCCATGGTAGCCGCATCAGCCAATCTCGCGGCGAACCTGACATCGTCGTCGCTAATTGCGAATCGGCCACTCTCTCTCTCCATGTTAAGCGGAATCAGAAACTCTTTCATATTACCCTTGAGGACATGTCTAAAGCCCACACCTCTCCGGCTCGCGTCGTGGCCACCACACGGCTCTTCTGTTAGGGCCATGTCATCGTCTTCTTCTCCATCTTCCTTCGGATCGTCACTGGAGGAGACCGTTAAAACGACGGTGGCAGAAAACCCTGTCGTTGTTTACTCCAAAACCTGGTGCTCGTAGGCTCACTCTTCTCATACTATTCTTCTCTTTGATCTAAATTTGTTTTTCTTTCCCTTTGATCTACGATTTCTTTTTTTTCTTTCTTTTTCCTTGTGGTGAAGATACTCCTCTGAAGTGAAGACGTTGTTCAAGAGGCTTCAAGTTAAGCCACTTGTTGTTGAATTGGATGAACTTGGTATGCACTGACTTCTGTATATTATTGGTTCTGATTGGTTTGCAAAATCGGTTTTGATTGTTCGTGATATTGTTTTGATCGAAGCTTGTTAGAATTACTAATTGTTTCAGCAAGCATTTTAGATTGGATCTAGTTAATACTTGTTTCCAGGTAGATATGATACATGTTCGTCTTCCGATGTTGGTTTTTTGGTTGTATAATCGAATTGGTTTGTAATGGCTTAAACCTTTTCTTTCCTGTCTTTGGACTTTAGACAGTATGCTTCTGTTTCCTGCAAACTATTCTTATGCCTTGTCAAGAATTCGAGGCTTTCCGATTCTTTGTTGTCTTAATTAGTATTTTTCTGGATAAACCATCTCTCTGCCTCATGGCATTGGTCTGAAACATCTTGAGTTGCTGTTACGAATGCTTTGGTGTTTTTCGACGTTTCCAGGTACAGAAGGGTCGCAGCTGCAAAATGTGTTGGAGAGACTTACCGGACAATACACTGTTCCCAATGTTTTCATCGGTTAGTTACTTAGTTGTTTCATCATTTGCATCAGTCACTAACTCACACTCCGAAAATTGTTCTTGATTCTTTTGTTGGAAACAGAACGTTCTCAACACGCGAAACTGCCATGAAATCTTAGTCACTTGCATTTACGATTTCCTTTAACTTAACAAATCTAATTTTATATCATGTTTTTTTTTGTGTGCTAATGATCAGGAGGCAAGCACATTGGTGGCTGCTCAGGTACAATCTCTGTTCCTCTCTTACCTCAACACCGAGGTTTTTGATCTCAGAATGTAAATGAGATCATGTGTATATTGGCCCCAGTAATCTTACTTGATCTGCATCTCTCTATTGTTGAACAGATACATTGCAGCTGTACAATAAAGGAGAGCTAGAGACAATGTTAGCCGAAGCCAAAGGAAAAACCGATCAGACTTGAGAGAGATTTAGAGATGAAAACTGGTTTGGATCTTTGTTCATGTTTCCTTTTTGTTTAATCACCTCTGAATAATAAATTATTGAAGTCTAAGACGATTTGGTGTTTGAATTAACTGTCTGTATAGAGGTTTTATTATTAGAAGAATCTATTGTGTTTCCGTTACTAAACCGGATTTGCTGAGTTTGATCGAATCGCTACTTGGAATTTGCAATCAATTTTGGCTCGCTAAATGCACAGGGCCATGGATAATCAGATTGGAGACTGGAAAAGATAAAGATGAATTGTTGTTGGTAAGCTTTTTGGTACATACGGTTTGGTTGAAGATTACAAACAAACAAACCGGTTTAGAGATAAACCAAATCTCTCATTTGACTTCTTCGATCTCGTCCAATGCGTAGTTGTTGGTCGATATATTCGCGTAATTCACCTTTGAGAACCGGACTACAACCGGATATCGGGTCTTCGGGTCCTATCAATTTAAACCGGAGTATATAAGATGAAACGAAATCTAACTGTTGGATTGTTAACTCGGAAATTAGATGCGCATTACCTGATCAACGGCCACAACTGATCCAACGTTCTTGTACCAGTAGGATTCTCTCCTTAGAATCTTGACCTGTAAGTCCCCAGAATGGCATACAACTTTTACATTAGCCCCATAACTCTTAAAATGTTCCAAGTAGACCAAGAAGAACTTATTGCCGATACATAATTTGGCTCAAAATGTTCTTCGTTAGAATCCTGACGTACAAGTCCCAAAATATGATACAATTTTCAAATTAACCCCGTGATTCTTATAATATTACAAATTGACCAATAACTTGACGAAATGCCAAATTGACCAAGAACTTATTGAAGATTACTACATGATTTAGCTCAACTATCGTTCCAATCTTCTCTAATAAGTAACAACATCTGTAAGATTGTAAATAATTTTTCCAAGTATACAATGCATAAACATGATCGTAGATTGTTCAGATTATATACGTATATGATGAGCTAAAGAAGAGCTGACCTTAGATCCTCTCTTGGGCCCAATCGGAGGAGGTTTAGGCTTCGTTGCAGGAGCAGCGACGGTGGTCGAAGAACCCTCCGAGGAGGCAGGTGCCGGAGGTGCTTCCTCCGAGGCTCTGACTACTAGCCTCGAACCGAAGCTTCTCATAGGCAAGAAAGACACGGCGGCGATCTTTGAAGTCGCCGAAGAACCGCCGGATACAGCCGCGGTGACGTTGGTCGTCAGAGTAAATCCGGTGGCTGCTGACGTCATCGCCATCTGTGTGATTATGCGGAGATTTTCGTTGGTTGTGTGATCCAAAAGGCTAAAGAAAAAGAGGAAATGAGGACAAAGCTTGAGATGTCTTTGGGGTTAAAACGAATCGTTTTCTCCCACTTGTGATATGACACGTGTGATCACATCTCGGTTCTTCAGGATAATGTGATGACATGGCAACCTTAAAATGAACAATTAATTTTTTTATTTTTATTTTTGGGTACAAGAAAACCAAAAATGAATAAACTAAGAAAAAATATATATTATTCGATAGAAACATCCTGTAAATTAGGGATGCCTTGCCGCAAAATTTCATTTCTCTTATGAACCGCCATGAAAGCCTGAAACCTCTCCTTCATTCTCCATTGACTTAGTAGCTTAAGTGATCTACGATTCAGCTGAATGATTTCAATCAATCCGTGATGAGAAGAAGGAATTACCGAACGAAAGCGGCCGAAACCCTAAAAAAGATGGATCCGCAATTTGGGTTCACGAATCCTGATCCTTGGAGCTCTCGAGCGAATTCAGGTATTTTATACCTCGATTTCGTTTTCGTGGGTGCGTATATTTTGTGTTTTACTGAATATTTTCTGTCTTTTGGTTTAGATTTGAAACGCAGGAGAAAGGTGACTTTCGTCGATGTTGATCATCGGAGTCCCTTGAACGATTCCCCAGAAGCTCAAACCGGTAAATGTGAGTTCGCGTCTCGCCTGGATTCATCTCTAGTTCCGAATAATCTCAGATCTGAATGTTGAATTCGATTATCATTTCCAGCGCTTGATGCCAAGACCTCGGAGTTTGCGTTCTTTAACAAGTTAAAATCTGGTTTTGGCCTCTGCTCTGAATCTCCTGGCTCTAGATCATCGAATAACGTCAAACAAAATCCGAAAACCTTCGAATCCAGAAGCCACAATGGTTTGCGGTTTATCATCTCTTCTTGTGATGATAATAGTGTTTGCTTGGCTTCCCACTGGATTTTCATCTCTGCCGTTTTAAAACCAGAATGTGCAGGAACGGACCGCGAAGCTAAAGATAAACGCGATAGTTATACCTTCTCCACACCCATTCATACTGCGAGACGTGGTTCACGTGGCTTGTCTATGTCACCTGCCAACTTCAGTCGAAAGGATAAAGGTCGTTACTTGGTGCCAGATGATATGCTCTCTTGTCTATTAGGAGGATAGATGAGTCATTTTTGCTTTCGTTACATGCTAATACTTCTCTAGAATCTATTGTTTCTGCTGTTTTTAGAGAAAGGTCCTGGGAAATCTTCTTCAGGATTCAGTAGAGACGATGACACAGTTCGAGGTGGTAACAACAACCTGAGATGTGGAGGTAGAGGATTTTGGATATGATCTAGTCTACAAAGAAGCCAAACACACTGATCAATAGATAAGAAGCATGATAACGTAGTTTGAATTATCAGGAAGCAGTGATGAGAAAGGAGACTTATTCTCTGTGAAGAGGAAGAGACTGAATCAGTGGGTCAAAGATACATGGTTTCCTGCAATCCCCGAGCTTACCTCAAACGGGTACACAATAGTCTTTTTATTACTTCTATCTCAACAGTTGTGTATAGTCTATAATGTACTCAGAAGAAAATCATTTTTCAGGGGGGATTTAGTTTCTCTTCTCCTTACTCGGCTGTTCCCTGGAAACGAGGAGACACATGTAAGCTCGATAGAATCCTGCACTACATGGTAATTGCTTATCTTGATAGATTATAATTACCCTTTGTATCCTCTCAGCCTTCTAGGTTTTCCAAGGAGAGGAAAGATGGAGTCAAAAGAAGAATGTTGGTTGATTCTCCTGGATCAAAGTTTCTCAAGAGGTCCCATGGAAGCTATACAGAAGTTGACCACAGTCTGCAAATGGAAAGGGACAGATCCATCTCTTGGCGGGGATGGCTGGAAAATAGCATTGCACCGAGTCTGCAGTTTGCAACAGATCATGTTCACAGCAGTTTCATCCCAAGAGATCCGGAAGAGCTTAGCTTTTCCATCTCATATCCTAAGGAATCGGTTTATCGACCTCCATTGTTGCCACAGAAGCCGTCCCTGTCGTTTCATTCTGAAGAAACTCTGGACTGTTCTTCTCCCATGTCTAGCCTCCATTTCAGACACTACAAGCCTCTTTCACTGGGTTATCACAGAGAAGAAAGTGGATACAGGTCGGAGGACTTGTCACTTGATTGTAGAGAGCCTTCCTCTGCATTACTTCTCGAGTGGAATAATGAAACCGCAAGCACCAGAAAGACCGATGATTTGCCACTAAGTTATCACACGGAACTCACCGCATATCCCAGTGAATCAACCTCACTATCTTTGGCTGATAATCCATGGAGCTCAGGCTATTCGTCATCCCATGATTTGGTTGCAAGAGAGCTGTACCCTTTACCTCTGCTCTCTCATTACACTATCGGCAGTTCCCTCTTACCAGAAACGAACCAAACCAGCCATTTTGAGCATGAATTCGAGAGGCATATTATTGATGACGAAGATGTGCTTGCTGCAAACCAGTATCTCCAGACGTTTCATCGTACAAATAGCGCAAATTGCTTAAGCAGAGACTACACATACTCTCCAGTGGATCATTGCCCTTTTAAAGTCCCTGGATGTGAAATAGTACCCTTTCCAGTTTCAAATTTGTTGGAAGCGTCAAGTCCATCACAAAGCGATCGTTTTAGCTCTCATGATTGGATACGCTTTTAAGTTTCAGTCAACCCCTCAAGCTTGGATTGATTTATAGAAGTAAAATCCCTTGTGGGTAGCTATGAGCTTAAGACAGCAGCTGAAGAACAACTACTCATGTTGTTGATCTGACTTAACAACTTGATAAGTGTATCTGAGTTCCGAAATTTAAATCAACGGTTAACGTGGTTCATTGAAACAGCAAGAAGTATCTAAAATTTTTCCAAACCAACGGTTCACCAAACCAAGAATAAAGTAATAAATAAAAACATAACATGAGTTATCGTACACATGATGGAGGTTCCAAATTAAATATGCATGTGTCGATGATATAAAATCAACAACGAACCAAACCAACAACAACAATTTCCTACTCGCACTGGTTCTGAAGATTTTGTGTCATGTCATTGTTTCTATATTCGTTTAGATAAATCACATATTCAAGTTCAGAAAGACATAAGAATCGATGATTTTGGATCTTGTTCTAACCACGTTACTGATGAATTGATTGAAGGAGATGTCGATGATCATCGGTATTATTTGATCCGACATAGAGTACTGCTATATGGTTGAGATGGTAAATGATCTTTATTCCAGAGTTATTCATGGGGACATTGGTAAATTGGTCGCCATTCTTTGTTTTTTGTTCTCTCTCTCTTTTTTTTTTTTTTTTGATGAACCTCTTAGACCCTTCTCTCAACTACCAAAGTAGTTGGAACTCATTCTCTAAATAGAAATCACTAACCAGATTGAGAAAGCTTGGAATTCATAAAAATGAATAATAGAAGGAATGTAATATGTAATTCAGTAATTGCATATATATATATAGTTGGTTCTTTGATGATTGTTCTCCCCCCATTGATTTTGATGGTACTTCATTTCCCATCAATCATCATCATTACTCTCCACAATAAATTTCCTAATTATGAATTTTGTGTGTATGGTCAGCTGAAAACTGTAATGTTCAACGAAGTTTGTGTGTCGTCTATTGAAAATCGAATTTTGGAATGGACTAATGAATTAGACAAGTATTAACTTGGCTAACACAATTCTTTTAGTCATGTTTCTTGCTTTTGCTATTAAGATGATCACAATGCATAATCAACAACAAGAAGCTTCGGATTATTAAACCAGAATGTTTCATATGTTTCTTGCTTTTGCAAAACTGTTCCAAGACAGACAGTTTAACCACTCTCTAATGTTTCTCACAACAGCTAGTTTCTTAACCCAACTTCGTGTGAATCTGCCACGTCACGTCATTCACACCTTCTCTTTGCTCCTTGCTGACTAAAGCCGGGTCAAAAAGTTAGTTCGTAGTTAATGCAATGGAACCGAAATTCTACAAACCGGTTGAAAAGGTTGAAAGTTTGATGGTTTGGTTATGATAGCCGGTTTATGACATTAAGTCTTCTAACCAGAGAAATGAAAATTAAACCGTGGAAATGTGTCCACGTGGTGGTATCTGGAGGTTTCAGTTTGGCATAGGTTTAGTTTTTATCTTTAGTTATAGAAATGCTCAAAGACAGTCAATAAAATTAAAAGCCAATCATATCAACAAAAAAATTGCATCTCATTGTGAAATTTTTGGTTTGTTACATTTGGACAAGAAAAAAGACATTACGAGAATAAGTTGGTTGGTCCATTTAAGATATTCCTGGTCCCAATTATATTAGAGTAGATTATCATTATTCTTTTATATTTGCTTGCATATATTTGATAAAACATATAACATGCAATTGTTTTATCGATTCTTGAATCATTTATTAGAAACTGTAATAAAATACTGCCAAATATATTTTTTGAATAATAATAATAAAAATTATGCAGATTTTTTTTTAAACTTCAAGACTACGTGTAGGAGTTTTTCCTAGTATTTTTGGACTATTTTTAGAAGTTTAAAATCTTTAGTAAAGAAAACTTATTAAATAGACCTCTATAATCGCTATACAAACCCATTTATTATCTAATTTTCTAGATCTCTAGTACGTGATTTTTAATTTTTATATTAAAAAAAAATCGAATATGTATTCCTTTATTAAACAACATTTTATTTATTTAAATTACAAAAGTGAAGAAGCCATGGAAAGGTCATTTGCAGCTTTCCCTCTAACAAAAAGCCCTTTTGTATCAGACGTCATCCCCAAATAGCTCGGACTGTTAGATTCAGAGAAAACCTTACTCCGGCGAAGCTAACTCACCGGCGGAGCTTGGAGATGTTTCTTATCCTAGGCTAGCTTCTAACAGGTTCTCTCTCAAACGTCTGACTTAAGCAGCTCCGATCTCACTTTCGGATGCTTTTTATCTCTTCCTCTTCTCGTTGTTCGTAACAGAATCTGCTCCCTTCTCTCTTTATGTGCAAATTATAGCTCTTTTTTCGTTCTTCCGATTCTGATTTGGTCGAGTTGATTTTCGTGTTTGTTTGTTTGTCAATTTGCTTCGTTACATGGATTTATCAGGGGATTCGTGACCCATTTTCTTATTGTTGTCGAACGAATTTGGTTAACATACTTACGAGTTTGATTCATTGAGGCGTAAGACTTGGTTCTATCTTTATCCTCTCGTTCAAGGATTTCGATATCTGATACTGAAGCTGAATCGCTAAAGCTTTATCTGACCATCACTTTTTTGACTTGACAGGTTATGTCTGATATGAGAAAACATATTGCTGGAGAAATGTCCAAGGAGGTTGAAGATAGACAGATTTGTTCTAGCAATGTGGTTGCTAGATTAATGGGTCTAGAGACAGCTGCACCACGGAGCAGATCCAGGAGCTCTTCACGCTGTGTGGATAATCATGAAGCTGGTAAGTTTCATAAGAAGCAGCACAGAGAATTCGAAGAAACCTGGAAGGCCGAGTTTTCAAGAAAAGGAAACTGTGATAACACAAAGCTGGATCTTGTTCGTCGGAAGTTCATGGAAGCGAAACGCCTGGTAACAGATGACAAGCTTCACAGGTCCAAGGAGTTCCAAGAAGCTCTTGAGTTTCTAAGCTCCAACAAAGATCTATTCGTCAAGTTTCTCCAGGAATCAAATTCCTTGTTTTCTCAGCATCTTTCTGACTTTCAGCCTCATCCCGAGGCTAAGCGCATTACGGTATTGAGACCTTCAAATGCTCAGAAAGATACTAGGCAGATTGAGAAATGGGCTTCTTCGAATGGATGGACCGATGCTGTGCAGCCAACTCGAATAGTTGTCTTGAAGCCTAGTCCGGGGAAGGCTCTTGATATAAAGGCTATTGCTTCTTCATCACCTGATGAGGCTGGAGATGCTGAGACTAGACAAGTGGCAAAGGAAATTACACGTCAAATACGTGAGACTTTTAGGGGCCACTGCAGGAACGAGACTCTTTCTTCTTCTTCTTCTTCTTATGATGATGACGGTTCGTTAAACCGGTCGAATAACGAATATCCAGTGGGAAACATTAGCAACTCTGAGATCATGTCGCCATCCTCTAGGCATTCATGGGAATGTGCGAACAGGTTTGAGAGTCCTTTCTCTTCGTCATCCTTCAGCCGAGTCTCGTTTTCTCCAGAGTCATCATCTGTCTACAGAGAGGCAAAGAAACGGCTTTCTGAGAGATGGGCAATGATGTCACTAAACGGAGACACACAGCAACAAAAAATCTTCCCAAAGGCCTCAACCACCTTAGGCGATATGCTTGCACTTTCAGAAACGAAAGCACCGAGCAGATCCAGTGAAGAGAGCAACAAATCGAAACAAGAATCGAGAAGATCAGTTTCATGCATAGGCAGTGGTCTAGATCAAGTTGAAAGCGCAAGAGATTTTCCTCTGGATACCCTTGAGAGGTCAAAATCAGTCACTGAGATTAGACTCAATGGAGGAACGTCTGTTTCAGGAACTTCAAAAGCACAAGCTCACCGAGACCTTACCGAGTCAAGAAGCTTAAAGTCATCATGGAAAGTTTCAAGCTTGTTCTTCTTCAGGAATAAGAAGGCAAGCACGGAGAAGACGGATGCTCTGTCTCGATTGGCTATGCCCACTGATGCATTACAACGACAAAGTATTCTTACAAGCGAGGTAGTAAACCACAATCTGAAACTGTTTGTGAGTCTACTGTTTGTGAGTCTAGGAATGCTCTGAAGACAGTCTTGTTTTAATCATCCGCCATTGGTTTGTTTGCAGAGAGAAGTGGCTACACCGAATGAAAACCAGGACCAGCCGAGTCCAGTATCAGTTTTACAGCCGCCTTTCGAAGAGGAAGTTGTGGGAAATCCAGAATGTTGTGGGTCAACAAAGCCATGGACCAGTCAAGGTAGCTTTAGCTCTCGCTGTTGTTAACCTTTCTATGAGTTTTTGTTAAATCAAATTTGTAACACTTTTGCAAATATCGTATCTCACAGGAGAAGAAATGTCCCTGAAATCTAATCTGATCGACAAATCACCTCCAATCGGATCAATCGCTCGGGTTTTCTCATGGGAAGATGAGTCATACACAGTCATAAGTAAACCCGGAATGGGAATCAAGGAAGATGAAGACTGGTATTACTTCATCAAAACGATCTTAAAAGCATCCGGTTTCAGCGGCAGTGACCCGCTTATGGCCCGGTGGCACTCACCAGATACCCCCTTGGACCCATCATTAAGAGACACGTTTGCCAACAGAGAACTCATCAAACGCAGGAAACAGCGATCTAACCGCAAGCTTGTGTTTGACTGCGTCAATGCCATCATAGCAGAGACAACATCAACAGCAGCACGCACGGGTTTGACCTCGGGATTTGACATGGTGGAACATGTTTGGACAGAGTTTAAGGACTTGGCGGCTCAGGACTCTAACAGCTTGGAAGGAGAATGTTTGGTGAGGGACGAGGTCGTCGGGAAAATGTGGAGTCATAATCTGCAAGTCGAAGTGAACAACTTGGGGACTGAAATTGAAGTGATGTTGTTGCAAGAGCTTGTGCAAGAGGCAGTCTTCGATCTTACTCGATGAATCAATGTATATATATGCGTTCATATAAATTTATTAGTAATTGTAAGTGTTTTGCATTCATGAAACATATATACAATCGTAGATGAAATAGTTGAACCATTATATATAACATTTACATCCTTTGTGGATGGATGCCCAATTCAAATAGTAATTTTGATTGTTATATAAATGGAATAGAAACCAGCAAAAAGCCGGTAAAAACTGTATAGTGGAAATGCGAATTTCAAAGTGTTGATAGGAGAAGAGGGGATTCTACAAGCAAACACACAAATAGAGAAACACAATAAGGCACTGTTTCGAGTTAAATATATATATTTATGCACAATCAGAGAGAGAAGTTACAGAGAGCAAAAACATAGAGAAAGAGAGCTTCACAGAGACCATATGGACGGACGCATGCAGTTTCAGAATCATGTTTATTTGGCTTCATCAACCTTTCGGGTTCACCGCCTGACTCTGGTTCAATCCATACTGCGAAGAGAAAATTCAAACCGCTTTTATCAACACCAGATTCACAAGCCTGATCTGATATGTAAAGTATCAAGAAATTGAAGAAATGATCGGTAGTTACCTTTTCTCTGATCCGGGAGCTCCAGTTTTCAATCTTGCTTGGCCCAGCAGACGACGCTTGGTTTGCTTGAGAACCAAGAAGTGGGTCCCAAGCTCTACTCCTCGGGTTCTCATAGTCTTCCTCATCGTCGAGCTCGGGCCTCCCCGGTGAAATCATAGCTCTGAGAACCATGGCTAGTAGCAGTGACAGTAGCTGAGAAACAGGAGTCGCGTGTTTACAATTAGAAACACAAGAAACGGTTCGTGTTTTGTCTTTGCATATTATGAAATGCTAAAACGTTAAAATAGGACTGAATTGAGGTACCTGGACCGCTACCACAGCAATCCCGACCCATTTGCATATATCGATGTTTTGCTCAATGAAAGCTCGAAGACTATTGAGTTCTCCAGTTGGATCGTACGGAAGATCCTACAGAACACAGATTCTAAACAGTTACTATACCAAGAAACAAGATTCGAATGTACCAAAGATGTCACCTTTTCCCAGTGACGGTCAATAGCGATGAATGCAACAAGGGCAGCTTCGAGTACAATGACCAGAGTTTTGAGAATAGAGTACTTTGAAAGTGTCAAGGGAGAAACGCAACAAGTTCATGAAGATTTGATAAAATCGATCCATTAACAGAGAAAAAAAAAAAAAAAGTGAAGGTTTATGTATAAGGATACGAAACACAAGCAACAGCCATTGATCGCTTCAGCTGCTATGAAACCAATAATGGTAACAATGCAGACCAAAATACCAACCGCCATAAACGAGTAGATGAACCTGCATTAACATGCATGACAGCAACACAAATTTCCAAAACCGAATCAGCAAACAAGTGTTTTTGGTTAATCTGAAAGAAGAGGAACCAAACATAATAACACTATTGCTAAAGTTTTATATTCAAAAGTTCCTTGAGCAGCAAACTGTAGCTGAGCTAATTAAACCAGTCAACCTCAAGCATTTAAAGCTTTATATCTACTTAATTTAAAATGGAGAAGAACAAAAAAGACCCAAGCTTGAGCTGAAACAATTAAAAAAGAAGAAGTAGAACTCTGAATTAGCACGAATCTAATTGGAAACCCTAAAAAAATGGAAACTTTTAGGTAAAACCTCAAACTGGAAACTAAATGAACTAACAAGTGACACCCTAAGACTGGAATTTTACCATGGAGCAGGAAGATCCAACGAACGGAGGTTAAACCCATGATCAGCACTAGACCCAAGAACGATGCTCGCCATGAAACCAACAGGGTTCT
Organism: Alliaria petiolata; assembly: GCA_020283515.1. Classification (NCBI taxonomy): domain Eukaryota; kingdom Viridiplantae; phylum Streptophyta; class Magnoliopsida; order Brassicales; family Brassicaceae; genus Alliaria; species Alliaria petiolata. The sequence continues at coordinate 439,771,322 of JAHZTW010000001.1, read as the reverse complement.
TCAAAGAAACCTCGAGTCCGGAGCTCGATGTCGGAGGCGGCGGTGGAGGTTCCACGGGTACGTGACGGTGGTATTGATCGAGCATCCATATGGAGTAGATTAGGATCGAAACACCGAAGAAAGCTTGAACAAAATTGAGGATCTTGAGAGTGGAAGCAAACGAAACATGGCAGCAATTACGCCGCATTTTTCTCAGAAAACCACTGAATTTGGGAAATGAAATGAAGAACAAAAAAACAAAAAAAAGAAGCTGTCCTGAAGAAGGAAGATAACGGAGAGAGGAGAATCCGCAAGCCTTGTTCAAAACGGCCCAATTATTGAAACGGCCCAATTATTGAAACGGCCCAATTACGAAGAGAGAGTTAATAGTGTCTTTTTCCTCTTTCGAGATTTTGACACTTGAGAGTGTAGAGAGAATGAGGAAAGCTCCCTCGCTTGCGCTTCTCTGCATCCAAGCCCTCAAACTTGAGCTCCTACAAGGTAATTGGAGAAAAGCTCTGATCATTTGGTTATTTAATATATGCTCTCTGATTTGATTGAGTTTGTGCTCTGTGTATTCTCAGTCGATGATAATCCAATTCCGGATGTATACGAGCTTCCATCGGAGTTGCTTGATGCTGTTGTCGCACACTTGCCTGCACTAGCTTTGCATAATTTCCAGACCCACATGTGAGTTTTACTTTCAAGATTTTAGCGCTTAATGAACTGATATGATAGATAGATGAAACCCATCGTGTTTGTGTTATAGGCCGTTCAAGCGCTGTGGTAATTATGAATCTGGTGACGATTGCTTGATTAGTGGGAGAAAACGCGCAAGGTTTTGAAAAAAGCAACCTTTCTTTGATTCCCATTTTTTTTTTGTTTTTCGAACTGAGAAAAAATAGATTAATCTGCAGAAATGATATACTCGCTAGTTCTTGGAAGGGTTTGTTTAAGCTGCGGTGGCCTGAGCATGTTAACCTCGTGGAACCACCAGCTGAATGGCAACAGCTTTACTGGGAAAAGCATCTTCAAGAGTATGCCCTGACCCATGATTTGTTTGTTTACTATCTTCTTCCTTTTGGGTTTCGCGTTAATCCCAGTGACAGTTGTGTTGATGAAGCAGCTTAGGTAGCTATGCGTCCCACATTTAGTGGTCGGATAAGTTCCATTAATGTATCAGGTAAGTGTTCTGGTCTTGAGGTTGATTCGTCCTAGTTGCGTTAAGGAATCATTCATTGTTCAGTTAGTTGTATTTTCTGTTGCAGATAAGATTTTGAGATACATTTGCCATGAAGAGCACACCAGTTGTCAACAATGTGTCTGCACGGAACTATCTTTCCATCTCCAGACATTTGGACCCTATCTTAGGTTAAGTAACATTTTTACGTTTGTCTGGTGATTGATCTTTACATAGTTAGTCACTTACAATCAGCTTGCCTGAGTCTTATATCGCTCACCATGCCTGGTTGTTCATGAGATATCCAGTTTGCATTGATTTAACACTCTACCATAGTACTTATGCTTCTTTACGTTTCTTCTTACCTTTTGCAGGTACCTGAGGCTTCTGAATGTGCTCTGCGTTACGGAAACTTGTGTAAGTCATTAAAATTTTCCCTGAGGTTTTGATTGTAAATAGAGTCATCCTTGCTTTATTTTTGATTTAGTATCACTGGTCGAGGCGCTATTTTATACTATTGTGTTGGATGTTTACCCTTCGCTTGGAACTTCAAATTTGTATCTACGTAGATTAAATCAATTATCCAGCCTTTAGAGGAAGGACATAAATAATGCTTTTTTACTGTAGGAGTTATTGAGGACAAGTAAATTGCAAACTCTGGTTCTACGTTGGATCAGATCGGAGAAACATGTAAGGCCATTTCACTACTTAGCAGTCTGATATGTTTATTATTAGCTGGAATCATATTGCTGATGATCCATGATACGACAGGTTGGGCCCTTGTGCAAGCTCTTGATCCAGAGCCAAGAAACATTAACTTCGCTTGAATTTATTCACTGTAAGCTTTCTTCGAGTTTCATCAGTGCAATCTGCGCTTCTCTTCTTGGAAAAGACATTCACACAAGTGGGATTCAACGTTTCTGTATAAAGACATCTAGCATTGACATAGATCCACTTGCTGCGCCTTCTGCTTTCATTTCGTTCTTGAATTCGGTGAGGTATATCATATGAAACTGATGCCAAAGCGAACTATTTGCTCATTTGGTTGTCAAGGTTTATTTCCTTGATAAACTTTGTCGTTTCTTTACGCACTCTTTTTCCTGTTTTTCTTATTGAGCATTTTTTTCTTTCTTTCAGGTCTTTACATTCTTTACATTTTTGCGATAGCCACCTCGATAGGCATATCGCGAGGATAGTTTTCTCTACACTTCTTGATTCGTCCTCAGATCTTTCGTACCTTGACCTCTCTGAAAACAACGTGGGTACCGTCATGTTTCTTCTTGTTCAAACTGATATGCGGTTTGCTTTTCATTACTGACCAATATACACTACATAGATTTCAGGGTGGCTTTCTACTTTCAGTTGGAGATCTGTTATTGGTTCTCTGTCGTCTGGAAAGTCTTTACAGTCGCTGTGCAAGCTCAACTTAAGGTTCTTTTTCTCCTAAAGGGACATTGTTACGATTTCAAGCCTTGAAACCTTGTGAAACTGTTGGAAATGTGTTTCTAGGGGGAATGAGCTCGACAAATACGATGCCGAGAATCTTGCACATGCTCTTCTTCATATGCCCGTGTTGGAATCTCTTGACCTGAGCGGGAACCCCATTGAAGACGGTGGGATCAGGTGTGTCCTATAAGTTACTGCATTTGTAGTCTTAAGAGTACATCAACATTGTTACATTTCTCTTACATGCTTGTCGTGAGGTGCAGAAGCTTAATGTCTTACTTCACAAAGAATCCGGATTCTCTTTTAGCCGATTTGAACTTGGAGAACTGTGAGCTATCATGTTGTGGAGTTATCGAGTTTCTTGATACCCTCTCAACGCTGGAGAAAACTTTAAAGTTCCTATCTGTTGCAGATAATGCCCTCGGAAGGTATTCATAAAATTACAAACACTATATCACTTAATACCGATATGAAGTGTGTCCTTTTCATCTTATTCTTCAGCGAGGTTGCGGAGGCTATAATAAACTCCTTGACAATCTCCATCGAGTCTCTCAACATCTCGGGTATAGGACTAGGTCCTGTTGGGTTTCTTGAGCTAGGCAGAAAACTTGTAAAAGGGCTGAAGAAGCTGTTGAGTATCAATATAAGGTTCAAAGCAAATCCATCTCCTCTGTTTTCTATATACTGTACATTGCATTGTTTCGCCTTTCAGTTTCCTCACGTTTCTTTTGCGGGTTCCCCGCTACAGCAAAAACCGTGGAGGACTAGAGACCGGTAGGTTTCTGTCAAAGCTCATACCTTTGGCACCAAAACTCGTCTCAGTCGATGCATCCTACAATCTCATGCCACCCGAATCCTTGCTCATGCTATGCGATTCCTTGAGAAGTGCAAAAGGTAATAATGATCTTGAATCGGTTTGATCAGCTTGATTCTTGGGCCGTTTTGCTTATTTTTCTGTGTAACTATGTATATGATGATTGTGTTAAGGTGATCTCAAACGTCTTGACATGACCGGGAATAGCTGTATCAGCCTCGAAGCTGACCGTTCTTCATCTCTCCTTGGTGAATTTCAACACAACGGAGAGCCCATCTTCGTTCTACCTTCATCCTCGGCTTCACACGTCCCTTACGATGATGAGCCGTAGATCATTGCTCTATACCGGTCAAATTTTCTGTTCGGCCTCTGTTCTGGTCTGGTCTGGTTCTCTGGTGAATTCATTGGGTTGTTATGCGCATTAGCTTGACTGTGTGACTTATAAACATGGCTTTGTTTGGTTCCATCTTGTGATAAAATTTTGGTTATAATATGACGTAGTCTGTTTTTTAGTTCCAACTTGAACAATTGTAAATAGCTTTGTTTTTATAAACCATTTTATATAATCCAAAAGACTCTACTGGAAAAATATTGCGACAAACATAACAACACCTACGATTTGACATGGGCTTCATCAGCAGGAGGAGTACAAGGGTAGTTGCAAACACATACTCCTGGTCGGCCATCGCCGCGATCACAGTAGCCACTAGCCAAATCTCCAAACCTATGCCATCACTTGGGACTACAGTTTTTACCAACTTCGCATGGTCCAATAATTGTGTAGCATCCCATATTCTGCTCAACTTTATATCGAATCAAACCATTTTAGTACTTAGATAACAAAATTAACTAATATGACAATGAATAGAGCCAAAATTGAAGTTTTTTTTTTTTTTTTTAAATGCATGTAATTTCATTTGTAAATATGAAGATAATTAATGTATACCTAATGCAAACATAACAAGGAAGATGATTGGGAGAACAAATGTAAAAGCTGCCTTGGCCATATTTGTTTGCTTCCTTCTCTTGAACCTGAAAAATTAGGTGGTGACTACTGCAAAGATATTTATATAATTGTGAGGTGACCAAGTGTCATAAATATATTTATTTACCACGTATGTGTGTATACAGTATGTTTGAATACAAATTATTTGACTGTAGTTTTTATGTGTACGACTTATAAATATGGAAAGTTCATTAATGTCGTGTTGAATACATTAGTTTCGGATGTTATTATCACGAACTAGCGAACTGGTTCATGTTGTGGGAAACCAAAGTCCTTGCTGACTTGTCGTAGCCCCCATAATTTTGGAAAGAGCATCATGCATAGAACTATATATATTCGGTATATGAAACAATTCAACCAAAAAATCTTTTATTTTTGATATAGGATGAATATCTATTATTTTCATATATTTTCTAAAAGCATAATTTGTTGGTATCAGAGATATTTTCCAGTTAATATTTCAAACTACTGAGTTTTGTGGTACCTTAGACAAATGGCTAGTGAATTAATCGGTTTAGTATGGGTTCGGCTAAAGATTATACAAGTCATTACTTGTCTTGCGGTCAAAGTCACCTAAAATTTGCCCTCACTAATGATTTATATCTGCCTAATCCAATTCTAATGTATACTACTATGCTTTCCTACTAGCAATCCAAGTAAATGATTATCTTAGAAGTGATTAACAAATAGTTATTACATTGGAACTCCAAAGGATAATAAGATAATAAAAAAAGTTGGGAGCATTATTACTAATAAAGTTGTAAACATGATCAAAGTGTCTTTAGGTTTCAGCAAAAAGGTTTATCAAAATATTCAAAACAGAATTAATGCATCCCCGAACCGACGTCTTGTACTATATGTTATCAGTTGGGTGGTCAAATATAAATTAATTTCAATCAGTTGATTAGATTATTATGATTGTTATTGTTATAGAGCATATCTTGTTTATTAGTATAGTGTTTTAAAATCCCAAACGACTAGAAATTGATTATACATCATTTGGATTTATTCCGGTTTGGTTAGGTTGGTGATAGACATGAAAATTGGTTTTTAATTTAACCAAATAAACATAAGTTTAATGAGTAATTTAATTTCTTTATTTATTTTTTTTGTTTGGTTTAAGAACTTACCAAGTACCAACCACTGATTGTTACAATTTTTTTTGTTTTGGGTTGATTCAACGTTTAATCAAACGTACATTTGATTCTTAGTTAGTATTTGGTGTCAGTTTTTTGCTGTTGTTATAAAATAATTAAAACCACTATCGTCAAAATAAAAAAATTCAGTTCAATTTTTGTTATCATGTAGTTTTATAGTTCGAGTTGGATCAAACCGAGTAATCCAAATTGAACACTGATACTTTTTGTTTGACGAATCACATAATTACATATTTGTTTTGTTCGACAATTAGCTNGAGCAACATCGCAACACGCTTGCTGTTTTCGTGGTCGCGAGCGTTCTGCAGACGAAGAACAAACGTCTCTTGAAGGAAGCTAAGGGACTAGACGACGTTGTTCAGGTCTCTCTCTCTCTTTTTTCCATCTCCTTCTCTCAAAAACCAAACTCGGCAAACTTGCAAATTTTTAATGTTGGGTTGCAGATACTAGGAGACATCGCGGGTAATCTTGACGCGAAAAAAGCTTGTAAAGAAGCGTTGAAGATCCATGAAAAATTCCTGAAAAAGGTTTCTTCTTTCTATCAATTTTCAAGTTCTTGAAGATATGTATTTTTACTTTTATACTAATGGTGGATATGTTGCGTGTTTCTGGCAGGCTAGTAGGCAATAAAGACTTTGCTTCCACACTTTATATACTGAGAGATATATTAATACAGTTTTTTTCTTATATCGGAAAGTTGTTCATCGTCGGCTAGGAATCTCTTGAAAGATTATGGAAGGAGATTTGATGAAAAAAGCTCTGAGATGATTCTTTTCTTTTTATTTTATTTGTTTATCTTCTTACGTTTTACTTTCCACTTCTTTTGCATAATTTTTTTTTTTATGTATTTTGTTTTTGGTGATAATCATTTTCACTTCTTTTATAATTGTACTCATTAGTTTTTATTTTCGTAAGTCTAAAATATCTTATATAAGGCGATTTTGGACTAAAATTTAAAGCTTAAACAATTTCTGGCAGATCAGAACAGTTAAAACTTGTGATCTAGTAATGTTTTGTATTAATTAGTGTGATTCAAACAAAGAAAAGCATGTATTTCTTACATCAAAAAATATTATCTTGCGAATTCGGATTCGGACTAAACGATTCAAACTTTAAACCATTTCGGGCAGAACTGTTACAATGTGTCATCTAATGTTTTGAATGAGTGCGTTTCAAATCCAGTAATGTGCATTAGAAAGAAAATTGGGCAGAGTTAGCCTAAAAGAGAACCTCTTATCTGAATCATTTTGGTCCGTTTGAATTTATAACACACTTATGGTATACTGTAAACATATAGACAAAAATATAAACGTTACATTATACATGATGTTTTTATAAAATAGTTATAAACATATATGTATAGAAGTTTATAAGATGAAACAAAATATAATGTTTGTGATGATTATACATTTAATGAAAAAAAAAAACAAAAAAACGTATATCTATATAGGAATTCTAAATTTGATTGTTTCTGAAAGTATTAAGTAAAGAGAATCTTAACCATCGGATTAACGAAAATATTGGTCTAAAACAAACATTTTCCACTCGTTTTTGGCGTATCACCTTTATACTCTCTCCACCATCCTTCAAAGTTCAAAACAATCATTTTCTTTAGTTTCTTTGATTTTTTTCCTCTTCATTTCTTCGTTTCATGAACATTTGTTTTTTTTAGGTGGATCTACATATATATATTCTTTTATTAAACTATTTTTGTTTGTTTTGTTAAAATTCCTTCTTTTTGATAGGAGAATCCGCTAAAAGATAAACCTACAACAACATTCTCTGTGATGCACTCCTGTTAGTCTCCAAACATTATTTTGGAGCCTTGAGCAATATATGCAACATTCTTTTTTCAAATTGTCTTCCTCAGTTTTGGTTGCCGCCAACTTCTTATTTCTGGAAATTTTGAGTTTTGAAAAAAAAAAAAACAGCATTAATTTTGCGATCGTAAAATCCCTGCTCTTTCATGAAGCAGATTTCTTGATTTTTCTTTTCTTTTTCGATTACTAGCATTTTTGTTTTGTTTTTGTTTTCTTTCATTACCTTATGAAAACAAAGGAAAATACCTGAATAGCTAGATCTATGCAACATACAATGTCAAGCAACAAGATGAAAAGCCTCTTAAAAGGCCTCAGATACATTTCTCAAGTATTTGGTAAGTGATCTTGTTGTTTGTTTTCTTTAATTATAATAGTAAATTCTAAAAACTTACTTGTTCTTGGTGTGATAATAATATTTGTGTTGGGTTACATAAAATTATGGTAGAAAGTGGGAAAGAAGAAGAAATACAGATCGGAAATCCAACGGACGTAAAGCATGTCGCCCATATTGGCTGGGATGGACCATCCGCTAATACTGCCACCGCACCAAGCTGGGTACGTATTTTTACTATTATTTACCACTCCTTTTATTTTTGATTCAATTATTAAAAAAAAAAAAGGAAAGAAATTGGATGAATATGCCAAAAATATAATTTAAACATAGTAGGATTAATAATTAGTATATTAATGTGGTGTTTATAAAAAAATGAAAGATGAACGAGTTCAAATCTGGCGGGGGATTCGAAGGAGGCGGAGAAGATGATTCATCCGTGAGATGCATGTCGGAATGTGGCGATCGGTCAAGAGATTTACCGAAACTACCAAAATCGACGAGGAAATCGGCGTCGGAGAAAGGTTCTCCGACAAAGGAAAGATCGTCGGACAAAACGAAACGCCGGTCTTCGAACAAAGGAACATCATCCTCGTCATCATCAAGGAGAACAAAGCAAGTTTCCGAACAAGATGACGATTTTTCTTCATGGCCTCCTAAAGGAATGTCACCGGCCGAAGTTCCAAAGAAATCGAGGAGGAAGAAGAAGACGAAAGACACCGTTAACGGAGGATCGTCGAGGTCGACAAGAAGATCTGACGTCGATAACATGTCGGATTTTATGTCCGAGACTGGCTCCGTGAGATCTATGCCTCAGTTCGACAACAGAGACGATTTTTGAAAATGGAGAGCGAGAGACTCTTTTGCTTCTCGGACAATACATGGCTAATTAATTTTCACTGAACATATCCTATACCAATATTAGATTTTTAGTCCGCTCATTCTTGTACTATTATTGTTATTTATTCACTTTTACAAGAATATTCTCTCTTTTCATGACGTTAACAATTGAGAACTCCGACTTCGTATCACGCAGAAAAAAGAGACCAGTTCATTATTGATCTGTTTCACCGAATTATATCCGCAATAATATGCAATTGCGTCGTCGACCATAAAAAATGGTTAAGATCCAGGAAAAAAAAAACCTTGTATAAAAGAGAGAGAGAGAGAGAGAGACAGAGAGGGAGAGTGAACCCTTCTTTAGCCTCCTAATTAGCTAATGCTTTAACAGCTTTCTCGGCTGCATCATCCAAATCATCGGCTGTTATGAGTTTCATTCCACTTTCCTTGAGGATTCTCTTTCCTTGTTCAACATTTGTGCCTTCTAGACGAACCACCACTGGTACTTTCAGTGAAACCTATCGTGATTTTACACACACACACTCAGTCAAACGAGGAGCATTAACAATTCATTTATTAGGTTTATGAAACTAGCGTATGCTTCGTTTTTCTCACCTCTTTTGCAGCGTTCACGATTCCACTAGCAATCACATCACATTTCATTATCCCACCGAATATGTTCACCAAGATTGCTTTCACTTTATCGTCCGATGTCAGAATCTTAAACGCCTCCACCACCTATTGTGTTTTTTTTGTTTTGTTAAACCTTTGGTTAAATCCACAAGAATCAGGCAAGTGAATCATTCTAAGTATGTGTTATACCTGGTGTTCAGAAGCGTTTCCACCAACGTCAAGGAAATTGGCTGGTGTACCACCGTGCAATTTAATGATGTCCATGGTTGCCATCGCCAATCCAGCACCATTCACCATGCAACCAATCTCTCCATCTAATCCGATATAGTTCAGGTCAACTTTTGCAGCAGCCACCTACGAGAATCAAGCACACTCTCCTTTATCAAGCTTGATAATATATTCAAACTATAACGCAAGTAAATAGTAACCTTTTTGCTTTCATCAACCATCAATTGTTATGTACCCAAGAATAATACTTCTCAGTCAACTAACTGACTGTCGAACACACAAAAAAAAAAACTAACTGACTAATAACGACTAAACAAACCAAACAAAGCAGTTATTCTATCCAACACTCGTAATATCCTCTAAGATATTCTTTAGATAAACATCCATAAGTTCGACATAACATAGATTTCTTGATGAAGAAAGAATGGTGCAAGAGACAGAGACTGGAGTCCATACCTCTCGTGGATCCTCCTGTGTTGGATCACGAAGAGCGAAAACCTCTTTCTGTCGGAAAGCAGCGTTATCATCAAAGTTCAATTTGGCATCAGCAGCTACCAACAGATTAGTGGATGTCTCAGCGAGGGGGTTGATCTAACAGAGAAATGAAAAGGTTCAGCAAAATATATTGAAAAACAAAAAAAAAGTGTGTGTATAAACAAGACACTGAGAGAGCACTCACTTCCAACATTGTGCAGTCAGACTTGCGGAAGAGTTCGTATAACTTCTTCACTTGTTCAATAGAATCTTTTCTGTCTGCAGCTTTGGGAGCCAGACCATCCACAACCTTAGCAGCATCTTCATCAGTAATTCCTGCAAATACATCAATCGGTACCTACAGAAAACCATGAAATGAGGGTTAAAAAGGATCACCTACACGGAAATAAAACAACCGCATGATGCAAGGATCTAGGAAGGATGATTAAATAAAAAAAATCACCTTAATAATCATGTCAGGGAACTTCTCAGCAAGATCTTCAATGCTGGTACCACCCTTTTTGCAGGCAATTATCAGCTGAAATAGGCAAGGAAATCGTTTTAGAGTTTGCTGACAGGTGAGAGAAACATCATGCCTAAAAGTAGAGAAATGGATATCAATTCTTCATTTGCGTAGTAGCATACCGGTCCAGCAGATTTACGGTCCAGAATTATGGAAAAGTACATCTCATTGACGAGTGACAATTTCTCACACAGGTAAACCTGCTCAAAATTAAGATACAATGAAGTTAACTGCCAAGGGAAACAACGAATAAATACAAGTGCTAGTCACAAGAACAGAAGAGAGAGAGAGAGAGAGACTCTGAGCTTCATGAGTAACCAATAACAAACCTTGCTAACTACTTTGCCTTGAGGACCAGTTTGCTTGGTGACAAGTACTTGTCCTAGCATCTTTCCTACAAATGATAAAAATCTGAATTGGATCAATACATTCTGAGACCAAAAAAAAAAAAGACTTACACACATGAAGAAGGCCATAAACAGGAAACTCTGCACAATACCAGCAATATCTTCAACCTGATCACGGTTGACAATGTGAACACCGCCTTTAAGACCACTCTTGAATGTTCCAAGACCTCTTCCACCAGCCAAAATCTGGCTCTTAACGACCAACTGTATCACGAAAAGGGTACTCTTCCATGAGGCAACTACTAATAGAGTAGAATGCAATAGAGCTCTGCTCTTAATAAGTCCCTCACAAAGTCGTGTAGGTATTACCTCGCTTTCATTAGGGAAAACGTCTTGGATAGCCTTTTTAACTTCATCCAAAGAAGAAACAGCGACTCCCTTTGGCACATTAACTCCGTATTTTCCCATCAACTCAGCTCCCTGGAAGTATCAGAAATAGAATGCAAAACAAAAGAGAGCAACGAATTACATTTCTCAAAATCCAGACTATTCGATGAAGACAAGCTGCTTGCATTCGATATATAACTCCTAGATACTTTAATCAATACACCCAACAAATCTAGCCTCCGTCAGTTATCGCTTGAAACCGTAAATCAATCACTGGATCAACCCCGAAACAACAGACAAAGACACAGATCGTACTCAAATTCGCATGTCCACGCTCTTGAAAAGCGAATCTACGCAACTGTGCAGAATATAGAATGTAAAAAAAATTCGAAATGAACCTGATACTCGTGGATGTTGAGACGGCGAAGCTGTTGCTGCTGCCATTTTCCGGCGACGGAGAGAGATCTGGACACGAGCTTGTTCACCAATCCCCTCATCTTTCGATTTGTCTACGGAAAGCAACGACGAGAAGGAGATGCAAAGAGAGAGGAGAGGAAGAATAGTCGCAGCGTTGATCGATTCTAGGGTTTTAATCTCAAATGAGCCTCCTACTTTCCAAACAATCTCAAATGATCTTTCTTAAAAATACTTTTCTTTTCATTTTATTTTATTTATTAAAAAACAAATTCCACAAAACTACAATAAGTATGCAGATTATTCATAAAAATACAACTCTCTCTCCGTTTTCTATAAAAGTAGAGTACAAGTTTATTTATATTCATTTTCAAGCTTATTACATTAAATTATTGATAATTAGTCTGTTTCTTTTGTAAAAATATAATTTGACTGTTTAATTAGTATCCCATTTTTAAAATTCAAGACATAACCTAGTAATTGCTGTATTTTATAATTGTACCACCATTTCGATTTTATTCTGCATAATACAGATGACAAACCAAAAAAAAATCATCTCATGTTTAAAACTCAAACTAAATATTATTATCTTGAATTTTTAATCAGTTAAAAAATTTCCTTCCTCCTCATTCGGGTTTAAATGTCCAGAAATTTAATGGACAAAAAATTAATCTAGAGAACTAGCACAACACTCATGCTAATTTATTTTCTAGTTGTTCTAGTGCTTGCATCGGTTAAAAAAGTTTTAATAATTTGATTACTACCATTTTCGATACACAGTTTAGGTTAACAAATTATCTTTTAATGTATCTAAATAATTTTGAATATAATTTCACATATTGTTGAATGCCTCCATTTTTAAAAACATGTGTTTTATCAACTATTCCTTCTTTTTTTTTAACTATCCATTTTGTTGTTTAGCACTTGGTGTTTTCCATCAGAGTCGATTTATTTGAACACGAAACTCTTTCTAAATGACAACCTAGTCAAGATTGTCTATATAAACGACGGAAAAACACATTTCCGTTGATTGTTTGTTATTTATTTTTATTTTCTTAACATCTGTTACTTGGTGTCAAAATAAAATAAAATAGAAACATCTGTTACTTGAGCGTCTATTGATCACCGCACAAAGCCAATACGATCCATTCTCAATTATGCTTAAATAAAACTTTTAAAACTAATGTATAATTGTGTCCTAAATGTGGGACAACTCTAATACAGGCGCAAAACATCTCTTTAAATTTTTGTTTATTTTTTAAATATTTCCTTATACAGCGTTCTTATATTCAGTTGATAAGAGTAATTGAATTGAACTGAAAAAAAATAAAAATATAAGCGATTTAATTGGACTAGTAATTGATGGGATGAGCCAGGCCCGCGCAATAGTGCAACGCATGGGCGACTCGCGAAAGCCCAGATAGCAAGCTATCTTGAAGGGCCTTCTCCCTTAAAAAATAGAGTTAATATCGTGTGGACCGATGGCCCACATATCAGATATTAAACTGATCAGAACAGATACTACACTTGATCTTAGCCAAAAGGCCGAGAAAGGTATGAATTGTCCACTATCCTCAAGTTTCTTTTTATAGTCGAATGTAATGACCTACGCTCTATAGAGTTCCCGATGTGGGACAAAAAAACAACAATTCAAGTATACAACCTTCGCTACGTTTATCAGGCTTTTTATGTAAATATCATTTTGTATCATACAATGGATTTACGCTTTTGATTTTACATTTTACAAAAGCTGATGTAAAAAAAAAAAAAATAGGAAGAAGAAGCTGGAAATATAAATCTAGAATCTGCATTCAGATTACATCCCAAAGAATGGAAAAAATCTACCAAACTCATTGCTCTTTATTTTTGTTTCTTCCTAGAGAGCTGAAAATCAGAAAATTTAATTTTGAGAAAGAGAAAGAGAGAGAGAGAGAGAGAGCGAAGGCCTAAAGAAGAAGACAGAAATCTCTTCTTACTAAGTCAAACCCTACTTTTTATGATCTATCATCATCACCAGAAACCTTTCCTTCATTAATCAATCGTTTCTGCGACGCTTTGAACGCGGGATATCTGATTCCTCTGAACCAATTTCAGGCGTCTTGGCACTTGTTTCGTCTTCTTGTTCCAAGTTGCCAAAACCCATATTTTGCTTCTCAACCATCATCGACAGGGCCTTTCCCTGTTCTTCTATCCGAAGTTGCATCTTTCTTTGAATCTGAAAGCACAACCCATTGTTCTGTTTTACTGTTTTGCAACTTCAAGGATTGCCAAGAACACAAAAAGATCAAACCGTAAAGCTAAAGGCTTATGTTCATCGCTGTACCTCGAGCTGATCATGCAGTCGCTTCTGAAGTTCCATCTGAATTCGCAGCGCCTCGGTTATACTTATACATATCTCACTGCAAAATCAATATTGACAATCTGTTAGACAGAATCTGGTTAGAAATGGTGTAGCACTTGTGAATTGTGATGCTACCAAACCCCACCGTTTCGTATCAAGAGTCGCAAGCTGCTCAAGCGGTGTCAACTTCGTCTCTGGCGAGCCTACTAATTATCAGAGAAAATAAGTCGAAATTCGTGAAAAATCCAACATAAAAAGTTAACTTCTATCGAATTGTAGATATAAGCTAACACCATACAATACTTTCCTCATCATAAGAAAGATAAGAAGGATCTGAATACTCAAAGATAAGAAGGATCTGAATACTCATAGTATCTAGTTACCTTCTGATGGTTCTGGTTTATATGTAGATGTCCTATATTTCTGCAATTTAAAAATGAAAAGTTGTCGGCCTTTATCAACAGATTATTCTGTGGGATTTAGTTTGAAACAAATGCTAGGAGTTAATAAAGAAAAATAATAAACCTGCAAATGACTTTTGACATGACATATAGTCAAGCCTTGGACATTCATACGCTTCAGCACATCCTTAGGAGTCGCTTCTGCGTAATAGAAGACAATAAATCAGAACAAACAGAGTCGAGGATCTTAAAAGCGAGAAGGAGAGAGAGAGAAATGCTCACTGTCATGGCCGCCAAGCTGGTTAACAGCCTCAACAAAAGCCTCATGAAGTTCTGGCGTCCAACGCATACGTCTCTTAGCTGCTTCTGCAGTAGTGTTACTGCTGCAACTGTTATTGTTGTCGTTGTTTGAGGATACTGTCCTAACAAGAGGTCGCAATTCAACAAAAGGAGAAGGCTGCTGCAGAACAACTTGGGGATGTTGAAGCTGCGATTGCATAGTTGGGTCATGGACCTGAAACAATATCCTTATAAAAAACTGAGTCTCTTCATGGTGTAGTGATCTACCGTTAGCAGTTAGCTATAGAAGATGTAAAAACTGATACTTGGACACAAGAGAAACACAAGAAATCAATTTCTAGGGCGTAAAAAGTAGAAAACGGACCTTTGAAGCTGATGTGGAACTTGTGTCAAGGAGAAGATCGTTCAAGTACGCAGACATTAGAGGATTCTCATTATTGCTAAACAATTCGTCATCCAAGTCACTTGGTTTGTGAATGTCATCAGATGCCCCGATGCCACCATCCTCCATTTGATTGCTTTGAATGGGGGAACCCAAAGGAAAATCAAAGATATCCCAGTCTAATATCTCAGAGATGAGAGGTGTGTCACTGCTTCCAATGTGATTCTCATGAGACACCACGGAAGTGTTATGGGGATCATTCGAATATATATGACCAGCTGCTCCACCATTGGCATTGAGAGGATAAGGCCTTGCCATGAGCTGATTGTGTTCTGAATCTACTGAAGGGTTTTGAAAAGATGGCATTGAAGAAGTGTGTGCAAAGTTACACTGATCCCTCGGAATTGACCTCAACGGGCGAGTCTCCATTGCTGTTCTAGAAAAATCAAAAACAAGCTAGATTCAGAGTGATCATAAGATACATAAGTATATGCATCACTCAAGCTCTGAACTAATCAAAACCTTGCAATTATCAGACTTTGAAGACGCAAAATGGAAGCACCACAAGACCAACCAGCTATTGCATCTGCTACAAGTAAACATATGGTTAGCAATGAAGCTGTTGCATCATGATGCAATCGGTTTGAAACACAAGACAATGATTTATGGAGATTGGAGAGTCTCAAATTACAGACAGAACACAACAGCATCAATTCAACGTTCACTTTCACATAAATTTCAAATACATTTAAGAAATCGGAAAAGCAGAGAAGAAGCTAAAAACGTTATGAGAGTGGCGAATCATCGACAAAAGCAAACACACTATCCAATCCAACACTTACCCTAAACCCAATCGAATCGATATTCTCACCTAAAAATTCATGAAAAACCCAAAACCAGTTGAAGAGTCGAATCGGTAAAAAGCGAAAACCGTTCGAAGGTATCTTTTCCACCGGTATTGGCGGGAAATAGGGATCCTTGAACCGGAGTTATCGCTCTCTCTCTCGTTCCTTCTACTCCTCCCGGTGGCTGTGTGTTTTAAAAAGGAAGAGACTATCAGTCATCATCATCTCTCAAGCGCTGAGAACGGCGCGTGCAACGTATTCCGTATTGGGCCCACTAACCTTCCTGCGTAGAATGTTCTGAGTGGGCCAAAGAGTTGTATGGTGGGCTGCACATAGGCTTACTATTTTTTTTGTATTGTATTGGAGCTCAAAATGCTTATTACAAAAAAAAAAAAAAAAAAAAATTTAACAAAACTGTGAGAAGGATAAATACAAACTTGCAAATGATTTTTCCCACAAATCACGATTATCAGATTGTAATTTAATCCACAAATTAATTTTAAATGTAAAAGTTTGTAGATAATATTTGGAGTAGTGTGCAAAAAACATTGAAATTTCAACTAGAGATCGGATTTGTGTTGACAAAAATAATTGATCACATATTATTTGATTGAACAAATTGTAGGTTTTAACTGAAAAAGATTGAAGTTATGTTGATTTACTTCTTTTCCTTGATGTTATAGATAAACATTTTAATAAAAAAAAAAAAATTAGAAACAAATATTTACTTGTTGGTTTAACATTCATCCATATTTATTTCACAAAAAAGAATTTTAAACAAAAAGAAAAATCTAAATCTAAATGGGTTGCTGCAAAACCCAAAACCCTACAGATCATCCCCTACCGAGCTGCTCCGGGTCGAATCAGCGAGTCGGGTCAAAGTCCTCGAAAATTCACCTGAGAAAATATGTTCGCGAGGCGGCTCACTTCTTTATTCAAACGATCTTCAACCACAAGGTACCCGAGATGTTGATCCAGACTCCAATTTCCCTTCTGATCTTGTTGCTTGATTTTGCGTTTCTTGTTAGTTTCTTTTGACCGAAATTAGAACATGTTGTGTCGGGGATTTCGATGTTAAAATCCGCCTTGTTTTTGAATCGGGAATCTCATCTCATCTAGACATATTGAGTTAAGCTTCTACGGAAGAAACGCGATTCGAACCGAGAATTGGATGCGCAGTAGAATTTATGTTATCCATGACTTTTAGTAGTTAAATGGGCTGAAGAAGTGTTTTTGGAACAGCTCAGACAAAGCTTCGAAAGATGGGACATTGGGCTCTTTTGGTCGGAAGGCAGTGTCTTTTGTCTTGATTACAGTCACCGGTGGTGTTGCTTTGAGTGCTCTCGATGACCTTACTATCTATCGCGGATGTAGCAGGTAATCATCATCGTTTCATCAGAAAAAATGAATTGTCTTTCCTGCGAAGTTTAGCTATTGCAATGCACATTTTATACTGATAGTTGATTTGTGAATCGGTTTCGTATATTTCATACTTTTCTCCTGATTCTGATTGATTATGAGAAGGCTTTACAAGCGAGTGACTGAGTTGGAAACAACAGGTTTAGAGCATCAGCATCGAAAGAAAACACAAGGAGCTCAATAGTTGAATCATTGCTGTGTCATTATTTCCATTTTGGCTTGTTTTTTGTGGATATGGTTAGCAGAAAAAACTTTGTGTTTGTGCTTGAGTGCACCTTTTTGTCTCAATGGATATACTCTAGTTTATCGTGTGTATTTCCGTCTATCATGTGCTTGTGTCGCCAGCTTACAGTGATGCTTCTTCTTCCTGTCCTCACTAGGAATCAATTAAGAAGTTGTAGTAATATACGGAACAATCATCTTAGGGGCTACTAAGTGCACCCATTTGTTATTCTGTCACGCATTCTTTCAATGCCCCCTCATGAATGAATATCTATGTGCGAAAACTCTTGTCCCTGTCTCAGCAAATCCAATAACATGACATGATTTTCAAGAATGTGGTGTTCGTATGTTTGATTTTCAGCAAGGCGATGAAGAAGGTGATGAATAGTAAGGCTATGATTGAAGCCATCGGAGAGCCAATTGAAAAAGGGCCATGGTACAATGCATCACTAGCTGTTTCTCAGCAAAGGCACTCAGTGTCTTGTTCGTTTCCTGTGATTGGACCACAAGGCACCGGAATCTTGCATCTCAAAGCCGTTCGCAATGGAGGTAAACTTCTCATAATATCACCAAGAACTTGCATGTGTCCATGAGAAAAATGCGTGTTAGGTATCTGCATTTGCCATTTTTCTCACTCATTGGATCACGCTTCTGCTTTTGTCTTTTGGAACAGAAGATAGCTTGTTCGGATTTTTACAGCAAAGGGACTGGGATATTCTGATAATGGACGCACTTGTCCACGTCCCTACAAACGATGGACCTCAACAAACCTTGAGAATAAACGTCTCTGACTTTGATGCTCCTTCCGCTGTTACCGACAACAAACCTTCCGAACCAGAAGAGCCAGAGAAGAGCTAATAAGAGGAAGAACGCTGCGTGCGTTCTAGTACGCAAGCTTCGTTGGCTCCTGGCTAGGGCTTTAAACCATTCCATTATTTCTTGTGCCACAGGCATACCTTGGATCTTTTATTTACTGACAATAAAGCACATCCTTTTTGGGACTATACAATACATGATTCGTAATATAGACCAGTGAATAACAATGCGTTTGGGTTTTGGACGCAGACAGACGCTCTTTTGCACGATTAAATGTTTTCTTATATTTCTTTCGTTTACATGTCTGTCTTAACATTTAGGCTCCTAGAGTTGACCATTATTAGATAAATCATAAAACTGTATTCACTAATGAAAAAAAAGAGATTTGTTTTTTTCATATCAAATTTTTTATTATGTTTAATAAGCAAAGGTATTATGCTTATTGAAGACGCACGTAGAGAGACTCTAATACCAATTATGCATCCTACGATCTCGTAAGTTGCCTAAAAACCATAACATATAATTTACGATGAAAAGGGCCACTTCTTATTATTAATCTCTGTGGGTTACTGATACTGATACAACAAGAATCTCAAACAAACTTATCTCTATGAAGCTGAAGAAACACTACATTTGACACCAATACAACCAAAAATAAATCATTTTTTTTTGTCCGTATAATAGTAACCGAAAACTATATCTCAAACCGTAAACAAAATGTGGGTTCTGTCTCTTTTTTACTGTGTTTTATCTCTCTGTTCACTCTTCCATGAATTCTTGGCTGCATCCGCGGAAATGGTCGTGCCTCCATTGCCGTCGCTGCTGCTATCTTCTCCGGGCTTTGGTTTCGAGAAGAACGGGTCCCACACGTGGCCCCCGGCTTCCCGTTGGCCCTCCTCCAGCAACGCATACTTCCAGCTGTTCTCCTCCACGAAGTTGTCATACTCTGTTCGACCCTCGATCATGTTCTTCCTTAACCGAGTCACCTTGTCTATCACGGCCTGTACCGAGACATCAAATGCATCCTTCAGCGTCTCCAGTTCTGACCTCGGGTCTGCGTAGATCAGCCCTGGGATGAGGTTTATGACGTTCTCTCTCATTATCTTGACCTGCTCGGGTGGGATCTGGAGGAGTCGTTCCTCGATGCTCAAGTTTCTCTTCCGGATATCATCCTCCGGGATGAAAACCGAGTAGGTTGTGTAGTTCTTGGGTAGATGCCACGTGTACTGTGTGTAAGCAGAGCCCGGGTGGAGGAAGACCGGTATGCAACCGGCGAGCATCGAGTCAAAAGCCGATCTCCGGGTGTAAGAGTCCCCCTGTGGCTGCAGACAGAAGAGAGAGCCTTGGAACATTTGCATGATGCTGCTCGGTGCATGACATTTGCTTTCCCCAAAATCGCATTCCAGTAGCTTCCCAACATTTGAGTTCCGGCACTGATCGATGATCTGCCCTCTGATGGATTTCGGGTTGTCGGGTCGTGGGGCTCCTGCAAATGAGAAAAGCCACTTCCTTTCCAGGTTTCTCATACGCTCCTGCCACTCAAACACCTCCGAGTCCTTTGCTGGGTGGAAGTAGGTTGGGTACGGGATCCCGAAATCGTTTGCGTTCCATGGGCTCGACTCGACCACAAGCATAGACATGTTCTTGGCAGCCGGTAAGAAGAGAAGCTTGTTTCCCCAATCAGTTTCTTCCTCAGACAATCTCCTGAAATCCCACGTTATCCTACCCGCCACAAGGAAATGATCTTTGCCTCTCATTATCTCCCACTCAGGCCGCTTCATAAGCCAATCGACCAGCTGAAGCGAAGCAGCATCCCTGGTTGAGATATTGTATCCCCACAGGAACCTAGCAATGTCGAATCCAGCATAGAAGGGCACGAAAATGGCAGCAGCAAGGGAAGAGTCATTCGTCAAGCATTTGTACTGCTTCATCCGGTTGCTGAATATGACATCAACAGCAAACTGATTAGTCGCGTACCAGCCTTCATCGGAGAAGACACCTTCAACATTCTCAAGCGGAGGGCCAAGGCCAGCATTGGTGGTGAACTTGCACATGTTAGTCCAGAGGCTAAGCTTCTTACAGTCTCTAAGCATATCCTCATTGAACCTCGAGGGCAGATCGTGAACATAGATGTACTTCCCTCCACAGGGGTCACTTTTGTTGTCAATTGTCTTCAACGCTCTTATAAACGGAAACTCCTGTTTCTCTAAAATTCTAGGAGGCTCAAAGGTGGAAGTAGAGTTGGCTGCTATTGGGGCAGGAGGGAGCACTGGTTTACCGGAAGCAACTAAAGGCTCTTTGGGAGGCTTCGACGGAACTCTGTGAGCGAATTTATCTACCCGAAGAGAGACAGATGATGAAGGCTGAGATTGGGCGTAGCTAGGTTGCAACTGGATCTGATTCTCAATATTGCTGGTCCCTATGACAACAAAGTGGAAGTACAACAACAATGCCCAGAAAAAGAGTGACAAAGCCACCAACAAACAGATTCGATTGGTCTGATTCTTCCCGTTTCCCTTCTCCGCAGGCTCTGTATGAGCAACTTCTGCTGAGCGACGCCTCATAGCAACCCTCGGAATCATCGAGAGTGTACGAGATCACAACATCGATACCATAGACAAACCCTAAAGAGGAAACCCAAGTCCTATTCAAAAGCTCTAGAAGCGATTCGAAGCTAAATCGAAGCTCAGAAGCAGAGAAAAATCCAAGCTTCGATCGGGAAGTTTAGTAGAAAACAAACAGATTTAAAAAATGCAGAAGTGTACCGACAAGGATCCGCGAGAGACGGAGCAAACGAGGAAAGAAGAAGGATATAAGTAAGAGCTTTTGATCGATCCTTCAGGCAAGGAAAGATCTAGTAGAGATGTGTGAAAGGGAAAGATATTTTTCAGATTGATGATGGACTGGTTTTGAGTTGGTCTCATCACCGTCAAAGACAGGGAGAGAGAAGAAGACTGTATATGTAATTGAGCGCGCACGTTAGTCGGACAGCTAAATCTGCGCCGTCAGTTCTTCTTTTGGTTGTCGGTGACCAGTGGGACCTTGCCACGTATGATATTTTAATGCTGACATGTCGGCTGCAAGGGTCGATGACGTTTATAACCCCCACCCCAACCCCCCCCCCTTTGGACTCGAACTTCGTCCGTAACGTGTGATTCCGACGAGCGTGTGGGGATGGCTCCACGTGTAATGATGTGAATGGTTGATTGGTAGCGTAATGTACGTTGGAAAGAGCACAAATCACACAAGTTTATTTGTAAACTAAACCAAAAACACGTTGTTGCAACATGATTACTTCAACTTCAACTTCAAGCCCACTAGTTTACTTTTCCCCGCTAATTAATCATTTCGACGGATTGTACATAATTCTTGACCAATTAAGTTTATATCTTGTGTTGTTATTTTATATTTAAGGTTATATAAATAGTTAGTACTTAGTAGGACTCTTTTTTATTTCTTCATCGGGACCAAATAAATATCCATCATAATGTCCAACTAAACGATGACAGTAAGCAGATAAAAAGTTCTGCAAAAACTACACACAATAATATAAGAGGCATTCGCATGCAAAAACTAAGTATTTATTCTGACAAAGTATTTTTTTTAGCCAATTGAAATCTTGAGTTTTGTTTTTGTATACATGTCAAATCTAATTTGGAGATTTACACTCGATTGAAATGTTCAAGGAGGAGACTTCATTTTGATATCACTACTCGTAGACAATAAATAACAAAGGAAGGAGCAGGAAAAAAAAAAATTAAACAGAAACTTTAAGGGAGAAACGTGGCCTGTGGGAGTGGGGAAGTTTGTGCTCCCCAATGCACAACTCACATGGATAGCACCAAGTACTTGCAAAGAAACTTAGTTATTTCTTTTAATATTGGAATTAGAGTAATGGCCTCGCATTAAGTTTCTTCCAACAATACAAAGAAGAAGAAAAAAACTCACTTTCGATGCCTCAATTATTTGTTACAATTGGTAAACATGTGAGGATGATTTGCAAAAAGTGGGGTTTGAAAACTGTACAAAATCGTAATTAAGAAATATATGTTTCTTGAAAGATTCTTGAATCAATTAAAAACAAATGAATTCGTGGTTCTCTCATCATCCAATGGTTGCTTGGATGGGCAATTGCATGATCGGAGTATAACGTAGGCTTCGATTCAATCCAGAAAAATGTAAAAGAAAAAAAATACAACATAATCTGTTCTTTTAGAACAATCTTAAATTTAAACAAGTGACTACTATACGAAGAAACAATTATGGACGAGACCGTTTCTCTCATCGGTTGATGGGGAGATCTATGTTGAACCGGTTTTCTTTCGGAACCAATAGGAGAGCAAGAGAAAGAGTCCTAGAAAGATGTTAAAGAGACAGACCAAACATAACCCAACCTTGATCAACCTCATCTCCTCGTCTCTAGTTCCATCGTCGCGGGTCATTTTAACGTCTTCGATATGGAGATGGACACCGGGATCTCTTAGCTTGACCTTGCTACCTAACAACGCCGAACCACAAGTCCCCTGAACGTTGCTGTTCACATAGATGTTGATCCTGCTACCGCTTTGACTCGCTATGTCTACATCCCTAGGTGCCACCATCACGGCGCCGACATTTCTCCCGTTCAAGATGATTCCGCCAATGCCGGATTCAGGCCCTGGATAGTCTTCTTCTTCGCCTTCCATTTTTTCAGGATAACGTAAAATGAGACTCTCCTATCCCTTCGGTGACATGATATTAGCTCTATATGCTTTGCTTGGTTCTTAGGGTTTCCTAAAGTTCTTTACTTTTCTCTATAGCTAGAAGCAAAGTGTTATATTCCAAAAAGTAATGCTACCGAAACGTCTTAAGATATAGGTTAACGGGGGTATTAATGTTTCATAATCCGCAGCTAACCGAGTCGAAATAACCTCTTGACCTTGTAGAGGTGTACTTCAAAATTTTCTCAGGGTTTTAACTTCTATTGCATACAGATACAAGTTGAAACGTTTTTGCGCAAGTAAAACATACAACACCACACCGAGCCATATGGAATGCAAAGACGAAAGCACATGTCTTTAGTTATACTCAAGAGCAAAGTAGCACATGAAGTTTGAAACGAACCAGAAACTGTGTCATTCCTACGGGACCAAAATCGTCCCATCAAGAAAATAAACGTCCCCTCTATAACTTATGACCAGAACACAACAAAGAGGAGAACCATTTTATTATTGACACAAGTAAATGAAAGGCACCAAATCTAGTTTCCGCGAATCCATTGTGACACTTGCATTATAAAAATTAGTCCAGGAAATGACCTTTGCAGCAGAAGCAGCATCAATTGTAGAAGTCTGTTGGTATCTTTTCACTGACTGTAGAACCGAAATTAGGACCACCCTTGCGATATTGGATAAGAAACTCCACTGGATATCCCTTCAATTTATGGGGGACGAGGTCCAAATCCTGAAACGTCAAGGCTGATATAGCCATTGTCGAATAATAAAGAGTGAGACTCAAACAGCTCAAGGAAAAGAACTCATTTCACTTTTGCAAAAATATGACTAACCCTTGTCGGATACAAGTGTATCGGTTGTAAGTGCATTGATTTGATCCAGATTGAAGATCTGGGGAGAGGGTAGAGGGAACGGGACTTTGTTCACCATGAAATCCCGAGGACCTGCCATTGCCTGAAACAAATTGTGACATGTGATCAAATTATTATCATTTACGGAAAGAACAAGAATCCTAACAACTTGGGGTTCTGTAGTTTAAATTAGTTTCAGATACGCTTTGTCTGAGAAAGGAGCACATAAAAATCATTGGAGTTTCTACCATAAACATTGAACGATCTGATCTGTTACCTTAGCAATTGGAAATGGAAGCTTCACATATCGAGGCCATTCACGAATCATATCAAACATGATCTCTGCCTGCAATGAACACTTAAAAGTCAAGCCCACTGAACTATGAACACATAAAAGTCAAACCCACTGAGCTGCCACAGTGACAGAGAGAATGAAGGACCATAAGAATTTACCAAATCACGAGGGGTAAAGACATCTGGACCACCCAATTCGTAGGTTTTCCCCATGCTGGAGCCATCATCCTTTAGAGCTGCTACGATCGCAGCAGCAACATCGACCACATATACGGGCTGAAATCTGCAATGAAGTTATTGTCAGGGAAGAAATGGATCTACATTGTAACTTGCTATGAACCGGTGAAAATAACTGCAAAAAGGGTTTCAGGCTTACTTGTTGGTCCCACCACCTATGAGTGGAAGGAAACCATATTTTTTGACGAACTGAGCCCAGGGGTTCAAGATTCTGTCCTCTGTGCCGATCATGGTCGCAGGTCTCATGATTGTGGCCTATAAAACAAATATACACATCAGTTACTGATTAGAGGCTGATAACGAAAAGCTTATAATTAAGCCATCCTCGGGTACATTGTTTGCTTTCAACATTTATGAGATTATAGACATTAGTAAAACATCATATATGATTTCTCCACTTCTACATAAGAAAATCTAAAGGATCATATCTCTGAAAAAGAAGTAGGATAATGAAAATAACGAATCAAATATGTATTAGGGTGATAGTTACAGAAGAGAGCGTTTTGTGTGCAGAAAGCAGGTATAAGTTTACCTCAGGCAGCGCGTTCAAAACAGCTTCCTCAGCAGCAGCTTTTGCCCTCTGCATTCTTGAAGGAGATGACGATGAAGCTCCTAGGCACGAAACTTGAATATATCTCATTATCCCACCATGTTCCTTGGCAACCTGGAACAACAAATCCACAGAGCCCCAACGTAATTAGACATAACCAAAAGAGCATGCCAAAGCAGATTGTATCATCCTGAAGTTCAAAAATGTGCCGCTCATTTCCAAAGAAGGCAACAATCTGAGAAGCGAAAAAATGGAAACCTCTTCACCAGAGTTTCCCGAGACAACTTATCAGGATTCAAACACATACCAATGCAAGTTTCTCAGCCATATGATGATTCGCCTCATCGAAACTGAAATTTCTGGTCTCGTACTCTCTCCCTGAGGATTAGAATAAATATCATCAGAAAAGTAAAAGAACAGAATTGCTTTTTACAAGTTTTAACTATAACTGTTGGACCAAAATCATATAACAACTACCAATTAGATTGATAACCACATTAGCCTTTGCCATGACAGCCTTAATCGAGTCTTCATCTCTTGGATCAAATTTCATCGGAACTACCTGGAATATACAAGTAACAAACACATTATCAAATTTGTCGATCCAAAGCATAATTTTACAAAAATGTGTATCCTGGCATACCCTTAGAAGCATTGTGGTAAACAAAAGAACATATTACCTGTCCTAAATCTCCCATCAACTTGAGATGTCGAGGAGAGTCCTCTGAGCCTCGGAAAGGAACTAGCACTTGTGATCCCATTTTAGCTGGAAGAAGAGATTCATTTGAACATAGCAAGTAATAAGAAAACAAACGAATGTAAGGGAAAAACAAGATTGATTTGGGTAATAACAATGTTTAAACCCAACTCACCTAGCTGCTGCACAAGATAACGACCAAGAAATCCAGTGGCTCCAAACACCGTAGCTACAATGCCACTGGCAAAGCAAAGGAGAAATGAAGATTTTCATAGAGAGATAATTTTAATTTTCTGTAAACAGAAAGCTCTCCAGTAAACATGACAGATTCCGCTATACAGAAGCTAGTGCAAACCCCAAAGAGATGATACATTTCTCCATAACACACCAATAACATTTCTTCTTCCCAAGAGAATTCTCCAGCATTTCTATAGGAACCAAAACCCTACAAGAGACAGCGTAGAG
The DNA here is from genome assembly GCA_020283515.1 of Alliaria petiolata. Classification (NCBI taxonomy): domain Eukaryota; kingdom Viridiplantae; phylum Streptophyta; class Magnoliopsida; order Brassicales; family Brassicaceae; genus Alliaria; species Alliaria petiolata. Next base: position 439,745,211 of record JAHZTW010000001.1, on the reverse strand, counting down.
AGAAATGACACACCTAACGGAAGATCTCCCACCAGTACCCTTACGAGCGAGGTGTCCCACGCCCTTTGTGGCGAGGGAAGACGAGTAGCGACGATTATCAGTTCCATTAACTGAAGGATCAGCATAAAAATCATCAGAAATATATATAATTAGCACGGGAATCATAAGCAACCTAGAAATGCGAATCGAAGAAAATCAATTGGAGAAACTTAACGGTGATCTGAGACTCCATAGAGCGATCTGAGAGAAGATGATGAATAGGTAGAAGCTCCTCCGGCGAGAGGCCGTTGCACTAATCTCCTGGAAATTGCCTGCATCCTCGTCCTCAGTTACACGATCGATACGAGAGACAACAAACACACATGAGAGAGAGAGAGAGAGAGATGGATTTGGTGCCGCGAGGATACAAGCAGATGGGTTGGGCCATAACACACTTTCTGGGCTAAAACAAGATACCACGTCGTTTTATGTCGGATCGTATTACGTAAGCCCTAGGGCCCATGGTCTATGAAACGGTATCGTATGAAAAGACTCTCAGTTCCGTTGTTTTCGGCAGTAATACGACGTTGTTTTCAAGTGTTCTTGAATCTCTGGACTTTATTTGCTGAGATTTGCATCTATTGGAAGTACGGACTTTTACTGTAGATCTCATCATTAAATTAAACCACGTCAAGAAAAGAAAAGAAAAGAACATTTATATATAATTATTTTTGTTATAATTGAAATATAAATATTTTTTTTATGTTGCGACAAAAAAAGTATATATATTTTATATGTTAAGATATTCTCCTGTTTTGTAAATTTCATTGAGAATTATTTCGATATTATATCCCTTTTCTCCATTAAACGTAGATTAAAAACTTTTAAGGACACTATCGCAATTATCACTCTGAACCACCACAACTCCACAGCACTAGCTAGTATCCTTGTTCAAAAACTCGGCCTCGGTGGCCGCCTTTGCGGCGGTGAGGCGCTCGGCGGCGGGAAGCCGCCATGATTATGGTATAATCGGCTAATAAATCGGATTTCCCAAAAAAAACTTTTCTTTTTTACTTTTTATATTATAAATCAATAGATACTTGCTAGATTTACTATATTTTACGATAAACAATTGATAAAACAAGAAACAAAGATGAAAAAAATGCAAAAAAGTACCGGAGGCGGATTTAGAGTTTCAGAGATCGAATGAGGAAAGAAGAAGATGAGGGCAATTCGGTCATTTAATGTTCATTAATGTCAAAAATGAGAAAAAAATCAAAAACCCACATACACTAGGTCGAACCTGTGACCTTTGAGTTAGATAATGAAGCAGACACCAACCACTCTACCAAACCAGATTACCATGTTTAGTACGCATACTTCAATATATATATATATATAAAATAAAATAAAATACAAAAAAGAAATCCCCGATTACTCCCGATTTATTTCCGATTTTTGAAAAAATTGTTAGGTCCGTACTGAGCGCCCGACTAACGCCTAACACGTTTCTGAACATAGACTAGTATAAACAAACTTAATAACTTACATGTTCGAGTCATAAAATAGAATTTTGTTGATATATATATAAGCATACATTGAGTTTATTGTCATTGGTGACATATAGTTAACCACAATAAAAACCAAACCAAACCAAATAGATAAATTACACACAATTGGGAAAAGGAGATAAAATACACACAATTGGGAGAAAAAAAAAAAAAATACACACAATCACACAAGATTACCTCACCGAAATCAAACCGAAGTTCACAAGTCCAGCTTTGGTAAGTTTTATTTTATTTTATATGATTAAATCAAATCAAATTAAACCAAACCAAACCAATGCTTCGGTTTGTTGGCAAAAACAGGTTTTTATTATAAAGTTTTTTATCATATTTACTTGCGAAGCAAGTATGATGCTTCTTCCTGGATAACCTTCCATGCCTCCTTCACGTGCTTCTCCTCCGTCAATGGCGCTCCTATGGCGCAACGTAGTACGATTTT
>JAHZTW010000001.1:439656121-439739893 GCA_020283515.1 Alliaria petiolata | reverse complement strand
TCGTGCATGTTTCGCCGCTTATAGATCCTGCCCATTAAAGCGTATACGCTGCTCTCTGAAGGCGCATACTCTTTGAGCTCCTCTAGAACTTCTAGAGCTTCATCTAATCTTTCTAAGCAGACAAGTATGTTAGCTTTCTGGTACATTGGAAGAGGATTCTTCCTGTCTGCTAATATAGCTTGCTCCATTATCTCTATCGCTTCCTCGCTTCTCTGTTAACACAGAAGAAGAAAAAGAAGAATTTAGTCACTCTTAAAACTATTGTTTTTCTTGTACCCTTCAAAGATTCAATCAAATGAGAGTTAGTAATATATAACCTTCAAGGCATGCAAAGCTGTCCCTAAATAAGACATTATAACAGAGGAACTCGGATTTATTAGGAAAGCCATTCTGAAGTGATGCTCTGAGAACTCTAACTTCTCTTGGCGTAGATAGATCATTCCAAGCCCATACCATGCGTTATAGTGTCTTGTATCTACACGAAGTGCGTTTTGGTAACTTTTCATTCCGTTCTCAAAATCTTCTAGAGTTGCGTATCTACAGAGACGGTAAAGAGAGACTGTTGGCTCAGACCAAAAACCAGAAAATTTCAAGCACATTGTAATCAGACAAAGTCGAATGGATAGAAGTTTTCTTACTCGTGGCCACATAAAGTATGTGCATATGCAAATCTTGGATTCAGTTGAACAGCTCGTAGGAAATTCTTTAGTGCAGTCTCATGGTCTTTCTGCAAGCTATAGCAATTTCCCATAGCACACCTGCATAATTGATTGTTTCGCTTATTTCTGTTATTTGCCAACGACAAATGAAATCGTTAATCAGAAACGACATTTGACAAAATTTACCAAGATTGAGGAGCTAAGCGATCTGTCGATATTAGTTCCTGAGCCAAGTAACTCAGCTTCATATCTTCCTTCAAGTGCTACAAAAAAAAAATACAAACCTTCCATGAGCCTAAAAGAAAAATGGCAAAGTTTCATCACACTCAGAGGATATTCTTTGACAGAAACTAGAAAAACAGACTTACGTAGAGGACCGTAGAGTATATATCCATTCCTTCTAAGCTATAAGGAGAAGCCTGGCGGGCAAGACGGAATGCTTTTTCAGCTTCTAAATAGTCTATTAATTCAAAGTATGCTTTCCCGACCTGCATTAATAGCCATTGTATGTACGTAAACCATCAAAATGCCTTTAACAATGAATATCACAGGCAATCAGACTAAAACTTCCTTTCAAGTACGTCGTTTTAAAAAGTCTATACACAACCAGAAAACTGAACAAGATAATTCCTAGAATTGCCTTCCTAATAAGCATGTCCACGCTATATCTAAATATGACAGCGTAAAGGAGAAAAGAGTCACTCATTACCTGGGAAAGAACCCATCCTGTATTATAATGCTTATGTGGAAGCTTCATATACGTATCCAGTGCCTCCTGAAACACCCATAAGCACAAGAAAGGCAATGAAATAATCCTATATAAGTGCACATGACCTTTGTATTATTTAAGAAAGCAACAATTTGCTTACCCGATCGGGCCCAAAAGGCTGAAAACCTATCCAATTTTTTTTTCTTAATTCCGGATTTGTAGATACCTGAATTTTTGGTCAACGCAGACCGCACTTTTAACCGTAATAGAGAGTCTATAAAAACCAGAAGCCTCGGATATGCGCAGCCGCATCTAAACGACTAAACCAAATCTAGTAAAGAGAATCCTCCGTCGAATCCATGTCTTCCTTGGGCAGCATATTAGCCGGTAAGTTGTGTCTCTATCTCTCGTTTGATCGATCTATCATGTGGTTAAGTTATTTGATGTAATCAATTGTATTCACGATGATTATCAGTATTTTTCGTAATGAAATCTAATCGATCTGAATTTTAAGAGATTTGATCGTTCTTTGATGTTTCAAAAATCCTCTGTTTTTTAATCCGTTAAATCTCGCAGCGGCTGAGACAGGCGTCTTCTGGGACCTGGATTGTTGCCCAATCCCTACTGGTCTCAGCCCTTTGTCGATCTCTGCAAATATCAAATTAGCTCTCGAGAATATGGGTTATACTGGCAAGATGTCCATCTTTGCTTATTCTGTTGCGAAGCAGAGCGAAGAATTAGATTTTGGATCCGCCAATATCGAGCTTATGTATTCAAGTCAGTTCCTTTACTTGATCTCTCTCTCTCTCTCTCTCTCTCTTTTACTGTTTTCCCTTTCTGATCTCCGGTTGATATACTATTTCAGAAACTAGAGGATTAAAAGGTAGACTCATGTTCATGGACGTTATGTTTTGGGGAGTAGACCATACTAATGAACCAACAAATGTGATGGTAATCTCAGAAGACCTCTCACCAAGAGTTAACTTCCCGAAGGGGTTTGTCAGTTTAACCGAGAGAGGACACAATATTCTCTTAGCGCAACCTGAAAACAACCCAGGAGTGGTGCGTTATACTGCGACTTCAATATGGCTTTGGCAAAGCCTAGCAACTGGAGGGAGCCCTCTCGATGGCCACTGCATGAGACCAGAACCAGTTACGCCGCCGACCCCACCTTGTTCTGCTTGCACCAGAAGGGAACTACGTCTTACCAATAAGCGAAAGAAACGTCCGACCAAGTCTTTTCTCAAAAGCTGCAAACGTCCGACCAAGTCTTTTCTCAAAAGCTGCAAGAGCAGCAGAGCGAATCCTGATCCTGAGGACAAGTCGTAATTTTCCGATTTTTGTTTCGGTTTAATCTTATATAATGTGTTCCTAGTTATTCGGATACGTGCTATTTTTATTTGTACTTTTGAGTTCATCAATTTCCTACTAACAATGTATTTTCTAAATACAAATTTAAGAGATATATTCACAAAGTAATTTGACATCAAATCATAAAAATCTGTTTTTTTTACTATCAATGTTACAGAATAGTGTGATTTAGCGTTTTCTTTTTATACCACACATTCATTATAAAATGGTTTCTTTGATTGGTTGTCCAATTAAAAGAAAAAGAGTTTAACAAAAGAAAACATTAAAAAGCTTTAACTATTGAAGCTTTAACTATTGAAAACATCTCATTGTACCATGTTCAAACCCGTGATCCTCGGGTAAGTTTATGACTTGACTTGTAGTTGGATTACATACCATGTATTGATGGTGAAGAGAACAAAATATAAAGCCACGAACAGAAGAAGTACGTACTATGGATTATGTTTTTGAACTCTTTGACCAGTAAACTATATTATAGTTCAGCAGAAATTTTTTAAAAAACACAAACAAAAAGAAATTAAAACGGAAGGAATGACATATTACTTAAATAAAAAACACTAGAAAGTGTCATAATATGAAATCTCTAAATAAATTTCTATATTGCAATAAGTAGTTATGGACAACATACAGATCAACTAATGATACATACTCATGTGGTAAGCTCTTGTGGCTGTAGGTTTCGTACCAAAACTACAAAATCCTTGTAATTAAGATTTAAAACCCAAACTAGTTCCCTAAAAGAGGTAGTAGGCTTTGCACAAATCCACCATACATTTTGCTTCTTTCTCCATGGTTCTCGGAGTAGCAGCACGTTCTATGGGCTCTCGTCGATCTTTCAAGTGTTCTTGAATCCCTGGACTTTATGTTCTAAGATTTGCATCTATTGGAAGTACGGACTTTTAATGTAGATCTCATCATTAAATTAAACCACGTCAAGAAAACAAAAGAACATATATATAATTATTTTCGTTATAATTGAAATATAAATATTTTTTTTATGTTTGCGACAAAAAGTATATATATATATATATATTATATGTTAAGATATTCTCCTGTTTTGTAAATTTTATTAAGGACACTATTGCAATTATCACTAACCTCCACAACACTAGTATAAACAAACTTAATAACTTACATGTTCGAGTCATAAAATAGAATTTTTTGTTTATATATATAAGCATACATTGAGTTTATTGTCGTTGGTTACATATAGTTAACCACAATAAAAACCAAACCAAATATAAATTACACACAATTGGGAAAAGGAGATAAAATACACACAATTGGGAGAAGAAAAAAAATACACACAATCAATCACACAAGATAACCTCGCCGAAATCAAACCGAAGTTCACAAGTCCAGCTTTGGTAAGTTTATTTTATTTTATTTTATATGATTATATCAAATTAAATTAAACCAAACCAAACCAGTGCTTCGGTTTGTTGGCAAAAACAGGTTTTTATTATAATTTTTTTAATCTTATTTACTTGCGAAGCAAGTATGATGCTTCTTCCTGGATAACCTTCCATGCCTCCTTCACGTGCTTCTCCTCCGTCAATGGCGCTCCTATGGCGCAACGTAGTACGATTTTTCCCGACAAAGCCTGTTACATTTATATACATCTTACTTAAGAACATTATCAAACAAGAAAAGAAGAAGAAAAGAGAGAGAGAGAGATGTCACTTACAGTGTGAGAAAGGAAGAGTTTCCCTGAAGAGTTCACTGCGTCTAGGAGGTTGAGGTTTCGGTTATTACACTTCTTTTCATCGTTTTCCGCAGGCACGGTGCGGAAACAGACGAGGGAGAAGATCCTAGGAGTGACAACCTGCAAACAAGAGAATAAAATCACCTTTTATTGCCAAGACTCTTTTTTCCAGAAAGTTTTGAGATTTCTCCGGAGTTTACCTCGAAGTTAGGATCTTGAGAGACAAGTTGTTCGAAGTCTTTAGCCAGTTTGATGTGGTTTCTAATATAGCTCTTCAAGGTCTCAGATCCATAGAGCCTTAAAACCATCCACAGTTTCAATGATCTGTTAAAAGAACAAAAGAAAACACACAACAAACTCAGATTGTAGATATATGCAAATGTTACTACAGAAATTTAAAATTTAGTTTCTGCGAAAGCAAAGAAACCTGAATCTTCGTCCGAGAGGGATTTGCCAATCTTTGTAATCAACAACCAAGTTTGCCTGAGAGGCCTGGCAAAAAAAAAAAAGAAAGTGGATGACAAGAGCGACTAGTAATCTAATAGATTCGAAGAAGAAAGATTGTTGTGAAAATCAAAATCATTCTTACCTTGTTTTTGAGAAACTCCGGATTTGTTGAAAGCGCTTCAGTGAGAGCATACTGATCCTGTTTATCAAATATCAAGCATTTTATTTTCCAGTAGGGCGCAGAGAAAGAAGGGAGAAAGTGAGATCAAAAAGGCATATATGTGTATACCTTCACCCAAAGTAGGGAACAATCGAAATTAGTGAGGAACCATTTGTGAGCGTTCATGTTAAAAGAGTCTGCAGTTTCTACTCCGTCAATGTATTGGCGATACTCTGGACATATACAAGCACTTCCAGCGTACGCTGCATCCACGTGAAACCACATCCCATTGCTCTGAGAATGAAGTAAGAGAAACAGCATCAGTCTCAACTCGCTATGAATCTTGTCGGAAATGTGAAAACAACAAAATATATAACCTTTGCGATGTTTCCCAGTGCAGCTAATGGATCAACTGCGGTTGAAGAAGTGGTTCCAACCTGCAAATAACAAATGAAAATTTTCAGAGAACATGCTTTCAAGATGGTTAAGTTAGCAAGTAAGTAACAGTCTAGTTTCTTACATTGCCACATAAGAAGAATGGAATCAATCCAGCTTCAACATCCCTTGAAACAGCTTCTTGAAGCAGTTCTGGACGCAGAGCGTAATTTGTAGAGGAGTCTGCTTTCAGCACCCTGCAGTTCTCTGGATAGATTCCGGCTATCTGTCAAGAATAAACCCCAAAAAAAAAATTAGCTTCTTTTTAACAAAAGTCGTTTGATCAAAAATCCTGCAAATTTTCACCTGGCAAGCTTTCTGCAAAGCTGAATGTGTCTGGTCAGAAGAGTAGACAACGAGCTTCTCAAGCGCGTTCTTGCCAACGCTTCTTAAAACCTTATCCCGGGCAGCAATCATAACAACGAGAACAGCTTCACTAGCTGACCCTTGGATTACTCCACCTCCATTTCCTACAATACAACTTAACCAACACTTAGCTACCCTATGTCTGAAGCCAAAAGGATTGCTCTGACAAGATTTCATGTTTTGCAGTTGTTACCTTTCGACAGAAACTCCTCGGGTAGGTTGAGAAGTTTTGCGAGCCAATCAAGAACAATCATTTCGAGCTCCGTGGCAGCAGGAGAAGTAATCCAACTAAAACCAACAATTCCAAGACCAGCACTCAACATCTCACCCAAGAACCCGGCAACGCTGCTGTTTGAAGGGTAATAGGCAAAGAAACTCGGGCTTTGCCAGTGCGTTACACCAGGCAATATCTTCGCCTTAACATCTGCAAAGCAAACTCACACACAGGTCGAGATTAGTATCTATCCTCTAACATAAATGCTTTAGATTAAACTGGAAACGGGGTATTCGGTGATTTTCACCATCAAGAACTTGTTCCAGTGTTTCAGGGTGGTCTGGTGCGGAATCAGGCAAAAGGCTATGAAGATAACCAGGCTGCATCAAACAAGCAAATTCAAACATTGTGAATAAACCAGAGAGATTCAAAACACAGTAGCAACGCCCCAATGTGACGACAATGCCAATTTGGTTTAAACCCTAGACATTGAAATATAGCAAATTTCACAGAAATTACGAAACTTTTTTGAAGCCCAACTCTCACAATATCCGACCTCTTCTACACAACGTCGAACAGATTGAAAACCCCACATCAAATTGGTTGTCCCAGGAAAAGAAATGACCTGAACTTGGCTAAGAACAGGCAAATTCTCGATGGTTTTGTAATAATCGGCAATGAAATCCACCATTCGATGTCCGTACTCTCTCAGTTGCTCAGAATCCATCGGCTTCAACACGTTCCTACTACCATTTTCCCTGTTCCACAAGAAGAAGAAAAAAAAAACAATAAACTCAGACAAGATTCGTCTGAAGAAGGGATTTCCCCAAATTTTCAAGAACTTACATTTTGTTTTTTCTTGCGTCGCTTTGAATTCGTGTTTATAAGTCTCAGTAGCTTTCTGAATGGTTTGGGTTTCAGCGGAGAGATTATAGAACCGTTTTTTGTTTTTTTTTTTTGATTTAAATGTTTTTAAACAATATAAAATATTTATCATAAAGAAAAAATAGTATCGAATGCCTTCTCCAAGTTTTGATGTTGTCCACCCAATTCGTTATCAAGAGAGTAATGAAATTCAAGTCTGAATTGTTCAAATCTTCTTTCTCATATCCTGTACTCTATAGTGTAATCTATTTCGTTAAACTGTTTGGGACAAAAAAAAAAAAATAATAATGTTCGTCCTTTTTGTCATCTAGATTATTATTTTTGTTACAAATTATAAGCATAATTGTAGAACTGACAAGTTTTTTTCCACTTCACAAACATTTACGACAATGATAAACTGTTTTTCTTGCACCATCTATTATCATCATGTTATTGCATTCTTTAATAATTAAACCCCGAAAGATATGAAATCATCCCTATATATTATTTGAGAAGCATTTTTAGAAAATACTTTTATTTTTAAAAAATATTTACAGTGGTGTCATTTTGCTGATGTGTCACCATCATCTTCAATCTCACCAACCTTCTAAAAAAGATTTATTTCAATAAACTAATTATCTTATATGCTATTATCTATTTTTAATTTTTAATATAATCAAGAAATTTATAATTTATTTTCTGTTATGATTCATTTCCCAAAAAAATCATAACCAATAATTTTATACAAAATAATTAAACGAAATCAAAATTTACAAATAATTTATGATATACATAAAAATATAATTTTTAATTTTTAATATAACCAAAAAGAATATAATTCATTTTCTGTTATGATTCATTTCCTAAAATTTTATACAAAATAATTAAACGAAATCGAAATTTACTATGATTTAATATTTTACACATTCAATTACGACTTTGCTTAATTTTATTTTTTCTTATCATAAAATATTTTTAAAAAACATACTATATTGTTTACATAATAGCTTATTAAGACTGGACTAAAATATTTTACTATGTTTTAATTTTTAAATTATACAAAATTAAATAAATAATATATTACTCATCCGCGCATGTTATCACCTAGTTAATAAACTATTTGATCACCAATAGAATACAAATTTACATTTAACTAAAAATTAAAGCTGTTTAAGAGCATCTCCAATGAGACTCTATTTTTGCCTCTAAACTCTATTTTTAGAGTAAAACCTTCTCTAATGGTACTTTATATCTTACTCTAAAAATAGAGATCTCTATTTGTAACTCCAAATTTGGAGTCACAAATAGAGATCTCTATTTTTTAGAGTTGAACTTTTTTATTTACAAAATAATCCTTAACATTTTGATATGTTTTTATTTTATATCTAAACAAAACTTATACATTTTATTTTACACTAAAACAAGATTAAATTAATGATAACTGATTATATAATTAATTAAAATATGTAAATGTAACATTAAATGATATTAAATGAAAAATAACATTAAAAATTATTTTTGTGGTAAATGTTTAATTTTAATGAAATCAAATTTATTTATTTTTTGTTAAACATATAAGATAAATAGATAATTTTTTATACTTGTAAAGTAAAAGGGTCTATAAAAAATTAATAACAAAACAAAAATAGAATATAATAGGAATATTCTTTTTTTTTAAAGTAGAAAATAGAGATAACCATTGGAACAAACATAATCTCTATTTTTAGAGAACTCTAGTTTTAGAGTAAAAAATAGAAGTAACCATTGGAGATGGTCTAAGCTATTGGCGAAATTGAATAATTGTTTTTTTTTAATGAGATCTAACAAAATAGGCCCAATAATAGTATATATATATGTAATTAGTTGGGTCAAATTTTGCATATTGATTCTTGTATAAGGTTAAACTAGATTTTGTACCGCGTGTCCGCGTGCCCGCTCAGATTTAGTTTTAAAAAAAACTATATAGTTTATAAAATAAAATATAATAAATGAGATTTAAAATGCGGTCTTTGAATTATAGATTGGTGTTATGAGAATTGAAATTAGATTTTGGAGTTCGTGCGGGATAAATATTTTTCAACTTGGTTGACATTACATTTGTTTGTACGAGTTTTAAAGTTGAAAACGTAACAAATTCAATCTTACGTAAACACGTGCTTAATATAATATATGATACAATCGGAGATATCATATGATTATATAAATTTATTCTAAAATTTACGTGTTATAATTTCTTAAATGTATATAATTATTATATAATAAATAAATATAGCCGTCAACGTTTATAACTTATAATTTATAGATGGTTAAATTTGTTCATCATGGGAAAATATATGCTGCATTGCCGACAAACGTGTTGTAAATAATTAGTCTCAAGTCTCAACCATAGTAGCCACCACAAGAAGGCCACCACAAGGGACAAAAGGTGAGTTCATTTTCCTAAACACTTTCTACAAAATTTGGTATTATATAGAAGGACAGTGGTGGTTTATGATATCAGCCTTGGTCAAGATTATCATTAAACTCATGAATTATAATTAAGATTTTGAATAGTAACGATATTAACATTTGTATTTACTTTACTTAGTGGCCTAACCGAACCAAACCTCTCTCTAACGTGCAATCTGAAACCAGACCAAGTTTTGGACGGATATTCAAAACTTTACTATTTTCCATCGATGTCATTTGAGACCAACGCTGCAAACCCGAGTTTTTTAGCTGTAATTGTAGAATACATAACAAATTGTTTGTATTAGATATTAAACTTTGTATTTTTTTCAAAAAACAAATTGCTTGTAAATTTGTAATAAAATTAAATAGGTAAAGAACAAAAGAAGGTCAAAACGCTTGAGCAAATTGATTTTTTCCTCTCTTGGTACTTAAAAAAAACAATTAAAACAGTTTCAGACATAATTTCTTCCGGTAATATTTTGTTCCAAATGAGGTTTGAACCTCAGATACAAAGAAACTAATACCCTTGTACTACCACTATACCACCACTTTTTGATCTCTTTTGATATTTTCTCGTTCAGAGAAAATGATCAAGACATGATAATATACAAAATATATAGGGAAAAACCTGTAAAATACACAAAGTATTTAAAATTTAGAAGAAAAATGTAGTAATTATTTCGGCTCCTCAAAAAATACACAAACTGTTTAAAAAATCTCATTTAATACGCATACATTCAAATTTCGTTGGTTTACACATGCTTCATCAACTCTGTTAATGGCGGTTTCTGATCTCCGTTCAACGGTCTAACGAAGTTAACGAAACATGTGTAAAACAAATGAAATTTAAAAGTTTGCGTATTAAACTGGGGTGTTAAGTAACTTGTTTACTTTTTGGGAAGCCAAAATAATTGGTGTATTTTTTTTCTATTTTTTAAATAATTCATGTATTTTTAATTTTTTTCGAACTATACTCCTAATAGAGTGTGTAGTTGCTAGTTCCAGTTAAATCGATTGAGTGTATAGTATTCAATAGTTAATAGTATTCATCAGGAATATAAATTCAAAAAAGAAAAAGCTGTAATGATTCCAAAAATCAATATTGGATTTGCGGTTATGAACCAATGATTTGTATTTCTTTTACATCATCTTTTGACATCTCGCAAAATGCCTTCGAACACACATGCAACTTTTATTTTAAAAAGAAGAATAAAACTTGTTGTGTGGTAAAATTAGAAACTATCTTGTTTTTAAACGGTTAAAAACATAAATATTTTGAATATATCGAAGCAAATATGTGATTAACTTTTTAAACTCTCATAGCAACCAAACTTTAACTATAACTAGATTGTGACTAGATTTTAGATGTAGATGTAAGTGGGAAACTATTATTTAGTATTTTCTCTAATATAACAAGAAACCGGTCCTATCACACCAGTCATATGTTGTTGTCCTCGGATAATAAAACAAAAAGCAGGGTATACTTGACAAGCTCCGGTTTGTGTTAAATTTGTGGTAAAAATTAATCTCCAACGACGTGTAATTTTTTTTTAACACAAAAGAAATAGAATTCGTTGGTATGTAGCCGAAAATCCACTATTGATTTTGGATCCATTATAACTTTTTCTTTCTTAAATTTATATTCGTAATGAGTATTATTAATTATTGAATACTATATATTAAATTGATCTAACTTGAACTAGCAACTACACACATATATCATGTAGGAGTATGGTAAAAAAAAAATATACGAACTATTTAAAACTCACGTATAAGCCATGTTAACGGTTTAATGGATTTAAAGGAATATGTGTAAAACCAACGAAATTTGAATGTTTGAATATTAAACAAGATCTTTTAAATATTATCTGTATTGAGCCAAAATAATTGGTGTATTTTTCTTTCAAATTTAAAATAATTAGTGTATTTTTAAGGTTTTTCCTTATATATATAGAAAAATATTCATATATATATGTACACGTATGGCATGATACACACCATGTAAATATTGGTATCACTAATTTTGGGAGTCTTCGAACCGTCCTGTAAACATGTGAATTAAATTGCTCAACAACATCGCCAGCCCAAAAAAAAATCTGTTTTTTTTTGTCGTCAAAGCTTTATATAAATAATGTTATTTGATAAAGTATTTTAAACATGTTATACGTGAAGCTGTAACAGTTTTTTTTTTTTAAACATTTTTTAGCTGTAACAGTTTGATTGATTGATTTTGAAACAAGTACTGGCGTGCGGATTTCTACTTTATTTAAAACTTTTTAATTTTTACCTGTCAATCAAAATTTTACAATCCTAAAAATATGCTCATTATTAAATTCTCAGTCTATTTTTTGTTTCTTTGTGTGAAAATTTATGGGTCTGATTGATAACCAAAATTTTTTAGCAGTAAGTTGTAGTGATAAGTGCTTATAAAATAGTTGAAAACTGTAAAAAAAGAGTTGTAAGTAAAAGCTATACAATAAAGCAGAGTGTAATACTATTGGTAACGCTTTCTATACTGTTTTTGTGATTGGTAACTATTAAAACGGTAAAACTTATTAAGAGTTTTATGGTAAAGCTTTTGGGTTACCATTCTAACCCAATATTTTAGAAATCAACAAACACTGCATTTTTCACATTGACGGTGCGTTATTAACGGAGGACCCCATCAACTTGTTACCATTCAGCAAAGTTTTAGGAAGTGTGTTTTAAGAGTTTTTATGTGCATAGAGAGAGAGAAAAACAGAAAAAACTAATGTACAAGAATTATAAAAATTATGATAAAATTATTTTAAAAAAAGTTTTTAGTAAAACCTAGATTTTTTGGGGTCAAACTAATTAATTGTATATACTAATATAATTTTATTTGATAAAAGAATATTTTGATAATTTAAAATATTATAAAAAAATAAAAAATTTAGTAATCTCTACAATATTATTTTGGAAGTACATTTGTAGATGTACTCTAAAAAACCCTATTATTTTCGAATAATGCCACTGGATTAGTGCTTTAAATCTGTTTGGAAACATGTTTAATTAAGGATAAAAACGTACTAAACAATATTAAACAACTGAGTCAACTCAGTAAAACAAAAAAATCCACCCGAAAACCATGTTTAGTAGGACGCGGATTCAAATTCCACTTAAATCAAACCGAGTTTTTGTTTTTGTTTTAAATCAGAATTTACCTCACTTAAATCAAACCGATAATTGAGTATTTGATAATTTGATCGGTTTAAAAAACAGAATAGAGGAAGGAGAATATTACCATCGAAAATCTGGGATCCCATTTGATTCCTTTTCTTTACATGTTATAGATATAGAGGAAGAATATTAGTTCATGAAATCTCGGACTATAATATCAATAGAAAACCAATATTGGAATGTGCTAATAAACGTTGCAAATCTCGGCATCATATTAATATCAATTGCCGTTTCCATCTCCGATATTTTGTAAACCTTATATCTAAATATGTTAACAAATCCTCTTGAATTTCGCTCTACATAAAATATAAACCGTAACAGAAACGGTTTCAGCAAGTAAATATTGAAATCTTAACTACAAACAAATCAAATCACGGTTTTAGCAAGTAAATATTGAAATCTTAACTACAAACAAATCAAATCCTCTTGCACTTCAAAGTAAAAATATTTTCGAAATATTTGTTCCAAATCTAAACAAAAAAACCGCTAACAAACCACATCAATTACCCTAATTATTTCGTGTTCTATATAATAGAGAGCATCCATCTCTCACAACCATCACTCAACGATCTCCTCATATTTTTACAGCTTTCGCAGGTAATATATTATTCGTAAAAAAAAGTTAGCTTCTTAAGTTTGATTCAATTATATCTAAAATTATGCTTCATTTGCATGTAGAATATCCTATCCGAGTGTGGTTGCAACCGAAGAGTTTTAGAGAAATGATGCAGTTAATTCTCTACGATTCAAAGGTGAGTTCTAGATTTCTATTACTAAATCGTAACATATATATTTTTCCTCTTCTATATTTTCATATTTACTAATCACATTTTGTTTTGATTGTATTCATTGTAGGGGGAAATCATGAAGATGGATGTAAATCCAATTAGCAAGAAACCAACGAAAGAGAAGTATATGGTTAGTTCAAAAATTGATTGCATATTTTGTGTGTATATTTTAAACGGTTTAGAATGCCTTCTCTATTTAATCATATGAACAAATGCAAGTCCAACAAATAAAAAAGACAATACAAACACAATTAACACTTGAAGAATCATACACTTGATGTGTGTGATGCGTGGATTCTACATAATTACGAGCTACTTCAGGATGACACTATGGATGACTCTGCTGATATAATTTATGATGATCAAGTACGTTAGATTACACCAGAAATTTTTTGTTTTGGTGAATTTTAGTTTTTTCAACTTCAGAAACTCATTCCAAGTTATCATTTATGAGTTGAATCATTTCTATTTAACTTGCCTTCAATCCGGCAAAAAAAAAAAGATTATTAATGCGTTGACAATTTATTTATGTGTGTTTAATAAAGTTTTCTGTTTTCATTTCATTTTTACCTTCTAATGGTGACCTATCACTCCTTAAATCTGATACTGTCAAATGGAGAACACAAACTGGAAATTGCAAAAAACAGAGAAACAACTCTCTGCTACAAGTCAGTTTCCAAATTTTGTTAGTTCCCTGGTTTAAGGTTATAGATCATCTCTTTTGAGAACTACAGAAAAGGAACATAAGATTAGAGTGTAAGGGAGATTGAACTTACCTGAGGATGAAGATGTTTTTTTATGATTTTCAATTAGATTATGCAAATTGTATGATCAATTACTAATATTAAAATAAAAATAATTAAAAATAAAAAAAAGTTAATAATAAGAAAATTAAGAATTTAAAATCGATAAGATTTTGACACATGTAAAAAAACATCAACCAATTAGATTTTAACATAATGTTAACCAATTAGATTATGAAAATTATATGATCAATCACTAATATTAAAAGTAAAAAATTAAAAATCAGAAAAGTAAATAAGAAAATTAAGAAAAAAGGAAAATTAGATTTTTTTTTTTTTACAAAATAAAAAAAAAATTAGATTAAAGGTTTTAAAAACAAAAAGATAAATAAGTATCGCTTATGTTTTCCAAAAAGGTAAATAAAAAAGTAACAAAAAGAAAAATTAAATTAAAGGTTTTAAAAACTGGCAAATAAGTATCTCTTATGCTTTCCAATTTATATTAAGCAAATTGTATAAATCAAAAAACATATTTTAAACTAGGAATATAAAACTCTAAAAATTTTAAAAATATGTTACAAATCTAAATAAAAACTAAAAAAAAATGGAAAAAAAAATTTACGTTCTGTAATGAATAATTTTGCGGAAGCGTTGTCAGTCTTACCTTTTTATGTTCATAATTAATCTAATTTTGTTTTCTTCTTTTTCATATTTAGTTTATTTTTAATGAGTTATGTAATAGTTAATTATTAGTCATTCAATTGATCTATTTTATTGATATGACATTAGACGATAATGATAATGAGCTCAATGATAGGGAAGATAACAAAAATCATGTAGAGTATAATTTTGAGAAGTTTTGAGAGTATAATTATTAGTGTGTTTGATGCGAGTTTTGAGAAGTATAATTTTTGTAGAGAGTAGAGAGATCATATACGAGAAATGAATGTGAAGAGAATGAGAGACTTTATTTGCTTGAAAAGAGTTAATGGGAGATCGTTAACATACTCGAAGGATTGGAATTGCATACCCAAGTTTTTAACGCATCAGAACAGGAAAAGATAGTTGATAAAGTGTGTGAACTATATGAGAAGTATGGTTAATGTTGCTTAGGATCCGCAACAGATTCTGTGTTTTGAATACTTTAATTAAAAATAAATGAGAATTAAAATAAATAAATAACTCTTAGATTTAGATTTTGTGTTTTTCATATATTTTTTTCAGTAGTGACCCTATTTTGTTTTATATTAAAAAAAATATATTTTAACGTGTTTTAAATTTTATTATTATAAACATGCGTATACACGGATTATAATATAAATTTTAATTATGATAAAAGTAGGATAAATAATTCGTTAAAAATAAATAATTATATCTATATATAGATAAGCCATTAGAAGTAAACATAATTCATATAAGAATATTAAAACATATATATTTCAAAAAATATTAACAAAATTAAATTTTATTTTTTACTTATAAATTATCCGATTTTGTTTTCAATTTATTTTTACGAAATGAAAATATTTTATTAAAAATCCGCATATATGCGAGTACTATTCTAGTTATATATAGTTTGATGCATTAAAATTACTAATTAATATGATCGTGACACATGTCAAGTATTTCGATTCCGATTTGTACATGTGTCGAAAAATTCAACCAATTAGATTTTAACATAATACTTACATAAATTTAACAATTAATTTTAAAAATTCAACAAATTAGATTTCAACCAATTAAATTGATATATATTCTCTTCTAAGTTTAGTTTCACGTAAGTTATATATTTGTTAATGATAAAACACAAAAACAAAATTATCAATTAAAATATATTAAAGTTAACCAATAAACAATAATCTAAAAGTGAAATTAAAATGTTTAGAATTCTGATTTTAAATAAATTAAAATTCTCTTAAGACAAATGACATTCAAATTCAATAAATATTTTCTTAACGACATACATTGTATAGATTGAAATTTATGTGGAGACTCATCTACGATGCAATCAATATATCTTAATCCAGTAAATCTAAAATTTAATATAAAAAATGATATGTAAACTACAAAAATTTAAAATAACATAAAATATAAATGATCCTGTAAAGTTTATCAAATTCTTCTATTGATTGAAATTTAGGATATTTCTAATGTGGAGTGCCTAAAAGGCTAAAAGTAAAACAAACCTATAAGGAAATTCCCACAAACTCCACATATACACTCTAAAAATAATCACAATTTGCTTTCTAATAACAAATCTAAAAAGGAAATCCCCACAACTCCACATATTATAGTACAATCTAAAAATAAACACAATTTACTTTTTAATAAAAAACTAAAAAGGAAATCCCCACAAACTCCACATATTATAGTACAATCTAAAAATAAGCATAATTTACTTTTAATAACAACACTAAAACTGAAATGACAGATATATGTGAACACCAGCTCCTATCTTGGTTGTGTATATTGGCGGACAAAAGAACTGATAGCACCGAATTATGATTTTTGAATTTCACCTAAATTTTGGCCATTTCGTTTTTTCCCCTCATTTTCATTAATAAATATTTCATGTCCATGTAGAGTTCAAATCAAACCGATCGAACCTACCTAAATATCAATTAGGACTATCTGATTCTTCATGCTATGAAAAACCATTAATAAAGCATAGATAATCTCAAAATTATTTAGATATTTAAATTAAATAAAAACTAGTCCAGCTAGAAAATAAGAGAAGAAATTAGTGTTTATAGAAATAATGAATATGATATATATTGGTAAAAAATTAAAAGAATAAATGCTAAATTATATATAAATAATTGATATAAACTATTTTCTAACCAAATTAATGTGAATGACAAAAATTATAAATATTATAGTTATTTAAATTCTTTTTCATATGTGTCTTGAGAATCTCTCTGGTGACAACACGTCATCATGACACAAATTTAAATCACATGTAACGGTGAGGTTAATTTTAAAATATTTCTCAATTAATATATAGAGGATCAATTAAATGTTAAATTATATATAAATAATTGATATAAACTATTTTATAAGCAAATCAATGTAAACATCATATAGAACTGAATAAAAGGTAATCAGATATTATATTTGGTGATCAAAGTTAGCTTAACTGGTAAGTAGCAAAAACAAATTGTATAAGTTACAAAATCGAGTAACGCATGACTATATTATTTGGTTTGGTTTCGGAAATGGTGGGATTACGAATTTTTATTCAGTCCAAAATCTACTGATAATCCACACAAAAAAAAAAAAAAAAAATAGATTTGGTGAAAATTACCTTATATAATCACGTGCCAACACATAAAACAATGAGATGATACGTTGAAACAAAAGAACCACAAAAAGTTTCAGTTGAATAAAACCAGCTGCAAATGATACTCTTATCATCTATATGGTACAACACCATTGGTATTTGATGAGCAATTTTAAATCTTTTTAGGTAAAATCATTTTAAAATGCTTAAGATTATTATTGAATTGTATAAATTTAGACCAAAAAAGAAAGAAAGAAATATGACATCTTTTGGTTTTTAACTCGACTTTTTGTATTTTGATGACGCAACAATTATAAATGTTTTTGGCTGACGTGAAAGCTGATTCAACATCTTAAATGGTTTGAATAACGATGTTTTGGTTTGGTCAAAGGAGATTAATCACGATTTTGAAATATTGGATATGTAAAGTTAAAAAAAAAAAACAAAAAAAATGAAGTTAGATTCAGAGCTTGTGGTGGATTTTCACAAACCCGGGCCAACTTCTCGTGAGTGTCTCCAAGTTGATTGACATTGTTGGAGAAAATGGTCGGAGAAACAAACCCTATTTAATTTATTTTCTGAACGAGTAATGACCCTAGCTATCATTCTATTTCTATGGATAGTGTGGTTAAAGATAGGGTCACTACTCGTGATAGACTCAAAAGTTGGGGTCTAAATGTTCCTGTCTCGTGTCTTCTTTGCGACTGATGAGAGCTCCTGAAAGTAGGTACCACCTTTTCTTTCAAATATAACATCCACACCACGACTAGTCACTCCTCCACGCACATTCTTATGCATATTATTTGTTCAAGTCCTTTCACATCTCATCAGAGTCATCTCCATAGCTCTTCCGAATTCCGAAAGGGTCCGAGTAAAATGACAAGAGTAAGAGACAGTTAAGCCGTATATTACTGATACTGTACTCTGTGTGACTTGGGGAAAAGGTGACAGAAAGCATAATAAAATGGGCTAAAGTGGGTATTATTGGGCCTTTATTTTCAGGCCCAGTGTTTTATATATTTTGTTTATGGACTTAACCGTCCTCGTCTTTCCTCGCCGGTACAGCAACGGGGAATTTCCATGGCGGCGAGGTCACCGGACGTTATATAATATCAAATCTCCGAGAGGATTTTAATTTGAAGAAGAAGATATCAGCAATGGAGGATGAATTGGAAGGTCTGCGAGCCCATTTTCCTCTCTCCTTTGGTAAGACATCCAAGCTTTCGGCGCCAATCGAAGCCATCCACAGCGCAACTCGCCGCACGGATGCCGCCACAGACGCTGGAGTTTCGTCGAATTTCGCCACGAAGAAACCTTATTCCGGTAAAGCTGAATCCGGATTCCCGTCTCTGTCTTCTTCCTCGGAGTCCTGGCTCCGAACTGTTCGCGGTCCGAATCATAACCCTAATAGCTCCAGTCTAGAAGATGATGTAGCCATAGGACCACCACCGCCTCCGTCTAAACCGACGCAAGAGGAAGAGGAGGACGGAGTTATGATGGGACCACCACCGCCGCCAGCAAAGGGACCCGGGAACGGGAATGATTCTGATGATGAGGAAGACATGATCGGTCCTCCGCCGCCGCCTCCGGCTGATGTAGATTCCGATGAGGATTCCGATGACGACGATGTCTATGACGACGAGGAGAATCGGTACAAGATCCCATTGAGCAACGAGATTCAGCTCAAGGGACATACTAAGGTTTAATCTAAATTTCAATGCTTTTTTCTTTGGGATACTTTCATGGAGATACTGTGAATTCGAAAATTGAATGTTTCTTGGAACAGATTGTTTCATCTCTGGCTGTTGATAGTGCCGGGGCTAGGGTTCTTTCGGGAAGCTATGACTACACTGTGCGTATGTACGATTTCCAAGGGATGAATTCAAGACTTCAGTCTTTTAGGCAGATCGAACCATCTGAAGGTCACCAAGTTCGCAGCTTGAGCTGGAGTCCCACTTCTGGTCAGTTTCTATNTGTGGTTGCGGATCCGGAGAATTACGGGATTCGCCTCAGAATCTTCTCCCAATCTTAAAAAAGAAATCAAAAATTAAATTTGGAATTTTGTTAGAACGTGCACTACGCGTATATTATACGGTACAAACTATACGGTGTATTATGGAAGGTCAGTCGTTTATACCGTGAACGAGCCTGAGGTGGCACATGACATGCCATGCTCTTTTTCCCACCACTTTAGTCTTTGGGAATTGTGTATCTTACAAAAATATTGTACACAATTATCTAGTTATTCAGAAATACTGTATGCAATGATCTAAGTGATTCAAGAATATATAAAAATCGTCGTTATATAACGGAAAAAGGTGATGAGATTAACACAATCGAGTGAAATTCGAATGCGATCCATCTTTTGGGCTGGACTTAACTAGAGTCTACAAAAGCATGTTGGGCCTGGCCCAATTCATGAAACAAGAATTATGATGACATGTTTACCGTTCATGCTTTATTCATTCACCACCACCTATCGTCGTCTGTTGAGATTGACCTCACTCGATTTCTGCTTTCTCCAAACCCTAATCATTTTTTGTTTACTCCCAAGTTTCCTTTTTTTTTTTCTTCACGATCTCGAGCTTCCTCGGTAGAATCGGAATCCAAGTGAAAATCAAGCCCTTTTTTATTAAAGAAAAACTATTGTAATTTGATCGATTTACTAAATTCTGGTGTCCGTAAATGCCTTGTGATCTTTGTCTTCTACTTGGAAATCCTTTTGGGTTTCGCGTTTATTTGAAGAATCTCGTGTGATCTGTTGGGAAAATTCTTTTGATGGGTTCGGGAAATCATGTTGTTGTCGATGTTAGTTCAGACGAGGAGGTCGATACACGTGTAGACAGAGACTACTTGGAATGGCTAAACGAGGTTATAGAAGTGGCCGATGAGAAATCAGACAGTACAGATGCCGTAGAGGTGGTTTCTGAGGTGAAAGGCGGCATAGATTCTCGGTATCGGAAGCCAAATTCTTCGATTCAAGCTGTGGAGAATGGAGACGACGATTGTGTGATTCTGGACGGTGATCCCGACAAGACGACCAAGACTGGTGCAGTTGACGATGATGATAAGTTGGCAAAGAATGAAGACGACGACGATGATGTGCTTGTAGTTGGGCAAAAGGGTGAGGTATATCGAATTCGAATCCACCTCAATTTCTTGCTTCTCTTTCGTTTTTGTTTGTTTGTCTAGAGCTCTCGTTAGCTCTCATCAGGATTGGTAATTTGCCCTTTTTTTGTTTTCTGTAAACTGTTCTAGAATTGGATGTCATTGAATTGTTCTTGTTTAGCTATCAGGCCTGGTAATATCGCGAGTAAAAAAAATTGAAAATTGTTATTTTCTGGAAACTGTTTTAGGAATGTATGATCATTGAACTGTTTGTGTATTTGAATATCTTTTTTTTTGATGCGTTCCATCTTTATGGAGGTGTGTTGTATACTAAGTTCCCCTAATATGAAAAGCGAAATATCTGTTTTGTAGATAGCATGTAGAGATTTCCCTCATCCCCGACATTCATGTGCCAAGTACTCGTTTAACTCAACATCACATGAGAAATACTGCGACATGGTAAGCATCTAAAAGTTTCCCTAATCCTCCGCAGAGCTTTATTTTATTCTTTTTCCCTCCGAATCCTTAATTTTTTTTTCCATTTTACTTCACTTTGAAGTGTCACTGTTATGTGTGTGACATCCGTGCTCCATGTTCATACTGGTGTGTCGGTGTCTCCACCGTTGACCATTGTCATGCTAATGACAAAGACAAGATATGGAAGAAGCAACGCGAATACTTCAGGACCGGAATTATGCCCACCCAACCGTCTTCAGAACCTTGTACTCCCCTTCCAGCTTCTGCAACAGCGAGCCGCCAGTTTTCACGGTCTCCTGCTCAAAACATCATACGGTTATCTCAAAACCTTTTGCCACGAAACCAAGTTGGGATCCGGCCTTGCTCATCATCTAGCCGTGTTGCTAATCTCTCAAACGTCAGAGCCAGGCCTAGAATCAAGCTGTCGATTCCACACATTCACAATCATGGGTTGCAGAATCGGCCCGCGCAGTCGTTGAGCAGTGTTCGCAACAGCGTCATCCAAAAGGATAGAAGTTCTTATATGGGTAATCTAAGGTCCCGGGTGGCCTCTTCAGGAACTCGGTACGGTGCAGCGAATGGTAACAACATCAAGCCTGGTCTACATACGAATGCTCAAGTTTCACAACCCACCCACCATAGCGCTTCCGTAGTGGCACCGACAATATATCCGGAAATGTACACTCAGCAACAACGCAATCGTCAGCTCAATGTCACTGATTATTGCGCAGCGGCGGTGACGGGGTCTCAGAGCAATGTGTACACCATACATTCTGGCCAGAACAAAAGTGTCGGTGGTAATTGTCTGTTTCAGGGAAATGCAGATGTGTTTGCTCTACCGGAAACTCATCTTACCACTGGGGATTCACAAACACAGACGGTTCAACAGCAACCGGGAACCAACGAAAACGTCTTGCAGACCAAATTGTCGGATTTTGAGAGCTGGTTTATGGACAGCTCTAACCAAACCGGCCCGGTTAGCCCGTTGCCTGAACCGGTTGGTGAAGATTATGTCAGTCCGTTGACATTTGATTTTGAAACTTTTTTAAATGATTGAAACATTACTACTGTAGTGTATCTTCGTTCGTAAGCCAACTTTCCTCACTGTTTGTATGAGGAAGAGTGAGTTTAGATGCTTGAATTACGACGATTGTATATTATAATTTAGTAACCTTATATAAGAATGCCTATAACATTTGATTTCTAGTATACATAATATATTTCCAAAATAACGTTAACGCAAAAAAATGGTTAAGACTTTTTTGTTTGTTAAATTTGGTGTGTTGGGTTAAATTTATAGAACCAATCAGCTCATACAAAATTGAAGTTCGGTTGCTATAAACCGGATTGGCAAAATTTTCCAGTAAGGCCCATGGATCACTTATCAGCCCAATAGAGCTCGGAGAAGTTCCTCCGACTAACGCCCAAAAAAGAAACGGTTTTGTCGATGTGACGGTGGCAAACGGCCACCAGTTTTGTCGTTTCAAGGAGCGTAGAGGCCACGCGCGATTGTGTGTTGCTGATGCATCATCATCGCTTTTTTTTTTTTCCCTTCTCCGAAAGCAGTCTCACTACGGCAACACATTACCCTACGCCCTTCCCACCATCAGCATTAAAGTCTCTCTCTCTCTCTCTTTACGCTTTTTTTCTTTGGTTCGAAATCACTTTACTCTCTCTCTCTTTTCTCTATCTCTCTTTCACCTGTCTCTTATACACATCTAGATGTGTATAAGAGACAGGTCCTAGTGATGGTGACTGTGGTAAGACTGGTCCATTGAAGTATACGTTTTGAAATGTCTCTCCAGCCACTTTAACTGCATCCGGAGTACATGCGGGAGAGTCTTGCTCCCCTGTAACTTCTCTCATTTCCATCTTTCTAACACTTGTGTCAGCAATCAGTGTCTCACATCTTAGACTATCTTTTTCCCTCGAAGTATCTTCACCGTCCTTTCCCAACACTCTGTCCTCATCCCCATTTTCACATCTGTTGCATGTTCCCGTAGCTTCATCGGTGCCGCCCAGCTTCAGATGATGGAGTTCGTCTGACACTTGTGTATCCAGTTCTTTGATGTCATCCCTCTCCGGTGAACCTGAACCGAGTAGCTTCTCATCTCTCTCCAACACAGCTTGTTCCAAAGGCTCATAATGCTTAAGAGACTCATGCCCGTCTTCTTTCTTAACGCTCTCAGATGAGCACCGTCCAACTTCTTTTCCACTCGAAAACATATCTCTTCCATCGTCTTCTTCGTTCATCCTCGGGGTACAAACTTCTTCTCTACTTGTCGACACCCTCTCATCGCAAGATGCTGTATTCGCTTCCTCTTCTTCTTCATACGACCTAGCTTCCTGGACCATGTCCAATGTACTCTGCTCATGATCTACCTCATCTCTACTCGTCGCTCTCCATTCGGCCTCACTTCCACGTTCATCTTCCACATCCGTCTTCTTAGGGTATCTTAAAATCTCATCTCTGTTTGTATCTCCCCGATGAATTGCCAACACGTCTCCCCGCATATCCAAATTTCTGCTAATACATAAACAACAACAACAAGAAGATGAACTTAAAAAGTGAAACAAAATTGGGATTCCAAAAACACCTTGAAGAATCTAACCATCCGATGTACAAATCCTGTTTTCTAACGAAACCCTAATTTCCGAATGAGTTGAAATCATAAGAGATTCACCAACATCAACACACACAGAAAAACGAGTCGTATGTACGACGAATTCAAGGTTCCAGCTAAATTGAAAAGCTACAAAACCTCCATAATCAACAGAATATGATCACGACGATAGTGAATTTTTATGAAGAATTTAAGAACGAGAATACCTCCAAATCCTCCTCCAGCGAAATCAATGCTTCCTGGGGATTATTTTTTCATTTTACGAAAATTCAAACATGAAAATCCCCAACCAAAAAAAAAAAAAAAGTAACGGAAGCTTGGATTATGGAGGGAACGAAATGAATGCGCGGCGTGAGGATTTGGGAGAGAGAGAGAGAGATTATTTGAGAAACAAAAATGGAATTGAATCTTCTTTGTTTTTTTTTTGCCTTTTGTCTGTGGGGGCGAAAAAGACAGATAAATAAAGTTTGTACTAAAAATAGAATTTTTCGTAAAAGGGGAGGTTATACTTGAGACCAGGAGAAGAACAGCTCAGGTGCAAAAATCTTTTGTTATATTTATTTTCATTTTGCCCCCTCACGTTTTCCTTCAATTCTACTAAACGTGGCCTTCATGTCATGAGCTAGTTCCAAACTTGAGGTGCTAGTTAAATGTCGACAGTTTTATAAGATTTATGGCCAATTATTTAGTTCAGTGCACCCTTTTATTTCTCTAAATTTTATAACATATGGACGAAATTTACCCGTGAATATACAAGATTAACCGTTAATCTTACAAAACCATTAATTGTCAGAGGCGTGAGTGATTCTTCGACGATGTAAAACTTTTGGACAAAACTGAAACAACTATAATATGCTCAGTTGGCTTTTGTTCTGTAACTCGGGGTCTATATGAGTGGCCTGGTTTAAAAAGGAGATTCTTCAGGGGTGTCTCAGCAATTTCTGGACTCTGAAGACACAGCAAAAGAACTCTTGGTTAGCCAACAAACTTCTCAAAGTAAGAGACATCGCTTATAATTGGATCAAAGTAAGACTGGGAAATGGTAGACAAACCCGTTTCTGGACAGATAACTGGACGCCGTTCGGTAAGCTGCAAAACTATCTCATTCAAGGGGGCACAAGAAGGATGGGGATCTCTCAATCAGCAACTGTGGGCTCGCTTTTCAGTGACGGGATTTGGGCTCTTCCACCCGCAAGATCGGAAAATCAAGTCAATTTCCAAATTTTCCTCTCTACAATCCAACTATCGGATGCAGAAGATACTTACTCTTGGGAAGTGGATGGCACAAGTTGGGAACGGTACTACACAGGAAAAACATATAATCTATTAAAGGACCATGCTTTGCCGGTCGCGTGGAAACCGATTGTGTGGAATGCAAAAGGTATTCCAAAACACAGCTTTCTCACTTGGCTTTTTGTGCTAAATAGAAGTCCTACAAAAGAGAGAATTCTGGGTTGGGGGCTGAACGTGGATCCGATTTGCGTCCTGTGTAACGGAGCAAATGAGTCCAGAAACCACTTACTGTTTGATTGCCCTTTTAGCTGGTCAATTTGGAGAATCGTTGCTTCTCGATGCGGTGTCATCCCTTCCCGGAACTGGGATTCCACGATCTCCGACTTGTTGCAACTTCGTGGCTCAAAGGCAAGAAAGAATCTTGCCCTCATCGCTTGGCAGTCATGCATCTACAGCATCTGGACAGAAAGAAACGGAAGAATCCATAGAAAGACCTTCAGATCTACGGCTTCAATTCTTTCTTCCATTGATTCTACGGTTAGAAACAGATGCTCCAGTCTTAGAAATCAAAGTCCCTCGCAAGCTTCCAAAATGATTCAACTATGGTTCTCCTTGGCTTAAAATCCCTAACTGTGAGAGCATATCTCGGCAACTCGCTTCGACTTACCCCGTCACAATTTACTTCTCGGTTCAATTGTTTTCTTTTCATGTTAATGGGCTTCAAATAGTTAAATATGGGCTACAGACCCAAATACACTAAGGCTTGGCTGGCTTGTATTTTTTTTATTCTCTGCAATTAATTTGAAAAACTTTGGTCAAAAAAAAAAAAACTATAATATGCTCACCAATTAATGAAAAATTAAAAGTTAGAGGTGCTAGCTGTAAACGTTGAAAAAGTTGAATTGACTTTGGACGTGCGATGGCGCTTTACCGAACCCAACGGTTGAAGATATATATATATATATATTGGTTTATTAGATGTCTCTCTCACGTGCTACTTTTTTCCTTCGATCTCAGCCGTTGGATTTGACTGTTACGAGATCCCTTTGACTTGAATAAAGAAAGATCGTCGTGGACGTTGAAACAGCTATTAAATTTAGTCAATCTTATCTTTATAACCATAATCTAATCGCATGTATTATGCTGAAAATAATATACGGTGTAAATCTGGATAACCCAAATCGGGAAAAATTTGAGCTAAAAAATTTGAGCAAAATTGGAAAATTTTGAGCTAAACGTTTGGAAAACAACGAAGGTTGAGTAACTTTTGTAGATATATTCTTTTTTACAAAATTTAACCGTATGATCTCTATATATATGAAATAATCAAATTTGACTAAATATTGTTAGCTCGATTGAAAATATATTCTATACAAAATTTAAAAGTTACGTAATCGAGTAATGTTTGAAACAAATTAATATTACATGATGTGGTTTCAAATCTGAAAAATTACGGAATTCGGCTCATAAATCTCCTGCTAATCTTTATAAAAAAACGGACTTGGAATTTTGTTAGAACGTGCACTACGCGTATATTATACGGTGCATACTATACGGTGTAGTATGGAAGGTCAGTCATTTATACCGTGAACGAGCCGTGAGGTGGCACATGACATGCCATGCTCTTTGCCCACCACTTTAGCCTTTGGGAATTGTGTATCTTACAAAAATATTATACACAATTATCTATTTATTCAAAAATACTGTATGCAATGATCTAAGTTATTCAAGAATAAAAAGCTTCAAAAATAAAAATAAAAGTTATTCAGGAATATCAAAATCGTCGTTATGGAAAATGGTGATGGGAATCTAGTGAAATTCGAATGCGATCCATCTTTTGGGCTGGACTTAACTAGTGTCTACAAAACATGTTGGGCCTGGCCCAATTCATGAAACTAGAATTATGACATGTTTACCGTTCATGCTTTATTCACCACCACCTATCGTCTGTTGAGATTGACCTCACTCGATTTCTGCTTTATCCAAACCCTAATAATTGTTTGTTTACTCCCAAGTTTCCTCTTTTTTATTTTTCATGATCTCGAGCTTCCTCGGTAGAATCGTAAGTGAAAATCAAGCCCTTTTTTATCAAAGAAAAATTATTGTAAATTGATCAATTTCTAAATTCTGGTGTCCGTAAATGCCTTGCGATCTTTGTCTTGTACTAAATTATTTGAAGAATCTGGTGTGATCTGTTGGAAAAATTGTTTCGATGGGTTCGGGAAATCATGTTGTTGTCGATGTTAGTTCAGACGAGGAGGTCGATACACGTGTAGACAGAGACTACTTGGAATGGCTAAACGAGGTTATAGAAGTGGCCGATGAGAAATCAGACAGTACAGATGTCGTCGAGGTGGTTTCTGAGGTGAAAGGCCGCGTAGATTCTCGGTACCGGAAGCCAAATTCTTCGATTCAAGCTGTGGAGATTGGAGACGGCGATTGTGTGATTTTGGACGGTGATCCCGACAAGACGACCAAGACTGGTGCAGTTGACGATGATGATAAGTTAGCAAAGAATGAAGACGGTGACGATGATGTGCTTGTAGTTGGGCAAAAGGGCGAGGTATCGAATTCGAATCCACCTCAATTTCTCGTTAACTTATATGGCTTCATTCAGATTCTGTATTTGTCTGGTGTTCTCTTGTTTAGCTCATCAGGATTGGTAATTTCACGAGTAGAAGAATTTGTTTGATGCCCTTTTTTTCTGTAAACTGTTCTAGGATTGGGTGTCATTGAACTGTTCTTGTTTAGCTATCAGGCCTGGTAATTTCGCGAGTAAAAAAATTGAATATTGTTATTTTCTGGAAACTGGTTTAGGAACAGTTTGTGTATGATTATTGAGCTGTTTGTGTATTTGAATATCTTTTTTGTATGCGTTCCATCTCTATGCAGGTGTGTTGCTTACTAAGTTCCCCTAATATGAAAAGCGAAATATTTGTTTTGTAGATAGCATGTAGAGATTTCCCTCATCCTCGACATTCATGTGCTAAGTACTCATTTAACTCAACATCACATGACAAATACTGCGACATGGTAAGCATCTAAAAGTTTCCCTAATCCTCCACAGAGCTTTATTCGATTCTTTTTTCCCGGCGAATCCTTATTTTTTTTTTTCCATTTTGCTTCACTTTGAAGTGTCACTGTTATGTGTGTGACATCCGTGCTCCATGTCCATACTGGTGTGTCGGTGTCTCCACCATTGATCATTGTCATGCTAATGACAAAGACAAGATATGGAAGAATCAACGCGAATACTTCAGGACCGGAATTATGCCCACCCAACCATCTTCAGAACCTTGTACGCCCCTTCCAGCTTCTGCAACAGTGAGCCGCCAGTTTTCACGGTCCCCTGCTCAAAATATCATACGGTTATCTCAAAACCTTTTGCCACGAAACCAGGTTGGGATCCGGCCTTGCTCATCATCTAGCCGCGTTGCTAATCTCTCAAACGTCAGAGCCAGGGCTAGAATCAAGCAGTCGATTCCACACAATCACAATCATGGGTTGCAGAATCGTCCCGCGCAGTCATTGAGCAGTGTTCGCAACAGCGTCATCCAAAAGGATAGAAGTTCTTATATGGGTAATCTAAGGTCCCGGGTGGCCTCTTCAGGAACTCGGTATGGTGCAACGAATGGTAACAACATCAAGCCTGGTCTACATACGAATGCTCAGGTTTCACAATCCACCCACCATAGCTCTTCCGTGGTGGCATCGACAATATATCCGGAAATGTACACTCAGCAACAACGCAATCGTCAGCTCAATGTCACTGATTATTGCGCAGCGGTGACGGGTCCTCAGAGCAATGTGTACACCATACATTCTGGCCAGAACAAAAGTGTCAGTGGTAATTGTCTGTTTCAGGGAAATGCAGATGTGTTTGCTCTACCGGAAACTCATCTTACCACTGGGGATTCACAAACACAGACGGTTCAACAGCAACCGGGAACCAACGAAAACGTCTTGCAGACCAAATTGTCGGATTTTGAGAGCTGGTTTATGGACAGCTCTAACCAAACCGGCCCGGTTAGCCCGTTGCCTGAACCGGTTGGTGAAGATTATGTCAGTCCGTTGACATTTGATTTTGAAACTTTTTTAAATGATTGAAACATTACTACTGTAGTGTATCTTCGTTCGTAAGCCAACTTTCCTCACTGTTTGTATGAGGAAGAGTGAGTTTAGATGCTTGAATTACGACGATTGTATATTATAATTTAGTAACCTTATATAAGAATGCCTATAACATTTGATTTCTAGTATACATAATATATTTCCAAAATAACGTTAACGCAAAAAAATGGTTAAGACTTTTTTGTTTGTTAAATTTGGTGTGTTGGGTTAAATTTATAGAACCAATCAGCTCATACAAAATTGAAGTTCGGTTGCTATAAACCGGATTGGCAAAATTTTCCAGTAAGGCCCATGGATCACTTATCAGCCCAATAGAGCTCGGAGAAGTTCCTCCGACTAACGCCCAAAAAAGAAACGGTTTTGTCGATGTGACGGTGGCAAACGGCCACCAGTTTTGTCGTTTCAAGGAGCGTAGAGGCTACGCGCGATTGTGTGTTGCTGATGCATCATCATCGCTTTTTTTTTTCCCTTCTCCGAAAGCAGTCTCACTACGGCAACACACTACCCTACGCCCTTCCCACCATCAGCATTAAAGTCTCTCTCTCTCTCTCTCTCTCTTCGCTTCTCTTCTCTGGTTCGAAATCACTTTACTCTATCTCTCTATCTATCTCTCTCACTCTGTTACCTTCGCCGGAGAAGCTCTCGCTCTCTCTATCTCCAACCTAACTCGCAACGCCCGACTCTGTTTCCTGCTGCGTACAGATCTCGAGCCGCATTTCGTGGATCTGTGAAAATCGCGTTAAACCCACTCGCTTTTGTGTTCTAACCTAGGGTTTTATTTTTATTTTATCTTTTGGGGGCGGGGGAAAAATCAATGTCTGTGAAGCTTTGAGGAAGTTATGGTTAGACGTCTGGTTCCGGAGAGGCTTCGTTTTGATTTTTTGAATATTCGGAGAGTGTCCGGCGAGGACGCGGAGGTTCTGTGTCTCTGTTGCTGACGAATGTGTGGTTTTGGAGTATCTTCCCGTGAGATAAGATGCGGAACTTTGCGATGCTTCTGCTGCTATTTCTCCTTCTTCACTCTCTCGGCTCGTTTCCCATCTGCTTTGGTATGAACTAGTAAACAGATTTTGATTTCTTCTTTGCTTGGTGACAAAAAAAAAGAAAATTAGGATGCGATTGAGAAAGAAAAATTAAATTAACCTAGCTTAGTTTTTTTTGCTCTTACTTGACAGCTCAAGGTTAGCTATATTTAGAATTGTTTATTTGGATATAATTAGAAGCTAACTTTTTATTAAGTACAGTATAAAGTAAGCAAAAGGGTTTAGTTGTACGATTAGGATTCATTAAGTTTGGAATTTGTGATCGTGAAGCGTGAGAGTGACGATAAACTCCCCCATCTTCTGAGGCAGCCAACTTTAAATAGCTTGTAAAAATGGCTCGAAGAACAATATAGTCTTTAACGTAGGCATATGTACTTTCACTCTCAAGAGAGGATGTAGTATGTATACTCTTAGAGAGACGACATTCTACTGTTTCGGAAGTATTCGATGCTATGAATATTCGACATGTATAGAAAGAAATTTTTCTGTGGATGACTTATCAGCTTGCTCTATCATTTGCAGCTCGGCTTTTTCCTATGAGCTTGCCATTTACCCGATCAAAATCGCATCAAATGCACTTTTTTCATCCTCATCTTAATCCATCAGTTGCTCCTGCACCTTCACCAGGTCAGCAATGGATTTCTTTTTAGTAACATAGACTGGACAAGTTATAGTGTAATTATGTTTCTGCCAAGGAGTACTCAATGTTATTTTTCTTTCCGTTTTCAGTTTTTTCCCCCGACAGAAGCCGCATTCCACCTCCAAAACACAGGGGTCATCACCATCATCGTCGTTGGCATTTAAGACCCAATGTGACGGCAGTCTCACCTTCCTCACAGGGTAATCCTTTTGCTAGGTGTTCATTATCCTGCGTCCTATGCTAGTGGCAAGGATAACCTTTTTGTATGCATACTTTTTTCTTCCTTGATTAAGACCTAGTGTTGTTATTGCGTCAGACTTCGATTGATTGATGAAAAGTAGTAATTATTCTTTTCTGTGTATTCCTGCTCTGTCCTTTTCGATAGACTGTCAACAGACATGCGTGGAGCCTCTTACTTCAACTCCCTTTGGTTCACCTTGTGGCTGTGTTTTCCCCATGAAAGTTCAGCTTCTGCTAAGTGTAGCGCCTTTTTCTATTTTCCCCGTGACCAACGAGTTAGAAATTGAGGTTGCTGCTGGAACATACTTGGAACAAAGCCAAGTGAAAATAATGGGGGCCAGTGCCGACAGTGAAAATCAAGGGAAAACAGTGGTGGATATTAACCTTGTTCCACTTGGGGAAAAATTCGACAATACTACAGCGACACTTATTTATCAAAGGTTCCGGCACAAGAAAGTGCCTCTAAATGTGTCTGTTTTTGGTGATTATGATGTTACACACATAAGTTATCCAGGTAAACTGATTTCTTTGCAATACAAGTTTTTCTACCTTTTTTTCTTTCATTCTGTTTGAGTTTGTTAACTTCGCTTCAGGAATCCCTTCTTCTTCACCATATGGAGATTCTGTGGGAAGTGCTCCAAGTGCAAGTACTGGAGGGCTTCCACTCACTGCAAACTTTCCCAACAAAAGCCAGGGAATAGGTTTTAGAACGATTGCAATCATTGTCTTGTCAGGTTTCGTGCTCGCTCTGGTTTTGGCTGGAGCTATATTTATAGTCAGGAAATGGAATAATGTTGGGAAGTCATCTAATGCTGTTGGCCCTGCATTAGGGCCATCGATGAACAAAAGGCCTGGTAATCATTCTAATTGTGTAACAGATACTTGCTTTTGTAGCTTTGAAACACAGTGTGCATTTCCTCTGTGAATCTGTTTCTGAATCTTTACACGCCTTGCAGGTGCTGGATCTATGTTTTCCAGTAGCGCCAGAAGCTCGGGATCAGATTCTTTGATGTCATCCATGGCAACATGTGCTTTATCAGTGAAGACCTTCACACTTTCCGAGCTAGAGAAGGCAACTGATAAATTCAGTGCCAAGAGGGTTTTGGGCGAGGGAGGATTTGGTCGTGTTTATCAGGGCAACATGGAAGATGGAACCGAGATTGCAGTTAAACTGCTAACTAGGGACAATCAGAATCGTGACCGTGAATTAATAGCAGAAGTCGAGATGCTAAGCCGTTTGCACCACCGCAATCTTGTGAAATTGATTGGAATATGCATTGAAGGCCGTACCCGTTGCTTGATTTACGAGCTCGTCCACAATGGGAGTGTCGAGTCCCACTTGCACGGTANATGAAAATTTTGATATAAAAAAAAAAGAACTATGAAGATAAGACTTATTTATGATTAGAGACACGTGTGTATTTTGCTATGAAGTTACAATTCAGTAAAAATACACAACATTCTTCATACATAAATTATCAACCAATAAAGTTAAGTCCCATAAATGCAAAATAAATTAATTTCATATAGTGAAATTTGTAAAGAAAAGAAGATAAATCTAACTCAATTTAATGTTACTAAAGTGGAAAATTAATTAATTCAAGATAAAATTAACAATCATCTTCTTACCATTAAATGATTGTTAACTTTATCATAAAATTAATTAATTTTCACTATAATTAACAAATAATTTTAAAATATTTTGAGAGTTTATGATTTTTTTGTAAACATGCATGAAAATATTAAAAGAAAAAATTATTTATTTTAAATAGAGATTTTCATTTTGATATATATCTCTTTTTAATAAATATTGTCTAACGAATAAAGAAAAAAATTAACATTTTTCTCTCTTATAAGATGGTTTTAAACTTAGAATTAAGTCACATGTAAATATGTAATCATATAATTGGTTCACTAATATCTTTTACTAACATTTTTATTTATTTATTTTATATATAACTCTAGTTTCCAAAATCACATTTATGATATTAATTTTTTCACATCTAATTTATTGGTATTTAGAAATTTGTTTATCAAATATGATATTATATATTAATGTGAATATGACGTTTCACGTAGAGTTTAGAGAGAATAGATTTGATAAGTTAGAGTGTAAAAGGGAAAAGTTAGGAACTTTAAGAAAAAGAAGCAATAGAAGGAAAATTTATTTTTGATATTGTCCGCTTTTGTAAATTTGGATTTTCCTATTTATTTCTAAGAAAAAAAAATTTTGGTAGAAGCAAAATGGTTTTTTTTCGGAATTTCTTGTTTGTTAATTAACGCTTAATTCTTTAACAAAAATAATAATAATTAACGCTTAATTACCCTTGACTGTGGACATGTGTCGCATAAGTAGAAAGAGTGAAGAAATTAAAAGAAAAGTAGAAAACCCGAATAAATAGGGACAGATAAAAGAGGAAGATTTACGATTTCTTCACGAGCAATTATTTTCCGAATTTGCTCAAATGAAGCTTTCACACATACCCACTCTATAAGATCTGTCTCTTATACACATCTAGATGTGTATAAGAGACAGGTCTCGCACAGACCGTTCATGGGTGAAGTGGTGCAGGCACTGAAGCTTATATACAACGATGCAGATGAGACCTGTGGGGACTACTGCAGCCAGAAGGAGTCATCAGTGCCGGACTCTGCAGACTTCAAAGGCGATCTGGCTCCCTCGGATAGCAGCTGGTGGAACTTGACACCTCGGTTAAGGTATGGTCAAGCGTCTTCGTTCATAACCATGGATTATAGCTCAGGACCGCTCGAGGACATGGAGAACCGGCCTCACTCTGCCTCTAGCATTCCTAGAGAAGGAGGCCTATTTCTACCAAACAGGTCGGGTCCCTTACGGCCAGTCCGGAGTAGAAGAAACTTCTTTAGACTGAGAGGAAGCATGAGCGAACACGGCGGACCGTCATCGTCTAGACATCTCTGGTCCGGGAATGGCGACTGGTTCTGAGAAACCAGAAAATGTACAGTGGAAGAAAAGGGTTTAAAAAAAAAAAATGGGGAAAGGAAAATGGCTCACAACTCTTGAGCTGATTAGGTTTTGTTCAGAAAGACTCCGGTTAGGTGTTTTTGTTTTCACTTTTCACATTTGAGCAAATATATTTTAATTATTTGTTTTTGCGAGGATGCAAAAGCACAGCACAGGGAGGGTTTTATGTCGAAGGACGTCTGTATCTATTATTCTATTTTCTTCTTCTTCTTCTTCTTCCCCACAAAAACCTTCTTCTTGTTTTATTTTTAATTTTAGTGAAGTTGTTAGTTACCAAATCTATTAGTTTAAAAGTTTCAAGTTTTCGTTCTATGAATTTTGCTGTCAAATTTTCCGGTTTAAAAATTTTAAAATCTGAAACATTTTTGGGTTGAATAAATATCTGGCTCAGGAGATTCATTCGGTTTTGAACAAAATAAAAGTAAGACATTTCAAATAATTTTTTGAATGTTTTGGGGGCATTGGAGAGAAGTTGAGATACGTAGTTGGACGCAAAGAAATGGAGAAATGTAGAAGAAGAAGAAGCCAACGGTGAGGAAAAAAAGAAGTAAAA
This sequence comes from Alliaria petiolata, assembly GCA_020283515.1. NCBI lineage: Eukaryota > Viridiplantae > Streptophyta > Magnoliopsida > Brassicales > Brassicaceae > Alliaria > Alliaria petiolata. The sequence continues at coordinate 439,705,447 of JAHZTW010000001.1, read as the reverse complement.
TCCTAAATCCCACACGCGCCTCTAATTAGCTGATTGTGTGGACCCCATGGTCCCCATCCGTCCTTAAACGAGCTTAATGACAGCGAGTTCGCGTTCGGGCGGGTGTTAGAGCAGCATAATGTCCAGTTTTAAACACAACAGTCCAATTGTAAACAGACGGAATCTAAAGGTAACCACAGATAGTCGGACGTATTGACTAAATCGGATTAAAATCGTATTGACAGACGAGGGTAATAATATCCAGGTAAAGGGAGCTTGGACGGACCTCGTGCCACTGATTACTCAACCCATTATTAGGACTATTACTTCCCCACGAAAGTCATGTTGGCTTAGTCGACCGTCGTGTTGACCGACTACTATGCCTATCTAAAGAAGCGGAAAAGAATCGCGACTTACGAATGAAAGAAAGAAATCAAGACTTATGAAGATGTTAAGAAGTCTGAAAAACTAAAGGGCTTAGAGAGACATTTAGAGAGAGAAACTTAGAGAGAGGTTTTTATAGAAAATATGAGGTGAATTTTACAATGGGGTGCACACATATTTATAGGTGAGGTTCAGTGCACGCTGACATAAGCGCTTACCTCAGCCTCTGCGATTACATCATCGCTTACATCATGCTTACATCATAATTAATAATTATACATAGATCAAATGCCTCATTAAAACCTTTAATGGAAAACCCAGTGGGAAAACCCGAGGATAAGGAAAAAGAGTACAAATGATTGTTGGCGGAGCATTTTAATGCTCCATTTCGAACTCGATGATATGTTTGTCGTAGCAGCCGTAATGATCTCCTGGACAGTTGTATTCTATCTCCGGTTCCTCATATTCAGGCTGAGTTTCTGATTGAGTTTCTGTGTTGACGTCGATGTTGAACATTTTTCCGATTTCATCTATGTTCATCGTATCATCCGGGAGCTGCGCATCTTGAAAGTATTCGGGTGGACATGTTTGAGACATGTTTTCTTGTTTCACTTCTCTTGGAACAACCGTCTCAATTTCTTGCTTCATCATGAAGAATTGCAGATCTTCATCGAGACTCATTTGATAGTCGATCGGATAGTATGACCAATGTGGTGTGAAAAGAATGGGAAATGTTTGCTTGGCATTGTTGAGACGGAATGCATGAGTCTGGAAGTCTTCGTACGTCTTATTGTCGTTGATGTTAAAGTCTGGACGTATTCCTTTGTGGTAGTCGTTGTGATGGATGCGAGTCGGCAGGGCGTGAACCTTGCCGGATTTGGCATTGACTTGCACTGGTCGATAAAAGAAGTATATCGTATAAGGGTTGAAGAACGGATTGAGACCTCCTTTGTTCTTGAGTTTTTTGAATGGCAAGCCTATCGCCTTTGCTGATCTTCTCAATTTTCCGCTCCAGACGGTTAGTGGTGCGTACATGTTAAGAAGGCTGAAAGACAATCCTTTTGACCTTGCTGGGAATTGATGTGTTGGTAAAGCCACTGTATGTCGAATGTGATGCCGATGGTATGAACCGAGCAGATGTACCATAGGAAGCAGAGTACTTCTTCTGGCATATTGTGATTTTCAATCCTGTAGAGATGTGCAAACGGGTAGTCTGGGTGGATTCCCATTGGCGCTAAGTAATGACAGTTGATGCCGTGTTTGGACAGGATGATGGATTGATACATGAAAATTCTTACGTTGAGATGTTCGTGTAGAGTCTTTTTGTTGATGAGCTGATGTGCATCTTCGGGCATGTTGGCTTTGAAGTCGTAGTAGCTTTTTTCTGAAGAGGAGTTTGCCATCATGTTGATTTCCTTTGGCGTGCTTCTACTGAGCATATCAGCGAGTGTATTCTTCGTGCCCTTTAAATAGAAGGACTCAAAATCGTACTTTGAGAACCATTCACTCCATCGTAGTAACTGCTGATGTGGGACCATTTTTTGCTTGAATTGTAACATCTTCGGAAAAGAAGACATATCCATTTCGATACGAAATTTGTGTCCTATCAGATGGAACACGAATTTCTCGATGGCTTTCTTGACCGCTAAGATTTCTTTGAACGTGGAATGATAATGCATCTCCGAATCTTTAAAACGTCCACTTTTATATCCACATATTTGACGTTTGCTTTCTATCTCTTCAAATAATATGGCTCCCCAATATTTGTCGCTTGCGTCTGTCTGGAGGATACATATCCCTGAAGTGGGAATCTTTAAAGGTGGTAGCTTCTGTACCTCTAGCTTTAGGCTTTTGACCGCGTCGGTTTGTCTTTTTGTCCATTGGGGTGGATTCTTCGTCAGCATTTTTTGGAGTGGTCTTGTCAGCTGCGAAAGTTGCGGTATAAAGTCGCCTATGTAATTGATTACTCCAAGGAATTGTTGGACTTGTCGCTTTGTGAGATTTTCATCCGGAAATTCAACAAGTGTTGTGGAAAGATGGGCTTGTGGTGCAAATTGGCCATCTTTTATTTGCATCCCAAGAAAGTCGATGTTGGGCTGGGCTATGATCATCTTTCGGGCCGAGAGCATTATTCCGTATTCTTTAACAAGTTTCTGAAGTTGCCTGAGGGATTGGATATGCTCTTCTTCATTGGATGAAAATAGAAGGATGTCATCTATGTATATCAAAGCCGTGTGGAGAAGTGGCTTGAATATTCGTAACATGGCTTGTTGAAATAGCGACGGTGCTGTCTTGAGACCAAACGGCAGAACCTTCCATTGTAGATGGCGATTTGGGAGACAAAATGCTGTTTTATACCTTTCTTCCGGGCGTACACCTATTTGCCAAATTCCCGATTTTAAGTCGAACTTTGAGAATATTGTTGCACCTTGGAGGTGTTGGAGAAGCGCCCTTTTGTTCGGTAGGGGAAATTTGACGTCTTGCAGGTATTGATTGAGCGGTTTGTAGTCAATGACTAGTATGAGTTTTCCTCTTGCTTGTTCTGCTCGATTGTTTACACAAAATGCCTTGCATGCCCATGGTGAGTTTGTTGATTCTACAACTTCTTGACCGACAAGCTGGTCACATTTCTCGTTGGCTTGTTGCAAAAGAGTAGGCGGCATTCCAGCATGACTTGCCTTTGTTGGAGTAGTGTGAACATTTTCCTTGACGGGTAAAGATACGAAAAACTCCAAGTTGAGCCATAGTGGAGTGGTGCATTTCCTTAGAAAATCTGTGTGTGAGTCCGCACATGAAACTATCGTTATTTCTTCCTTGATCTTGTCGAATACTGGGGACAAAGCTCCTTCGATTGCAAATAGACGCGGTATCGTCGTGAAGGCTTTGAAGAGGGTTTTCCATTGTACTCCTCTTGTTTCGATTGAGATATCGAAGTTTTTCTTCAGAGTATGATAAGTGTCCCATCCCAGAATTAAGTCTTTTCCAGGTGCAGACGAACCAAGGACTTCTGTTGTTACTTGGCACCCTGGGAAGATTTCTATCGTAATCGGTTTGGACTTGAGCTTAACCGTCAATGAGCTAGAATTCGCCACTCGAAACTCTTGCTGATGTGGGAGCCACATAGAGGGCGGAAGAATCTTGGGATTTAGGATCGTTGTGTAAGCTCCTGTGTCGATAAATGCGATAGCATGAACTGGATCTTCCTTTTGCGAGGGATCAAAGATTGTCACTGGTAGATGTGGAGTTTGTATCTCATCTTGTCGTGGCATCTGGGTGATTTTGAAACAGCAGTCATCATCTCCTTCGTGGTATGATGACTCAGATGAATCGTCGGAATCCGAGTAACCACATATGGCGTCTTTGCCGTCGCTATCGTATGATAGTACCGACTCTAGATCATGATTGTCGAGGTCAATGTCTGGTGCGATCTTGGCTATCGAGTTGATGAAATATTGCCTTTTCTTCTTTGACTGGTTTGGGCAGTTCTTTGTGAAATGTCCTTCTTTCCGGCACAGAAAACATCCTGATGTTTTTCGGAAGCTCTGCTTTTTTCGGAAAAATCGCTTGTGTTTAAATCTGTTGTTGAAGCGTTTCTGAAACGGTCTTCTGAAATTCTCGGGCTTGCCTCGTGATTTGCAGGAGCAAGAGCCTTTGGTTTTCGAGCACTTGATAGATAAATCTGGTCTGGCACATATTTTGGATAGCTTCTTTGATTTATCCATGAACTCCGTCCAAAACTCCTTTTGCTTGCAGAGTTTGTCAAGCGTTCTGAAGACATATTGTTGGATTTGTCCAATGGAGATGTCTTCGATTGTTTGGCCTTGGTCCCTCATATACAGCTTAGTTTGTTGTCCGAGATATTCGTCAATGGAGGAAAGATATACGTGTTTTAGGCTGGGATTGTTGAGACCATTGAGAGCATAGTATCTCCGAGTTTGTCGTTCGAAGTGTTTTGCCAGATCTCGCTTTTTTAAAGAGCAACATTTTGCTGAGAAGAATTCTTCTTGTAGTTGTTCTTTCAGATGATTTGGGGTGCCGATGAATTCTCGGTGGATTTCGCCTAGGAGCAACGGTATTGTTGTTTGATAGACCTGTTGTTGTCTATAATCACCGAGTGAAGTCCACCATTCCTTGAGTGCTCCGGATAGCCGTGCTGTGAATTGCTGTATTACAAGCTCTATCGGAGATGTGATTGCTTCTGAATTCATCCACGCGTGGAACTCGTCAAGACGATCATTCCATTTTTCGAAAGGAATGTCATCGAACGTGAACGTCATGATTTTTGCAGCAAACTGTTTTGTTGGTGTCTCCTGGTGTTTCGGGGCTGTGTATCTCATCTCCTCATCACTAGAGTAAACTTCATTTATGTTTGGTTCTTCCTTTGGAATTGTGGAAGGTTCCCCTATAACGAACTGCTTTGGTAAAGACTCTTCGTCGGAGCTTGATTCATAGCTACTTGCGCTTGAGCTCGAGAAATGGTTTATCATCGTTATCGGCTGCGAGTGTTGAATTGCTGGGATTGGTGATGTCGATTCATTGTTGTTGCCCAAAGTATCTAGTAAACTGGTCATTGAAAACTCAATAATCCCAATATCGGGACCCTTTTGCCTTAACTCTTCAACGGATTCGTGACTGTAAGAAGAGTCGAGAGTCTGCTTCTTAGTAGGATTAGCAGGGAAATCTGACTCCTTTTGTCGTCTTGGCTTTGCCCGTGTTGGCTTTACTTTGGAGTAGCTGGTCGTAGTTGTACCGTAACGGGACGTGAAGGCTTCATCGGATAATAAAAATCCAGGGAGAGGATTTTTGGGTCTTTGACTTTGATAACCGGCGAGAAATCCTGGCGAGTAGGATTCTTGATACATAGGAATGCTGGATGACATATTTCCGAAAGGATGGAAGTACGGATCTGTCTTGTTGTGATTTTTTATCATGCTTTCAAGGCTTATCGCTCTTGTAAGGATTTTCGGACTGTGGGCGATGTTGTCTTTTGTGAAATCTTCCGGAGGAGGAAAATCATCTGGCTGCATCATCATGAGTTGTTGAGGCTCCTCTTTTCTTTCCGACTATTGGACTATGAAGTCGTATTTGTCGTCACCAAGCGGTCCGACAGTAGGATCTCCTTCGAGGTACCTTTTGTAAAGAGGATCCTTCTTTTTTCTCCGTCTTCGTCGAATATCGTCGTCTGATTCGTACTCTGCGTCTAGACAAACAGTGCATGAACAAACATCAAGATATTGATGTCCGTTCTCGTTTCTGAATGGATATAGGACTGATCCATCTTGGCCAAAAGAGATTGGCTGGAGCGTCATTGTATCAGAGCGTCATTTTTATATAAATACTAGACACTGAATACTAGAAAATTACACAACTTATATATGTTTTGAACATAAAACATCGTTACAAAATGCAATTAAAAACAGTTTAACAACCAATTAAAAAAAATATAAACTATCACAAAATTAAATATGTGTAAATTTCATATGAACACTTAAAATGAAAAAAAAATATTATTCCTCTCAAATCTTATTATGATTTTTGTTTTATCATAAATTTAAGTTAATTTTACAACAGTCGGCTTATATTTTTGCCGATCGACATATTTTACAACAAACTATATATTTTGGATTGGTCGATGATTTACAACAGATGACTTATTTTACAACAGTCGACTTATTTTGGATTGATCGACTTATTTTACGACAATCAAATTTTTTTTTAAAAAATCGACTTATTTTACAACCATCAACTTATTTTGGATTAGTAAACTTATTTTACAACATTACTTATTTTAGATTAGTCGGCTTATTTTATAACATTTGACTTATTTTGAAACAGTCGACTTATTTTACAACAGTTGATTTATTATAGACCAATCAACTTATATTTTGGGTTGATCGACTTATTTTACAAAAGTCAACTTATTTCACAACAGTCGACTTATATGTTAGGTTGGTCGACTTATTTTATAACATTCGTCTAATTTTGGATTGGTCAAACTTTTTTTTTTTGTCGTCTGAAATATTATGAGGACAATTACAAGGATAATTTTTTAACAGACAATTTATTTCACAAAGATCCACAATAGATATGCAAGCCCACCACAAATAGCTATACTTGCACCGTTCTATAAATTTTTCTTATATGATTTGCTTCCAATAACCTGCAAAAATCGCATCTTCTGGGAATAAAAACTCAAACCTCCTCGTGTAAAAGCATTAATGAACTGTTTAGTCAACCGTTGAATTAAGGGGGCTTGTACAGTTAACTTATTTTAAAACAGTCGACTTATTTTACAAAAGTTGACTTAATTTTCAACAGTCCATTTATTTTGAATTGATCGACTTATTTTATAACAGTCAACTTATTTTATAACAGTCAACTTATTTGATAAAAATTGACTTATTTTACAATAGTCGACTTATATTTTGTGTTGTTCGACTTAGTTTACAACAGTCGACTTATTTAACAACAGTCTACTTATTTTACAACATTATTCTTGTTTTACAACATCTCTACAATATTATTTTGGAAGTACATTTATAGAAATGCTTGAAAAAAACCATCTATTTACGATTTATGCCATTAAGTTAATGACTAATATGTGTTTAGCAACAAATATAACTAGGGATATAACGAGACGAGTTGACTGAGTTAACTCGGTTTGACTCGATGACCCGATCCGAAAAATCCAGTGGCAAAACACGCGGATCCTCAAATCATTTAAATCAAACCGATAACAATGAATTTGATAATCCCATTGGTTTAACCTATTAAATTAGTTACCTTATTTGGTTTGGTTTCAAAATCTCATCCTATTAAATCAAACCAAAATAGAACCACACAATATTTGGTTTCCGAGTTTAAATCTCAGCCAAATATTTTGAGATAGCAATATAATCAATGAAAGTTTTAAACTTCTATAAACAGAAAATCGTGATTGTATAGCTAAACAAATCAAAAATCTTGCCCGAAAAGTGTATTAAGTTGTTCAAATTTATCAATTAAATTTAATATTATCTAAAGAAATGATTATATTCTTCTCAACTAAATGATATTAAATCGAATATTCTTATTTGAAATATGGTATTTATGGATTAAAATTCGAAAATTTAACTTACCAAAATTGTAGTTAATCAGCTGTGATTGTATCTTCAGAAAATAAAACTGAAATATATTAATATTTTATTGAATCTTAATTTTGCTTTGAGTATGAAAATTTGAACAACTATTAAATATTCAAATAAGATATTTTGTTGCCATGTAAAGATTATGTAAGATATTAACTATTAACTAATCAAAGATTCAACTTTAAAATAGAAACTTCGATCATCAAATTTGGTAAAGACATTAATTTTTATATATAAAGTTATATTTGTTTTAATAACAATTGGTTTGAGTATCACGATTAGTATATTTATGCTATAAAGAATATTCACGTTATTAATGTTTAATACACGATTTTAATAAGATAATTACAGCTTAGTTGTTTAAAACTATTTTTGTATTATTTTAAGAAGATTCTGAGAAATATTCGGAGATAATGTTGCTCCCAATTTTATAGGCAATTAATATATGCAAATAGTGTATGCAATTATTTTTTATATTACATATTTTCAGATTCAAATTTATATCAAAAGAATATTCTATTTACCAAATTTAAAAAGAGAGAAAATGTTAATACAAAAAAATGTGAACCCTAAATATATTTCTCTTATAAATATGTTCACCTCTCCAACATCTTCTCTCCCACTCCCATCGTCCATTTTGTTTTTCCGATTGTCATGTAGCTTTTAGTTTAATTTTCGTTTATTTATTTTCAATGTTCAATCATCTAATTTATTTTAATTTGCGATTTGCAGAAATCTTATGGACAATAAAGCTAAAAGATAGAAGAAGACGATGTTGTCTTCTTATTGGTGTTGTGTTGCGATTTGCGTTGCAGCGGTTAGTTTCTCTCTACTCATTAGTCTATGTTCGTGTTTTTGTTTGATTATAGATTAAGTTATCGTCGAGATCAATTCTAATATTTTCTTTATTATATCTAAAATATGGAGGGTACTTCTCTTAGGAACAAATTGCTAAATGTGATAATATTTGATTTGTCTACTAATTTTCCATGTTAAACCGTTTTTTATTAATTCGGTTTGCATTGTTTCTTTTTGTTTTGCAGAGCATTCGAAAGTTTGTTAGGCCTCAAGAAGCTTTAGCTAATGTGGGATTCATGATCAGATGCTAAAAAGACAACAGAGAGCGTTTTTTATTCTAAAAAAATGAATCAGGTACCTAAGGTACACTACACTCTACACAATTTAGCAGTTATCTTTTACGTCTCAATATCATTATTTCTTTTAGTTAATACACGTTCTTGATAATCAAATTTTAATAACTTTTAGGAAAATACTGGATAATTTAAAAAAAAAAATTAATTCTCAAACGGGTAATTTGGAAATCCAGTGTTATACATGGTTTTTTTTTGTTGTTCTAAATTAATCCTTCACAAACATATGATTATTTAAACGAAAATACATATGAGACAAAAGTTAGGCTGATCCAAACAAATCAAATATAACAAAATTGTATAATATAATACATAACTATGTTCATAAAACTAACTAACTCAAATATAACAAGATTTCCGTGTTTTATTGATACATTATAGAAATCATTTACATTCATCTTCTAAATTTGTGAAATATTTTAAATTTGTTACAGAACTTCTTATTTTCTAAAAGAAACTAACAATAATTTAAATTCCATATTATGTTTTATATAATCAAATTATCAATATTTTTTTCTTACATTTAATAAATCTATCAAATTTTATTTTGAGTATTTATAATACAATTTTATTTTGGGTATTTATAATACTAAATTAAAACAGAATTTTATATATAATAAAATTTGTAAACTACTAAACTAAAAAAATATGACCAACAAATAATATAACACTTCTAATTCCTACATAAACTCAACAATAAAACTACAATATTACTTAAATCAACATATAATATACTCTTATACAAAAAAAAAACTCAAACAATACATTATATGGCACCAAACAAATTCAAACATCATACATTTTTAAAAAAATTACACCGAATCACATAATTAAAATATTATAAAAACCATTACCACACGCGCAAAGCGGATTCAATCATACATCTTAATTCATATAATTTTACTGTTTTAAATAAATATATATCCCGCACATTGTGAAAATATAAATATGTACTTTTCATATATCTAAATTATATGAAAAGTAAAAATGTAACCTGCACGCACTGCAGGCTATATCGTAGTTCTTCTTATTTTACAACAGTCAGCTTGTCAGCTTATTTTGGATTGATCGACTTATTTTACAACAGTCGACTTATTTTTACAACAATGGACTTATTTTATTCACTCTTTTAAATTCAAATACGATTTTTCTTTTGACGTGATTAGTATTTTTTTGTTTTTTTTAGGATTGGTGTTTTAGTTTATATTTATATATTTGTTTTATCCTAATTTTAAGTTAATTCTATTGCCTTTTTTTATAATGTGATTAGTATTTTCCTTTTTTAGGATTAGTGTTTGAGTTTATTTATGTTTGTTTTTATCCTAAATTTAAGTTAATTATATTGACCTTTTATTCTAAATTTAAGTTAATTCTATTAATTTTTTTTTCATTTTCTTTTACCAATTGAAATATATTTTTTAAAATTTAATCGTGACACGTGTTAAAATCTTATCAATTAACTCGTTACGTGTCACGATCATGATAATTAGCAACTTTAACGCATGCAACTTTATATAATAACGATCAGATATAATAATGCTGATTAACAATTTTGTTACTTATCCTAATTGGTCGAGAAACGAATCCCAAACCGTCAAACGCAAGGGTAAAGTTCATTATTGTCGAGCCCATATCTTTTTTTTTTTGTATGCTTTGTTCATCTGTATAGATTGTGACATGCTAATGTTTATTTTCTGCAATTTTACATCAGGAAAAAAAGACAATTAGGACGTTTTAGGAGTCTGAGAAACAAATTAGACGAGATTCACAAATCTAAAAAAAGTTTATTTAAGAAGAATTCAAAATTTGAACACGTTTTCACTTTTATTACTAGACTAGAAGTTTAAACTTTGAAACCCCCCTATAGTAGTCAGATATTCATATTATCCTCTTGTGTTTTCACTATTACCCCATTTAAAAGGTTTTGATCACATTCATTTAGTTTTCACTATATATCGATCATCGTTAATATACTCCCTTATATATTTTGATTATAACATGTAACTGATTACCTTTTTCACAATATAGCAAACAACAATTTCAGTTGTTTTTGTTGGCAATGAACTTAGCAAGAGCTATCAGAGGTTTCACTTTGTCCGAATCAAACCATTGAAGATGTTCTCTCGCAACTCTCTTCGGTTTCTTTACTTTTCGTATACGTCAGCCACCTGAAGCAACAATCCAATACACCTCGACCTTGTCGGACAAGATGAATGACATTGTGTGTATCATTTCAACCGCACAAGCCGCCGGAATCGCCAAACCGACTAGCACGCAAGCCGCAAGGTGCATTGCCTTGTGGATGTTGAGAGGCTCAAATATTAGTAGAATTGCTTCGTCAGGTGCTCTGTTTATTGACTCTCTTGTGCTTAATCATTGAATTTGATAAGAAAATCACGGATGTCGGCGGCCAGAGATTTGATCGGGCCATGGAGGAGACGGATTAGCCACCGTGTAGTCGCCGTAAGATGGAGAAAGATGCTTTGAGCTTACATTTGATCAAAATCTGATGATTGCTTCATCTTTAATATCACTTTTTCTTGCTTTAGAGAGGCACGTTGGGATGATTGGAGCACGGTTTGGATTCAATCCGGTTTGGTTTGAAGCGAAGTGAGCCAAAGTAAGTTACTTAATTGGCTGACGATGTGATCGAGAGTATATAACTAATGATTTTGAAGGTAAGAAATTATTCATCTTAAGAATGTTTATTTAATTTCATTACTTAGGATCTGTAGCTTACGCAGTTCCCAGTGGCGCTTGCATTTGCTATATATGATCAAATATTGGACTGTTCCTTCCGCGGCAAGTCATCTCTCATGGACAACTATATATATTTATGACGATGTGTCTAGCATAAAGTCAAGAAAAAGCTTCTATTCCAACGGACATATTAGTGGATAATTTGTTGGAAATCACTTTTTCCAATTAATTTCTTACAAATCATATTTTGTCGGGAATATGAGCGTTGGAAATGAATATTTGTCTAGAAGTCGTTGGAATATTTTCCGACAAATTATATTTGTTAAAAATTTGTAGAAAATTATTGACGTAACATTTATCGAAAAATCGTTGGTATTTTCCATCGAATTTCTAATTACAGTTTTCCTATAAAATATTTGTAGAAATTTTGTTGGTATGTACCATTAAATTTCTGATGACAATATTTGTAGGAGTTTCGATAGTACGTTTACATCGAATTTCAGACAATATTTTCAAAATTATTTTTAAAAAAACGTGAATAACAATAAAATTATAATAATTAAATATTCCTTCCGTTCCTTAAAAATTAATTTTTTAGATTTTTCACAGATATTAAGAAACAATCATTATTTATTTTTTCCTATTATTTTTTGTTTGTTTTTCAATTTAAATTTACTTTCTCTATTACTTTTTGTTTGTTTATTGTCTTGAAAAAAAGAATATATTAAATCTAATCTAGAAAATCAATTTTTGGGAAACAAAAATAAAACCAAATCAAACTATGTGGAACGGAGGAAGTATATTTTAAATATTCAAAACATTAAACGTCCAACACACTAAAACAAATAAACATCCAAAAGGCTAAACAAAATAAACAGATTTAACAAGCTTTAGCTTTGAGGCTTTGGTCGCTCCCGGTGTTACCGGAGTTCACGGTTTCAATTGCTCTCATGGAAGGCAGAACTTGGTGCATCATTGTAGTCCAGAATTTACCTTCTGGAGTTTTCGAGTTTGGATGTGTGTTTCTTTAAGGCAAAATTCTAACATCAGCACCTTCTTCCTCAGCTCCTGATCAATTCTCCTTTGATTCTCCACCTGTTCCAGAAAAATACAAGCTTTACTCATAAAACTCAGAAGGAATCGCAGAAAAAAGAAGAAGCTAAATCATGTGTTGTTACCTGATCTTCTAATTCCTTTGTCTTAAACCTCCTAGTCTTGCTATTCCACCATCTCTAGTCGTCAAAAGTTTGTTGATTCTTTCCTTTGTAGAATCTTCATCTAGCACTTTTGACAACTCAAAATATCCTTTGTCCTAACCACTAATACAGCCCGCATAATGTCACCTTCAACTTTCAAAATCTCATCTCTTAGTTGCTTATGTGAAGATTCTCTAGCTAAGAGCTCCTTTCGTAAGTTCTATAGCTGCTCGCCGACTAGTTACTTGGTCCTCATGCTATTTCAAGGAATCAGTTCTCTCATGCAGTTGTTTCAAAAGCACTCTACAATGACACTGAGCTGATTCAGCCGACAAAGCGCTTGCCTCTGCAGTTGCTTGTGTTGCTGCAAGCTGTGACTTGTTATCATCTAATTCCTTCACATACTACACAAACAAAACCCAAGAAAGCAGAAAAGTTTATTTAAGTTTCACCGGTAAAGAACATGAGATCTACTGAATTTTGACAGATTTAAGACCCTAGTCAGATTCACAGAACAAGGGAGGACCAGCAATTTTCAAAGAGAGATAAATGGGCTGATGGAGTAAACAATCAAAATCAAGTTGATTCTATAACAAATCTATGTGTTCAAGCAGGATCAAGCAAATTAGAGAAACTGGACAATACAAAAAAATATGAAAAAACAATCATGTTTGAAATCCAGGACATATAGAAGAACGATTTCACGAAGCTCAATTACATTGAGAAAACTCAAAAAATTCGTAACAAGATTTGTGTGCCTCCACTAAAAATGACGAGCTTTAAGCTAGGGTAATCGAGGAGTTGCTGGTTAGGAAGACCCTGCAAAAAGAAAATATCCACAACGAAATTAGAAAAGAAGAATAAGTTTGGATGCAAACGAGAGAAAGAGCGAAATAAGGCGATGTGAGTGAGAAGCGAATCAGAGCGGCGAGAGCGAATCGAAGTTAGTTCCCGTCGATGTATAGATTCAAATCGCCGCCACGAGAACCTTCAATTTCCGCCATCAACGGAGCATGTGAGAAGCGGTGAGTATTTCCGGTGAAACTTAGCTTTGCCGTCTTCATCGTTAAAGGAGGCTGAGAGGGATCAATGGCTGAAATATCCCTCTCGCAGAAAAATAACTCTCGGATGTCCCCCATCTGAAATAGAATATCGATGACATTTATTTTAAATCAGAAAAATGGTAAATGACATTTTTGTCTAGCGAAACCCATCAGAATTACAATCCTAACTGGGTAGTATCCATTATATCCGGATGGATAGAATTTTTTACCCGATCCGACCCCCCTTTTCATACTTTCGTACAAGTTTACAATTAATTTCATTCCAAGTGTTTTCAAAAACCTTTCAGCTTCTTCTCTATCTCGCGATCGGAAACACTGAGCAGAACCGAAGCCCTATCGAAGTGAAGGTCATCTTCTTCAATTTAAAAGGTATGTGTTCCGGCATATCCCTAATTCATTGTGTCTAATAACGATTAGCGAGAATGTAAAACATTGAATCGACCTCTTGAACAAACCCTAATCCATACTGTTCAACTGTTGTAGATAAAAAAATCGAGAAAAATGGCTGATGATACCAGTGCCGGCGTAAGCGAAGGGAGAAATGAAGCGGAGAAACCATCGACGGAGAAGGCAGCAGCAGCCGAACTTTGACGGCCCACTTGAATCCGGATGACAACGCGCCGGTAAGTCTTTGAGTAGTTTTTCAATTCGGATGTAGAACTGAATAGACTTAGTTTACACTAAGAAATAAATATGTAATAGTTGGTAAAACTAGGAAACATTGTTTGAATTTGGAACACTCGGGAATACTAGGTATGACAGTTATGAAATTAGAAACAAAAAAGTAGGACCTTGTTTGAATATTGTATTTGTTTTGTAGGACCTTGCGAGGGAATGTGAAGCAATGCAACCATGGGATATGTACTTCTGTGAATCTGAGTACGGAAAGCAAATAAATCTTTCGACTCGGTGCTTTATTTTCAAAGCCGTGGCTACATTGAAAGGACTAAAGGACAATGCTTTTGAGATGGATTGGTTTAGTAATCACAATCAATTTAATCACTTCTTCCACATGGAGGAGGAGGAGAGGTACCACAAGGTGATGGGGATGTGGATGGTCCTTCTGAGGACGGTAGTGACCGAGAAGAAGAAAGAAGCGTGGTTCTGTGTCAACGGTGTGCCGATCCGATATTCCATCAGGGAACACGCAAGGATATCAGGATTGAGTTGCAAGAATTATCCGAGAAAGTATAAACAGATGGGCGGGTTAAAGTTTGCTGACAAATATTTTCCCAAAGACAAAGTCCCAAAGATTACTCTCGAAGTTGTGGAGGCAAAGCTGCTGAAGATGAAACCGTGTGGAGGACGGTTGCAAATGAGTGTGCTGTACTTCTTATCTAGCTTAGCGTGCTGTTAGGGAAGTGTAGGTCAGGAAAAGGAGCAGCCCATGTGGAGGAGTTCTTAGTAAGAGCGGTTGATGATCTGTAGATGTGCAAGACGTTTCCATGGGGGAGGCTCACATTTGATGCAAATATGACGGATATATGGCGTTGTATGAAGAATTTCAGAGGTGTCGTTGACAAAGCAGGCTTTGTGTTTCCGAGTTTCTGTACATCTTTGGAGGTAAAAAATTATTTTGTTGTTAAATATGATATTTTATTGACTTAGTTTAACTGATTAGTTAATATAATGATGTGTTGTAATTGCAGCTTTTAGCGTTTGAGGCGATTCCGGCGCTGAAGGAAAACTTTCGAAAATCATCTGATGACTTCGAGAGTACATGTCCCAGGATGTGCAAGACGAAGTATAGAGACTGTAGTATGACAGGATTTCCTCTGTCGGAAATAAATGAACAACTTGGAGATACTCAGGTAAAAATTATCCATTTAATATAAGGTAGTTATCATGTTAAATCATGTTAATATTTGTTCGTATTATTAGGAAATCGAAAGTATTCTGATGGCATCTGATGAGGAGAATTCCCTTCTTGCGGAAATAATGGAAGAAGAAGATGACCGTGATGAGGATGATCCCATTGTTGATGGCTGGACGGAAAGGATTATCAATGAAGGAAAGAAGGTGTTTTTTGAAGACTTGTTCCTTTCCGATGTGGGTGCTCGCGAAATTTTTGGAAATGAAGAGTAGGAGAAAGGGGAGGAGGATGATGACGAGGAGGACGTGGGAGAGGTCAATGCTGCCATGCCCAGTGAGGATGCGGGTTCAGGCATGGCTGACCTCGTGGAGAGATTGGTAGCCATGGAAGATGGGTTCAAGGAACTGAATGAAAAGGTTGAAAAAGGTTTTGAAGAATTGAAAGAAAGGTTGCAATCAGTTGAAGCTTACGTGAGGGAGCAGTTAGAGGCAAGGAGGCACTTCGATGAGATGGATGCAACTTTCGCCACCGTAAACCTTGGTGGACAAAAGGTAAACTCTAGACTTTAACTCGGTGTGTAAGTCTGCTTTCGTATGTGTGACAACTAGTATCCCTTGGTAACATTAGGATAAGAACGATGTTGATGGTCGTGAGGAGCCGCATGATAAGGAGCCGCATGATAAGGAGCCGCATGATAAGGAGCCGCATGTTGAGGAGCCGCATGCTGAGGAGCCGCATGTTGAGGAGAAGGAAGGTGTGGAAGAAAGAGAGAATGAAGGTGGCGAAGATGGAGACAAGGGTGGTGGGGTCGATGGAGAGAAGGAAGGGGAAAAGGAAGGTGAGATGGTAGGTGAGAACGGATCTGATAAGGAAGGAGAGAAAGAAGGTGAGAAGGTGAGGCTGAAGAGGACTAAGAGGCCGGCTAGTAGGAAACGCAAGGTTAGAAATTTTGTTAGTGTCATTACTCTAGTTGGAAATTTATAAACGATGGCCATTTTTGGATTTCAGGGAGAAGATGAGGTGAAGCAAGCGAGTGTCGGTAAGAAGACAAAGAAGAAGGAAGAAGACCCAGTGAGGGAGAAGCCAAACACGAGGCTTAGGAGGAAGAAGCAACCATAAGGATGGTTGCACTTTTGTTCTACTTTTGTAACACCGGTTTTTCTCGGTATGATTGTGTTGTTCAACTTTCGTGTGACACTCGGAAACACCAGTATTTTTAGGGAAAACTATGTTCTACTAATGTTGGTAACATTTGGTATTTTTAAGAAAAATTGTCTTTGTAAATTTGTAGTTCCAACGACACAAATCGAGAAAATCATAGGTTCGAGTAAACCGTCATTAAACCGAATAAAGACCAAATTCCTTATCGACCCAAATTAGACCCGAGTACAAATTAGATCAAATTTCCCCAAATCGATCGATTTCATGGTGAAAGAGAAGATGTGTGTTAACTGTGGTTGTTGGAATTATGGTGAAAGAGAAGAGAGTTTGAGCAATGGTGAGTGATGAATAATGGCAATGATTTTGTGTAGTTCTGAAGTGTTTAGCTTTTGGTCTTAACTATGACGATCTATGTATGATAAGGGCGTATGATAATCGGTTTAAGCTTTGTATCATCTGTTCAAACAAGCTTTGTTTCTTTGGTTTTGACTAGAAGTAATTTAAAAGAAACTCCAACTTAACTGAACATAAACATAAATAGATTAATAGGGGAGGAAATAGAAATACTGAGTTTGACAACGTGAACTTAACAGAAACGGATACCCAACAGAAACCGATTACATTAACGAAGAACCATAAACAATAACGGGACCAATAAAACATTGACGGAGTAGAGCATATTAAGCATTGGCACGATCCGCAACCATCTTCTTCAGCTCGGCTATTTCCGCACGCATTTCTGAAATCGTCTTGCTCTGGTCTTCAAGTTCCATTCCAAGCTTCCGAATCTCTTCCTCCACTCCAAAAACCCAAGGCTGACGAAAGTGGAGTCCATCATCTTACCACAAAAACGAGCAACACATCAATAGTGATACCGAGTATTTCCAGTATGACAAACATAAATAGTGATACCGAGTATTTCCAGTGGAGTAACAGATAAATAGTGATATCGAGTATTTCAAGTGTTACAACCACAAAAAACCCAGAGAAAAACCCAGAGATTATACCTCTTGCCCATGATTGACACGATCATTGAAAAACCCAGAGATTATACCTCAAATTTGGTGCAGGTCCAGTATCTGCTGCCTGGGCGTGTATCGAAATCGTGCTTATATTTGGGAGAGGGAGATACATCTTGCTTCATCCACCCACCACATGGGCATATTGTCAGAATCCCAAATTGGGCATCGGCAACGTATTCAGCCATCTTCGCATGCTCCAAGTGCTTCCTTGTTTCCCTTCGGTCCGAGGATGAGTCGGAGCTATCACCCGAAGACATTTGAGAGCGTTCCGCAAAACAAAGATGGAAGGGGAAAGGATGCGATAAGGAGAGAGGAGATAGATAAAGGAGATGATGAGATAAGGAGAGAGGAGAGATCGATTTATGTGAATTCCTTCTAAAATGTTGTTAAAATTATAAATTTTGAAAATTTTGGATTTTTCAAAATTTTGAAAATATTCAAATTTCCCCCCGAAAATTTTGGTAAAACCGCCAATTTTTTACTTGTAAAACCGTCAATTTGTGACATGTGCGCCGTCATTTGTGACATGTGCGCCGTCAATTTGTGACATGTGAGCCGTCATTGTACACATAGTTTTTCTTAGTTTCCGAGTGTTACTCTCTTGATAACAGTTGTACATTTTCTGGTTTTTGCATTTCTCCAGTTTTACGTGATCAAATGTATATTTTTTTAGTATTACCAATATTGTTAGGTGTGTAAAGTATGTAACTAATGTTTATACGCATTAATATATCGTAGAACACATCGTATGTAACTTTTGATTTTCACTACGGGTACCCAAGACAAAGAAGTCATAAAAGACTATACATATGTGGAGTATATCTTCTAATAACTCTCGACAATTCTATACGTTTTTTATCTTTTCCCATTTTTGAAACTATATGTAACTTTTGTAATTATACTTTATATTTTTCATTCAATTATAGTTGATTCTATGATTTTCAATTATGGTTCAATGTAACCATATCAGTATTACGGTTATGGTGTCAGTATTACACAATGCCACTTTCAGTATTACCAAGTTATTCCTTTGGTCGAGTTTTTGGGTTTGGGTTTCATTTGGGCTTTTCCGACCCCAATTTTATAGGGTATGTGAAAACAATTTGACGGATTTTAAAATAAATTACATAATAACTAAATACGGCTGTCAGTATTACTAAACTGAAATTTAGTATTACAGAGTTATACCAAACGAAAACAACTCAGGTTCACTCGGACCTTGTTCAAACAAAACAAATTCAAAGACCTGGTTCAAACAAAACAAATTCAAAGGGGGCCTGGTTGAAACAAATCAGCCTCATAGACAGCTACGGTTCACTCGGACCTGGCTCAAACAAAACAAATTCAAAGGGAGTTAGGGTTCACTCGGATTATGTTCAAACAAATCAAATTTAAAGGGAGTTAGGGTTCAGTCGGATCTGGTTCTAACCAAGCAGCCAATGTACGTCCATTCACCCTTCTATTACTAGTTTTCCGACGCTTTTCTCCAGCAGAAGGAAACCTCCTCTCTTGCTTCCTTCCTGTTTTTTTGGTGTAGACCGGAGGCAAGATTTTCTTCCCTTTAACTTCTTCAGGAATAACCCATTCAGACATGGGTGGAACTGGGTAAATGGTTCTGTAATATGCCAAAGCCCATAACTCTGTCAAGTAATATTTGGAGCACAAATCGTGAACATGAATATCCCGAGGCCTGTCTTGACGCTTCATATATAACATCACAGCGGCAATTGCATGCACACAAGCATACTTGTCTATATCAAAACACCTGCAAGTGCAAGTTTTCCTTATCAAATCCACCACATAACATTTACTATCATTCCCAGTGACATTGTATTCAAGCGAGAAGCTGTTTAGCTCTACAACAGCTAAATGATGTGCTTCCTTACATCTGATGTGCATTACATTCTCCACAAAAGGCACGAGTTTATGTGCATCTGATCCACCGCAAGCCTCCTTCCTATGGGCGTTAAACCATTAAGAGAATTTTTCAATGATCGTGTCAATCATGGGCAAGAGGGAGTATTTCCTCGCTTTTCTAAAAACCCCATTCATTGACTCTACAGCATTGGACGAGTCTATGTTATACCTTTCGCCTGGAAAGTAACACCTTGCCCATTTTTTAACATCAGCACTATCCTTCACGTATTCCGCAGCAGAAGGATACTTCTCTCCAAATTCACCATAAACACGCAGGAACTCAACCTCAGAATAGATCTTAGCGCACTCCCTGAATTTAGCTGCAACTATGTCTTTGTTGACGTTAGCGACTTTTGATCTCACATTCTGGGACAAATGCCATAGACAATACCCGTGATAAGAATTCGGATACACATCCCGAACCGCTTTAATGAGGCTTACATTCCTGTACGTAGTAAATACCAATTCAGGAGAGTCCGGGATAACAGTTTTCAGCTCATTGAAAAACCAATTCCAACTTGCCTCCTTCTCACCGTCAAGAACACCAAACGCAATCGGATAATGGTGATGATTGGGATCCTGCGCTGTCGCAAAAATTAACACACCACCATGTACAGTCGTCAAAAACGTCGCATCAACAATTAAAACTTTCCTCATCGACTTGAACCCTTCCACGCTAGCTCCCAAAGCGACAAAAAAGTACTTGAACCTACTCTCTTGATCCACCACGACGCTTGTCTTTGTTCCATGGTTCACCTTCTCTAACATGTGCAAATAACAATACAGCATCTTATAATTTTCATCAGGACACCCACGAACATCTATAACAGCTTGTTTTTTTCCTCTTAGTGCTGTAGAGTAGGACACTTTCAGTCCAAGTCTTCCTTGAACCAGACTCATGATACTTTTAGGAGTTGGGGTGGCAAAATTTCCAGGATAATCTTCATGCAGAACACTTGCAATAAGTCGTGGTGTGTCTTTCCTTCTATAGCTGCTCGTAGTAGCGGTAGCCCGCGAACATGTATGCATCCTTCTGTATTTTTTAACACCCCACATACGTGAACCTGCGATCGTTGAGACTCTTAAAAACCAATTACAATCAGCTTGACGGCATCTTAACACTAAGCGACACAGATCGGATTTCACAAGCCAAATCCGAAAACAATTCTGGAATGAAGCTCTATCAACCAAGTTTTGCACAACCTGCCTACTTTCGAATTCTTGACCTATCTCAAAACCAAGACCATCTTCCCATTCACCTATAAACTCACTACCTGTAAGAATAGGCTCTTGTACCTCAGTTTCTTCTACACCAGGCTCTTGTACCTCAGGTTCTTCTTCAACAGCCTCTTGTACCTCAGGTTCTTCTTCAACAGCCTCTTGTACCTCAGGTTCTTCTTCAACAGCCTCTTGTACCTCATGTTCTTCTTCACCAGGCCCATGTACCTCACGTTCTTCTTCACCAGGCTCATGTACATCACGTTCTTCTTCAGCCGCTGCTCTGTCTACGTAGACAATCATCGCCCCATCATTAACTACATGTTCTGCATTCATACAGCTATAATTGACACCAACTGAACTTTCACAACCCGCTCTAGACAGTCGCTCCCCACATTCATCAATTTCCAAATCTTTGATTAACTCTACATGTAAAACACTTCTACATAGATCTTTATCTATGGAAGTTAGATACACATAAACATCTTCGTCATCAGCAATAACTGAGTGACGAAGAGGTCTCACTACCAGCGGAATGTAGCTCAATTTAAATTTCGCTTTACCTTCAGTCCACCCGATCTTTCTGCATATCCTACCTACTAAAACCAAGTAGGTTATCTCCTCAATAGCTTTCCTAAACGATAAACCATATATCTGACCTTCACAATTCCATTTATCATCTCCCTCGACAGTTGAATAACTTCCTCCGTAATCAAAATGTATGTTTACATTACTCATTTTCTCCTGAAGCAACAAAAAAAAAAAAATATCAGCCCTTTTAAAAATATCAGTAACGATAGTTGTCCCCAAAAATACCTAGTTATACTCAGTCGTACCAAGTACTACATTCATATTTCTTCATACTACTTTCGCACTTCCTAGTGCTACCAAGTTATCCAAAATGTACATAGTTCTACTCAGTTCTCCCCAGTAGTCTATTCTTATTTCGTAATACTACATTTCGCAATACAGTTCTACCTAGTTCTCCCCACATTCATACTTCTACTGAGTTCTACCCAGTACTACATTCTTATTCCGTAATAATAGTTCTACCTAGTTTTACCTAGTCCTTACGACCACACTCTATACAATCATTCATTCCTAAACATTCACCCAGCATTCATGATTTTTAACCGAATCTGCTTACCAAATGCATAAAATAGCAACAAAATCAATTTATAACTCAATGTTCACCTAAATCGATATGCATTACATCGAATACGAACGAACCTTTTAATAGATTGGAGATCCGGCGAAATGCCAATGCCGTGGAGGAGGAAATGTCAGTCCAAGCTTTGTGAATGGACTAAAATGGGGGTTCAATCGAGGAGGACGACGAAATCGAGGGTTCAAACAAAGAGGACGAAGAGGGAGGCGAGGCTCGGATCTGAGTGAGTGAAGAGAGAGAAAGTATCGTGAAGAGAGAGAGAGTGGGATTACAGCGGAGCGGAGGGTGCAGGATGATAGGATGCGCGGGACCCGATACAAGGATCCGATCCGATCCAAGTCGGATGGATATCCGATTTTGGGAGAAGGAAGGGGAAGGGCATCGATTTGAATTATTTTCGTTGATTTCATTAAGGGCAAAACGGACTTTGCACCACCCATAGGGACATTCAGATTAATGAGGGATATCATTGATTTGTTTTTCATCCATAAGGATATATGAGATGATCATCCGATTTCCGGCTGAGAGAGAAGAGAAGCGGGACAAGGAAGAGAAGACGAGGAAGAGAAGTGAAACGAGGAAGGAAGGAGTGGGATTTGGCCACGTCATCAATCCTAGTGAACTCTACTCATTGGCTCTTCACTTTTATTTAGTTTTTTAATGAATACTCCCTCTGTCCCATTTTAATTGATGTTCTAGATAAAAGCACACATATTAAGAAAAGTAATTCACATTTAAAAATACTCCCTCTGTCCCATTTTAATTGATGTTCAAGAGATTTTTTTTTGTCCCAATTTATTTGGTTTTCTCATAAATCTATGCAAATTTTCATTTTATTTTAATCTAACTTTGATTAAAAAATATTACTATTTGAGTTTCCCAAGAATACTTCCACTTTTACTTCTTTGCCTTCCACTTTTAAATGATATTTTTAAATTTGAATTACTTTTCTTAATATGTGTGCTTTTATCTAGAACATCAATTAAAATGGGACAAAGGGAGTATCATTTTTTAGTTGAAGAAAAAGAGGTAAAAGTGAAAGTATTCTTGGGAAACTCAAAAGTAATATTTTTTTAATCAAAGTTAGATTAAAATAAAATGAAAATTTGCATACATATATGAGAAAATCAAATAAATTGGAACAAAACAAAATCTCTTGAACATCAATTAAAATGGGACAGAAGGAGTAATATTTTATATTTTGGAGTTTATGAGTTATTTATTTTTTCAACTAACTTAAATGTTGTACTTAAATTTTTGTATGGGATTTAAAATTATAGATTTTCTATTTATTGTAAGAATAATAATAATTTATATTATTAGTATTTATAGTTTATTACATGTATTGTTCAATTTTATTTTCCAAATTGATAAATAGAAAAAGAATATCTACGTCCATATACCCTAAATCAAACACTTGTTAATCTATTAAAAATTATAAACCATAAAAAACCATGAAAACGAAAAATCTATTACAAAGATTGAAGTACATAGAATATAAATTTATACATGAATTTCAGAACAACATGCTTATAAAAAGATTGATTAAAAACTCTATTTTATTTAATTTTCATAATAGAAAAAAAGACAACAAACTTCTAACAAATATGTTGTTGGTAATTTTCGACAATAATAATAATTGTCAGTAATTTCTGACGATATTAATTTCGTTGGAAATTTCCTACGATTTTCCTACTACGTATGTGACGAGATTCTGATTATTCAAATTTGTTGGACCTTTGTGACGTGTTTCAAAAAAACTAAATTTAGATAGAATTTTGTGAGATACTTGTTTGCGAGAACGTTTTGTTGGAAATTCTAATGTTTTCTTGTAGTGTTGATGAGTAACGTTTCATTGTTAATCGTAAATGAGAATGACATCATGATTATAAATTTGGTATCTTGTGATAAAAATTATTAGAATTTTTATGAGTTTTGTCATGAAAAATTGGAAATCATCTTGAATAACATGAATTTATGGCATTAAAGTTTTCTATCAAAATTTTGGAGAGCACCGCAAAATTATTGTACATGGATGAAAATTCAAGATGATTAAATGTTTGAAGAAATGACGGCTCGATGCGGCAGAGAACAGCCAGCAAGGGCACAAGTGACCACATACCAATGAGAGGATCGGTAAATGCCGGAAAAAAGTGTTGTCTCTTGACTGCTTCAAGTTGGCTTGCACAGGTCTTGTTGACTTCGGTGAAGATGTAAAGAAAAAGTTCATCCACTAAATCCATAACCTTGCAAAGAGTGAAATAAGTATTGTTATCAGAAAAAGATTTCAAATGTTGTGAAATAAATATTGTTATAGCTGCAACTCAAAATCAATTTTACCTCATTGGTGGTTCTTGAGCTTCATCTCAACATTGAGACGCACAAACTCAGTGAAATGACGGTTTGTGGAGGAACTTTCAGCTCGAAAATAGGTGTCGATGTCAAACACCTATGTGAATCCGATGGAAATGGACATCTGCTTCTGTAACTGAGCAGATTGAGCTAGTGATGCCTTTCTTTTCAAAGAAGTTCAGGCAGAAAACCGATGCTCCACCGTCACTCTTTCCAGCCAGCAGTTTTGAAGTGTGGATGGAATCAAAATCTCTTTCAACAAGAAATTTTCTGAAAAACTACATGTAAGGAGGGAAAACACAGGTTAGAAAATGCATATAACAAGTCCAATAAAAACGGATATAAAGAATAATTTTTTTTTTGAATGACATCGTGATTATAAATTTGGTATCTTGTGATAAAAATTATTAGAATTTTATGAATTTTGTCATGAAAATTTGAAAATCGTCTTGAATAACATGAATTTATGGTATTGAAGTAAAAAATTCTATCAAAATTTTGCAGCGCAATTATTGTACATGGATGAAAATTCAAAATAATTAAGTGTTTGAAGAAATGATGGCTCGATGCGGCAGAGAACAGCCAGCAAAGGCACATATGACCACATACCGATGAGAGGATCGATAAACGCCGGAAAAAAATTCTCGCCATATAAAGCCACCAAATTATTTGCATGAAGTCCCTTGTGGAAGAGAAAGTGTTAGTCAAAATTTGGGCCCAAAACATTCATTCCCGCAAATCCTAATTAAATCTCCCTTCATCCTCAATCTTGATTTGCTTCCCAGTAATCAGCACCCTTCTGTTGATTTATACTAAACACCATAAAACCCTAATTTGTAAACGAAAAGGAAATCTAAAAGAAATTTACACAACTTTATGGAACCAGAAAAAACAATAATGAAATTGAAAATAAGCTAGGTATTTTTTCCTTAAATAATAAAATAGGTTAAATAAAGTTTTGTATTATTAATTTTTATTCTTTGTATTAAAAAAATATCTACTTATTTTCATTTATTTTGTCTATATAATTAATAAAATTTTAAAAATCATCATTTACTATTTTTCGTAAGCATACATTGAATAAAATTATTTTTATATATAAATATTTTTTTTGTTTTTGTATTTATGGTTTCTTACTTTTAATATTGAAAGTAGAGTCAATCAATACTATTTTTCGCTATCAAAAAGATAAATTGATCTTTGTCAGTAACAAAAAGAATAATATGACGAATAAATCAGAAGCTAAATTTCATTTTGGTATGGAAAATATTTATATATGTGAAATTTATATTTTTATATTTTTATATTTTTAAGATAAATAGTAAAAAAATTAATAAAATCATTTATTCAACTTTTTTTATTGGCGATAACACGATATCAAGCTGGAAACGTAAAAGAATGTATGAATAAAAAGTGTCAAAATTTGTTCTCCGAGTCTTTGAATCTCATTGACGTACTCAAAGAGAAAAACTACTTGAACTAACTGAACCAATTTAGGATTCATATAAAAAAATTATTCAATATATTATTATTATTATTTAATTATACAATCATTTGCATCCTATTTTTGTATTAGAGATTATATAATCATTTGCACCCTAAGAACTCTTTTGTATTAGATGATATAATCATTTGCATGCTAAGAACTTTTTCAAGTATACAAACTTTTTGTATTAGATGATATATGTCTTGAGTTCTGAAGTGAAAAGCTTATTCTTATATATATCAAAATCAGTAAAACACAAGGATATATCAAAATACAAACACATAGTAAAACATAATTAACTCTCATGTTGTTACAAATATGTATAGCTTTGTTGCTTTGTGCTAAAGTTGAGATGATCCTGAAAGACACTCTATCTCTACTTCCAATGACTTATACAGATGCCAAGCTGTTTCGTTACTCAGTATCTTCGCTCCTTTATCTTCTTAAACATCTTTTTCCCTGTCCGAGCTAGCATTATTATCCTTGTCAGAAATGGAAGTTTCTCGCTTTATTCATCCACTTCACCCGAATATGCGTATATGTCCAATGTCCATCATTAGTTTCACGTTACCATTTTGAATAAATAATTTGAACCACAATCATGTAAGCAAGATTATTCAGAAGACAGGCTAGCACGAGCAGCTCGTATCAAAGAACTAATGAGCCCTGTGCTATATTAAAAATAATTACCAAAACTGGATCCTATTTTATACTAAAAAATTTCACAATTTAGAATCTAAAAATAGTAAAGAAAACTCGAAAAAAGAGGTGGGGCTTTATGCATTTGCACTCTCGGCACATGCTTAGAACCGGGCCTGAACCCGAGTTATTCAGCTTGAATGATTTAGAACCGGGCCTGAACACGAGTTATTCAGCTTGAATGATTTCTATTCTAGTATAAGTAACTCTCAGCCCGCAAAACCAAGCCTTCTTTAGACAGGTATCAAAACTTTTAAGTTGGTGTAACATGCCTTTGAGAGTTCTTCGACGGGTCCGAAACCACTGGCGAGCCATCTGCAGAAGCTAAGTCATTTGGTTAAAGAGCTTGCTGCAAAAAGCCTAATTAAGAAGCAAGCAAGGCGAGCTCAAGAAAATTTTCTTTTTTCTTGCATGTATCCAAAATGTATCACTAATTTAAGTTTTATTCACTACTATTTATTGTCTCTCTTTTAAATTCTTTTATAAAAAGTCTTATTCGATCGTAAACGCTTCTCGTGTCTACGTTTTTAATTCTCTCTCTCTTTCATCTCGTCTCTACCATCTTCTCTCTCTTGTAATTTCCTAAACAATGATACCATTTCTAATAATAAGTTTTTCTTTACACTTTGTATTAGTATCTATGTAGCACGGAAGCTTCTCTCGAGGTCCGCTTCCCGCTTCGGAATCGGAATCGGAATCGGAAGCTTTCAGAAGCTTTCGGAATCTCGCTTCCATAACGATTTCAAAAATATCTTTTTTAAACACGTTGGAAGCTTGTGTTTCCGTTTTGGAAGCTTATGCTTCCATATTAAAAATATATGTATACAATATATTTCATCTTTATCTATAAAAAATATTGTTTGAAATTATTATTTTAATCAAGATGAGATATCATAAGTGATAAATTGATAATATTAATAAGATTATCTTGAAAAAGTTGAGTTGTATAATTTTTATTTCGATAACAAAAAAAATTAAATGATTTTATTTGATAAAATTAAAAAAATTGAGAATAAAAATAATGTTTTAATCTTCTATTTTGATTAAGTTGAATTATGTAAAATATACTAATTAAATTTGAATTGTTTATAATTATTTATTAATGTAATATAATGTTTAGCTTTATATATATATATATATATATATATATATATATATATATATATATATATATGCATACGATTCCAACACGTACCCGCTTCCTAATTTTTTTTTAAAAACCGTTTCCGCGTTTTCAAACGTTTCCGCTTCCGCGTACCCGCTTCTGATTCCATGCAGCTTAGATTAGTATTATGGATGGTTTAACAGCTTTTATTTATATATATATATATAAGTTTTTGTGAGGCTGTAAAAACAAATAGATGATGCAAAAGCTTATTCAGTTTTATTTTAATGAAGTTAGTAGTTACCTAATTCTGTAGTCTCTAGTTTAGATTATAAAGTGTCAAGTTAGGTTCTTTGAATTTTGGCATTTGGTATGGTTGTTTAGTTTCTGGTTCTCTTAATTTATCTGAAGTATTTGTTTGTTAACTTAATTTCTGGCTTGGGAGACTCATTCGCTCTTGGATGAAAGAAAATATCAACAAATAAGAATTGTATGTTTTTTTACATTTGGACATCTTAAATTATTTTTGAGGGTGTTTAAGAGATGATAGTTGAGATCAAGGTTCGAGTTCATTCGTGTTGATTTTAGTTTCAGTTAGTATCTTCTTACTTAAAATTGAAAACTCGAAAAATCCGTTTTGAATGACTAAAACAAGTGTCCTAATTAAATTAAATCCCAAGCGATGCGTTTAATTGGCTGGTTTTGTGGACCCCATGCGTAATTAAACAAGCTTAATGATAGTGAGAGAGTTCCTGTTCGGGCGGGTGAACCGTTAAAGCACGATGTCTTGTTTTAAGTACACAACAGTCCAACTGTAAACGGACAATAGTTAGTCCACACGGTGACACGTGACGTCTTATTATAGGTCAATACCATTAACTTGCAACTTGCTTGCGAGTGTATCACAACGTTTTTTTGTTTGTTTCAGTACTCAAAAATGTGGAAGGTCATGTAGTAGGCTAGTGGTCTAAGTTAAACCACCTTGACCAGACACTTTGGCACCTGATGTTCAATCTTCATCTGTTCTATAATGAGATAATGTGTATAAGTTTCTAACTTTATAAGTAGGTCTAGAAGTTTTAAAAAAAAAGTAGGTCTAGAAAAAAACAAGAAAAAAGAAAGAAGATATGACACATATTTATGAATATTGGAAATGGATAGACATGTATGTATTTTCTCTGCTGTGAGTTATATATAATTCAGTAAACAAATATCAACAATCTTTCTACAGGAATTATTAATCAATAAATCTAGGTGACATAAGTATTGCATTAAATAATTGCATATAGTGATTTAAAAAATAATTAACAACCACCTTCCTACCATTAAATTCTTGTTAGCTTTATCTTTAAATTAATTAGTTTTCACTATAATTAAATTTTTATTTTATTTTGTTGGAATATAATTAACAAATATTTCTAAATTACTTGAGTGGTCATGGTTTTATGCAAAACACTAGCAGAGATTATAATCAATTATTTTAAAATCATAATTTTAAAGAGAATATTCCATTATGATAATATATCTATATATATATATATTTAACAAACATTATCTAACATTATAAGAAAACAATTAACATTTTACTATTATTAGATGGTTTAAAACTTAAAACTAAGTCACATGTAATCATATTATTGGTTCACTAATATTTTTGACTAAAATTTATATATATCTAAAAGATTAGCTTTCAAGTCACATTTAAGGTATTTTAAAAATTCACATCTAATTAATATGTATTTAGAAATATGTTTAATCAAAAATGATATATTATAATAATGTGATAAGCTAGAGTGTAAAAGGGGAAAGTTAGCAACTTTAAGTAAACGAAGCAATAGAGGGGAAAAAGAATAATTTGATATTTTCCGCTTTGGTAAATTTGGATTTTCCTATTTTACTTATAGAAAAAAAAAAAAGAGATAGCAATATGTATGTTTAATTAACGCTTAACCCCTTTACTCTGGAAGACTTATATGAAAGGGAAAAAAAAAAATTAGAAACAGGGAAGAAATTAAAAGAAAAACGAAAATATAGGGGAAAAAAACACAAAGGACAGATAAAAGAGGAAGAAGATTTATGATTTCTTCAGGGGCAATTTTTTCCCCATATGTGCTTAAATGGCTTTAAGCTTTCTCACATATCCACTCTATAAGATACATAGAGTCCCTTCTCTGAGAATTTTTGTTGTTGTTGTTGTTTGGGAATCTATTTTTTTTTGCATTCACTCTGAGTCACAGAACTCGTCTCCAGCTTGAGCAAGT
Organism: Alliaria petiolata; assembly: GCA_020283515.1. NCBI lineage: Eukaryota > Viridiplantae > Streptophyta > Magnoliopsida > Brassicales > Brassicaceae > Alliaria > Alliaria petiolata. The sequence goes on along the minus strand of JAHZTW010000001.1, from coordinate 439,675,644 downwards.
AAATGATCCTTTGTTGCCGGAGGAATCTCTTTCGCTTAGGGGAAAAGGGTTTCTGATTTGAGAATTCTCCGGTGAAAATGGTACTCTAATCTTTGGGTTTTACCCACCGTTTCAATTCCATTTGGGCGTTTCTTTCGTTTGTTTTACACATTTCGATTTCAAAGTTTTGATTTTGTTTTTTTTTTTTGTTCATTTCGGCAAATGTCTAAACTTTTGTTGGTGCAAGTTGAATGAACTTCTTTTGATATTTTCTTCCAATTTTGTGTTATATTGAGATTTCAATGTATTTTGCTTCTTCTGGGCCTCGTTTAACGGTGCTCTGTTGTTACCTGGAAAAGTGATTGTGCAGTGATGAACATCATCGTGGGAAAGGGGTTTCTGATGTTTAAGGTTTTATCATTTGTTGCTTTGAGGATGATTATTAAATTGTTTTTGGTCAGAATTTTGTTTGTGGGGTCTATAATCTAGCTCTTGGACATTAAGCCTCTAAACTAGACTATTGAATGCTTTTTTTTTTCTTTTCCAATTGTTGGTTCTTCAGGCTTCTTCTGTCGTTAAAGCTGGCTCGTTCGTATGGGTGGAAGATCCGGAGGAGGCATGGATAGATGGTGAAGTTATTGAGGTTAATGGAGAAGAAATAAAGGTCCAATGTACCTCAGGGAAGACGGTATGTATAACGGACTTTAACTATGCTTAAGGATGGAATCTGTATATGTTGATGTGAATGTAATGTAACTCACACTTGTGTCGATTTTTTTCAGGCCCTTGTCAAAGTTTCAAACACGCATCCGAAAGATATGGAAGTTCCACCTTGTGGAGTGGACGATATGACAACGCTAGCATATTTACATGAACCAGGGGTCCTACAAAATTTGAAATCAAGATATTATATAGACGAAATATATGTGAGCTTCCTTTTGTTCGCCCTTTCTGTTTTGTTGGCTCTGTAAGAACATTTGGATTAAAATTCTTCTTCTCTTTCTAGACTTACACAGGAGATATTTTGATTGCGGTGAACCCTTTTAAACAACTAGAGAACCTTTACAATGACCATATGATTGCACACTATAAAGGAGTCCCCTTTGGAGCATTGAGGCCCCATCCGTTTGCAGTTGCGGATGCAGCTTACAGGTAACTGCCATTCAACTTTGAAGTCTCTTTTATTTTTTATCATCTTGTTCAATTTATCATTGATCGTTTCCTGCTTCACACAACATTTTTTCTTGTTTTCTACTGGGTGTAGACAAATGATTAATGAGGGAATTAGTCAATCCATATTGGTAAGTGGTGAAAGTGGAGCAGGGAAGACTGAGACTGCTAAAACGCTTATGAAATATCTGGCGAAAATGGGAGGTCGAGCTGTTTCTGTCAGAAGAACTGTTGAAGATCAAGTTTTGGAGGTAACTGATGACAAATACTTTTTATTATAGACCTTGTGGATTGTGAAATAGAAGTTGGTAAAAGATCATTCTTTGACGTGAATGGTTTATGTTCTTTGTGCAGTCCAACCCTGTTTTAGAAGCATTTGGGAATGCAAAAACCGTCAGGAACAACAATTCAAGGTAAATGTAACACACTCACACACGCACACGGTTCATCAGGTTTTAAAACTGAATAGCCGTTGGCCAAATTTTCATCTATATAATCGTTATCATGTTGCAGTCGATTTGGTAAATTCGTGGAGATTCAGTTCGATCAAAGGGGAAGGATATCTGGAGCTGCTATCAAGACTTATTTGTTAGAGAGATCAAGGGTGTGTCAAGTGTCAGATTCTGAGAGAAACTATCACTGTTTTTACATGCTTTGTGCTGCACCGCCAGAGGTACATATGGCTTGTCTAACATGCCAGAGTTCTTAGATATTCTTCTACCTCGAGGCTTCGGCCATTAATCAGGATACATTATCCACACCCAACTATTATAGATGTTTAGTAGTAAACAGATTCTCTTTTCTCTTCAATCCCTTGTTCCCATTTACTGAAAGTTTATAATTTCATTGAAATTTGCAGTGTTTCCTAAGCCCATATCTCTGAAATTATAGTCCCACTGTTTCTCATTTCACATTTAATTATTTGACAGGACATTAGAAAACTGAAATTAGAGGATCCAACAACATACCGTTATCTCAACCAATCTCGTTGTATTAAGTTAGAGGGGATGGATGATTCGGAGGAGTATACTAAAACCAGAGAAGCAATGGGCATTGTCGGGATAAGCTCAGAGGAGCAGGTAGTTATTTTCCCTTCTCCTAGTAAAAATGGTGATGTATGAGTGTCTTTGATATCACTCTCTTTTCAGGAAGCAATATTCCGAGTTTTGGCGGCTATTCTTCATCTAGGTAACATAGAATTTGCAAACGGGGAAGAAGCAGACTCGTCAGTTCCAAAAGACAAGAAGCCACTGAAGATTGCGGCTGAGCTTTTTATGTGCGTTACTACTAAAGTACTAATTGACTCTATGACTTTGAATGTGAAAAGAAACTATTCTTGACTCTTTGGATTTCGGCAGGTGTGATGAGCAGGCACTGGAAGATTCGCTTTGTAAACGTGTAATGGTGACACCTGAAGAAACAATTTCCAGATGTCTGGATCCTGAATCGGCAGCATTCAGCAGAGACGCCTTGGCAAAATTTGTCTACTCAAGATTGTTTGATTGGTATGTATAGTATTTCCGAGCACATGATTCTCTTTCTTGTTTCCCAAATGTTACTTTCATTACTCTTTGCCAACTTTCCCTATTGCTCTTGTAGGATCGTAGACAAGATCAATAATTCAATTGGGCAAGATCCTGACTCAAAACACATGATCGGAGTGCTGGATATTTATGGATTTGAGAGTTTCAAGACAAACAGGTGCTTAAGCACTATGCCTTATGTTTGATTAAGGCAATGAAACCGGTTTAGTAAATTCTTATGGAACAAAGGCACCATAATGAATCTAATTTTAGGAAGCGATTGATATATTAAAAGTCACTATTCTCCTTAAAAATTCTGGAGTAAATAGAAAATGGGGGATTTTCGATATTTGGAATATTTATTCAAAAGACATCGCTTAGCTCAGAGGTGAAAAGTTTCAAGTGCATGTTGCTTCTGATGCTCACTAATGCATGGGTTTTTGCAGTTTTGAGCAATTTTGCATCAATTTGACCAATGAGAAACTTCAGCACCATTTTAATGAGGTTTGTCTCAAGTCTGCTTTTTTTTAGTTGCCTTTTATTCAGCCTTACTGCTTCTTGATCCATGATACTTTCTCTTGGGCAGCACGTCTTAAAAATGGAACAAGATGAGTACAAGAAAGAAGAAATTGAGTGGAACCACATTGAATTCCCAGATAATCAAAAAGTTTTGGAACTTATTGAGAAGGTAACTAGTTTTGCATGCGAACTCTTTGTGAATAGTTTCCATTTCAACTCAAACTCGCATGTTCATCACTGTTTTCTCACGTTTCAGAAACCTGGTGGTATTATTGCTCTTCTGGACGAGGCTTGGTAAGCCTAAGAGCTTCAATTGCTATTATTCCGCATGTGTTGTCTCTGGTTTGATATTGACGTTTTATACATGTACCTTGCAGCATGTTCCCAAGATCAACACATGAAACATTTTCTCAAAAGCTCTACGGAACATTAGAAAAGAACAAGTACTTCAGCAAGCCAAAATTAGCTCGTACTGACTTCACAGTTTGCCACTATGCTGGCGATGTGAGTACAAACCTGCTTTAGCATTCTGAATTTTCAGTAATGCAATCATGTCTAAAATAGTAGTGGTTTATATAATAAATATATCCTGAAAGTACTGAGTTTTCTTTTCAGGTCACTTATCAGACCGAGCAGTTTCTGGAAAAGAACAAAGATTGTGTTGTTGCTGAGCATCAGGCTCTGCTAGGTGCTTCTAGGTGCACTTTCATTGCAGGTCTATTTCCTCTTCTAATGGAAGATGCTAGCAAACAGTCAAAGTTCTCTTCTGTAGCCTCACAATTTAAGGTGCAGTAAAATGAGGTATTTTTTATGTTCGGTTTCACCGCAGGATTACTGAAGTCATTGTATTACTTTATGCAGCAACAATTGGCATTATTGATTGAACGTCTTAGTACTACTGAGCCTCGCTATATTCGTTGCGTGAAGCCCAATAATCTTCTGAAGCCTTCTATCTTTGAGAATCAAAATGTTCTGCAACAGCTACGTTGTGGGGTGAGATTCACTTACATTTTTGGTTTGTCTGAACTCATTTGCTTGTTATTAGTTCGTGCGAGTTTTAAAATTCTGCGTAAGCATATGTTCAGGGTATGATGGAGGCAATCAGGATTTGTCGTGCTGGATATCCTACACGAAAGCATTTTGATGAATTCCTGGACAGATTTAGTATCCTAGCTTCTGTTACTTTGGATAAGAGGTTTGACTCTCTCAATTCAGAGGTTGAAAGCTTACCTAGATATTGAAAACGTTCTCACTTTTGGCTTGTTCCTACTAGTTCTGATGAGAAAGCAGCCTGCAAGAAACTTCTGGAGGCAGTTGGACTCAAAGGATAACAGGTACTCGTTTTGTGTGCGTCATGATCTGAATACTTTTCTGGGCAGGCGAGGTTGGGAACTTTGATCAATGCTTGTCCTGTTTTTGTGGGGGAGCTTAACGTTCTTATTTTTGCAGATTGGAAAGACGAAGGTTCTCCTCATGGCTGGGCAGATGGCTGAATTAGATGCTCGGAGGACTGAGGTCTTAGGAAGAGCAGCCAGAATTATACAGTGGAAATTCCGCTCCTACCTTCTCCTCAACGCTGCAATAAATATGCAGGCTGTGTGCAGAGGTATCTAAAAGCTGTAGAGAATATTAGCTAGCTTAACTGTTCAGACAGTAGAGAATAGATGTGACTGTTTCATTTATCATTTGCTTTGTTATCCATCATTTACAGGTCAACTTGCTCGGCATAGATTTGGGGACTTGCGCAGAAAAGAAGCTGCTGCTTTGAAGATCCAGAGAGCTTTTCGAATCTACCTTGATAGGAGGTCTTACACAGAAGCTGTTGTTACAGTTCAGTCAGGTTTGCGTGGTATGGCTGCTCGAGATGTACTGCGAAGGAAGACCAAGGCCACAATTGTGTTTCAGGTGACGAAATCTTTTTTAATGGGAAAAAAACCATGTCTCTTTTCTTTTTCTTTCTTTGAGCTTTGCAGGCTTTCAGCATTCCTCCAAATTTACTTCTAGACTCTGATTTTAACTTTTCATTGCGTATACCAGATCCATTGCCGTAGATTCCTGGCTGAGTCGCACTACAGGAAGCTGAAGAAAGCAGCGATTACAACACAAAGTGCATGGAGAGCGAGGCTAGCCCGTAAAGAACTGCGAAAGCTTAAGATGGTGAGATTTTCTACCTCTCGCTTCTCTCTGTCTCTCTTACGTTTCAGTTCTAAGCATTTCACATGGAAATTGTCACACCTCAGATAACATTTGGTTTGTGATGAGGTTAAACAATGGGAGATGAGTTTGGAAATTGCCCTTTCATTTGATTGTCTTGAACATTGAGGCAGAACATGCATCAATGATACCTTAATATTTCCTGCAGGCTGCAAAGGAAACTGGAGCCCTTCAGGCTGCCAAGAGTAAGCTTGAGAAGCAAGTGGAAGATCTCACATGGAGACTGCAGCTAGAGAAATGCAAGAGGGTCTGATAAAACACCTGCCCTTTCTCTTTTTCGGTTTTCTACCCATTTTTGAAAGTTTTCTTTCTGAAAACCTTTCTCTGGGTGCTGATTTACACATCCTTCATCTGTTATTGTGGCTTTGACGTTGCAGGTGGACGTGGAAGAAAGTAAAACACAAGAAAATGCAAAACTGCAATTAGCATTGGAGGAAATACAAGTCCAGTTCAAGGAAACCAAAGCGTCTCTCTTAAAGGAAGTGGAAGCTGCGAAAAAGACTGCAGAAATTGTTCCTGTAGGAAAGGAGGTTCCTATTGTTGACACCGAGCTAGTGGAGAAACTCAGGAATGAAAATGAAAACCTCAAGGTAGGGAGTTTGCTCTATTCTATTCTATTTTTTTTTATTTTTTAACAAAGGATTTCGAAGCTGTAGAAAACAAAGCAATATTTGCAAATCCATTTCTCTTTCATATGCAGTCCATGGTAAGTTCGCTGGAGGACAAGATTGATGAAACCGAGAAAAAATTCAAGGAGACAAGCAAAATTAGTGAAGAGAGGCTGAAGCAGGCTTTAGAAGCTGAAAAGAAATTTGTTAATTTGAAGACCGCCATGCACAAGTATTCACTATTGGTCTAGTAGCTATTGAATTTCCACAGAGATTTTAAGTATTTCATAACTCACTGACAGTCAACATATGCGCTTTTTCTTCATTTGCAGACTCGAAGAGACATTAGAGGATGTGAAATATGAAAATCAACTTTTGAAGCAATCATTCTTAAGCACACCTGTTAAGACAGCACCAGGACGTTTCCCTTATACTCCAGTAAAGGTATATATATCCAGTGAAATATTTTTGGATGACTACATCTGACTCTCTTAATCATATTAATTACAATATTGCTCTTGTTCGCGCAGAGCCCTCAAAATGGCAACCATCCTAGCAAAGAAAATCAACTCAATGTAAATTATGTCTTTGCCTTGTCGTCCACTTTTATCTGAAAGTCTACTCCATCTGTTTGTTTATCCTTCAAATCAGCTCAATGTAAATTATGTCTCTGCAGGGAGCTGAGTTTACAACACCGCCAAGGATACAAGAATCAGGATCTGACACTAAGTCAAGGGGATCCCCTGTTGATCCTCAACATGTATTTTGTTTAGTTAAATTACTCGGTTATGTGCTTCCAATCATTAATATGTCCCCCCTCTTTGGTTGAAGAGAGATTTTCTCTTTTTCTTGGTACAGGAGGATGTGGATGCCCTTATCAACTGTGTCGCAAAGAATGTTGGATTCAGCCAGGGGAAGCCTGTAGCGGCCTTTACCATCTACAAATGTCTTCTTCATTGGAAATCCTTTGAAGCAGAAAGAACTAATTTGTTTGACCGTCTTGTTCAAATGATTGGTTCTGCTATCAAGGTACTAAAATGTTGTCAACTTCCGTAAACATCTGTTTCTTTTGTTTTGTTTATTTATCAGAGTTGAATGATCAATATGATGCTTACTAACAGAAGGAAGATGACAACGCTAATTTGGCATATTGGCTATCCAATACTTCGACTTTATTGTTCATGCTTCAACAAAGTATGAAATCTGGTGGAACCGGGGCCACTCCTCTTCGAAAGTCACCTTCCTTGGTCCGATGGATGACCAAGGTATGTGTTGATGAGTTTCTTCTGCTCCAGAAACTAAACAGTCCTTTCTAAATCCTTACCTTTTATTATTTACCAGGGTTTCCGTTCTCCAGCGGCTGAAGCGATTCGACCAGTTGATGCCAAGGATCCAGCTTTGCATTTCAAGCAGCAGCTTGCAGCTTATGTTGAAAAGATTATTGGAATTATTTGGGATAACCTGAAAAAGGAGTTGAACACTTTACTTGCTCTCTGCATCCAGGTGCTATGATCCGCAATGCTTCTCTACTTTCATCTTGACTTTGTATCTTATGTGTCGTGAGCTGACCTGAGAGAGTCTCTCTAGGCACCGAAAACATTTAAGGGGACCGCACTATTATCTACAAGCACTGCTAAATACTGGCAAGATTTTATTGAAGGCCTGGATGCACTGCTAAGCACACTTCAGGAGAATTTTGTATGTGAAACTCGTTTCCACTCACGGCTCTTATCTCTCTAATCGTCAAGAGATTCTTATAGCTTATTCTCTTGTTTCAGGTTCCTCCGGTTCTTATCCAGAAGATATTCTCTCAGGCTTTCTCACTCATCAATGTCCAATTATGCAATAGGTGAGAGGTTGTTTATTTGTCTATTATGGAATGTGCATCTCTATGATAAGCAGAATCTAATCGACTTCTTCCTTCTGATCTGCAGCCTTGTCACGCGGCCAGATAACTGTTCATTTATCAATGGAGAATTTGTAAAATCTGGTTTAGAAAAGTTAGAGAAATGGTGCTCCGAAACAAAAGAAGAGGTATTCCCGAGTACAGTTTTCTTTTTCTTCTGTTGTTATCGTCAATTAGTTTAACACTTAACACAATATCTCACCTATGTTACCCGTTTTTGATAGTATGCTGGCTCATCCTGGGATGAACTCAAACATACCAGACAGGCTGTTGGATTCTTGGTATGTTTTAAGCAAATCAACTTTCACTTTACTTGAATCTAAGTAAAAGTTTGCGTTTCTCACATGCTTCCCCCTTGAATTTGCATCTACAATAGCTCATCCATAAGAAATACAAAATCTCATACGATGAGATTGCAAATGATCTGTGTCCAGTAAGTCTCTATCAACCAACTCTTTTACCAAAAGCTGATGAACGTTGACATTTTGATTACGCTGACACCAGTTTTTCCTTCACTCAGATCCTTAGAATACAGCAGCATTTCAAACTATGTACTCTGTACAAGGATGAAATCTACAACACGAAAAGTGTTTCCCAAGATGTAAGCTTTCTTGAGAAATAGTTCTCTAATTTTTTTAATCTCTTGCTCCTTTAAGATCATTTGCTCTAGTAGTTTTGATGCTCGCTCATCGATGGAACAGGTCATCTCATGCATGACAGGAGTTATGACAGACAGCAGCGACTTCTTGTTAAAAGATGATTCTAGGTAAGTGTGGCTTTGCATGTATCTTCTTAGTGTAAAAGCCAATATAGAAAGAAGAAACTTTGAATCTCTTTTGCTGCTCCTACGAATCAAATCCATGACCTTTTTTTCTTTCTGGAAACTGAACAAAACCGTTCCTTTTGGCCTTGCGCAGCAACAGCATTTCCTTCTTGATCGATGACTTATCTAGTTCAATGCAAGATAAGGACTTTGCCCAAGTGAAACCTGCTGAGGAACTTGTGGAAAATCCATCTTTCATTTTCTTGCAATAGTGTATGTAATTCAGAGAAACCAAAACTGCCCCTTCAAGAACACCATTCAAAAACAGGAGTAAGATTCTAAGAGAGAAAATCGCCGCGAAGATATTTTTATTAAGATTCGCCGATTTGTTTGTTTGTTTCTCATTCTATTTCTCTCATTATCCCAGAGATTTTATAAAAGTATATGTTGTTTTGCTGGGAGAAAACAAAAGTAAACACATGGCTATGGTATGTTCTTGTTGGTGTTGTGCAGTTGCTCTTTCTCTTCTCTCTCATTTTTCTAATTCAATAAATTTTATTTTATTTCTTTTAGTAGTATTAAATTCCTTCTTTAATTGTAATCAAATATACTGAAATGTAACAGTAGTAGTTATGTTGGGTCTGAGAAGAAGTTGTCTCTCCATCCATATGTTATTGTGGTTACTTATACAACAACTTAAAATTAAAACTTGTCTCTCCAACCATAATGTGCTGCTGATGCAGATTGGGCTTCTTGTTCTGATTCTCGAAAATCAACATTTGGCTTTTGTGTTGATCTTGGTAATTCCCTCATATCTTAGAAATCACAGAAGCAGAAGGTTGTAAGTCGCAAAATACAACAGCTGCTTCAAGACTTCAAAATCACAGTCACAACTGTAACAAAGTTGTTCTGTGACAATAAGTTTGCTGTATACATTTCTTCAAACCTGGTGTTTTATAAGAGAACGAAACACATCGAGATTAATTGTCACACTGTTTGCAATCAAATAAAGAGTGGTAATTTCAAAGCCATTCATGTTACGAGTGACAATAAGCTTGCTGACATATTAACCAAGCCGTTGCACCTAGGTCCTTCGGCAAACCGTGCCTTGTTCACTATATGTTCTCATATGATCATGAATTCGGTGGTCTTATTGTATTCTTTTCTGATACTTGAAGAACGCTGGGTTGATGGGAAATTCCAGAGTTAATATGCCAAAGAGAGTCGATGTTTCTTCGTTGGATAAGTTTCTGATAAGCGAACCTGGCTCGATTGCAAGAATTAGTTTAGTAGACATATGTGTTAGTCGATGGAATTTCCTTGTGCAATCGGTGGTGATTTGATTAGGAAATTGAACAAAAAATTATTGATCGTTCTCAGATTCGTACTTCCCTGCAATTATGTTGCCCTATTGCACAAAGAAACTTCATCGACTAACATGCGGGGGTGTATAACGAGGGGAGTATATTTTACACTTGGTACAAGTAATATGCATGTTAGCTTAACTCATACTGTGTATATAACACAAACTATATTGTACAAATTAATTAATGAGAAAATCTGATTCATAACAAAATATTTGTGTAGGGCTCTCTCTCTTTCCTTCAAGTGTTCTTTAGAGCTATTTCTCAAAATTAAAATAATTTAAAAATCAAAAAGGAAAAAGTGTATGTAATTTTCTTGCAATATTGTATATTATACATACTTTGTCCATTTGAAACCTGCTAAGGAACTTGTGGAAAATCCATCTTTCATTTTCTTGCAATAGTGTATATAATTCATAGATACCAAAACTACCCCCTTCAAGAACACCATTCAAAAACAGGAAGAAGATTCTCAGAGAGAAAATCGCCGCGAAATTTTTTTTATTAAGATTAACCTATTTGTTTGTTTGTCTCATTCTATCTCTCCTATTATTCTAGAGATTTTATAAAGGTATATGTTGTTTTGCTGGTTGAAAAAAAAAATAAAGACATGGTTATGGTCTGTTCTCGTTGGTGTTGTGCAGTTATGTTTGGTCTAAGAAGTGTCGCCATCCATATGTTATTGTATGTACAAAAGAAAACAAGTTTTAATGGGAAATTACTCGCCTCAACAGCTTCGCCGTCTCAACAGGTTCACTTAGATTTTGAAAATTCGCAGCGTACATCGCTGCGATTAGAAATTGTCTAGGATTTCTGATAAGCGAATCGATTAGAAATAGCTTAAGGTTTCTGATAAGCGAACCTGCCTCCGATTAAAAATAGTTGAGCAGATATTAACAAACAATTATTGATTGCTTTACCAGATTCATTATCAATTAATAATTAGTGGAAGCTAGAATCACTCCTTCCCCATGTGCGAATTGAAAGGCTTGCGGGGTGTATAACGAGTATATTTTACTCTTGGTACAAATTAGCATATTTTGTAAATAAGCATGTTAGCTTAACTCATACTGTGTATATAACACAAACTATACTATACAGATTAATTAATGAGAAAATCTGATTCATAACAAAATATTTGTTTAGCTCTCTCTTTCTCTCCTTCAAGTGTTCTTCAAAGCTATTTCTAAAAATTTAAATATCAATAAATCAAAAAAAAAAAGTGTATGTAATTTTTTTTGCAATAGTGTATTGTACAGACTTTGGCCAAGTGAAACCTGCTGAGGAACTTGTGGAAAATCCATCTTTCATTTTGAAATAGAGTATGTAATTTAGAGAAACCAAAACTGGCCCCTTTAAGAACACCATTTAAAAACAAGAGGAAGATTTTTAGAGAGAAAATGCGATTTTTTTCTTAAGATTTGCCGATTTATTTGTTTGTTTCTTATTCTATCTCTCTCATTATCCCATAGATTTTATAAGGGTATATATTATTTTGCTAGGAGAAACAAAAATAAAGACATGGTTATGGTTTGTTCTCGTTGGCGTTGTGCAGTTATGTTTGTTCTGAAAAGTGTCCCCATCCATATGTTATCGTATGTACAAAAGAAAAAAAGTTTTAATGGAAAAAAAAAAATCGATGATAATTTTATGAATTGACATGCATTTATCTGTGTTTTTAAAAAAATTTCTCTATTGAGTTATTTGAAAATCAATTTGCATATAAACTAATGTTGTCAGATGATGAAGAAATGAACGAATGACTTTGCGCGCCGAAAAAGACCGTTGCAACTTTTAAACCTAATAAGCCTAAAATTGGGCCATTAAGAGAGCCATATTATGGGCCTTAATGTAAACCCACTAATATTTAAACGAGCCTTTAACAGGCCCAAAAGTATTAAATGCTAGTGTTTGTGGAGTGGACATGACAAATGTTGTTCCTCTAGTCTCATCTCTTTTTGCTTCTATCTCGATCGGTATTAGTCATTAGGGTCTGCTTCTGGGTGGGAAGTTCTGAATCTCCGCCGTTTTGGTTGGATATTGATTCTGGGTTTTTTTTTTTTTTTTACCGATTGAATTTGTGTTTTCGTTCCTGTTTTAATTTTTTTTTCACTCAGAGACTTAAAAACCCTAATTTTGATACATTAGCTTCAGAACCTTCCATCGATCCGTGTACATTAAAAAAAAAAAGTTGGGAGTTTTTCGATTGATTTGATTCGTGTAAGAAGATGCCTCCAAAGCAACCGAAGGCCGATTTGGCGAAAAAACAGAAACAAGTTGAAGACAAAACTTTCGGGCTGAAAAATAAGAACAAGAGCAAGAATGTTCAGAAGTATGTTCAGAGTCTCAAGCAATCTGTTCAGCCTAAACCGGATGCGAGTAAAGCTGCAGCCAAGGTACGTGTGAATCTGTTTGATATCTGGTTTTTGAGTCTCTTGCTGATTGGGAGTTAGTTCGACAGGGGAGTAGATGTTTTTATATTCATTTCTAATGAGCGCGAGAGATAATTTGCTTTGAAACATATTCCGGTTAGATTCTTACAGAAGAAAATGGCTTTTTTTTTTTTTTTTTCTTAAACAGAAAAAGAAAGAGGAAGAGAAAGCGAGAGAACAGGAACTGAATGAGTTGTTCAAGGTAGCGATTAGTCAGCCCAAAGTTCCTGTAGGTATGTACGTTTTTCATGAAAAAATGCTCTGATAAAAATTGATCGTCCCTGTAATGGTTTGATGTTGGTGTTTCTCTTGCTTGTTCACTCTGGTTTCGATGTATTTATAGAATATGGCGTTGGTTTTGGTGATGTTTCCTGGCAGGTGTGGATCCAAAGTCCATCCTGTGTGAGTTTTTCAAGGCCGGGCAGTGTCAAAAGGGTTTCAAGTGCAAGTTCTCTCATGATTTGAACATACAAAGAAAGGGTGAAAAGATCGACATTTACAGCGATAAGCGTGAAGAAGGTAATAAGGCAAAGTGTGGCACAAAATACCTTATATGAACAGTGATCTTATTATTGCTTTTTATTCTATATTGTTTTAGATGGAACGATGGAGGAGTGGGATCAAGAGACAATAGAAAAGGTTGTGGAATCCAAGAAAAATGAATATAACCAGAATAAGCCAACAGATATTGTAAGTTGCTTCCTTATCTCTGTCTATCTCGATTTTGTTATTGGGTGCTTGTTGGGACATGTTGATTGAGGGCTTCTGGTTTCCTAATATTATGCCTATCAGTAGAGTTTCTCATGTTAATGCTCTATGCCAAAGTCCGAAGTGATATTTTTTTGTACAAATACTCAGCCATTAGTATGTGATGGCTACTCATGGATTATGCTAAGTGGTGCATCAGTTTCGGTTGAGTTTGCTCTTTCTTACTGTGATCAAAGGTTTAGATGAGTATAAGATGTTGCCTTTAGCTAGTAGCATGGTTCATCTTAAGAGCTAGTTCATGTCGTTTTTCATCCCGTTGTTCCTTGTTACTTTCTCTTCATTTGGATCATGCCTGACAAGAACTCATGCTTGGGGGTGATTAAACGACATATTTTCCATGATGTGACTGTTTCTTAACAATATAGTTCGCTAATTCTATACTAAGAGAAGTAATAACTTGGCGTGTTAACTCATTTAAACACCTTCATAAAATTTATCCTAACACATGATGAGTTCTTTGTCAGGCATGAGTTCATTGAGCTACCATAAATATGCTAATTGTTTGTAATTTTCGTGTTTGCCTATATGTAATAACAGGTATGCAAGTATTTTCTGGATGCGGTGGAGAAGAAACAGTATGGGTGGTTCTGGGCTTGCCCCAATGGAGCCAAAGAGTGTCATTACAGACACGCTCTTCCTCCTGGATATATCCTTAAATCTCAAATGAAGGCCCTCTTGGAAGAGGAGTCACAAAAGATGCCGGTTGAAGAAGAAATCGAAAATGAGGTTTCATACTCTTCCAGTATTCCCAATCTGCTCATAGCTGCTAGGTCCGTGAAGTTGATTCAAATTGTTTTCTTGTTATGTGTTTCAGCGTGCAAAACTGAAAACTGCGACTCAGATGACTCCTGCGCTATTTATGGAATGGAAGAGGAAGAAAATAGCTGAGAGAGATGAAGGTTTGGCTGCTTCTCAAGCGGAGAGAGCTAAGAACGACCGTATGAGGTATTCCCATTCATCATATTGTTGTCTATCCACGTCCCGTGTAACTCTGTTTTTTTTTTCTCGTAAGCTGATTCATTGTGTGGACATGTAATCTCTCAGTGGTCGGGAGCTGTTTCTGTCCAATGCAAGCTTGTTCGTGGATGATGCTGAGGCTTTTGAAGAATACCAGAGGGAAAAAGAAGAGGAAGAGATTGAACAGAAGGTGAACTCTCTCTCTCTCTCTCTCATCATTTAAACAAACAACCAAGTCATGTTAATGGAATCTTGAGTTTTTGATTCTCAGGCAAAGAACAAAGAAGCAGAGGCAGGGACAAGCAAGAGTAGTGGTGATGCTGAAGAGAGTTCGGAAGAAGTCGGTGATGATGATGATGATTTAGACATGGATGAGCTGGATGAATTGGAAGCAAGCTTGTCGAAAACTTCGATTCAGATTCGTGAGCCAAACAATGAAGGATCATCTTGAGATGGAAATATCTTGTGAAAGAGGAGATAAAGAAAGCACATGTTTTGCTTTGTGTACTTTTTCGATAGAGTGGATTTTGCAGACACGAACCTATTTTCAGGTGTTGGAATAATCTGTTATTGTCTTAAAGATCTTAAAGTCTCATCAAGGACTGACTTAGTAGTGTCTTTTTTTCTTCTTAATGTTGTTCTTAATGTTGTTTATCTGTACTATTAGATGAAAAGTCAGAAAAAAATATATCTGAAAAAATATATTTGAATCAAAAGGGATTCTTAATTTCAAAAATTCATAGTATTATATTAATAATTAAAGAAATGGCCAAAATATAATATATAAAGGGAATTCGGATAAAAAGGGGAGAAATCAGAGACACAATTGAATAAAAAAAAAAACAAAAGTCGCCATGGTAGCCGCATCAGCCAATCTCGCGGCGAACCTGACATCGTCGTCGCTAATTGCGAATCGGCCACTCTCTCTCTCCATGTTAAGCGGAATCAGAAACTCTTTCATATTACCCTTGAGGACATGTCTAAAGCCCACACCTCTCCGGCTCGCGTCGTGGCCACCACACGGCTCTTCGGTTAGGGCCATGTCATCGTCTTCTTCTCCATCTTCCTTCGGATCGTCACTGGAGGAGACCGTTAAAACGACGGTGGCAGAAAACCCTGTCGTTGTTTACTCCAAAACCTGGTGCTCGTAGGCTCACTCTTCTCATACTATTATTCTCTTAATCGCAATGCGTTTCTTCTTCAATTGCTAAATTTGTTTTTCTTTCCCTTTGATCTACGATTTCCTTTTTTTTTCTTTCTTTTTCCTTGTGGTGAAGATACTCGTCTGAAGTGAAGACGTTGTTCAAGAGGCTTCAAGTTAAGCCACTTGTTGTTGAACTGGATGAACTTGGTATGCACTGACTTCTGTATATTGTGTCTCTGATTGGTTTGCTAAATCGGTTTTGATTATGTGTGATATTGTTTTGATCGAAGCTTGTTAGAATTACTTATTGTTTCAGGAGCAAGCATTTTAGATTGGTTCTAGTTAATATTTGTTTCCAAGTAGATATATATGATACATGTTCGTCTTCCGATATTGGTTTTTTTGGTTGTATAATTGAATTGGTTTGTATGTTTATGGGGTATACTCTTTAGGACTTTTGAGTTTGTATGTTTATGGAAGATACTCTCTAGAACTTTAAGATTGTGATGTAGGATTAATGCTTAGAGGGGTTTGCAATGGCCCGAGATTAGCTTCTACACCTTTTGGAGATTCTGTGATATGTTTGTTTTGAAAATTACTTGGACCCTTGTTTTTACTTAGACAATCTTGTTGATGAAGAATCACCGTTTATGGATTTCTAATGGCTTAAACCTTTTCTTTCCTGTCTGTGGACTTTAGGCAGAAAGCTTCTGTTTCCTGCAAATTATTTTCATAGCTTGTCAAGATTTTGAGACTTTCCGAAAACATTTGTTCTTTGTTGTCTTACTTAGTATTTTTCTGGCTAAACCATCTCTCTGCCTCATGGCATTGGTCTGAAACAATTTAGAGTTGCCGTTACGAATGCTTTGGTGTTTTTCGACATTTCCAGGTGAAGAAGGGTCGCAGCTGCAAAATGTGTTGGAGAGACTTACCGGTCAATACACTGTTCCCAATGTTTTCATCGGTTAGTTGTTTCATCATTTGCATCAGTCACTAACTCACACTCCGAGAAAATTTCTTGATTCTTTTGCTTGGAAACAGAACGTTCTCAAACGCGAAACTGCAATGGAATCTTAGTCACTTGCATTTACGATTTCCTTTAACTTATCAAATCTAATTTTATATCATTTTTTTTTTATGACCAGGAGGCAAGCACATTGGTGGCTGCTCAGGTACACTCTCTCTTCCTCTCTTACCTCAACACCGAGGTTTTTGATCTCAGAATGTAAATGAGATCATGTGTATATTGGCCCCAATATATTACTTTCTGATTCATTAACTTGCTCTGCATCTCTCTATTGTTAAACAGATACATTGCAGCTGTACAATAAAGGAGAGCTAGAGACAATGTTAGCCGAAGCCAAAGGAAAAACCGGTCAGACTTGAGAGAGATTTAGAGATGAAACTGGTTTGGAAATTTGTTCGTGTTTCCTTTTTGTTTAATCACCTCTGAATAAATTATTGAAGTCTAAGACGATTTTGTGTTTGAATTTACTGTCTATATAGAGATTTTATTATTAGAAGAATCTGTTGTGTTTCCGTTACTAAACCGGAATTGCTGAGTTTGATCGAATCGCTACTTGGAATTTGCAATCAATTTTTGGGTGGCCCAATGCACATGGTCATGGATAATCAGATTGGAGACTGGAAAAGATAAAATGAATTGTTGTTGGTAAGCTTGTTGGTACATACGGTTTGGTTTAAGATTACAAACAAACAAACCGGAGATTAACCAAATATCTCATTTGACTTCTTCGATCTCGTCCAATGCGTAGTTGTTGGTCGATATATTCGCGTAATTCACCTTTGAGAACCGGACTACAACCGGATATCGGGTCTTCGGGTCCTATCAATTTAAACCGGAATATAAGATAAAACGAAATCTAACTGTTGGATTGTTAACTCGGGAAGTAGATGCATTACCTGATCAACGGCCACAACTGATCCAACGTTCTTGTACCAGTAGGATTCTCTCCTTAGAATCTTGACCTGTAAGTCCCCAAAATGGCATACAACTTTTACATTAGCCCCATAACTCTTAAAATATTGTAAGTAGACCAAGAAGAACTTATTGCCGATACATAACTTAGCTCAAATGTTGTTCCAAATTTCTCTTAAGACACATCTTTCTAAAGTCGAATTTTCTTGTACCCACCAATTGTGTTCTTTCCTTAGAATCTTGACGTACAAGTCCCAAAATATGTTTCAATTTTCAAATTAACCCCATGATTCTTATAATATTCCAAATTGACCAATAACTTAATGAAATGCCAAATTGACAAAGAACTTATTGAAGATACTACATGATTTAGCTCAAATATCGTTCCAATCTTCTCTAATAACTAATAACATCTGTAAGATTGTAAATAATTTTTCCAAGTATACAATGCATAAACATGATCGTAGATTGTTCAGATTATATATGTATATGATGAGCTAAAGAAGAGCTGACCTTAGATCCTCTCTTGGGCCCAATAGGAGGAGGTTTAGGCTTCGTGGCAGGAGCTTCCGCCGCAGGAGCAGCGACGGTGGTCGAAGAACCCTCCGAGGAGGCAGGTGCCGGAGGTGCTTCCTCCGAGGCTCTGACTACTAGCCTCGAACCGAAGCTTCTCATAGGCAAGAAAGACACGGCGGCGATCTTTGAAGTCGCCGAAGAACCGCCGGATACAGCCGCGGTGACGTTGGTCGTCAGAGTAAATCCGGTGGCTGCTGACGTCATCGCCATCTGTGTGATTATGGGGAGACTTTTGTTGGTTGTGTGATCCAAAAGGCTAAAGAAAAGAGGAAATGAGGACAAAGCTTGAGATGTCTTGGGGTTAAAACGAATCGTTTTCTCCCACTTGTGATATGACACGTGTGATCACATCTGGGTTCTTCAGGATAATGTGATGACATGGCAATTAATTATTATTTTTTAACCAAAAATGAAATAATTAAGAATTTTTTTTATTTTATTCGATAGATATAGAACATCAACATCCTGTAAAATTTAGGGCTGCCTTGCCGCCAAATTTCATTGCTCTTCCCCTATTTCAAGTTCTTACGAACCGCGCCATGAAAGCCTGAAACATCTCCTTCATTCTCCATCGCCTTCTTGAATTAGCTCAAGTAATCCACGATTCAGCTGAATGATTTCAATCAATCCGTGACGAGAAGAAGGAATTACCGAACGAAAGCGGCCGAAACCCTAAAAAAGATGGATCCGCAATTTGGGTTCACGAATCCTGATCCTTGGAGCTCTCGAGCGAATTCAGGTATTTTGTACCTCGATTTCGTTTTCGCGGGTGCGTATATTTTGTGTGTTTATTGAATATTTTTTGTCTTTTTGGTTTAGATTTGAAACGCAGGAGAAAGGTGACTTTCGTCGATGTTGATCATCGGAGTCCCTTGAACGATTCCCCAGAAGCTCAAACCGGTCGATGTGAGTTCGCGTCTCTCCTGGATTCATCTCTAATTCCGAATAATCTCAGATCTGAATGTTGAATTCGATTATCATTTCCAGCGCTTTATGCCAAGACCTCGGAGTTTGCGTTCTTTAACAAGTTAAAATCTGGGTTTGGTCTCTGCTCTGAATCTCCTGGCTCTAAATCATCGAATAGAGTCAAGCAAAATCCGAAAACCTTGGAATCCAGAAGCAAGCCAGGAGGTAAAATCCACAATGGTATGGGGTTTCGTTTTATCATCTCTTCTTGTGTCTGCTTGGCTTTCCCCTTGAGTTTCATGCCTACCAGAAAATGCAGGTACGGACCGCGAAGCTAAAGATGGATGCAATAGTTATACCTTCTCCACACCCACTCATAATGCGAGACGTGGTTCACGTGGCTTGACTATATTGTCACCTGTCAACTTCAGTCGAAAGGATAAAGGTCGTTACTTGGTGCCAGATGATATGCTCTCTTGTCTATCAGGAGGATATATGAGTCAATTTTGTTCTCGTTACATGCTAATACTTCTCTAGAATCTATTGTTTCTGCTGTTTTTAGAGAAAGGTCCTGGGAAATCTTCTTCAGGATTCAGTAGAGACAAAGACACAGTTCGAGGTGGTAACAACAACCTGATATGTGGAGGTAGATTTTGGATATGATCTACTCTACAAAGAAGCCAAACACACTGATCAATAGATAAGAACATGATAACGTAGTTTGAATTATCAGGAAGCAGTGATGAGAAAGGAGA
>JAHZTW010000001.1:439636616-439651750 GCA_020283515.1 Alliaria petiolata | reverse complement strand
AAAAAAAACAAAAGTCGCCATGGTAGCCGCATCAGCCAATCTCGCGGCGAACCTGACATCGTCGTCGCTAATTGCGAATCGGCCACTCTCTCTCTCCATGTTAAGCGGAATCAGAAACTCTTTCATATTACCTTGAGGACATGTCTAAGGCCCACACCTCTCCGGCTCGCGTCGTGGCCACCACACGGCTCTTCTGTTAGGGCCATGTCATCGTCTTCTTCTCCATCTTCCTTCGGATCGTCACTGGAGGAGACCGTTAAAACGACGGTGGCAGAAAACCCTGTCGTTGTTTACTCCAAAACCTGGGGCTCGTAGGCTCACTCTTCTCATACTATTATTCTCTTAATAGCAATGCGTTTCTTCTTCAATTGCTAAATTTGTTTTTCTTTCCCTTTGATCTACGATTTCCTTTTTTTTTCTTTCTTTTTCCTTGTGGTGAAGATACTCGTCTGAAGTGAAGACGTTGTTCAAGAGGCTTCAAGTTAAGCCACTTGTTGTTGAACTGGATGAACTTGGTATGCACTGACTTCTGTATATTGTGTCTCTGATTGGTTTGCTAAATCGGTTTTGATTATGTGTGATATTGTTTTGATCGAAGCTTGTTAGAATTACTTATTGTTTCAGGAGCAAGCATTTTAGATTGGTTCTAGTTAATATTTGTTTCCAAGTAGATATATATGATACATGTTCGTCTTCCGATATTGGTTTTTTTGGTTGTATAATTGAATTGGTTTGTATGTTTATGGGGTATACTCTTTAGGACTTTTGAGTTTGTATGTTTATGGAAGATACTCTCTAGAACTTTAAGATTGTGATGTAGGATTAATGCTTAGAGGGGTTTGCAATGGCCCGAGATTAGCTTCTACACCTTTTGGAGATTCTGTGATATGTTTGTTTTGAAAATTACTTGGACCCTTGTTTTTACTTAGACAATCTTGTTGATGAAGAATCACCGTTTATGGATTTCTAATGGCTTAAACCTTTTCTTTCCTGTCTGTGGACTTTAGGCAGAAAGCTTCTGTTTCCTGCAAATTATTTTCATAGCTTGTCAAGATTTTGAGACTTTCCGAAAACATTTGTTCTTTGTTGTCTTACTTAGTATTTTTCTGGCTAAACCATCTCTCTGCCTCATGGCATTGGTCTGAAACAATTTAGAGTTGCCGTTACGAATGCTTTGGTGTTTTTCGACATTTCCAGGTGAAGAAGGGTCGCAGCTGCAAAATGTGTTGGAGAGACTTACCGGTCAATACACTGTTCCCAATGTTTTCATCGGTTAGTTGTTTCATCATTTGCATCAGTCACTAACTCACACTCCGAGAAAATTTCTTGATTCTTTTGCTTGGAAACAGAACGTTCTCAAACGCGAAACTGCAATGGAATCTTAGTCACTTGCATTTACGATTTCCTTTAACTTATCAAATCTAATTTTATATCATTTTTTTTTTATGACCAGGAGGCAAGCACATTGGTGGCTGCTCAGGTACACTCTCTCTTCCTCTCTTACCTCAACACCGAGGTTTTTGATCTCAGAATGTAAATGAGATCATGTGTATATTGGCCCCAATATATTACTTTCTGATTCATTAACTTGCTCTGCATCTCTCTATTGTTAAACAGATACATTGCAGCTGTACAATAAAGGAGAGCTAGAGACAATGTTAGCCGAAGCCAAAGGAAAAACCGGTCAGACTTGAGAGAGATTTAGAGATGAAACTGGTTTGGAAATTTGTTCGTGTTTCCTTTTTGTTTAATCACCTCTGAATAAATTATTGAAGTCTAAGACGATTTTGTGTTTGAATTTACTGTCTATATAGAGATTTTATTATTAGAAGAATCTGTTGTGTTTCCGTTACTAAACCGGAATTGCTGAGTTTGATCGAATCGCTACTTGGAATTTGCAATCAATTTTTGGGTGGCCCAATGCACATGGTCATGGATAATCAGATTGGAGACTGGAAAAGATAAAATGAATTGTTGTTGGTAAGCTTGTTGGTACATACGGTTTGGTTTAAGATTACAAACAAACAAACCGGAGATTAACCAAATCTCTCATTTGACTTCTTCGATCTCGTCCAATGCGTAGTTGTTGGTCGATATATTCGCGTAATTCACCTTTGAGAACCGGACTACAACCGGATATCGGGTCTTCGGGTCCTATCAATTTAAACCGGAATAAAAGATGAAACCAAATCTAACTGTTGGATTGTTAACTCGGAAAGTAGATGCATTTACCTGATCAACGGCCACAACTGATCCAACGTTCTTGTACCAGTAGGATTCTCTCCTTAGAATCTTGACCTGTAAGTCCCCAAAATGGCATACAACTTTTACATTAGCCCCATAACTCTTAAAATATTGTAAGTAGACCAAGAAGAACTTATTGCCGATACATAACTTAGCTCAAATGTTGTTCCAAATTTCTCTTAAGACACATCTTTCTAAAGTCGAATTTTCTTGTACCCACCAATTGTGTTCTTTCCTTAGAATCTTGACGTACAAGTCCCAAAATATGTTTCAATTTTCAAATTAACCCCATGATTCTTATAATATTCCAAATTGACCAATAACTTAATGAAATGCCAAATTGACAAAGAACTTATTGAAGATACTACATGATTTAGCTCAAATATCGTTCCAATCTTCTCTAATAACTAATAACATCTGTAAGATTGTAAATAATTTTTCCAAGTATACAATGCATAAACATGATCGTAGATTGTTCAGATTATATATGTATATGATGAGCTAAAGAAGAGCTGACCTTAGATCCTCTCTTGGGCCCAATAGGAGGAGGTTTAGGCTTCGTGGCAGGAGCTTCCGCCGCAGGAGCAGCGACGGTGGTCGAAGAACCCTCCGAGGAGGCAGGTGCCGGAGGTGCTTCCTCCGAGGCTCTGACTACTAGCCTCGAACCGAAGCTTCTCATAGGCAAGAAAGACACGGCGGCGATCTTTGAAGTCGCCGAAGAACCGCCGGATACAGCCGCGGTGACGTTGGTCGTCAGAGTAAATCCGGTGGCTGCTGACGTCATCGCCATCTGTGTGATTATGCGGAGACTTTTGTTGGTTGTGTGATCCAAAAGGCTAAAGAAAAGAGGAAATGAGGACAAAGCTTGAGATGTCTTGGGGTTAAAACGAATCGTTTTCTCCCACTTGTGATATGACACGTGTGATCACATCTGGGTTCTTCAGGATAATGTGATGACATGGCAATTAATTATTATTTTTTAACCAAAAATGAAATAATTAAGAATTTTTTTTATTTTATTCGATAGATATAGAACATCAACATCCTGTAAAATTTAGGGCTGCCTTGCCGCCAAATTTCATTGCTCTTCCCCTATTTCAAGTTCTTACGAACCGCGCCATGAAAGCCTGAAACATCTCCTTCATTCTCCATCGCCTTCTTGAATTAGCTCAAGTAATCCACGATTCAGCTGAATGATTTCAATCAATCCGTGACGAGAAGAAGGAATTACCGAACGAAAGCGGCCGAAACCCTAAAAAAGATGGATCCGCAATTTGGGTTCACGAATCCTGATCCTTGGAGCTCTCGAGCGAATTCAGGTATTTTGTACCTCGATTTCGTTTTCGCGGGTGCGTATATTTTGTGTGTTTATTGAATATTTTTTGTCTTTTTGGTTTAGATTTGAAACGCAGGAGAAAGGTGACTTTCGTCGATGTTGATCATCGGAGTCCCTTGAACGATTCCCCAGAAGCTCAAACCGGTCGATGTGAGTTCGCGTCTCTCCTGGATTCATCTCTAATTCCGAATAATCTCAGATCTGAATGTTGAATTCGATTATCATTTCCAGCGCTTTATGCCAAGACCTCGGAGTTTGCGTTCTTTAACAAGTTAAAATCTGGGTTTGGTCTCTGCTCTGAATCTCCTGGCTCTAAATCATCGAATAGAGTCAAGCAAAATCCGAAAACCTTGGAATCCAGAAGCAAGCCAGGAGGTAAAATCCACAATGGTATGGGGTTTCGTTTTATCATCTCTTCTTGTGTCTGCTTGGCTTTCCCCTTGAGTTTCATGCCTACCAGAAAATGCAGGTACGGACCGCGAAGCTAAAGATGGATGCAATAGTTATACCTTCTCCACACCCACTCATAATGCGAGACGTGGTTCACGTGGCTTGACTATATTGTCACCTGTCAACTTCAGTCGAAAGGATAAAGGTCGTTACTTGGTGCCAGATGATATGCTCTCTTGTCTATCAGGAGGATATATGAGTCAATTTTGTTCTCGTTACATGCTAATACTTCTCTAGAATCTATTGTTTCTGCTGTTTTTAGAGAAAGGTCCTGGGAAATCTTCTTCAGGATTCAGTAGAGACAAAGACACAGTTCGAGGTGGTAACAACAACCTGATATGTGGAGGTAGATTTTGGATATGATCTACTCTACAAAGAAGCCAAACACACTGATCAATAGATAAGAACATGATAACGTAGTTTGAATTATCAGGAAGCAGTGATGAGAAAGGAGACTTATTCTCTGTGAAGAGGAAGAGACTGAATCAGTGGGTCAAAGATACATGGTTTCCTGCAATCCCCGAGCTTACCTCAAACGGGTACACAATAGTCTTTTTATTACTTCTATCTCAACAGTTGTGTATAGTCTATAATGTACTCAGAAGAAAATCATTTTTCAGGGGGGATTTAGTTTCTCTTCTCCTTACTCGGCTGTTCCCTGGAAACGAGGAGACACATGTAAGCTCGATAGAATCCTGCACTACATGGTAATTGCTTATCTTGATAGATTATAATTACCCTTTGTCTCCTCTCAGCCTTCTAGGTTTTCCAAGGAGAGGAAAGATGGAGTCAAAAGAAGAATGTTGGTTGATTCTCCCGGATCAAAGTTTCTCAAGAGGTCCCATGGAAGCTATACAGAAGTTGACCACAGTCTGCAAATGGAAAGGGACAGATCCATCTCTTGGCGGGGATGGCTGGAAAATAGCATTGCACCGAGTCTGCAGTTTGCAACAGATCATGTTCACAGCAGTTTCATCCCAAGAGATCCGGAAGAGCTTAGCTTTTCCATCTCATATCCTAAGGAATCGGTTTATCGACCTCCATTGTTGAAACAGAAGACGTCCCTGTCGTTTCATTCTGAAGAAACTCTGGACTGTTCTTCTCCCATGTCTAGCCTCCATTTCAGACACTACAAGCCTCTTTCACTGGGTTATCACAGAGAAGAAAGTGGATACAGGTCGGAGGACTTATCACTTGATTGTAGAGAGCCTTCCTCTGCATTACATATCGAGTGGAATAATGAAACAGCAAGCACCAGAAAGACAGAAGATTTGCCACTAAGTTATCACACGAAACTCAACGCATATCCCAATGAATCAACCTCAATATCTTTGACTGATAATCCATGGAGCTCAGGCTATTCATCATCCCATGATTTGGTTGCAAGAGAGCTGTACCCTTTACCTCTGCTCTCTCATTACACTATCGGCAGTTCCCTCTTACCAGAAACGAACCAAACCAGCCCATTTGAGCATGAATTCGAGAGGCATATTATTGATGACGAAGATGTGCTTGCTGCAAACCAGAATCTCCAGACGTTTCATCATACAAATAGCGCGAATTGTTTAAGCAGAGACTACACATACTCTCCAGTGGATCATTGCCCTTTTGAAGCCCCTGGATGTGAAATAGTACCCTTTCCAGTTTCCAGCATCAGCATTTCAAATTTGTTGGAAGCGTCAAGTCCATCACAAAGCGATCGTTTTAGCTCTCATGATTGGATACGCTTTTAAGTTTTAGTCACCCCTCAAGCTTGGATTGATTCATAAAAGTAAAATCCCTTGTGGTAGCTATGAGCTTAAGACAGCAGCTGAAGAACTACCCACTCGTGTTGTTGATCTGACTTAACAAGGATCGCGAAGATCAGTTTCATGCATAGGCAGTATAGGTCATTCCTCTGCTCTCTCATTACACTTCAGGCAATTTCCTCTTGCCAACAACAACAATTTCCTACTCGCACTGTTCTGAAGACTTTGTGTCATGTCATTGTTTCTATATTCGTTTAGATGACACATTCAAGTTCAGAAAGACATAAGAATCGATGATTTTAGATCTTGTTCTAACCACGTTACTGATGAATTGATTGAAGGAGATGTCGATGATCATCGATATTATTTGATCCGACATAGACCGCTATATGGTTGAGATGGTAAATGATCTTTAATCCAGAGTTATTCATGGGGACATTGGTAGATTGGTCGCCATTCTTTGTTTTTGTTCTCTCTCTTTTTTTTTTTTCGATGAACCTCTTTATACCTTTCTCAACTACCAAAGTAGTTGGAACTCGTTCTCTAAATAGAAATCACTAACCAGATTGAGAAAGCTTGGAATTAATAAAAATGAATAATAGAAGGAATGTAATATGTAATTGCATATATATATATATATGGTTGGTTCTTTGATGATTGTTCGCCCCCCATTGATTTTGATGGTACTTCATTTCCCATCAATCATTCATCATTACTCTCCACAATAAATTTCGTAATTATGAATTTTGTGTGTATGATCAGCTGAAAACTGTAATGTTCAACGAAGTTTGTTTGTGTGTCGTCTATTGAAAATCGAATTTTGGAATGGACTAATGAATAATAGACTTATTAGACAATATTTAGATGATCACAATGCATAATCAACAACAAGAAGCTTCAGAATGTTTCACGAGTTTCATATGTTTCTTGCTTTTCCAAAACTGTTCTAAGACAGACAGTTTAACCACTCTCTAATGTTTATACATTTCTCACAACAGCTAGTTTCTTAACCTAACTTCGTGTGAATCTGCCACATCACGTCATTCACACCTTCTCTTTTGCTCTTTGCTGACTAAAGCCGGGTCAAAAAGTTAGTTCGTAGTTAATGCAATGGAACCGAAATTCTACAAAAGGTTGAAAGTTTGATGGTTTGGTTATGATAGCCGGTTTATGACAATAAGTCAGCTGCATGGAATCAGAAGCGGATACGTGGAAGCGAAAGCGTTTAGAAACGACTTTTTAAAAAAAATTAGGAAGCGGGTACTTGTTGGAATCATATACATATATATATATATATATATATATATATATATAAAAGTAACATTATATTATATTAATAAATTATTATAAACAATTCAAATTTAATTATTATATTTTACATAATTCAACTTAATCAAAATAGAAGATTAAAACACTATTTTTATTCTCAATTTTTTAATTTTATAAAAAAAAGTTTTTTGTTATCGATAGAAAGATTATACAACTCAACTTTTTCAAGATAATCTCATTAATTTTATCACTTCAGATATCTCATCTTGATTAGAATAACAATTTCAAACAATATTTTTTATAGATAAAAGATAAAATATATTATATACATATGTTTTTATATTATATGATAAAACGAAAACGCAAGCTTTCACCGTGTTTTAAAAAGATATTTTTAAAATCGTTATGGAAGCGAGATTCCGAAAGCTTCTGATTCTGATTTAGATTGCAAAGCGGAAAACGGATCTCGAGAGAAGCTTCCGTACTACATAGCTAACGAGAGAAATGAAAATTAAGCCGTGGAAATGTGTCCAAGTGGTGGTCTACAAGGGTATTTGGAGGTTTCAGTTTGGCATAGGTTTAGTTTTTATCTTTGGTTATAGAAATGCTCAAAGACAGTCAATAAAATTAAAACCCAATTATATCAACAAAAAAATTTGCATCTCAATGTGAGATTTTTGGTTTGTTACTTTTGGACAAGAAAAAAGACATTACGAGAATAAGTTGGTTGGTCCATTTAAGATATTCCTGGTCCCAATCATATTAGAGTAGATTATCATTATTCTTTTATATTTGCTTGCATATATTTGATAAAACATATAACATGTTATTGTTTTATCTATCGATTCTCGAATCATTTATTAGCAACTGTAATAAAATACTGCCAGATATTTTTTTAAAAAAATTTATTCTTAGAGAAAAATATTTAGAATTGAATAATAATGATAAAAAAAGTATGGAGAAATTTTTTAAATTACCATTACAAATTTTAAAACTTCAAGACAACATGTACGAGTTTTTTCTAAACTTTGGATTACCCTTTCTAAAACACAAATCCCGAGTATTTTTGGACTATTTTTAGATGTTTAAAATCTTTAGTAAAGAAAATTTATTAAATAAATCTTTTAAGTTGAGACAAACCATGATGCATTCATGCCAACAAACATATCAATATACCACTATAATCGCTCTACAAACCATTTATTATCTAATTTTCTAGATCTCTAGTACCTGATTTTTAATTTTTTATTTAAAAAAAAAATTCGAATATGGATGTATTAAACAACATTTTATTTATTTAAATTACAAAAGTGAAGAAAGCCATGGAAAAGGTCATTTGCAGCTTTCCCTCTAATAAAAAGCCCTTTTGTATCAGACGTCATCCCCAAATAGCTCGGAGTCTGTTAGATTCAGAGAAAACCTTACCCCGGCGAAGCTAACTCACCGGCGGAGCTTGGAGATGTTTCTTATCCTAGGCTAGCTTCTAACAGGTTCTCTCGCTCTCCCTCTCTCTCCCTCTCTCTCTCAAATGTCTGACTTAAGCAGCTCCGATCTCACTTTCGGATGCTTTTTATCTCTTCCTTTTCTCGTTGTTCGTAACAGAATCTGCTCCCTTCTCTCTTTATGTGCAAATGTTAGCTCTTTTTTTCGTTCTTCCGATTCTGATTTGGTCGAGTTGATTTTCGTGTTTGTTTGTCTGTCAATTTGCTTCGTTCCATGGATTTATCAGGATTCGTGACCCATTTTCTTATTGTTGTCGAACGAATTTGATTCAGTGAGGCCTTAGACTTGGTGCTATCTTTAGCCTCTCGTTCAAGGATTTCGATATCTGATACTGAAGCTGAATCGCTAAAGCTTCTTTATCTGTCACTTTTTTTTTGACTTGACAGGTTATGTCTGATATGAGAAAACATATTGCTGGAGAAATGTCCAAGGAGGTTGAAGATACACAGAGTTGTTCTAGTAATGTGGTTGCTAAATTAATGGGTCTAGAGACAGCTGCACCACGGAGCAGATCCAGGAGCCCTTCACGCTGTGTGGATAATCACGAAGCTGGTAAGTTTCATAAGAAGCAGCACAGAGAATTCGAAGAAACCTGGAAGGCCGATGTTTCAAAAAAAGGAAACTGTGATAACACAAAGCTGGATCTTGTTCGTCGGAAGTTCATGGAAGCGAAACGCCTGGTAACAGATGACAGGCTTCACAGGTCCAAGGAGTTCCAAGAAGCGCTTGAGTTTCTAAGTTCCAACAAAGATTTATTCGTCAAGTTTCTCCAGGAATCAAATTCCTTGTTTTCTCAGCATCTTTCTGACTTTCAGCCTCATCCCGAGGCTAAGCGCATTACGGTATTGAGACCTTCAAATGCTCAGAAAGATACTAGGCAGATTGAGAAATGGGCTTCTTCGAATGGATGGACCGATGCTGTGCAGCCAACTCGAATAGTTGTCTTGAAGCCTAGTCCGGGGAAGGCTCTTGATATAAAGGCTATTGCTTCTTCATCACCTGATGAGGCTGGAGATGCTGAGACTAGACAAGTGGCAAAGGAAATTACACGTCAAATACGTGAGACTTTTAGGGGCCATTGCAGGAACGAGACTCTTTCTTCTTCTTCTTCTTCTTATGATGTCTTGTCCAATGGCTATATCGTTGATGATGGTTCGTTAAACAGATATCCAGTGGGAAACATTAGCACTGTCTCTTATACACATCTAGATGTGTATAAGAGACAGCATCCCGAGGCTAAGCGCATTACGGTATTGAGACCTTCAAATGCTCAGAAAGATACTAGGCAGATTGAGAAATGGGCTTCTTCGAATGGATGGACCGATGCTGTGCAGCCAACTCGAATAGTTGTCTTGAAGCCTAGTCCGGGGAAGGCTCTTGATATAAAGGCTATTGCTTCTTCATCACCTGATGAGGCTGGAGATGCTGAGACTAGACAAGTGGCAAAGGAAATTACACGTCAAATACGTGAGACTTTTAGGGGCCATTGCAGGAACGAGACTCTTTCTTCTTCTTCTTCTTCTTATGATGTCTTGTCCAATGGCTATATCGTTGATGATGGTTCGTTAAACAGATATCCAGTGGGAAACATTAGCAACTCTGAGATCATGTCGCCATCCTCTAGGCATTCATGGGACTGTGCGAATAGGTTTGAGAGTCCTTTCTCTTCCTCATCCTTCAGCCGAGTCTCGTTTTCTCCAGAGTCATCATCTGTCTACAGAGAGGCAAAGAAACGGCTTTCTGAGAGATGGGCAATGATGTCACTAAACGGAGACACACAGCAACAAAAAATCTTCCCAAAGGCCTCAACCGCCTTAGGCGATATGCTTGCACTTTCAGAAACGAAAGCACCGAGCAGATCCAGTGAAGAGAGCAACAAATCAAAACAAGAATCGAGAAGATCAGTTTCATGCATAGGCAGAGGTCTAGATCAAGTTGAAAGCGCAAGAGATTTTCCTCTGGATACCCTTGAGAGGTCAAAATCAGTCACAGAGATTAGACTCAATGGAGGAACGTCTGTTTCAGGAACTTCAAAAGCACAAGCTCAACGAGACCTTACCGAGTCAAGAAGCTTAAAGTCATCATGGAAAGTTTCAAGCTTGTTCTTCATCAGAAATAAGAAGGCAAGCAAGGAGAAGACAGATGCTCTGTCTCGATTGGCTATGCCCACTGATGCATTACAACGACAAAGTATTCTTACAAGCGAGGTAGTAAACCACAATCTGAAACTGTTTGTGAGTCTACTGTTTGTGAGTCTAGGAATGCTCTGAAGACAGTCTTGTTTTAATCATCCGCCATTGGTTTGTTTGCAGAGAGAAGTGGCTACACCGAATGAAAACCAGGACCAGCCGAGTCCAGTATCAGTTTTACAGCCGCCTTTCGAAGAGGAAGTTGTGGGAAATCCAGAATGTTGTGGGTCAACAAAGCCATGGACCAGTCAAGGTAGGTTTGGCTCTCGCTGCTGTTAAACTTTCTATGAGTTTTTGTTAAATCAAATTTGTAACACTTTTGCAAATATCGTATCTCACAGGAGAAGAAATGTCCCTGAAATCTAATCTCATCGACAAATCACCTCCAATCGGATCAATCGCTCGGGTTTTCTCATGGGAAGATGAGTCATACACAGACATAAGTAAACCCGCAATGGTAATCAAGGAAGATGAAGACTGGTATTACTTCATCAAAACGATCTTAAAAGCATCCGGTTTCAGCGGCAGTGACCCGCTTATGACCCGGTGGCACTCACCAGATACCCCCTTGGACCCATCATTAAGAGACACATTTGCCAACAGAGAACTCATCAAACGCAGGAAACAGCGATCAAACCGCAAGCTTGTGTTTGACTGCGTCAATGCCATCGTAGCGGAGACAACATCAACAGCAGCACGCACGGGTTTGACCTCGGGATTTGACATGGTGGAACACGTTTGGACAGAGTTTAAGGACTTGGCGGCTCAGGACTCTAACAGCTTGGAAGGAGAATGTTTGGTGAGGGACGAGGTCGTCGGGAAAATGTGGAGTCGTAATCTGCAAGTCCTGTCTCTTATACACATCTAGATGTGTATAAGAGACAGGAGTTTAAGGACTTGGCGGCTCAGGACTCTAACAGCTTGGAAGGAGAACGTTTGGTGAGGGACGAGGTCGTCGGGAAAATGTGGAGCTGTCTCTTATACACATCTAGATGTGTATAAGAGACAGGTATTGAGACCTTCAAATGCTCAGAAAGATACTAGGCAGATTGAGAAATGGGCTTCTTCGAATGGATGGACCGATGCTGTGCCTGTCTCTTATACACATCTAGATGTGTATAGCATTAACAAGCATGACAGCAACACAAATTTCCAAAACCGAATCAGCAAACAAGTGTTTTTGGTTAATCTGAAAGAAGAGGAACCAAACATAATAACACTATTGCTAAAGTTTTATATTCAAAAGTTCATTGAGCAGCAAAATGTAGCTGAGCTAAACCAAACCAGTCAACCTCAAGCATTTAAAGCTTTATATCTACTTAATTTGAAATGGAGAAGAACAAAAAAGACCCAAGCTTGAGCTGAAACAATCAAATAGAAGAAGTAGGAGCTCTGAATTAGCACGAATCTAATTGGAACCCCTAAAAAAAATGGAAACTTTTAGGT
The DNA here is from genome assembly GCA_020283515.1 of Alliaria petiolata. Taxonomy (NCBI): domain Eukaryota; kingdom Viridiplantae; phylum Streptophyta; class Magnoliopsida; order Brassicales; family Brassicaceae; genus Alliaria; species Alliaria petiolata. The sequence continues at coordinate 439,639,565 of JAHZTW010000001.1, read as the reverse complement.
AAAACCTCAAACTGGAAACTAAATGAACTAACAAGTGACACCATAAGACGGGAATTTTACCATGGAGCAGGAAGATCCAACGAAAGGAGGTTAAACCCATGATCACCACCAGACCCTAGAACGATGCTCGCCATGAAGCCAACAGGGTTCTTCAAAGAAACCTCGAGTCCGGAGCTCGATGTCGGAGGCGACGGTGGAGGTTCCACGGGTACGTGGCGGTGGTATTGATCGAGCATCCATATGGAGTAGATTACGATCGAAACACCGAAGAAAGCTTGAACAAAATTTAGGATCTTGAGAGTGGAAGCAAACGAAACATGGCAGCAATTACGCCGCATTTTTCTCAGAAAGCCACTGAATTTCGGAAATGAAATGAAAAAAAAAAACAAAAAAAAGCTGTCCTGAAGAAGGAAGATAACGGAGAGAGGAGAATCCGCAAGCTTTGTTTAAAACGGCCCAATTATTAAAAAGGCCAAACTACGAAGAGAGAGAGAGAGAGAATTAATAGTGTCTTTTTCCTCCTCTTGCGAGGTTTTGGCACTCTTGAGAGTAGAGAGAATGAGGAAAGCTCCCTCGCTTGCGCTTCTCTGCATCCATGCCCTCAAACTTGAGCTCCTACAAGGTAATTGGAGAAAAGCTCTGATCATTTGGTAATTTAATATATGCTCTCTGATTTGAGTTTGTGCTCTGTGTGTTCTCAGTCGATGATAATCCGATTCCGGATGTATACGAGCTTCCATCGGAGTTGCTTGATGCTGTTGTCGCACACTTGCCTGCACTAGCTTTGCAGAATTTCCAGACCCACATGTGAGTTTTACTTTCAGATTTTAGCGCTTAATGAATTGATATGATAGATAAAACCCATCGTATTTGTGTTATAGGCCGTTCAAGCGCTGTGATAATTATGAATCTGGTGATGATTGCTTGATTAGTGGGAGAAAACGCGCAAGGTTTTGAAAAAAGCAACCTTTCTTTGATTCCCATTTTTTTTTTTTTCGAACTGAGAAAAAAGAGATTAATCTGCAGAGATGATATACTCGCTAGTTCTTGGAAAGGTTTGTTTAAGCTGCGGTGGCCTGAGCATGTTAACCTCGTGGAACCACCAGCTGAATGGCAACAGCTTTACTGGGAAAAGCATCTTCAAGAGTATGCCCTGACCCATGATTTGTTTGTTTACCATCTTCTTCCTTTTGGGTTTCGCGTTAATCCCAGTGACAGTTGTGTTGATGAAGCAGCTGAGGTAGCTATGCGTCCCACATTTGGTGGTCGGATAAGTTCCATTAGTGTATCAGGTAAATGTTCTGGTCTTGAGGTTGATTCGTCCTAGTTGCGTTAAGGAATCATTCATTGTTCAGTTAGTTGTATTTTCGGTTGCAGATAAGATATTGAGATACATTTGCCATGAAGAGCACACCAGTTGTCAACAATGTGTCTGCACGGAACTATCTTTCCATCTCCAGACATTTGGACCCTATCTTAGGTTAAGTAACATTTTTACGTTTGTCTGGTGATTGATCTTTACATTGTCACTTACAATCAGCTTGCCTGAGTCTTATATCGCTCATCATGACTGGTTGTGCATGAGATATCCAGTTTGCATTGATTTAACACTCTACCATAGTACCATGCTTATGCTTCTTTACGTTTCTTCTTACCTTTTACAGGTGCCTGAGGCTTCTGAATGTGCTCTGCGTTACAGAAACTTGTGTAAGTCATTAAAATCTGCCCTGAGGTTTTGATTGTAAATAGAGCCATCCTTGCTTTATTTTTGTTTTAGTATCACTGGTCGAGGCGCTATTGTATACTATTGTGTTTGATGTTTACCCTTCGCTTGGAACTTCAAATTTGTATCTATGTAGATTAAATCAATCATCCAACCTTTAGAGGAAGGACATAGATAATGTTTAGGCTTTTTTACTGTAGGAGTTATTGAGGACAAGTAAATTGCAAACTCTGGTTCTACGTTGGATCAGATCGGAGAAACATGTAAGGCCATTTCACTACTTAGCAGTCTGATATGTTTATTAGCTGGAATCATATTGCTGATGATCCATGATACGACAGGTTGGGCCCTTGTGCAAGCTCTTGATCCAGAGCCAAGAAACATTAACTTCGCTTGAATTTATTCACTGTAAGCTTTCTTCGAGTTTAATCAGTGCAATCTGCGCTTCTCTTCGTGGAAAAGACATTCACACAAGTGGGATTCAACGTTTCTGTATAAAGACATCTAGCATTGACATAGATCCACTTGCTGCGCCTTCTGCTTTCATTTCGTTCTTGAATTCGGTGAGGTATATCATATGAAACTGATGCCAAAACTTGTCTTTTTGAACTATTTGCTCATTTGGTTTTCAAATATATTTTCTTGATAAACTTTGTCGTTTCTCTACGCACTCTTTTTCCTGTTTTTCTTATTGAGCATTTTTTTCTTTTATTTTCAGGTCCTTACGTTCTTTACATTTTTGCGATAGCCACCTCGATAGGCATATCGCGAGGATAGTTTTCTCTACACTTCTTGATTCGTCCTCAGATCTTTCGTACCTTGACCTCTCTGAAAACAACGTGGGTACCGTCATGGCTCTTCTTGTTCAAACTGATATGCGGTTTGCTTTTCATTACTGACCAAAATACACTACATAGATTTCAGGGTGGCTTTCTACTTTCAGTTGGAGATCTGTTATTGGTTCTCTGTCGTCTGGAAAGTCTTTACAGTCGCTGTGCAAGCTCAACTTAAGGTACTTTTTTCCTAAAGGGATTGTTACGATTTCAAGCCTTCAAACGTTGTGAAACTGTTGGAAATGTGTTTCTAGGGGGAATGAGCTCGACAAATACGATGCCGAGAATCTTGCACATGCTCTTCTTCATATGCCCGTGTTGGAATCTCTTGACCTGAGCGGGAACCCCATTGAAGACGGTGGGATCAGGTGTGTCCTATAAGTTACTGCATTT
>JAHZTW010000001.1:439604507-439634245 GCA_020283515.1 Alliaria petiolata | reverse complement strand
AAAATACACATAAATATTGATATGTACTTAATTCTTTATCTTTTTATTTTCTTGTTCTTAATTTAATGATAGAGTTATATGGATGAATAACCCAAAAAACTATAATTAACTACATAACTATAGAAAAAACAATATATACAATTTTATCATTTGTTTATGTGTCTTCTCCTCTTTCATTCTTTCTCTTTCTTATTTTGTGAAACATTTTTTTCTCTTTTCAATCTTATTTGTCTTACATTTCTTCATAAATAATTCATTAAAAGTTGAAATCAAACTGAAAAATATAGAATTTTATATCTATATCAAAAGATTCGCGTCAGAAAAAAATGGACATAAATTTCTTAACATGATGAATAGTATTAGTAATAAACAATACACTATTCTATATAAATATGCATAAAATAGAATCACACATCCTTTTTACAATCATCAATTCACAAACTTTACCACAAATATATTTCAGATTAGTTATACTACAAAACAACATGTTCTTATTGTCAAAGAGAAATAATTTGATATTTTATATGTTTACGATGAATAAAAAAAAAATTCTCATTCACTATATATTTTATTATTCCACTTACCTTGCAAATGCTAAGAGGCTCTCTTTTTCTTCCTTCGATAATAAGAAGGCACATCAGTTTGGGGAATCATTCTCTGTAATTGTACTTTATTCTGTAATCGTTGTTCTTGATTAAGGTCACAACACTTTTGATTACTTTCCGATCAGTTCATGAATCTCATCAAAGGAAAGTAAATTTACCGAATACCAACTTCATTGCTGCCTTCATATGGTATTTGGATCCTCGGCCATCACAAATTCGGATGCAATAGCAACAATACGTGCTCAGCAGGAGGAACAAGTTCTGATTCCCTTAGACATGATCTTCGCTACTTATCTCTTATCTATTATCATATCCAATCAGTATTCTTTTTTTTTTATTCTCACTAACTATATATATTATTATTCCACCAACCTTTCAAATGCTAAGAGGCTCTCTTTTTCCTCATTCGATAATAAGAAGACGCATCAGTTTGAGGAATCGTTCTCTGTAATCGTACTTTATTATGTAATCGTTGTTCTTGATTAAGGTCATAACATTTTTGATTACTTTCCGATCAGTTCATGAATCTCATCAAAGGAAAATCAATTTATCGAATACCAATTTCATTACTGCCATCATATGGTATTTGGATCTTCGGCCATCACAAATTCGGATGCAATAGCAACAATAGATGCTTAGCCGGAGGAACAAGTTCTGATTCCCATAGACATGTTCTTTGCTGCTTATATCTTATCTATTATCATATCCAATCGGTATTCTCTTATTTTTTTGGTTATTGTCCCTAATTCACATTATTTTAGGAGATTTTTTAACTTTTAAGAGATGATTGTGCCATTGTTTATACACAAAAATATATTTATTTCTTTAGGTTTTCTTTGTGGCCCATCAAAAAATATATTCATTTATTAGCAATGAAAATCATGCGTTGTTTGCTTTCGTGAAATCTTTCTAGATTAATGGATAACTGCTTCATTTCCTAATCCATCGAAACTCAAACCACCACCACTATTGCAATATAGATTCAACTCTCTGAGACCTTCTTTCTGATTATGCTCATGTGCTTTCTCGGAATGGTAACAGCTTTACCGCCCTAATAGGACCAACCCTCATTCTCTATAGATATTATTATTCTGCTAAGTTTTTAATATAATTTATTTTACCTACAAACATTTACTAACAAATATAATAAAATAGATTGTAAAATTAAAAGTTAAAACAGTCAAAATATCACACAACCTCGCGCAATGCGCGAGCTTTCCCCTAGTATTACTAGAAAGTAAACTTAAGTATATGAAGGTTTTAAGGCTTTTAATTAGTAAAGTTAACTATTTTGATACAATTTTATAATTTACGATCTCTAAACTAAGAAAGGGGCTTATAACTAAAGTAGAATGGTTTAAAATTATGGAGTTTTAGACTTGAAGTTGATCAAAAATGATGTGATGGTATAAAAATTCTTGTTTTTTGTGGGGGCATAATTTTAAACTTATAAAATTTAGATTAAAAATCTTAGAAAACCAAAAAGTGAGTGGTCGCAGCTGCCACCTCCTTGGCTCACTTAGATCCGGCCCTGCCTTAGACAAAATGGCTAGTGAATTAATCGGTTTAGTATATGGGTTCGGCTAAAGGTTATACAAGTCATTACTTGTCTTGCGGTCAAAGTCACCTAAAATTTGCCCTCACTAATGATTTATATCTGCCTAATCCAAATCTAATGTATACTACTCCCTCTGTTTCATAATAAGTGTCATTTGGAAAAAATGTATCTGCAATGTATCTGGATGTATTAAACTCAAAATACATTCAGATACATCCAGTTACATTACATATACATTTTGTCTAAATGACACTTATTATGAAACGGAGGGAATACTATTCTTTCTTATTGGCGATCCAAGTAAATGATTATTTTAGAAGTGATTAACAAATAGTTATTACATTGGAACTCCAAAGGATAATAAGATAATAAAAAAAAAAGTTGGGAGCATCATTACTTGTCAATTACGTTCCGTCTCTCCTTGGCCCGCACCAGCTGTTTAAGATCGCCGGCGTGACAACAATTCGCCATGAAACACAAAACTATTCAAGCTAACACCCCATAAACATTTCCATTACAATTTCAAATTTTCAATCACAGTCTTAAATAGCAAAACAGTTCGATTTTCTCGTTAGATACTAATAAAGAAGATGTAAACGTCTTTAGGTTTCAGGAAAAGGCTTATCAAAACAGAATTAATGCATCCCCGAACCGACGTCTTGTACTATATGTTATCAGTTGGGTGGTCAAATATAAATTAATATCAATCAATTGATTAGATTATTATGATTGTTATTGTTATAGAGCATATCTTGTTTATTAGTACAGTGTTTTAAAATTCCAAATGACTAGAAATTGATTATACTGTATGTACATCATTTGGATTTATTCCGGTTTGGTTAGGTTGGTGATAGACATGAAAATTGGTTTTTTAATTTAGCGAAATAAACATAAATTCAATGTGTAATTTAATTTCTTTATTCTTTTTGTTTAAGAACTTACCAAGTACCAACCACATTGATTGTTACAAATTTTTGTTTTGGGTTTGATTCAACGTTTAATCAAAACTACATTTGATTCTTTGTTAGTATTTGGTGTCAGTTTTTTGTTGTTGTTGTTATAAAAAAAATAATTAAAACCACTATCGTCAAAAACAAAAATTCAGTTCAATTTTGTTATTCATGTGTTTTTTAGTTCGAGTTGGATCAAACCGAGTAATCCAAATTGAACACTGATACTTTTTGTTTGACGAATCACATAATTACATATTTGTTTTGTTCGACAATTAGCTGAGAATATATATCTTATTATATAAAGTATGATGCATCAAAGTTAGTTTTTAACATTATCATGATACGTGTCAAGTTAATCGATTAGATTTTGACACGTGTTAAAAAATTCAGCCAATTAAAATTTTAACATAATGTTTACATAAATCTAAAAATTAGTTTCAATATCAAAACGGAAAAATAAGTTTATTTTTCGATTACTAATAGTACAAAAAAGAAAAAAAAATCGAAAAGTAAAAAAAAAAGGAAAATAGGTTTTTTAAGTTTTTCATTTATAAGGAAAGGAGAATAAGTTTTTTATGTTTTTCATTTAAATAAAGGAAATTGTATGATCAATTACTCATACTAAAAGGAAAATAAGTTTTTTTTTTCAATTACTAATATCAAAAGAAAAATAAAAAATCGATATCATAAATAAGAAAATAAGTTTTTTTTTATGTTTTTCATTTAAATTAAGGAAATTGTATGATCAATTACTAATACTAAAAAGAAAATCAAAAATAAAATGTAAATAATAAGAAGAAATTTTAAATGCTAATGATCAACCAATTAGATTTTAAAATAATGTTTACATAAATCTAAAAATTAGTTTTAAAATCAAAACGGAAAAATAAGTTTNACCAAGTGTCATAAATATATTTATTTACCACGTATGTGTGTATACAGTATGTTTGAATACAAATTATTTGACTGTAGTTTTTATGTGTACGACTTATAAATATGGAAAGTTCATTAATGTCGTGTTGAATACATTAGTTTCGGATGTTATTATCACGAACTAGCGAACTGGTTCATGTTGTGGGAAACCAAAGTCCTTGCTGACTTGTCGTAGCCCCCATAATTTTGGAAAGAGCATCATGCATAGAACTATATATATTCGGTATATGAAACAATTCAACCAAAAAATCTTTTATTTTTGATATAGGATGAATATCTATTATTTTCATATATTTTCTAAAAGCATAATTTGTTGGTATCAGAGATATTTTCCAGTTAATATTTCAAACTACTGAGTTTTGTGGTACCTTAGACAAATGGCTAGTGAATTAATCGGTTTAGTATGGGTTCGGCTAAAGATTATACAAGTCATTACTTGTCTTGCGGTCAAAGTCACCTAAAATTTGCCCTCACTAATGATTTATATCTGCCTAATCCAATTCTAATGTATACTACTATGCTTTCCTACTAGCAATCCAAGTAAATGATTATCTTAGAAGTGATTAACAAATAGTTATTACATTGGAACTCCAAAGGATAATAAGATAATAAAAAAAGTTGGGAGCATTATTACTAATAAAGTTGTAAACATGATCAAAGTGTCTTTAGGTTTCAGCAAAAAGGTTTATCAAAATATTCAAAACAGAATTAATGCATCCCCGAACCGACGTCTTGTACTATATGTTATCAGTTGGGTGGTCAAATATAAATTAATTTCAATCAGTTGATTAGATTATTATGATTGTTATTGTTATAGAGCATATCTTGTTTATTAGTATAGTGTTTTAAAATCCCAAACGACTAGAAATTGATTATACATCATTTGGATTTATTCCGGTTTGGTTAGGTTGGTGATAGACATGAAAATTGGTTTTTAATTTAACCAAATAAACATAAGTTTAATGAGTAATTTAATTTCTTTATTTATTTTTTTTGTTTGGTTTAAGAACTTACCAAGTACCAACCACTGATTGTTACAATTTTTTTTGTTTTGGGTTGATTCAACGTTTAATCAAACGTACATTTGATTCTTAGTTAGTATTTGGTGTCAGTTTTTTGCTGTTGTTATAAAATAATTAAAACCACTATCGTCAAAATAAAAAAATTCAGTTCAATTTTTGTTATCATGTAGTTTTATAGTTCGAGTTGGATCAAACCGAGTAATCCAAATTGAACACTGATACTTTTTGTTTGACGAATCACATAATTACATATTTGTTTTGTTCGACAATTAGCTCAGAATCTATATATATATCTATTATATATTAGGCTCATCTAAATTTGTTTAAAAAAATTATATATATATATATATATATATATATATCTTTCTCTCGAGTTTGGCTAAATTGGTTTGCGACTAAACCTACCCGGACTAAACCGCTCTAAAAGTTCGGACACACTAATAGTGGCATATGAGTGTAATAATTAAAAAGAAGAAGGGGAAGTTCCCAATTAGCTAGCCAACCACATGGTTTCGTTTATCTTCTTCAAATGGGTTTAAGTCTCGCAACTAGTTCGCCTTTACTCTCTCTTTCTTTCTTGTACTAAAAAAAATTAAGCGGCACTTCTCCGCTAAATCCCTTCTGGACCTTCTGGTTCTCTCTCTCTCTCTCTCTCTCGTCGTCTACTAAACACATCATCACATTACTCTCTCTCCCTCTCCCTCTCTCTCTTGCTCCTTGGATCGATTCGGTTTGGTGTGTTTCGTGGTGTATAAATCTGATTGGGGATTGGGCAGATCTGAAGGGAGGAGAGCCAGATCGGAATCGAAACGGTGGTTGGTGATGGAGGAAGCGCTGGAAATGGCGCGGGCCAAGGACACGAAGGAGCGCATGGCGGCGGTGGAGCGGCTGCACCAGCTTCTGGAAGCTTCTCGGAAGAGCCTGAGAACGGCGGAAGTGACGTCACTGGTTGATTGTTGTTTGGATCTCCTCAAGGACAGCAATTTTAGAGTCTCACAGGGAGCGCTCCAGGCGCTTGCTTCCGCCGCCGTGCTCGCCGGTGAGCATCTCAAGCTTCATTTGAACGCCCTTGTGCCTGCCGTCGTGGAGCGCCTTGGAGACAGCAAACAACCGGTTAGGGATGCGGCCAGGCGTTTGTTGACTACTCTCATGGAGGTGAAATTACTAAATTTGAACCCTAGGTCGAGTCCCTCTTGCAATTCCCACAAGATAATAGTTTCTTCTTTTGCTTCTTCTCTAGGTCTCATCTCCTACGATTATAGTTGAAAGAGCGGGTTCGTATGCTTGGATGCATAAGAGTTGGAGAGTGCGGGAAGAGTTTGCGCGTACTGTCACCTCGGCCATTGGTCTTTTTGCATCCACGGAACTCCCGCTTCAGCGTGTTATTCTTGCTCCGGTATCGATGATTCCTTTACAATTGTTGTTTGGATCTCCCCCCAAAGGAATCGAAATTTGACCTCGGGGGTATTTTTTCTTCTTGTTTATCAGATACTTCAGATGTTAAATGACCCGAATCAAGCAGTTAGGGAAGCTGCAATTCTGTGCATTGAGGAGATGTACATGCAGGGTGGGTCTCAATTCCGGGAAGAGCTTCAGCGCCACCATCTTCCATCATATATGGTATATTTTTCAGAATCCATGTGCTCTGCGAGATTTATTATGTATCACTAATTTTCAACTGCATCATACTTTAATAAAGAATAGTAGAATTGCAGTCTCTACAACTCCTTCTCTGTTTTGAATCAGGTGAAGGATATTAATGCTAGGCTGGAACGTATTGAGCCCCAACCACGTTCTACAGATGCTCGTAGTGGTCACCATGTTGTTAATGAGGTTAAGGCATCAGGTGTCAATCCCAAGAAAAGCAGTCCCAGGGCAAAGACTTCCACGAGAGAGAACTCTTTATTTGGAGGTTATCATCTTTCTCCCAAGGATTAAAGTCTTCAAATAGGTTTTGTAGTATTTCCTCCTCGGCTGATTGGTTTTGTATATGTGCATTTCAGGAGATGCCGACATCACCGAAAAACCCATCGAGCCAATCAAAGTGTACTCAGAGAAGGAGCTGATACGAGAATTTGAGAAAGTTGCTGCAACACTTGTCCCAGAGAAAGAATGGTCAATGCGTATTTCAGCTATGCGGAGGGTTGAAGGACTTGTCGCAGGAGGTACTCAAATCAATTTTTTTCTTTCTTGTCTCTCTTTTCTAAACGAAGTTTCATTTGCTTTGATTGCTATCCATGATATTTTCTGCTAGTCAGTAGAGGAGTTTTCTTGTATCCCACCTCATGAAATCTTTCTCTGTTTTAGGTGCGACTGATTACTCCTGTTTTCGAGGTCTCCTGAAGCAACTTGTTGGTCCCTTAAGTACACAATTATCTGATCGGAGGTCTACCATTGTTAAGCAGGTTAGCTAAATTGTCTATTTTATACTTTTATTTTTTATGATTTAGGGTGTGTTTCTTCTTTGCCCAGCAATGGAGACAATTTGATAAGTTGGCATGTCGTGACGAATGCCATTTTCATTGAGTACTTAGTTTATGGGAATTCATTTGTTTCCGCCCTCCATCTTAGTAAAAATTATATTCATTTTAGCCAGAATAACACATTTTGCTTCTGGGTACAGTTCCAGTAGGGGTGAACGGTATATTAGGTGAATGCTACCTTATCTTATGTAGTTTTGTATCTCTACCATTTCCTTTCCTTCATATGCTGTTTCTCGTGTGCATAGGCTTGCCATCTTTTGTGTCTCTTATCAAAAGAGCTACTGGGAGATTTTGAAGCATGCGCTGAGATATTTATTCCAGTAAGCTTAAACCCCTGTCATTTACTGTTATGACCTTCAATGCATATACATTCTTGTTAAATTTATTATTTGGTAATCAGGTGCTTTTCAAGCTGGTTGTGATCACTGTGCTTGTAATTGCAGAATCTGCTGACAACTGCATAAAAACGGTAAAATATTAGCTTTTCTGTTTTTGGCTCTAGAAGGTTGCCTGCTCGACTAAGTTTTGAGCTTACACAGATGCTTTCTTGCTATTCCAGATGCTGCGTAACTGCAAAGCTGCCCGTGTACTTCCTCGCATAGCTGAATCAGCAAAACATGACCGCAATGCAATTTTGCGAGCAAGGTATACTGGAGCCTTGGTATCAGCCATAAGATTTTTGATTTTATGGAAGTTGATCCCAGTTTTTTTTATACAGGTGTTGTGAATATGCACTGTTAACACTTGAACATTGGCCTGATGCTCCAGAAATTCAGCGGTCAGTTGATTTATACGAAGATCTAATCAGATGCTGTGTTGCAGATGCTATGAGTGAGGTAGGTTTGTGATACCATTTTATACATTACTAGATGTTATGTTGCAGATTCTATGAGTGAAGTAGGTTTGTGGTTCCTTGTTTCATCTCTGTGAGAAGGCAGTGATTAGGGTTCAAAGCAACTTCTAATGGGATCTATGGTTACATTAGTACTATCAAATGATTTGTATTTCTTGTATTAACCACCTATCATTCTACCATGTATTATTGAAAGCTGTTAATATATTGAATAACAGGTACGGGCAACTGCTAGAATGTGCTACAGGATGTTTGCAAAAACTTGGCCGGATCGTTCTCGTCGTTTGTTTTCCTCCTTTGACCCTGTCATTCAAAGGGTAAGGCTTCTCCAACTCTTTATATTCTGCTTATGAGCATTGATGAGGCTTAATAGCGCATTCCATATGTTCTCAGCTAGTAAATGAAGAAGAAGGTGGAATTCATAGGAGACACGCCTCACCATCTGTCCGTGAGAGACAATCCCAGCCTTCATTTTCTCAAACGTCTGCTCCATCAAATTTACCTGGCTATGGAACATCAGCCATAGTCGCTATGGATAGAAGTTCAAATTTAGCCTCGGGAGGATCTCTTTCTTCTGGGCTACTCCTATCCCAATCAAAGGATCTCAATAAAGGTTCTGAACGCAGTCTGGAAAGTGTGTTACAATCAAGCAAGCAGAAGGTCAGTGCAATTGAGAGTATGCTCCGAGGACTGCATGTATCCGATAGACAAAATCCTGCAGCTCTTCGTTCGAGTAGTTTGGATCTAGGTATTGAGCTTCTTTCCTTGTGAATATTTTTTTTTTTTTTCAAAACGTTCTTTGACATGAGCTAAATCGTCCTTGCGCAGCTAAATTGTCTTTTTTCTCCCCTAGTGCAGGAGTTGACCCTCCATCCTCTCGTGATCCTCCATTCCATGCCTCTGTTCCAGCATCAAATAGTCTCGCAAGTAGCACAACTGCTGAATCAATGCCTAGTATCAACAGAGGAAGTAATCGCAGTGGTGGCCTTGGTTTGTCAGATATCATCACCCAAATTCAAGCTTCAAAGGACTCAGGAAGACAATCATACCGTGGCAATCTGTTGTCCGAGTCTCATCCTAGCTTTTCATCCTTGACAGCTAAACGGGTCTCATCAGAGAGAAATGAGAGAAGTTCTTTTGAGGAGAACAATGATGCCAGGGAGGCGAGACGGTTTATGGCGGGTCATTTTGACAGACAGCAAATGGATACCGCTTACAGAGACTTGGCATTCAGAGATTCAAACGCTAGCCATGTTCCCAATTTCCAGAGGCCACTTTTGAGGAAAAATGTTGGGGGAAGAATGTCGGCAGGCAGGAGGAGGAGTTTTGATGATAGCCAACTGCAAATTGGTGACATGTCAAATTATGTTGATGGTCCAGCTTCTCTGAACGAGGCTATAAACGATGGACTGAATTCAAGTTCTGATTGGTGTGCGAGAGTTGCAGCTTTTAACTTTCTACAAACTTTGCTGCAACAAGGCCCAAAAGGTGCTCAAGAAGTAATCCAAAGTTTCGAGAAAGTAATGAAACTATTTCTCCGGCACTTGGATGATCCTCACCACAAGGTTGCACAAGCAGCACTGTCGACACTCGCGGATCTTATTCCATCTTGCCGAAAGCCTTTTGAGAGCTACATGGAAAGAGTCTTACCCCATGTGTTTTCACGGATAATCGATCCTAAAGAGGTAGTTAGACAACCTTGCTCGTCAACCCTAGAAATTGTCAGCAAAACCTACAGTGTAGATTCCCTTTTACCTGCCTTGCTTCGTTCGCTGGATGAGCAGAGATCACCAAAGGCTAAATTAGCTGTGATCGAATTTGCCATCAACTCATTCAACAGGTACGCTGGTAACCCTGAAATTTCGGGTAATAGTGGCATCCTAAAGTTGTGGCTGGCAAAGTTGACACCATTAACCCGCGACAAAAATACCAAGTTAAAAGAAGCTTCCATTACTTGTATCATATCTGTATACAATCATTATGATTCTGCGGGACTTCTAAATTACATTCTTAGTTTGTCGGTTGAGGAGCAAAACTCCTTGAGAAGAGCTCTCAAGCAATATACTCCCCGCATCGAGGTGGACCTATTAAATTATATGCAGAGTAAGAAGGAGAAACAGAGAATAAAGTCTTAAGACCCGTCTGATGCCATTGGGACATCATCTGAAGAAGGATATGCCGGTGCTTCCAAGAAGAACATATTCCTTGGCAGGTATTCTGGGGGTTCTGTTGACAGTGATAACGGCAGAAAGTGGAGTTCTTCCCAAGAGCCGACAACGATCACTGGTGGTGTTGGTCAAAGTGTTTCAAGTGGAACTCAGGAAAAGGTGTATCACAACTTCAGAAGTGGGATAAGTGCTGCTGCTAGTGATGTGTTGAACCAAAAGGATTCTGATTACACATTTACTTCAGCTGCTCAGAATTTGATATCAAAAACAAGCCCTAATGGAAGCTCAGACAACGTTGAAATCTTGGATGGCTTATCTCCACCACATTTGGAGAAAAATGGTCTGTATATGACCAAATCTGATTCCTTGGAAGAGAGACATGAAAATGAGGTCTCACGCGAATTAGATTTGAGTCAATACATGCTCTCATCTGTTAAGGTTAACCCAACACCGGAATCTGGACCTAGCATTCCTCAGATTCTACATATGGTAAGTAACGATTGTCACATCTGCAAAAAGTCGTTATCTTTTTTCTCTCTGGTACTTAAAAAGCATGTCGGATGATTATGCATTCACAGATCAACGGGAGTGATGGTAGCCCTTCTTCGAGCAAGATATCTGGACTCCAGCAATTAATTGAAGCCTCTGTAGCTAACGAGGAATCAGTTTGGACCAAGGTATACCTGATGAAATCTGTTTCTACTAGTCGGAGTAATTGGTCCTGACATTTATAACTCATAGATTAGAATTCTACTAAAAAGATTGTAATAGACAAATATGTCTAAAATGAAATTTACAAGGCTGAATGAGATTGGTAAACTTAGCTGGTGGGTTGCCTGTTTTATATGGGGTTTAACTTGTAAGTGCTATTGACTAGAAACTTAACACGCCAAATCATGGAATTTCTAAAGCTGTAGTTTTTATAGGTGATTCTCATTCGTTTGTTGTTCTGACTCGGAAGTCGTCTACTGTTCATAGTGACTTTACCGTATGCATTTGCATATCAATCCTAATGGATATTCTCTCATTTTTTTTATTCTCAGTACTTCAATCAGATATTGACGGTTGTTCTTGAAGTGCTCGATGACGAAGATTTTTCAGTCAGAGAAGTTGCTCTTTCGCTGATTTCTGAGATGCTAAAGAGCCAGGTTTGTTACTTACTCAGCCTCGTTAATGCATGGTGTTATGTTTCCAGATCTATGGTAAATACGAATACCTTTTCTTACTTATAAATATATGTCTCGTTTGATAATTACAGAAAGATGCCGTGGAAGATTCGGTTGAGATAGTGATTGAGAAGCTGCTTCATGTCTCGAAGGACTCTGTTCCAAAAGTAAAAGATTGCATGCTCAAAACCTTATTCTTGTGCATCGGACCCATTCTTGTAATTTTGATGACTACTGATCTCCTCGTATATGATAATTATCCTTTAAGGTTTCCAGTGAAGCGGAGCAATGCTTGACCACAGTTTTGTCCCAATACGATCCTTTCAGATGCTTAAGTGTATGTAGTTATGAGTTTACCTCTTCCTCATGGCCTGATTTGGTTTGATGCTTCGTTTGATTGGTAGTTGATTTAATCTAAGTGATGTCTTTGTTTCAGGTTATTGTTCCATTATTGGTAACAGAGGATGAGAAAACTCTCGTCGCTTGCATCAATTGTTTAACCAAGGTAAGAATTTCTTTATTTTTCTGTAATATTCATGGTTTTTTGCCGGATACAAAAGTTGTATATAGATACATACTGTCATGAGATGTCGCTGAAACAGAGACATCGCTTATTGTGTACAGCTTGTGGGTAGGCTCTCGCAAGAGGAATTAATGGATCAATTGTCATCTTTTCTGCCTGCGGTTTTTGAAGCATTTGGGAGCCAAAGCGCAGATGTCCGCAAGGTAAAACAAACCCCCGAAAAGAATATATATAAACTTGACTTTTCGACCAATAGCGTATGAAATCGGATTATAGGTTATATGTGTGTGTGTGTCTCTCTCTCTCTCTGAGCTCTTTTGGGATTTGTGTGTTGTTGTTGTTGTTGCAGACAGTGGTGTTCTGTCTGGTAGACATATATATAATGCTTGGGAAAGCATTCTTGCCGCATTTGGAAGGTCTAAACAGCACACAGGTTCGCCTAGTGACCATCTACGCAAACAGGATCTCACAGGCTAGAACCGGTGCTCCTATCGACACAAACACCTAACGAGCCGCCACTTGTGTTTCTCTCGTGTCTTTGGGGGTTAATATTCATTATTATTGTTCATTTTGTATATGGGTGTGTGTGTGTGTGTGTATGCCTTGTGTTTATTTTTATTTTTATTTTGTTGTAATTTTGCAAGTTGGGGTCCCTTTTTTTTTGTTTTTATTCATTTTGTTACAGTGTGATCTATAATATTGATTTTGTCTTCCGGGGAATAATGTGTTATTATTGCTTCTCTCTCGTAGGACCAACCAAAAAAAAGATGTTATATTGTTATAAATTCCCTTGTAGAAACAACTTGGCTCTGAAAATGTTTATTATTATATAAAGCTGAATTAAGCATATTGTTATAAATTCCCTTGTAGAAACAACTTGTTTCTGCTGTACTATCAATATGCAGCATGGCGTATGATCCGAAATATCAGGTGCACTAAACTCTGCCATGCTCTGAGGATAATCTGATATCCAGTGCTTGTTTATAAGAGAACGATCCAACTTTTTAGCAATAGGGTTATCAGGTTGCTTATTAGACCAAGTATACTTACTTCCATGAAACAGCTTGCTTATAAGACCAAGTATATTTAATTTACTTCCATGAAACCGCATTTCCAGCTGTTCCATGCAGGCTTTAAAATCAGTCATACGCACTAGTGAACTGAAGATCAAAAAAGCTCCACCCACAGGTCATTTGTTATCTCACTAGTGTTGTCAGCATATATTGCTGTGAAATAGAAGGAGGAGTAACCTTGGCATTTGATCTGACAGGTCATAAACTGTTTTGAGTTATGCCGAATAATCACCGGTTACAGGCGCTTTCCAAATGAAGACAATACGACCATCTTCATCTTCAGAATGGTTCGAGGCATACGACCACTGAGGGCAAACAGCAGTCATCACCTGCTTCAGGTTAGGTTCTTTAATATGAAACACTTGATTATTTACTAGCCAGCGTCGAAAAGCCTGGTGCTTTTGAGTATCATTAATTCTGAAGAATGTTGCACATTGTGGGAAAACAGAAACGGAGAGATAGGATCAACGAGAGGATGAAAGCTTTGCAAGAACTCATTCCTCGCTGCAACAAGGTTTGTTTTACTTTTTTCTTCAGTTTCTCCCTTAGCTGGCTTTCTCCTCCTCCAAAGTTACTCCAAAACTTTGATTCTCAGTCAGATAAAGCTTCAATGCTTGATGAAGCCATTGAGTACATGAAATCTCTCCAGCTTCAAATACAGGTCTGTCCTGAAAAACCATAACTTAGATCTTCTCTGCAGATTTTCAATGTCTACTTCATCTAGATAGTCAAACCAATAGATGATTTGGTTCTTGTTGAAATCTTTCGTAGCCATCATGTGTCTCATACCGTTTTGTGTTGTCCATTAATGAATTTATGGAACTGAAAACAAAAGCAAAATACCCATACCGTTTGGTGCGTCCATTAATGCGATGTTGAAAACTCCGGTTAGGTTATATCGTCTCTCTCTCTCTCTCTCTCTCACTCACAGATTTGTCTGAGAAAGAGTTGTTTGCTTCTTGTGTGAGATGGATGGTAGAGTTTTTTGGATTAGCGTCATCCTTCTTCTTCCTTTATCCTCTCCTTCCTTTGATGTGAGCGTCTTAAATGGTTCGGAATCCTTGTCGCCGTCAAGCAGCCGAACTCTGGTTTCTCGTGGGGAAAAGTTCGAGCTTGGGTTTTTCAGAAGTGAGCGAAACGGAGGCTGGTATCTGGGGATTTGGTACAAGAGTATCCCTGTGACTGAAAGAACCTACGTGTGGGTTGCCAACGGAGACAACCCTCTCGAGAATGATAACGGAACCTTCCAGATCTCTGGCGAGAGTCTCGTTATCTGCGATGGTAACAGCAGCGTCTGGAAAGAGAGAATAACAGGAGGAAGCGGGGGCGAGGGGTTGGAGGCAGAGCTCCTGGATAACGGAAATTTACTGCTGAGAAGAAACTCAAGCGAACATTATCTATACGGCATCTTGTGGCAGAGTTTTGACAATCCGTGGGATACTTTAATCCCGGGGATGGAACTCGGAATGTATTCATACGGCGAAAAAGAACTAACATCCTGGAGCTTTAATGGCCCAGAATACACTCTGCGCGGTCAAAGTCTAGGTCCTCCTGGGCTTGACATCGTGAATGACGTAGGCTTGCGGGTATACCGGAGTGGCCCGTGGAACGGGCAGACGTTTACAAATCTGCCCAAGGTCTTTAGCTTAACAAGTAACAGCAAAAATCAGACCATTTATAAGTACGTGGGCATCAATTCTTCTTACTCAAGACTACGATTGCTCAGCAACGGCTCACTAGCTGTGTACACGTGGAATAATATAACGGCAAGGTGGGAGACTTCATGGGAATCGACTCCTGAGCCTTGCGATGCCGTGGATTTATGTGGGTCTAACGCCTACTGTGAGATGAACGGATCATGTTCCTGTATCCAAGGTTTTGAGGCAGAGAGTTGCGTGAGGAAGGACCCTCTCAACTGCCGCGCAAATCAGTTTCACCAACTTGCGAATATGAGTTTACCACCTCATTTGTACCCTCTCGATTTCATCAAGGATATACGAGCTTGCCAGGATGCTTGCGTCGCTCATTGCCAGTGCACCGCCTTCTCCTTCGCCTATGGTCTAAAACTGAACAGCTCAAGTTGTCTTCTATGGGAAGGAAACCTCGACGATCTTCGCAGTTACTCTCATGGAGGAGGTCTACTCCTTCATATCAAGCAAAACGGTGTGTTATAAATCCATCTTATCTATTTGAATCATGTGCTATACTCGATGGTAATGCAATTTTTAGTAACTCTTTTTTTCTTTCTTACTTCCTTTTCAAGAGAGGAGCAAGAAGAAATTGAATACTGGGGTCATCGTCGGTCTCTCTCTCGGCATACCGGCGGCGTTTCTCGTGTCTTTGGCGGTATACTGCTACTGGAAAAGGAGCCAACAAGCTCCAAGAACAAGCGAAATCCAAATCGAAATGACGCCTCCGGATAGCAGAAACGATACGGGAGTCATCCTGAATCCACCAATCCCGCCGATGGACTTCGGGACGATCCTCCAAGCCACAGAGACCTTCTCTCACCAGATCGGGCACGGCGGTTTCGGCAAGGTGTACAAGGTGAAACACACTCTTCTTCCTTTTACACAGATGCTTGATCGGTTTTGTTTTACTAAAGAAATATCACTTTTATTGATTATTATTATTGGTGGCAGGGACGGTTACTCGACGGGCGAGAAATCGCAGTGAAAAGGCTCTCAAAGACCTCACGACAAGGAATTGTCGAGTTCACGAGCGAGGTCATGTTGATTTCGAGATTACAACACATCAACCTTGTGAGCCTTTTGGGTTGGAGCATTCACGAGGAGGAGATGGTGTTGGTCTACGAGCTTTTAGAAAATGGAAACCTCGAAACCCACCTCTTCGGTTTGTATTTCTTCCTATCCTATTGTATTGTTGTATTCTCTCAAGTTAGCGACAAATAACTAATCCAATCGGATTTGTAGGCCGAGGCCAGAGCTCGCTTGACTGGGAGACGAGGTTTGAAATCATCAAGGGAATAGCTCGAGGACTATCTTACTTGCACGAGGATTCGCGGGTTATGGCCATCCATCGAGATCTTAAACCATCAAATATCCTACTTGACAAAGATATGATCCCCAAGATCTCTGATTTTGGGTTGGCTCGGACCGAGAACGAAGCTAACACGAAGCATGCCGCTGGGACTCAGTAAGCGATCTCTCTCTCTCTCCTTTACATATATATTTCTCTGGTTTTGCTTTTAAAACAAGGCAATCGTTACGCAGCGGCTACATGGCTCCGGAATACGCGGTGAGCGGTAGATATTCCAACAAATCGGACGTGTTTGCCTTCGGGGTTATGGTTCTCGAAATTGTAACCGGCAAGAAGAACAGCAGATTCTCCTACCAGGGCTCAAACCCTAATTTCCTGAGCTTTGTAAGCCCGTTTTCTTTCTTTCTTTTTAAAAAACAATTTATCGGAGGAGATCCTATACTTCTTATTCTCCTACATTCTCAAACAGGGTTGGAAAAATTGGAGGGATAATAAGTGGAGAGAAAGCATAGAAGGGTCTCTTTTGGACTCTTCACAAAGGGAAGATCAAGTCCAAAGGTGTCTACTGATTGGACTCGGGTGCGTTCAGCTGGTGGCAGCGGATAGACCGAAGATGTCCCTGGTCGTTTCACAGTTAGAAAACCACTCCCTGGAGGTCCCAGATCCAGGGACACCGGGGTTCTACGCAGAGGAGGCTCGTCCCACTTCTTCAAAGCATCAGGGCGAGTCTTCTTCTAGCGCGTCTGTGAACTGGCGCACATTGACGGGGATCAGTGGGCGGTAAAAAAAAGGCATCTATCAGGTTTCTTTGTGGCAATTACAAGGTCTCGTTGTGTTGTAATGATTCTACTACACTAAGTCTAAGGGCAATTACGAGGTTTCGTTTTGTTGTAATAATTCTACTACTACAATCCTCAGAATTTCATCTCTCTTTCTCATTTCATTTGTCATCAAATAATATTTGACCGTTATAATTTGGAGTCAAATCTGGGCTTGTTTTGTTCTCCCGATCTGCGAACTGGATTGGGCCGGATTTCAAAATCGAAATCCAACACTAAACATTTGATAACTGAAATTAAAAAAAAATTGTATAGTGGGAAGCGACCGTATGGTAAAGAAGGCTTACGGAGTACTGTTTCATGATCCATCATTGCCAAAATGGTTTTTGTAGGTGATTCTCATTCGTTTGTTGTTCTGAGTCAGATTGCACGGTGCCTTTTCCTATACAAACAAAGATTTAGTGTCTTTTTCTACCTAAACGCCTTAAAAATTTAAAAATCAAACCCATACTCCAATTTTTGTGCGTAAAACAAAGTTGATCGTAACAATAGTTAGTCAACCGTTAAGTATGCTGATATGGCATTAAAAAAAATCACAAAAATTACAAAAATCACAAAAATTACAAAAAAAAGTCAAAAAAATCAAAAAGAAAATTTAATCAAAACTTTTTAAAAGTAAAATAATTTTAAAAATAAACTATGGTTTATAAAGTTTGTAACTTAGAGTAACAAAATGAATCTCTGTGAAATTTCCTAATCGTGAAGTCGTGTAAAAAAGACAGTGATTTCATCGAGAAAATAATGGCATGCCAACATCTATGGCTCGTGGAGCTTTGACAGCGGTTAAGGTTTATATAGACACTATAATCCGATCAACGACATTAGATTGACAAATACGAACCTTGCTTTCTTCTACAGTCGTCTCTTCGCTTATGAAAATCTGATTTTTTGTATGTCGTTCAATTAACGTTAAAATTATTTTTAAAAAAATAAAAAAGTAAATCTTTTAAAACCAAAATGATATCTGTTTTGGATTTTATTTTATTTGTGAATAATAAATCTTAGTTTTAAATTTATCTAAAACTCATTCTATTAAAATATATATTTTTGGTCGATAGAGAAAAAACGCAAAAAAACTTATGATATCGTCTTCTACCTGTAGTTCAACCATTTTTTCTCTCATTTTCATCGCCTTCTTTTTAGTTTCACAGCAATTGTAATGTTTCTAAGTAAATTATGATTCATTCTTTTTTATCCTTGCAATTCCTCTTTTTTCAATACAATCTTCAAAAGCCAATTATTTTTCATGTTTCAGACAATCAGACACATATATTACTATTAAGTTTTATAAATTTTTGACTTAGGAACATCTTCATATATTACTCAAAATCAGAATTTTGCTGAATAGTAATTCATTGAACATTGAAATCGATCAAAAGCTTGATTAAATAAAAAAATTAAAGACTATAGAGAGAATACCAGGAGTTCCAAGTAAGCTATGTTTTTTTAAAGTTAATGTCGATGATGTTCAACTTTTGTACGTGTTCTCTTTTTATAATATTAATATAATAAAATTTAGAATACTAATTTTGTTTGTATATTCTCAAATACTAAGATTTGTCTAAATATATAAAATTTTAAATATTAAATAATTATATATCTTTATCTTCAACTAAAATCTTAATATTTATAATTCTCCATGTAAGAAAGCTGTCTTGACGTCAAGATGGTGGATTTCCCATCCGTTGGAAGCTGCGATGTTGATAAGCAATCTTATTGTCTCAATCCGAGCTACTGGTGCAAAAACCTCCTCAAAATCAACTCCATACTTTTGGACATAACCTTTAACAACAAGTATGGCTTTGTACTTGTTAATACTACCATCCGAGTTCATCTTGAGCTTAAAAACCCAATTTAAACCAATCGGCTTCACTCCTATTGGTAAATCAACGAGATCCCAAGTGTTGAGTTTCTCAATGGATGTGATCTCTTCTTTACACGCATCCGTCCATTCTTTGGAATCCTTAGCTTCCCAAAAGCTTCTTGGTTCGTTATTTAAGCATAGAAGCAATGTTTCTCCTTCTTCTTCCGCAAGGAGAACGTAATCTTCTAGGTACTTTGGTGGGTTGCTCTGACTCTGTGATCAACGGAGAGTAGGAGCTTGTTCACCACCGTGCTCAGATTCTACCTCTTCTTGGTCTTCATAATCTTCTAACTCAACATTACTTTCTATGCTTATCGTATCATCTTCACGGTTTTCTTCTTCTCTTTGAAGACCATGATTACCGAAGTCATGAATCTCAAATCTAAAACTTCCCTCACCATCTTGCCCAGAGTTGCAACGATTCCAGTTCCAGCCTTTTGTTTCGTCAAAAACAACATCACGACTCACTACTACCTTTCTTGTATGCGGCTCAAGTAGACGATAGGCTTTGGATCCTGATTCTATTCCTAGATGAACAAGTGCTCTCGTCCTGTCATCTAGCTTCTTCAGATTTGCTTGCTCAACTCTAGCATACGCCATACAACCAAATATCCGGATGTGATAGATATTTGGTTTCCTACTCCACAACTTCTCGTATGGTGTTTCGTTTGTCAGAGATCGCGTCACTACTCGATTTAAGAGATATGTGGAATGCCTTATCGCTTCTCCCCACAGGTAGTTAGGCATACGCATGTGCTTTAGGATGCTTCTCGCCATCTCCATCATCGTTCTGTTTCGGCGTTCGACCACTCCATTCTGTTGAGGGGTGTATGGTGCAGTGAGGTGACGTTTGATACCAGAATCTTCACAGAACTTGTTAAACTCCAGAGACGTGAACTCTCCTCCTCTATCCGTTTTGAAGGTCTGTATTCTCGCATCTGTTTCTTGCTCTATCATCGTCCTGAAGTTCTTGAACTTTTGGAATGCATCTCCTTTCTTCTTAAGTAGACTCGTCCACATATAACGAGAATAGTCATCAATGAGGACGAATATGTATCTGTTTACCGCACTCGTACTCGGTGTCATAGGTCCACAAAGATCTCCATGTATAAGCTCGAGCTTCTTTGATGCACGGTAAGTGGTAGCCTGTGGGAAAGCTTGTCTTGTTTGCTTGCCAAGTAAGCATGAGCTACAGATCTCCTTCTTGATGTCAACGTTAGGAACTCCTCGCACAAGTTCCTTGTCTATCATTAACTTGATAGTTCCATAGTTCACATGTCCCAATCTCGCGTGCCACTTGCTTGACTTGGTAATGCTTGCAAGAAATAACCGTGTGTTGTCCTTTAGACCCATTTGAACTTTGTAAAGTCGATTCTTGGACCTGTGTGCTTTAGCAAGTAACTTCCCATTCTGATCACGCATGGTCAAGAATCCTCCTTGCAATCGTATATCACATCCTGGCTCCGTAGCTTGTCCAAGACTTATAATGTTGCTCTTCAAATCTGGGATGTAGTATACATCCGTCATCACTCTGGCTTCCCCGTTCATGTCGATGAAGGCGATGGTTCCTTTTCCTTTAATATCAACTCGTGATGTGTTCTCTTTTTATAATATTAATATAATAAAATTTAGAATACTAATTTTGTTTGTATATTCTCAAATACTAAGATTTGTCTAAATATATAAAATTTTAAATATTAAATAATTATATATCTTTATCTTCAACTAAAATCTTAATATTTATAATTTTTGGTTTTTATTTTTATTTATGAATCCTCTAATTATAATCTGATCAAAATATTTTTTTTTACATATCAATAAGTGTTATTACCAAAAAATCAAAAAAACTAATGTATTTTTTAAATTCCAAATCTTAATTAGGGTATTTTGCCTATTTCCCCTTTTTATATTTTTTTACTTTAAATATGTTTTTTGCTTTTTTAGTTTTTTTATCAATTTTTTTGATTTTTGTATATTCGTATTTTTTAATGTCACGTGTGTCAGCTGAGTCAACAAACTTAACCGTTGACTAACTGCTGTTACGGAGTATGGGTTGGATTTTTGAATTTTTAAAGTGTTTAGGTAGGAAAATGCTTTAAGTCTTTGTTTGAATAGGAAAAATCACCGCGCAATTTGTTCAGATGGAAAAAGACCATTTTTCCTACTGTTTGACTTTACCATATACATTTGCTTATCAATCCTAATGGAATATTCTCTTTCTTTTTTTTCGAAGATTTTTCAATAAGAGAAGTTGCTATGAGATACTTAAGAGCCAGGTTTGTTACTTAGCCTCGTTAATCAATCGTACACGTTAATGCATGGTGTTACGTTTCCAGCTCTCTACCTTTTCTTACTTGTGAATATATGTCTCGCTTGATAATTTCAGAAAGATGCCATGGAAGATTATTTATTTATTTTGAACATAATATTTTAGTTTATTGTCTTTTAGGTTTTCTATTAACATGTGATTTCGTTGATTTATTTACTTAGTCATATTATTGCTTATATATTTTTTAATTATAAGAAACTTTTGAAAGATCACTTCTACAATGCAATTCCAACATTCCATATTTTACCAATCACATGTAAAAAAAACTATGTAATGGCTAAAATTTGTAGGGCTAAATCAATTGATTTGATTTTTGTGGTCAAATTTATTTATAGATAATAAGTTTTCTTTGGACAACCAGTTATTGGTTTATATTTGTGTGTAAATTTAGCTAAGATCATAAAAATTATTTATAAATTAACAAAAAACGTTTACCGCAATTGATTTGATTTTTGTGGTCAAATTTATTTATAGATAATACGTTTTCCTTGGACAACCAGTTATTGGTTTATATTTGTGTGTAAATTTAGCTAAGACCATAAAAATTATTTATAAATAAATAAAAAACGTTAACCGCAAACAACTATAAATATTATAAATTTTATTTATACTACTCAAAACAAAAACTGTTCACAAAAAATGAATTATCTAACTGTTTTCATCTTAGCTATTAGCATATATTTTGGGTTGAATGAAGCAACAAAATGCGAAAGGTTCACGATAGGATTTCAAAACAAACTAAGTCGTGGTATTCAATTAGATGTTTCGAGCTCTTCTCAGTATTTCAGCCCAAAGTTCATTTTGAATGGTGCTACGCCAAGATATCACACTATTCGACCAGGAATCATTTACAACGCCCGGGTCAGGATTATATGTTCATTTGGTTTATGCAGACGCAATATGAGTATTGTCTGAAGGAACCAACTGTAGGTCCATGTAAAAGGAAATTATGGATAGCTAAAGATGATGGAATTTACAGTACAAAACCATTAAAGAAAATTGGTGTATGGACTAGAAAATCCTCTATAATACTTGTACTACCTATCAACGGAACGACCTAACATCATACAGTAGAACCTCTATAAATTAATACTCTATAAATTAATAATCACTATAAATTAATAAATTTTGCTGGTCCCGAGTCGGGCCGGTGTAAAAATTAACAAAATTCGATAAGATAATAAGATAATAACTTTTTTGAAACTCTTATGTAAATATATGGTCCCAATAATAAGGTAAATTAATAATTATACATTTAAGCATATATATTTACATATATAACTAAGGAAATATAGTAAAGTATGATTAAATTATTGTTTTAAGTTTATAAACATTGTTGATTTATCTTTAAATTCTTTGATATGATATTTTCTAAATGAATTTTATAATTTTAAAAACATTTTTGTATTGTTTATGGATTAACGTTAAAAGTTCAAACCAAAAATATCTCTATAAATTAATAAATTATTAATTTATCGATAAATTAATAACTCTATAAGATAATAAAATCTTCAAGTCCCAATATTATTAATTTATAGAGGTTTTACTGTATATGGCATCTCTCACTCTTCAATCGAACGCTAAAAAAAATGGCATCTTTTTATTTTATTTTATGTTTTATGAATACCACTTTTAGTGAGATATTGTTCATAATACTAAATATCAAAATAATGGTTTTGTGTTTTATTACATAATAAAAGTTTTATTAATTAAATAAAATTTGTAACTTAAAAATAAGTATGATATAAATATTTTTGTACTTTTAATTTTTAATAATATAAAATTTTAATTTTAGTTACTTTTTTACAAAATATCTAGATCAATATGTAAATTTATTTTTGTCAAAATATACAAATGATCTCAAACCATTTTTTCCCGCCGACCCACCACATAGCCGCAAACCTTTATCCGCTCTAACAATTCTTCTCCAGCCATTTGCCAATGACACCATCGTCACCACACAAATCACACCCTTCTCAACACTAACATGAACAATGCATCGAACCTCACCACCACCAAACAGTCACTAAACAATCACCGTTCAAGACGCTGTGGCACCAAATCCGTATTACATAGTGTTCTCCTTGATGTCATAATCATGTCTATACAAACACTCATTATTAATATTTGTTAAATCCCTTATTAGTATAACTAAGTAGAAAGTTTGACTTTTTCATGAGAAGATTAAGGGAAGTATGGGAATTAGATTTTGGTTTGTGACTTTTAATATTCAAGTTAATCGTTGTAATTGGGCTTGTTTCGCGAATTCCTCTCCTCTCGGCTATTTTTTGTTTCCGGTTGAAGGTTTTGAGTGCATCATTTGAGCTTTGTAGTTCCGCATATATTGCTTTCATTCCACTTACTAAGTGTTACCGAGAGCTTCACTTAATTTTCAAAGTTTAGTGATATTTTGTTTTGTAAACTTTGTTATGTTTGTATTTCACTATTTTATTTTACTCTTGTATTTCATTCTGTTTTCTTCTAAAATTAAGAAAATATCAGATGAAAAAAAATAAAAATAGAAAGTTTGACAGAAAGAAAAAAAATATTTAAATGAAATAAGAAGAATTTGAAGGTCTTGGCTTCAAGATTCCCCAACCACCGCCGAATTAGGTTGCAATATGTTCCTGTCGTTTTCACTCCGATTTTAGTCTGGTATTGTATAATCTTGGGCATGGCCCTCACTATGTCTACAACGAGCTTCCCTCTGGTTTCATCACCGTGAAATCTCTGCAATCTTCTCACCGATTTGCCTTCTTGCGTAGCGGTCTGTACGGAGCCAGAAGAAGCATCCAGATTCGTGTTTACGAATTCTGGAGGTAGAAGTTGCGTGTCAACGTCATAGTGACTATCAGTTACCCGTCCGGCAATGCCGGGAAATCTCCAGAGACGCATCCTAGCTTTGGCTTAGATTCGCTGTCAGTCTTATGTGAAGAATCATCTGATGATCTTTCTGTTTTATGTTTTATGTTGTTAAGAGGATGTTTCATTCCCTCCCTTTGTAGTTCCAAAGTTTATTTTTAATGAAGCAAATCCTTGAAAAAATATATATATATATAAAGTCAGATCTACAATATATATATATGAATTTAATAATTGTAATGTGTGGATCCACCTTATCTTATATGATTACTATATTCGCATTAATATAATATTATTGTTTTTAGTTATTATAAAAATAGCCATGTCGCCATCAAACATCCATTTTCTTCATCATTTATTTGTGTCAAACATTTTCGTCATCATTTGCATTCCTACTTGTAAATTTTGTTGTCAATCATTTCTATTTGCTATTTAATTCGACAATTTCTACCTTTTTTTTTGTTCAACCAACATTTACTTATGTGAATATCAAACATATATATTAGTATACGTACGTATAGCGTGTAAATGTAAACTTTAGATGAAAACAGAAAAAGGTATATGATGAAAAATAAAGTCCGAAGACGTATTTGACTAAGTGGTTGGTTAATAAATCTAGCTAGAATATTTGATTTGAAGACTGTTGCAACTTATGTAGTACGGAAGCTTCGCTCGAAGTCCGGTTTCCGCTTCGGAATCGGAATCGGAATCAGAAGTTTTCGGAAACTTTCGAAAACTTTCGAAATCTCGCTTCCATAACGATTACAAAAATATATTTTTAAAACATGTTGGAAGCTTGCGTTTCCGTTTTGAAAGCTTACGCTTCCATATTAAAAACATATATATACAATATATTTCATATTTTATCTATAAAAAATATTGTATGAAATTATTATTTTAATCAAGATGAGATATCAAAAGTGATAAAATTGATAAAATTAATGAGATTATCTTGAAAAAATTGAGTTGTATAATCTTTTTTCGACAAAAAAAAAATTGATTTTATTTGATAAAATTAAAAAATTAAGAATAAAAATAGTGTTTTAATCTTCTATTTTGATTAAGTTGAATTATGTAAAATATACTAATTAACTTTGAATTGTTTATAATCATTTATTAATATAAAATAATTTTTATCTTTATATATATGCATACCCGCTTCCTAATTTTTTTTAAAAAACCGTTTCCACTTTTCCAAACGCTTCCATTTCCGCGTACCTGCTTCTGATTCCATGGAGCTTAGGTTGCAACTTGCAAGCTTGCGGCTTATTAGTATTGCATTATTAATAAAAGAATTAATTGAGCTTACGGACGTGCCACCTGTTAAAGTATCATTAGTGCGTGATTACCTTAAAAACTTTGTCATATGCATATGATTAATCTTTTATTATTATGGTCATGGTTTCCTTAAACCCAACACGCTAATTTATAACTAACGATCCTCATTCCTATTAATTGAGAATACTTTTAATGAAAAAGCTCACTTGTCAACTCTAAAATCAAAGTTAGTGTATTTTTTTGATGACATGTAAATGTGACATGTCAAATTTCCTAAAATAAACGAAATATTTTGATTGGTTTAGTTAAAATTAAATAAATTATAAAATTGAAACATAAATACACTAAATTATAACACTAAAATTAATAAATTTAAATTAACAGAAAATAATAACTACTATGATTTCAATTTGTTTTTACATATATTCATAATAAATTGCAGAAAATGTGATTACGAAAAATTTTGAAACCAATATATATTATATTTTTGTATAAAAAATAATAATATATTATCCAATAGGATAGTAAATACGCTATACCATTTTTATCTCTTATTCTTTTTTAAATAAATAAAAAGTTTATATCATACTCATATATAGTCTCATTGTAGATCGAGAATTTGAGATCATAAATAAAATAAAATGTAACTGGATGAAAAAATAAATTATAATAAAAAAAAATATATGAATAAGAAGTAAAAGTAAAAATAAAAATAAATCTCTACAGTTTTGTTTTATCGTAACATTCTCGTGCTTTGTTTTACGAAATCATTTAAAAATCTTAAGAAATAAATTTGATAATAAACGCATGTACGACTCAAATTTGATAATGAACACATGCATGCATGCCAACCATAATAACTTTATTTTCTTCATCAAACCAATTTCACAATATTGTTCAAAGATATGAGCAGAGAGCTATCGGAGAATTTTATAAAATATGATTTCACAAATTTTATAACAAATATTTATTATAATTTTAATTGAAAATAAAAATTACTAATAGATTATCCAATGTACTATATTTATTTTCATGATAAAGTCAAATATTATATTTTAAATTTTAAAAACATTCTTTGTAATTTTTGTTAATATTTAATATAAATTTTATTTTGCAACCATATATCATAAAATGCTGAAAAATATAATATTTTGATTAAATAAAAAAACGATAGAAACGGTTTTTGTAATGTATTTTGTTAACCTCGATTAGAGTCCAATTTTAATTTTAGTTATTAAACAATTCATATATATTTTTAATATATACACGAACGTGCGGACCAACCATCTAACCGGTCTTATGATAAATAAAAATTGTAAAACCTATTTTGGTTTAATTAGTAATAGGTCAAAGAAAAATATATAATTAAAAAATATATATTGGTAGGATTATATCGTGTAAAGAGAAAAGAAAGCATAGTATAGATAATATTCAAAATATATTATAATAATTTAATTATTATTTAACATACCTTTTACATTTACAATTATATGTTACTGTAAATGGTAT
Source organism: Alliaria petiolata (assembly GCA_020283515.1). NCBI lineage: Eukaryota > Viridiplantae > Streptophyta > Magnoliopsida > Brassicales > Brassicaceae > Alliaria > Alliaria petiolata. The sequence goes on along the minus strand of JAHZTW010000001.1, from coordinate 439,607,227 downwards.
AAAAAAATAAAAAGTTTTAAAATAAATCAGTTTCAAAAAATACAAAACGAAATGAAACGTTTGTGTAATTGTTGTTAAACACTATAACTGTATATGTATAAAAATATAATGTTAACATAATATATAAGAAAATTAATCAATACTTTAATATTACAACTATTTATGTCTATAAAAAAAAAATTATACATGCACATGCATGCATGCCAACCATACAAATTAAATAAATTATTATGTGTTTTAATATTTTTCAGTTTATTTAGTTATCACATTTACACTTTTTATCTAAAACATTATTTTAAAATCTTGGTTAATGGCTTTTTATCTTCAATTTCTATTGAAATCTAGAACATTTTTCATTTGAGTTATCATTATTTTTTAATATTAAATATTCATATAATATTATTAATACATAATTAATTATATACAAATAGATCAACTTCAATATACAATATACAATATAATTATATATTGAACATATAAAATATTTTAATATATTTTATAGCTCGCATACTCGTGCGGACCGATCACCTAGTATCAAGTATTCTTTTAGCCATTTTGACATATTTTACATAAATTAAGAAAATAATAAAAAGTTCTAATTTTATTTTTTATTAATATACTAAACAAATTTTTCTCTTTAATTAATACATTGAATCAATAGGATTAATACTAAATTTTTGTATAAAATTCTGCTTTAAAAATGTAAAACGACACTTTTTATAAAATAAAAATAAAACTCTAAGAAACTCTTTGTGAAATGGAATGAGTATTATCAACTACTTTTTTTATTCCACTATATAAAATGATGTTGAAATATCAAAATAGTAATAACAAGGGATAATGGTAATTTAACCCTCAAACTAAATTAATTTTGCAAGATCAACCCTCACGTCAAAAAATGCAGGTGAATCCACTGACCTCATTCTTAAAACATGAGCTTCGAACCTGAAGAACAAACAATAGGATGATTTACCAACTGTGCTAGTAGAACTATTCGTCATAACTTGAAACTGAAACAACTATATTCTTCTTCCTTCTTCCCTTTTTCTTCTTCCCATTGGTTGTTGCCGACGCTCTCCTCCATTCCGCCCTTCTCCACCGTCTCTCTTCGCCGGCGAATCTCTCTTGGAATTAATTTTGGATTTGAAACAGAAACTGAGTTGAGTTGGGGAGATTGATTTTGAGTTTCTGAAGAACCCAGAAGCCCATTACTCTGATTTAATAGATTTGGGGAGGATTGATTTAAGATATCTGAAGAACCCAGAAATCTAATACTTTGTTTTGCACATTCTTAATAAAATTAAAAATCTTTTGGAGTTTTACCCAAAAATTGAAAAGATTGTTGTGAATCGAATGAATTCTATATATTATTATGAGGACCAAAGGCCTTTTTATATAGTCATTACATAAAAGCATAGAAAAGAAAATATTCCTTTTTACTACTCTTACAAGAAAAAAGAAAACATACAAATCCTATTTGACTTAGGAGTCATGGCCGCCTATGATCTAATGGACTGGGCCGGTTATGGAGATCCAACCTCAATGGATTATAACAAAGACTTTGTTTTTGTTTAATTTTTGTGAAATCAGATGTTTACCATAACAAGCAAGCACCAGCAACAACCACGAGAAAATGCCGTTTCAAAAAAAAAAAAAAAACAACAACAACAACAATCAATCAATCTTCATTTGACGACTGACCAGTAGTATTCGATTTTATTACCAGTAAAACAATAGAATACTATAGTGCATGGGTTTTGATTGTTTTGAATAAGTGTTCAATTTGTATTTATTCTAAGTATCATTTTTCAATTACTATTATTTAAGTTGTATGTCTATAATCTATATAAACGAATGGTATTGAGATTATTTTTACACGTACAGCATAGCAAAATCGATTTTTATTCAGCAAAAAAAAAGTCGATTTTTATAATAGTGATATCAACTTTTCCGTATTAAAAATGATTTATTTTGTACACGTAGTCGTGAAAATATTCCTATTTCGCCATACTACACTAACAGAAATAAAATAAAATAAAATAACTGTTTTTTTGTTGTTGCTTAAAATAATAGTATTATAAGAATTATAGGAAAATGAATACTTGAAAAGTCAATATTATCTGTTTTGTACCGTCCAAATCTTGTATAATCTTTAATGTTTTTGAAACAAAATAAAATAATATGAACACATCAGATGGCGCAAAAGCATGTGAATGAAGATTGATGAAAAATGATTAAGATGTTCCCGTGACCTGCAGACTAGCGGAATGTCCACCAAAACCTTTTCTTCGTTCGTGGAACCAAAAATGCTACTCTTTTAGATAAATGTACTTGTTTTTCGTCAGACATATATATATATATATATATATATATATATATGTGTTTATTTATTTATTTATTGATATGTAATAGATAGAAAACTTTGTTTCAAAAATGTATGGAAGGATAATGGTAGAAATTTGACTTCACATGCTATTTTAAAGGAAATGGGATAAAAGTATATAAATAATTTCTTAAAAATATATTAAATTATATATTTTCGGTTAGTAAGTTTAAAACTACATAGATTATATAAAATGACTTTATAATAATACAATGTCTATTTTCTTTCTATTAGCACTGAGAGAGTTCTGGTCATAGATTTTTTTTATAGGTGGAAATTCAAAGTCTAAATAGCATAAAAAGCTATGAGTTTGTTCGCTGTGTAAATCAAACACAAA
>JAHZTW010000001.1:439585220-439603793 GCA_020283515.1 Alliaria petiolata | reverse complement strand
TCTAGATCCTCATTCATGAGCTCAAGTGCTACATTGCATGCAAATATTTCATCAATGTCGACATTCTTTCTGTTCCATTGGATTCCAGAAGAGACATAATTGATCGCGATCTCTTTGATATAAAAAACTTCAGGCCCATGAAGCTTGGCGTCCCAAGCAACATTTTCCAGCACCTTAAGTTCATTTATGTCTGGAACGTCCACTATATCCTCGGTCTGAATTTCAGCACCTTTCTTTAATTTCCGAGGAATCTTATCTTTGGAACCAATTGGTCTTCCACGTTTCAATCGTGGTTTAGACTCAGTAGCTGCTTGACTCGGTCCTTCTTGGACCTCAATACGAATTGGTGCATTCACGGCTGGTATATATGATTTCGTTACCCTCTTTGGGTCTGCAAAGGAATTTGGCAATTGTATAGCTAGCTTTTGCAAATGTATTATCTTTTGGACCTCTAAATCACTTTCACGAGTCTGAGGATCTTGCCATTTTAAAGATGTTTGATTCCATGCAATTTCTTTTTCCAGCCGGTTTCCATCACCTAATGTTGGAAAAACGGATTCGTCAAAATGACAAGGTACTTTATGATTGTGGGTGAATCATATCCAACATATATCCCCATCCTCCTTTGAGGTCCCATCTTAGTCCTCTGTGGTGGTGCAATCGGCACATAAACTGAGCAACCGAATATCTTAAGATGGGAAATGTCTGGCTCTTGTCCCGATAATAATTGGGATGGGGAATATTTATGGTCACTAGATGGCCTGATGCGAATTAGTTCGGCAGCGTGTAAGATAGCATGTCCCCAAGTGGATACATGAAGCTTTGACCTCATGAGTAATGGTGTAGCAATCAATTGTATGCGTTTTATAAATGACTCGGCCAAGCCGTTTTGTGTATGTACATGTGCCACAGAGTATTCAACATGCGTCCCCTTAGGCAATAGGACATTGGTCTGGCCGTAGCCTTCTATTAGGCTGGCCATGCCTGCTATAATATTTATATTGGCCTTTTTCAATGTAAGGTTTATGAAATATCTCTTGTCATTTAAAATCGTGTGGCTTGACCCACTATCCACCACGAATTCATCCATGTTGCCTTCCATTTTAAAACAAGAATTATGTCTTAAAAGCCATTAATTATTAATTAAGCAAATCCAAACAAATCCAAAAACATAAATCCAAATGAAAAAACAAAACATGAATGCAAAACAATTTTAATGGCTATTTTAAACAATCTGATGTCTCCCTGAGATCATTATTTCCGTAATCCATAAAGTCATCACGTTCATGATCGAAGTCGCCTTCCTTATCATGCTGGATCATGTGGGCTTCTGGATTCTTCCCTTTAACACTCTCTTGATAAAGTTCCACAAGGTGTTTGGGAGTCCTACATGTCTTGGCCCAATGATTGTCCATCCCACATCGATGGCAAACAGACTTGGTCGGGCCGGACTGGTGTCCGGTTTGGTTCCCGTGGCCACGCCCTCGGCCACGGCCTTGACCGCGGTTAAAATCAGATCCGCGGCCATTCTCTCGACCATATGGGTGGTAGCGACCACGCCCTTGTCTATTTCCACGTCCACATCCATTATACTTTTGGTATCTCTGGACATGGTTTGCCTCGGTTTCCATCTTAGTGTCCTCGGCCACGTGGGCTTCAGGAAATGGGGTTGATCCAGGAGGTCTCATCTCGCTGTTTCTCATCAGCAGTTCATTGTTCTGCTCCGCAAGCAATAAACAAGAGATCAAACTTGCATAGGTCGTGAAACCTTTCTCACGATACTGTTGCTGTAGCAACACGTTGCTTGAGTGGAAGGTCGAGAAGGTCTTTTCAAGCATATCCTTCTCTGTCACAATCTCGCCACATAGCTTCAGTTTTGAAACTATCTTAAATAGGGCCGAGTTGTATTTATCCACGGACTTAAAGTCCAGGAGCCTTAAGTTAAGCCAATCATATTTGGCTTTAGGCAGTATAACCATCTTCTGATGATCATATCTTGCCTTTAACTCCTTCCATAGATCAAGAGGATCCTCAAGCGTCAAGTATTGATCTTTGAGACTCTCAACGATATGGTGGCGTATGATTAAAATCGCCTTATACCTATTCATCTCGGATTCGTTATTTGCATCATTAATGCATTCACCGAGCCCTTTTGATTTCAGCATGATCTTTGCATCTAAAGCCCATTGCAAGTAATTATCTCCTGAGAGATTAAGGGCTGCGAAGTCCAAATTGTTGACTTTCGACATCTGAAATCAAGCATCGGTTTTTCTCTTAGGATTTTAGGGTTTCTTTCAACCGATTTTATTTTATGCATTTATCATGCGATTTTAATTCAAGCAAGTTTCCAATTTTAATCCTAACATGCAATTCTAGGTGATAAAAGAAAACAGGAAAGTCCAAATTCAAAATAAGGCAATTTCCAATTTGCGATTTCTATGTGGTCAAACAAAAAGGAAAAATTCCAAATTCAATCCTAGCAAGCAATATCTATGATTTTCGGTTTGGCTAACAAAATTTTAATGGTCCGATTTTGTCATGCAATTCCAAGTTCAATTATGATTTTGTTCAAGCAATAGATCAAACAATACACAAATCGATTTTTAGGGTTTCTATAGTCTTAGGTCAAATTTCGATTTTAACATGTGCAAGCAATCAATCTATTTCAAGCAATCCTATTTTTAAGATTCTAGTTTAGCTTAGATTCAATTCGATTTTAAGTTCTCAAAAGAAATCAAACAAGTAGAACATGGAAGAATCGATTTTTTTAGGGTTTGGTAATATTAGGTCAGAATTCGATTTTTGTGTTCTAGGGTTTTAGAGATTTGTTTCTACCTTTGATTCTTTTTTTGGGTTGACTGGAAAAGAACCGGGAGCTAAAGACCTCGGAAAATTAGGATCGGATCGCACGGCTTGATCGGCGTCGAACGACGGCGGACGGCGGCGCACGGCGGCGGACGTTAGGGTTTTATGCGCGGCGGCTGCTAGGGTTTTTTCAGAGCAAGCTCGTGCTGATAACGTATTGTGAATCGAATGAATTTTATATATTATTATGAGGACCAAAGGCCTCTTTATATAGTGATTACATAAAAGCATAGAAAAGGAAATATTCCTTTTTACTACTCTTACAAGAAAAAAGAAAACATACAAATCCTATTTGACTTAGGAGTCATGGCCGCCTATGATCTAATGGACTGGGCCGGTTATGGAGATCCAACCTCAATGGATTATAACAAAGACTTTGTTTTTGTTTAATTTTTGTGAAATCAGATGTTTACCATAACAAGCAAGCACCAGCAACAACCACGAGAAAATGCCGTTTCAAAAAAAAAAAAAAAACAACAACCACGAGAAAAAGACAACAATGGGAGGAAGAAGACAACCAAAAGTAAAAAAAATATACATTTAACTAATATATGTGTTTCGGTTTCATCCAATACCAAATTGTTAAGCTAGCATGATTGGTAAATCATGAGATTGATGTTCTTAGGTCTGAGGTTTGAATCTCAAGTTCTAATAATTTGTAATTGATTTTTTTTTTAACCAAAACGACGTCGTTTTGATTTCTGTCAAAAAATTAAGTGTCGACGTCGACGATATAGAGAAGGGTTATATTGCGGACGACCTTTGAGATCAGTGGATTGACCTGCATTTTTTTGACGTGAGGGTTGATCTTACAAAATTAATTTAGTTTGAGTGTTAAATTGCAATTATCACTAATAGCAAAGTTTGTTTTTAAATTAAATTATGAGTATCAGCTTTTATTTCAGAGCATTTGAAAACCACATAAAAACCCATTACATAAGACACATGTATCTAAGATTTTTTTTATACTTATATTTTAACGTTTGTTCTTAGATATTTAGAAATTATAAAAAAAAGTTCAACATGCAAATATATATAACTGAACATTTGAAAAAAAAAATTAGAACAATTAGTCGTATATGTTTTGGCCAAAACGATATCATATCTATGAGTTGGCAAAAATCAACATCTAAACAAATAAAAAAAAAACTAATCAATATTTCTAAGTACAAATATGAATTGAACAAAATATATTATTAGCACGTCACTATAATTAATTTTTTTAAAGAGAAAAACATCATGTAAATCTGTAATTTGAAAGGTTAAAAACAAATTATGTAATGTGTGTATGAATTAACGGAAAGTGCATGTGTTCGATTACTTTTCCCTGCGTCAAATGATAAATGAGACAGTAAATGCGATTACAGCAGAGTGGAGTCGTCGAAGGGGCAAAAAAACAGACATACTCATGCCAATGAGGTTGTTGGAGAACTAGAAAAAGTGTTGTTCAAGTCGAATTGGCGATTTTATTCGAATAATATATTGAGATCGGGATCATTGTTGTTTTCGTTCGTGTGGCTTAGAGACGAATGTCTAGATACACCGTCGTATTCAGCATGGCCGGCAAGTACTGTCGGCATTAATTACAATTATACAATTGATTACTATTTTTAATAAACTAATATATAAAATTATAAATAGAAAATAAATAAAGAAATATTATTTTATAATCATAGAAAAAAACCAAAATTTAAAAATAGAAAATAAAATTAGATCACCCGTAAAATTAAACTAAAATAAGATTGAAAACATCGATAATTAAACAATAACTCGATAATACAAAATTACTCATTAATATAAGAAATACCTAATAAAGTAACATTTATTTGTTTATTTTGAAAATAATATTTTAGTGTATTTTCTGTTAGGTTTTCTACTAATATATAATTTTGTTGATTTATTTACTTAGTTATTATTGCATATTTTTTAATTGTAACATTTTTTTGAAGAATCAAGTTTACAATGTAAGTAAACTCTGTAATGGCTAAAATTTGTAGGGTTAAATCAATTGACTTGAATTTTGTGGCCAACTTTACTTATAGATAATACTTTTTCCTTGGACAATCCAGTTTTATTAGTTTATGCATGTGTTTAAATTTAGCCAAAACCATAAAAATTATTTATAAAAAAAAAATTCTTTACCACACAAAACAACTATAAATATTACACTTTTAATTCATATTACTCAAAAATAGTTTTGTTCACAAAAAAATGAATCATCTAACAGTTTTCATCTTAGTTATTGTCTTATCTTTTGGGTTGAATGAAGCAACACAGTGCGGCTATTTCACGATAGGATTTCAAAACAATCTAAACAAAGGTATTGGATTGCGTGTTGATTCCGCGTATTCTCGCTTCGGCAAACCAATCATTTTGAATGACAATACACCAACGTATCGCAATATCACACAATCACCCATTTTCGAAGGACGTCCGTGGCAGGAATATATGTTCATCTTTTTACATCAAGGGGAATATTTTTATCAGCTGAAGGAATCAACTCTAGGCCCATGTAACAGGAAACGCTTATGGGTAGCCAACATTGATGGAATTTACAGTACTGAACCATTTATAAAAATTGGTGTATGGACTAAATAAAACTAAACTGTTGTGAATCGAATGAATTGTGTGTATTATTATGAAGATCAAAGGTCTCTTTATATAGTGATTACATAAAAGTATAGAAAAGGAAATAGCCCTTTTACTACTCCTACAAGGAAAAGGAAAACATCTAATAATCCTATATGACTTAGAAGTCATGGCCGCCTATGATCTAATGGACTGGGCCGGTTATGGAGATCCAACTTCAATGGATTATAACACTCCCCCTTGATTGACATAACCGGTTATGATGATGGGATCATAGTAATACGCTTGGGGATGCTGCCTCATTAAAACCTTTCTAAGGAAAACCCAGTGGGACAAAACCTTAGCGAGGAAAAAGAGTACAGCACGCATTACTCCCCCTGAAAAGATCATCACTCTAAGTCCCTTAATCGGCGCATGCCGATCTGATGCATTAGCTTCTTCAATGTGGAGGTTGGAAGCGACTTAGTGAATAGGTCGGCTGAGTTGTCGCTGGAACGGACTTGGAGCACTTTGAGTTCACCGGCCTTCTGTAGGTCGTGAGTGAAAAAGAACTTTGGTAAGATGTGCTTCGTCCGATCTCCTTTGATGTATCCATCCTTCAACTGAGCTATGCATGCGGCATTGTCCTCGTACATGCTGGTCGGTTCTTCTTTCCCTTCTATCATCCCACAATCTCGTCTAATGTGTTGAGTCATTGACCTCAACCAAACACATTCTCGGCTGGCCTCATGGATCGCCAATATTTCCGCGTGATTGGACGATGTAGCCGTGAGTGTCTGCTTCATGGACCTCCACGAAATGGCTGTTCCATCGTGAGTGAAGACATATCCCGTCTGGGATCGACCGTTGTGCGGATCCGAAAGGTAACCTGCATCAGCAAAACCAACTAAACCTTCATTGTTAAGGTTAGTGTAAAACAGACCCATATCTTTCGTCCCTTTCAGGTAACGAAGTATGTGTTTGATCCCATTCCAGTGCCTTTGGGTCGGACAAGAACTGAATCTTGAAAGGAGGTTCACGGCAAAGCAAATGTCCGGCCTAGTGTGACTAGCCAAGTACATTAACGCTCCTATGGCACTGAGATATGGCACTTCGGGACCAAGGATTTCTTCATCCTTCTTCTTTGGACCGAATGGATCACTGTCCAGACTAAGGCTTCTCACCATCATTGGGCTACTCAGTGGGTGAGCCTGGTCCATATTAAAACGCTTGAGTACCTTTTCTGTATATGCCATTTGATGCACAAGGATTCCATTATTGACGTACTCAAGTTGTATTCCCAAACAGAACTTAGTCTTTCCTAAGTCTTTCATTTCGAATTCCTTCTTTAGGTATTCAACCGTTTGGGATATTTCCTCAGAGGTTCCTAGGATGTTCAGGTCGTCTACATACACCGCGATGATTACGAATCCCTTGTCAAATTTCTTTATAAATATGCATGGACTTATGGGATCGTTTTTATAGCCCTCTTTCACTAAGTACTCGCTTAGTCTATTATACCACATGCGACCTGATTGTTTTAATCCATAGAGCGATTTATTCAGCTTAATACAATGCTGGTCTCGAGAACTTCTTTTATCTTTCAGCTCTATTCCCTCTGGGACTTTCATATAAATTTCGTTATCCAGTGGACCATATAAGTATGCGGTTACAACATCCATTAACCGCAAATCCAATTTCTCTCTTATGGCCAGACTTATCAGGAATCTAAAAGTCGTTGCATCCACCACAGGGGAGTATGTCTCCTCATAATCGATTCCTGGCCTTTGTGAGAATCCTTGTGCCACAAGCCGTGCTTTGTGTCTAACGATTTCACCTTGTTCGTTTCTCTTCCTCACAAAGACCCATTTATGTCCAACTGGTATAACATCACGAGGTGTCCGAATTATGGGACCAAAAACCTCTCTCTTCCTTAAAGAGTTTAACTCCACGTTTATAGCTTCTTTCCATTTATTCCAGTCTAATCGACGAGTGCACTCTAAAATGGACGTGGGTTCTAGATCCTCATTCATGAGCTCAAGTGCTACATTGCATGCAAATATTTCATCAATGTCGACATTCTTTCTGTTCCATTGGATTCCAGACGAGACATAATTGATCGCGATCTCTTTGTTATCAGGAACTTCAGGCCCATGAAGCTTGGCGTCCCAAGCAACATTTTCCGGCACCTTAGGTTCATTTATGTCTGGAACGTCCACTATCTCCTCGGTCTGAATTTCAGCACCTTTCTTTAATTTCCGAGGAGTCTTATCTTTGGAACCAATTGGTCTTCCACGTTTCAATCGTGGTTTAGACTCAGTAGCCGCTTGACTCGGTCCTTCTTGGACATCAATACGAATTGGTGCATTCACGGCTGGTATATATGATTTCGTTACCCTCTTTGGGTCTGCAAAGGAATCTGGCAATTGTATAGCTAGCTTTTGCAAATGTATTATCTTTTGGACCTCTAAATCACTTTCACGAGTCCGGGGATCTTGCCATTTTAAGGATGTTTGATTCCATGCAATTTCTTTTACCAGCCGGTTTCCATCACCTAATGTTGGAAAAACGGATTCGTCAAAATGACAATCCGCGTACCTGGCCTTAAATAAATCTCCGGTGGTCGGCTCAAGGTACTTTATGATCGTGGGTGAATCATATCCAACATATATCCCCATCCTCCTTTGAGGTCCCATCTTAGTCCTCTGTGGTGGTGCAATCGGCACATAAACTGAGCAACCGAATATCTTAAGATGGGAAATGTCTGGCTCTTGTCCCGATAATAATTGGGATGGGGAATATTTATGGTCACTAGATGGCCTGATGCGAATTAGTTCGGCAGCGTGTAAGACAGCATGTCCCCAAGCGGATACAGGAAGCTTTGACCTCATGAGTAATGGTCTAGCAATCAACTGTATGCGTTTTATAAATGACTCGGCCAAGCCGTTTTGTGTATGTACATGTGCCACGGAGTATTCAACACTTACCCCCATGGACATACAATAGTCATTAAACGCTTGGGAAGTAAATTCACCAGCATTATCCATTCGTATGGTCTTTAAAGGAAAGTCTGGAAAGTGAGCCCTTAGGCGTATTATCTGAGCAAGGAGTCTTGCAAATGCCATATTCCGTGATGACAATAAGCATACATGTGACCATCTTGTAGATGCGTCAATGAGGACCATAAAATATCGGAATGTCCCACAAGGTGGGTGTATTGGTCCGCATATGTCTCCTTGAATTCTTTCCAGGAAATTTATTGTTTCCTTAGTCACTTTCACTGGTGATGGCCTTACAATGAGTTTCCCTTGTGAACATGAGGCACAAGTAAGATTCTTTGGGATTACTCTCCTTTCTTTCAAGGCGTGCCCATAAGTATTGGCTATCAATTTTCGCATCATATTCGACCCGGGATGTCCCAGCCGGTCGTGCCATAGGTTGAACCTATCCGTAAACTCTTGGTTTGCGGTGGCATTGGCCTCAATCATATTGACCTTAGTGCAATATAAGCCGGTAGCTATAGCAGGTATAGTCTCTAGGACTTTCTTTTGGCCTTGGACGATTTCAATTATTTGGAGGAACTCTCGGTTTCCTTCGTCCATTGTTTCAACATGAAGACCATTCATTCGAATGTCTTTAAAGCTCAATAGGCTTCTCTTTGAGCTGGGGGAAAACAATGCATCCGCAATCTCTAGATGCGTCCCCTTAGGCAATAGGACATTGGCCTGGCCGTAGCCTTCTATTAGGCCGGCCATGCCTGCTATAGTATTTATATTGGCCTTTTTCAATGTAAGATTTATGAAATATCTCTTGTCCTTTAAAATCGTGTGGCTTGACCCACTATCCACCACGAATTCATCCATGTTGCCTTTCATTTAAAAACAAGAATTATGTCTTAAAAGCCATTAACTATTAATTAAGCAAATCCAAACAAATCCAAAGACATAAATCCAAATGAAAACAAAACATGAATGCAATACAATTTTAATGCCTATTTTAAACAATCTGATGTCTCCATGAGATCATCCATAAGGTCATCACGTTCATGATCGAAGTCGCCTTCCTTATCATGCTGGATCATGTGGGCTTCTGGATTCTTCCCTTTAACACTCTCTTGATAAAGTTCCACAAGGTGTTTGGGAGTCCTACATGTCTTGGCCCAATGATTGTCCATCCCACATCGATGGCAAACAGACTTAGTCGGGCCGGACTGGTGTCCGGTTTGGTTCCCGTGGCCACGCCCTCGGCCACGGCCTTGACCGCGGTTAAAATCAGATCCGCGGCCATTCCCTCGACCATATGGGTGGTAGCGACCACGCCCTTGTCTCTTTCCACGTCCACGGCCATTATACTTTTGGTATCTCTGGACATGGTTTGCCTCGGTTTCCATCTTAGTGTCCTCGGCCACGTGGGCTTCAGGAAGTGGGGTTGATCCAGGAGGTCTCATCTCGCTGTTTCTCATCAGCAATTCATTGTTCTGCTCCGCAAGCAATAAACAAGAGATCAAACTTGCATAGGTCGTGAAGCCTTTCTCACGATACTGTTGCTGTAGCAACACGTTGCTTGAGTGGAAGGTCGAGAAGGTCTTTTCAAGCATATCCTTCTCTGTCACAATCTCGCCACATAGCTTCAATTTTGAAACTATCTTAAATAGGGCCGAGTTGTATTCATCCACGGACTTAAAGTCCAGGAGCCTTAAGTTAAGCCAATCATATTTGGCCTTAGGCAGTATAACCATCTTCTGATGATCATATCTTGCCTTTAACTCCTTCCAGAGATCAAGAGGATCCTCAAGCGTCAAGTATTGATCTTTGAGACTCTCAACGAGATGGTGGCGTATGATTAAAATCGCCTTATACCTATTCATCTCGGATTCGTTATTTGCATCATTAATGCATTCACCGAGCCCTTTTGATTTCAGCATGATCTTTGCATCTAAAGCCCATTGCAAGTAATTATCTCCTGAGAGATTAAGGGCTGCGAAGTCCAAATTGTTGACTTTCGACATCTGAAATCAAGCATCGGTTTTTCTCTTAGGATTTTAGGGTTTCTTTCAACCGATTTTATTTTATGCATTTATCATGCGATTTTAATTCAAGCAAGTTTCCAATTTTAATCCTAACATGCAATTCTAGGTGATAAAAAGAAACAGGAAAATCCAAATTCAAAATAAGGCAATTTTCTATTTGCGATTTCTATGTGTTCAAACAAAAAGGAAAATTTCCAAATTCAAAATAAGGTAATTTCCAATTTGTGATTTCTATGTGTTCAAACAAAAAGGAAAATTTCCAAATTCAATCCTAGCAAGCAATATCTATGATTTTCGGTTTGGACAACAAAATTTTAATGGTCCGATTTTTATTATGCAATTCCAAGTTCAATTATGATTTTGTTCAAGTAATAGATCAAGCAATACACAAATCGGTTTTTAGGGTTTCTATAGTCTTAGGTCTAATTTCGATTTTCACATGTGCAAGCAATCAATCTATTTCAAGCAATCCGAATTTTTAAGATTCTAGTTTAGCTTAGATTCAATTCGATTTCAAGCTCTCAAAAGAAATCAAACAAGTAGAACATGGAAGAATCGATTTTTAGGGTTTGGTAAAATTAGGTCAGAATTCGATTTTAGTGTTCTAGGGTTTTAGAGATTTGTTTCTACCTTTGATCCTTCTTTTGGGTTGACTGGAAAAGAACCGGAAGGTAAAGACCTCGGAAAAACTTATGATCGAACGGCGGCGGACAGCGGCGGACGGCGGCGGGCCTTAGGGTTTTATGCTCGGCGGCTGCTAGGGTTTTTCAGAGCAAGCTCGTGCTGATAACGTGTTGTGAATCGAATGAATTGTGTGTATTATTATGAGGACCAAAGGTCTCTTTATATAATGATTACATAAAAGCATAGAAAAGGAAATAGCCCTTTTACTACTCCTACAAGGAAAAGGAAAACATCTAATAATCCTATATGACTTAGAAGTCATGGCCGCCTATGATCTAATGGACTGGGCCGGTTATGGAGATCGAACCTCAATGGATTATAACATAAACGACATAACATCATATATGGCGTCTCACACTCTCCAATCGAACGCTAAATAAAATGATATTTTTTATTTATTTTTGGTGTTTATAAAACACCATATTTAGTGAGGGCACTTTTCATGATAGTAAACATTAAAATAACTTCTTCCTTTTTTTGCTTTTTTATTATATAATAGAATTGAGTTGTTGTTTATTAGTTGAATATAATTTGTAACTAAAAAACTAAGTATGCCATAAATATTTTTGTACTTTTCATTTTTTAATAATATTAATATTTAATTTTAATTAATATTTTACAAAATATATAAATTAATACATAAATTGATTAAAATTGAACACCTGTAGTCATAAATTAATTATCTTATATGCTTTCTAGTTAGATTAAAGGCAGTAAAAAATTAGATTAAAAAAATTGTATAATCATCTATTTCTAAAACTAAAATTAGAAGAAAAAAAATAAAAAAAAAATAAAAAAAAAATAAGAAAAAAGTTGATTAGATTGAATAAAAATTAAATTTTATTGGCAGAATTGAAGATTGTTGGTTTTTAAACTTTTATGTATATAAAATTAATATGTGTAAGATAATATTTTAATATTTTGAGTGTTTAAAATTAAAGCTGGCTTCTGTAGTGTTTCATCTCCTAATTTTTGCAAAACTTATTGTTCTTTTAATTAAATGCAACTAAGTGATAAATAGTATGTGGTGAACCAAGAAAAAAGGTGATAAATAGTATGTAGCCACGAAATAGTGGAATAAGATATTTAAAATACAGAAAAAGAGTGTGTTCATTTAAAAAAAAAATTGTTATAAGAGATAATGATTATTCACATTATCTTTTTTTATTTTATTTAATTAAAAAGAGAAATATTAAGGAAAAAAAAAGCATGGTTAAAGGTGTAAATGTTGCTGGTTTCATCACTATTTTGATGATATTCATGTTAATTTCAACAGGTAATGCATATTACAAATGAATATCACCAAAACTCTCTATTTTTTTGTATTTTTTTTTAACTACGTGTTTGGCTCACAACTATGTGAGGACATGTTATTTTTTAATAAAAACAAGCTAATTATAATATCTTATTATATAAAGTTAGATGCGTTAAAGTTGCTAATTAACATGATCGTGACACGTGCAAAGTTAATCGATAAGATTTTGACACGTGTTTTGATTAAAATATATTATAAAGAAAAATATATTAATCCTAAAAGAAAAAGGAAATACAACTATTTTAAAAAGAAAAAAAAATAAAATAAAAGGAAAGATATCTTATTATAAAGAAAAAATATACTAATTTTAAAAGAAAAAGGAAAATACAGTTATTTTTAAAATAAAAATAAATAAAAAAATTAACATGATTGTGATACGTGGCAAGTTAATCGATAAGATTTTGACACGTGTTTTGATTAAAATATTATTATAAAGAAAAAATATACTAATCCTAAAAGAAAAAGGAAATACAACTATTTTAAAAAGAAAAATAAATAAAATAAAAGGAAAGATATCTTATTATAAATAAAAAATATACTATTCCTAAAATAAAAAGAAAAATACTATTATTTTTAAAATAAAAATATATAAAATAAAAGGAAAGGTATTTCAATATTACTAAAAAGAAAAAATAAATGTCAAAGTTAGTAATTAATATGATCGTGACACGTGACAAGTTTATCAATAAGATTTCGACACATGTCAAGTTTATCGCTTTAGATATTGAGAGGTGTCTCGGTAATATATTATTTTTAAAGAAAATTAGAATTTAAAAAAACAAAATGTCAAATTTATCGACTAAGATTATAAAAGTAAAATAAAATTAACTAGGATATATTTAATTTAGTAAAAAGAAATTAAAACAAAATGATCTATTACATTTTAATAAAAGGAAAATAAAAACAAAAAGTAAATTAGATTAACTAAAATATAACTTTTCTAGAGAGCTAAAATCTCATATAAGGAAGAAACAAAAAGTATATTAAAAAAAATTGATTAATTAGGATATATTTCAATTAAAAAAAGAAAATTCTAGATGCTAATGATATGACATTAAACGATGATGATCTCAATGAGGAGGAGAATATCAATAATCATATACAGAGGTTTTTGATGCGAGTCTTAAGAAAAATAACTTTTCTATAGAGCAAAAATATCATATAAGGAAGAAACAAAAAAAGTAAATTAAAAAAAATTGATTAACTAGGATATATTTCAATTAAAAAAAAAATTTAGCTACTAATGATATGACATTAAACGATGATGAGTTCAATGAGGAGGAGGATATCAAGAATTTTAGAGACTTTTGATTCGAGTCTTGAGAAACATAACTTCTCTAGAGAGCAGTGCGATCATATACGAGAGATGAATGTGAAGAGAAATATAGACTTTATTTGCTTGAAAAAAAATAATGGGAAGATCGTTAACATACTCGAAGGACTCGAATTGCGTACCTAATTTTTAACGCAGCGTAACAGAAAAAGATAGTTGAAAAAGTGTGTGAACTATATGAGAAGTAGAGTTAATGTTGTTTAGGACCTGCAACAGATTCTGTCTTTTGAATATTTTAATTCAAAATAAATGAAAACTAAAATAAATAAATAACTCTTAGGTTTCAATTTTGGGTTTTTCATATATTTTTTGAGTAGTGATCCAGTGTTGCTTTCTATATTCTTAAAAAAATATTTAACGAGTTTTAAATTTTAATATAATAAATTCGCGTATACGCGAATCCTAATCTAGATTTTAGTTATGATAAAAGTAGGATAATTAATTCGTCAAAATTATAGATATACTAGAATAGGATCCGCATATATGCGGGTTTCTAATAAAATATTTTGAATCTGTAAAAATAAATTAAAAACAAAATGGGATAATTTGTTAAAAAAATATTTTAAAACCCGTTAAAATATTTTTTTATAAGAAAATAGAAAATAAAATCTGATCACTACAGAAAAATAAAAATATATGAAAAACACAAAATCGAAACCTAAGAGTTATTTATTTATTTTAATTCTCATTTATTTTTAATTAAAATGTTCATAACACATAATCTGTTGCGGACCCTAAGCAACATTAACCCTACTTCTCATATAGTTCACACGCTATCAACTATCTTTTTCTGTTCTGCTGCATTAAAAACTTGGGTATGCAATTCGACTCCTTCGAATATATTAACGATCTCCCCATTAACTCTCTTCAAGCAAATAAAGTCTTTCTTTATCTTCACATTTCATCTCACTTATATGATCTCTCTGCTCTTTAGAGAAATTATGCTTCTTAAGACTCGCATCAAAACTCTCTCTACATGATTATTGATATCATCCTTCTCATTGAGCTTATCATCGTCCAATGCCATAAATATATTTTTTTGAAAATTCATTTTTTCTTTAAAAATTACATTTAATATAATAAATTCGCGTATACGCGAATCCTAATCTAGATTTTAGTTATGATAAAAGTAGGATAATTAATTCGTCAAAATTATAGATATACTAGAATAGGACCCGCATATATGCGGATTTCTAATAAAATATTTTGAATCTGTAAAAATAAATTGAAAACAAAATGGGATAATTTGTTAAAAAAATATTTAAAAACCCATTAAAATATTTTTTTATAAGAAAATAGAAAGTAAATCTGATCACTACAGAAAAATAAAAATATATGAAAAACACAAAATCGAAACCTAATAGTTATTTATTTATTTTAATTCTCATTTATTTTTAATTAAAATGTTCATAACACATAATCTGTTGCGGACCCTAAGCAACATTAACCCTACTTCTCATATAGTTCACACGCTATCAACTATCTTTTTCTGTTCTGCTGCATTAAAAACTTGGGTATGCAATTCAACTCCTTTGAATATATTAACGATCTCCCCATTAACTCTCTTCAAGCAAATAAAGTCTTTCTTTCTCTTCACATTTCATCTCACTTATATGATCTCTCTGCTCTTTAGAGAAATTATGCTTCTAAAGACTCGCATCAAAACTCTCTCTACATGATTCTTGATATCATCCTTCTCATTGAGCTTATCATCGTCCAATGCCATAAATATATTTTTTTGAAAATTCATTTTTTCTTTAAAAATTACATTTAACCTAGAAAGTTCTTTTTTCTTTTAGAAATAATATTTTACCGAGACACGCGATCTAAATTGATAAACTTGACATATGTCGAAATCTTATTTATTAACTTGTCATGTGTCACGAACATATTAATTAATAACTCTAACGTTTATATATTCTTTTTAGTAAAAGTAAAATATCTTATTTACTTTTATTTTGATTTTGATTTTCCTTTTCTTAATTGAAATATGTTTTTTATTTGTATTTTTATTTTATTTATTTCTTTTTAAAATTAATATTATTTTCCTTTTTCTTTTAGGATTTTTATATTTTTTATTTATAATAGATTTTAATCAAAGCACGTGTCGAAATCTTATCGATTAACTTGCCACGTGTCACGATCATGTTAATTAGCAACTTTGACGCATCCTACTTTATATAATAAGAGTTTTTTATTTGTATTTTTATTTTATTTATTTCTTTTTAAAATTAATATTATTTTTCTTTTTCTTTTAGGATTTTTATATTTTTTATTTATAATAGATTTTAATCAAAGCACGTGTCGAAATTTTATCGATTAACTTGCCACGTGTCACGATCATGTTAATTAGCAACTTTAACGCATCCTACTTTATATAATAAGATATATATATATATATATATATATATATATAAATAGATAAAACATTAGAATTAAACCTAATTCATATAAGAGTATTAAAACATATATATTTGGAATATTAAAAGAAAATTTTATTTTTTCTATACATACTATCCGATTTGTTTTCAATTTATTTTTACGAATTCAAAATATTTTATTAAAATTCCGCATATATGCGGATCTTATTCTAGTGTAACATAAGGAAAAAAAACATTTAAATAAAATAAGAAGATAATGAAGGTCTGGGCACCAAGATTTCCCCAGCCGCCGAAATAGTTTGCAATTTTCCTAAATAAGATAAGAAAAATATAAAGTCAGATCCACAATATATACGTGGATTTAATAATTGTAATATGTGGGTCCATCTTCTCTTATATGATTACTACATTCGTATTGATATAGTATTATTGTTTTTAGTTATTATTCCCTCCGTTTCACAAAGAGCGTTATTTTGACTCTTAATTTTTGTTTCATAAAGAGTGTCATTTTATGTTTTCAATACAATTTTTAAAACTAAATATCAGTTTTATCCCTACTATTTTAAACTACGAGTGTTAATTAGAGAGAGAAACTGATTTAATATATTAATAAAATGCATAAAAGAAATTTACAAATTTTTCTTAATTTATATGAAAAATGTCAGAATAAACCTTTTGTGAAACAGAAGGAGTATAAAAATAGCTATGTCGCCATCAAACATCCATTTTCTTCATCATTTATTGGTGTCAGACATTTTCGTCATCATTTATTTGTTGTCAATCATTTCTATCTGTTATTTAATTCAACATTTTCTACTTTTTTTTTTGTTCAACCAACATTTACATATGTAAAAATCAAACATATTGGTATACGTAAATGTAAACTTTAGATGATAAACAGAAAAGGTATATGATGAAAAATAAAGTCCGAAGACGTATTTGATTAAGTTAAGTGGTTGCTTAATAAATTATACTACTAGCTAGGAATAGGATGTTTGATTAGATTGTTGCAAGCTTTCGGCTTTTGCATCATTAATAAAAGAATTAATTGAGCTTACGGACGTGCGACTTGTTAAAGTATCATTAGTGTGTGATTAACTTAAAAACTTTGTCCTATGCATATGATTAATCTTTTATTATTTTGGTCGTGGTTTCCTTAAACCCAACACGCTAAATTATAATTAATCATATCAAATACTCCCTCCATTAGTATTTTTTGTTTTGAAATAGTTGATGTTTTCAAATTTCTATGTAAAAATTAATTGCATTTTTGTTGTTTTGACTGTTTGAATTGTAAATCATATTTTTGTATTGGTTGAACTGTTTTGGAATTGACAATAAAATATGTTTTATTTTGAGAAAATAGAGAATTAATTGATTTCTTAATCTGTGTGTAAATCTCTAAAACATCATATAATAAAAAATGGAGGGAGTAGTATTCTTTTTTCACAGAAAATATCATTTTGACATATTTTACACAAACTAAAAAAATAAAAAAATTCTAGTTTTACCTTATGTTAATATACTAAACAGATTTCTCTCTTTAATTAATGCGTTGAATCAATAGGGTTAAAACTGAATTTTTATTTAAAATTATGCATTAAAAATTTAAAACGATACTGTTTATGAAACAAAAATAAATTTATAAAATGACACTCTTTATAAAACGGAAGTAATACTATCAACTACTTATTTTATTCCAATATATAAAATGATGTTAGAGTATTAAAATAATAAAAAACAAAGTTTGTTTTTAAATAAAATTATGACTATCATTTTTTACATCAAATGCTAATGCTTCTTTATCTTGAAAAATAGAAAGAACAATGGAAATTGTTTTAGCTCGAGACCGAAAACCAAATTTGGAGCCCTTCCTCGTATCTCCGGTCTCTAGCGCTTCAGATTGATATGAGTTTGTTCCGCACTTGTTTGTCTATGAAGTGAAAGAGTTTGCTAGCAGGTGTTGGTGGCTCACCATGTCTTCTAGCATTCCTTTCTTGATAGTCTCTCATTTTAGCATGTTTTTAACACTCATATAGGATAGTTTTGCATCCATACATGCATTCATTAGATAGTTTTAGGCTAGATTGCATTCATTTTAGAGTTTAGTGAGTCTTAGCTTAGATCATTGTATATGTGTTGCATTTGAAGTGTTTCTCAGGTATTCTAGAGCTAGAGGAAGCTATTTGGAGGATGATGAATGAGCAAGAAAGCCAAGAAGGTGAAGAACAGAAGGAAAACATGCAACAAAACTCGCAAAGGACAAAAATGAAGTTGTATCGGTGTGATGTATCGGTGTGATCACACCGATACTCATATCGGTCAGACGTATCGGTGTGATCACACCGATATTGAACCCGCGTTTCTGTTTACTTAAGACGAAAAATACTGTTGATCA
>JAHZTW010000001.1:439463563-439569421 GCA_020283515.1 Alliaria petiolata | reverse complement strand
TTGGCACCAAAACTCGTCTCAGTCGATGCATCTTACAATCTCATGCCACCCGAATCCTTGCTCATGCTATGCGATTCCTTGAGAAGTGCAAAAGGTAATAAAGATCTTGAATCGGTTTGATCAGCTTGATTCTTGGGCCGTTTTGCTTATTGTTTGTGTAACTATGTATATGATGATTGTGTTAAGGTGATCTCGAACGTCTTGACATGACCGGGAATAGCTGTATCAGCCTCGAAGCTGACCGTTCTTCATCTCTCCTTGGTGAATTTCAACACAACGGAGAGCCCATCTTCGTTCTACCTTCATCCTCGGCTTCACACGTCCCTTACGATGATGAGCCGTAGATCATTGCTCTATACCGGTCAAATTTTCTGTTCGGCCTCTGTTCTGGTCTGGTCTGGTTCTCTGGTGAATTCATTGGGTTGTTATGCGCATTAGCTTGACTGTGTGACTTATAAACATGGCTTTGTTTGGTTCCATCTTGTGATAAAATTTTGGTTATAATATGACGTAGTCTGTTTTTTAGTTCCAACTTGAACAATTGTAAATAGCTTTGTGTTTATAAACCATTTTAAATAATCCAAAAGACTCTACTGGAAAAATATTGCGACAAACATAACAACACCTACGATTTGACATGGGCTTCATCAGCAGGAGGAGTACAAGGGTAGTTGCAAACACATACTCCTGGTCGGCCATCGCCGCGATCACAGTAGCCACTAGCCAAATCTCCAAACCTATGCCAGCACTTGGGACTACAGTTTTTACCAACTTCGCATGGTCCAATAATTGTGTAGCATCCCATATTCTGCTCAACTTTATATCGAATCAAACCATTTTAGTACTTAGATAACAAAATTAACTAATATGACAATGAATAGAGCCAAAATTGAAGTTTTTTTTTTTTTTTTTAAATGCATGTAATTTCATTTGTAAATATGAAGATAATTAATGTATACCTAATGCAAACATAACAAGGAAGATGATTGGGAGAACAAATGTAAAAGCTGCCTTGGCCATATTTGTTTGCTTCCTTCTCTTGAACCTGAAAAATTAGGTGGTGACTACTGCAAAGATATTTATATAATTGTGAGGTGACCAAGTGTCATAAATATATTTATTTACCACGTATGTGTGTATACAGTATGTTTGAATACAAATTATTTGACTGTAGTTTTTATGTGTACGACTTATAAATATGGAAAGTTCATTAATGTCGTGTTGAATACATTAGTTTCGGATGTTATTATCACGAACTAGCGAACTGGTTCATGTTGTGGGAAACCAAAGTCCTTGCTGACTTGTCGTAGCCCCCATAATTTTGGAAAGAGCATCATGCATAGAACTATATATATTCGGTATATGAAACAATTCAACCAAAAAATCTTTTATTTTTGATATAGGATGAATATCTATTATTTTCATATATTTTCTAAAAGCATAATTTGTTGGTATCAGAGATATTTTCCAGTTAATATTTCAAACTACTGAGTTTTGTGGTACCTTAGACAAATGGCTAGTGAATTAATCGGTTTAGTATGGGTTCGGCTAAAGATTATACAAGTCATTACTTGTCTTGCGGTCAAAGTCACCTAAAATTTGCCCTCACTAATGATTTATATCTGCCTAATCCAATTCTAATGTATACTACTATGCTTTCCTACTAGCAATCCAAGTAAATGATTATCTTAGAAGTGATTAACAAATAGTTATTACATTGGAACTCCAAAGGATAATAAGATAATAAAAAAAGTTGGGAGCATTATTACTAATAAAGTTGTAAACATGATCAAAGTGTCTTTAGGTTTCAGCAAAAAGGTTTATCAAAATATTCAAAACAGAATTAATGCATCCCCGAACCGACGTCTTGTACTATATGTTATCAGTTGGGTGGTCAAATATAAATTAATTTCAATCAGTTGATTAGATTATTATGATTGTTATTGTTATAGAGCATATCTTGTTTATTAGTATAGTGTTTTAAAATCCCAAACGACTAGAAATTGATTATACATCATTTGGATTTATTCCGGTTTGGTTAGGTTGGTGATAGACATGAAAATTGGTTTTTAATTTAACCAAATAAACATAAGTTTAATGAGTAATTTAATTTCTTTATTTATTTTTTTTGTTTGGTTTAAGAACTTACCAAGTACCAACCACTGATTGTTACAATTTTTTTTGTTTTGGGTTGATTCAACGTTTAATCAAACGTACATTTGATTCTTAGTTAGTATTTGGTGTCAGTTTTTTGCTGTTGTTATAAAATAATTAAAACCACTATCGTCAAAATAAAAAAATTCAGTTCAATTTTTGTTATCATGTAGTTTTATAGTTCGAGTTGGATCAAACCGAGTAATCCAAATTGAACACTGATACTTTTTGTTTGACGAATCACATAATTACATATTTGTTTTGTTCGACAATTAGCTCAGAATCTATATATATATATATCTATTATATATTAGGCTCATCTAAATTTGTTTAAAAAAATTATATATATATATATATATATATATATCTTTCTCTCGAGTTTGGCTAAATTGGTTTGCGACTAAACCTACCCGGACTAAACCGCTCTAAAAGTTCGGACACACTAATAGTGGCATATGAGTGTAATAATTAAAAAGAAGAAGGGGAAGTTCCCAATTAGCTAGCCAACCACATGGTTTCGTTTATCTTCTTCAAATGGGTTTAAGTCTCGCAACTAGTTCGCCTTTACTCTCTCTTTCTTTCTTGTACTAAAAAAAATTAAGCGGCACTTCTCCGCTAAATCCCTTCTGGACCTTCTGGTTCTCTCTCTCTCTCTCTCTCTCGTCGTCTACTAAACACATCATCACATTACTCTCTCTCCCTCTCCCTCTCTCTCTTGCTCCTTGGATCGATTCGGTTTGGTGTGTTTCGTGGTGTATAAATCTGATTGGGGATTGGGCAGATCTGAAGGGAGGAGAGCCAGATCGGAATCGAAACGGTGGTTGGTGATGGAGGAAGCGCTGGAAATGGCGCGGGCCAAGGACACGAAGGAGCGCATGGCGGCGGTGGAGCGGCTGCACCAGCTTCTGGAAGCTTCTCGGAAGAGCCTGAGTACGGCGGAAGTGACGTCACTGGTTGATTGTTGTTTGGATCTCCTCAAGGACAGCAATTTTAGAGTCTCTCAGGGCGCGCTCCAGGCGCTTGCTTCCGCCGCCGTGCTCGCCGGTGAGCATCTCAAGCTTCATTTGAACGCCCTTGTGCCTGCCGTCGTGGAGCGCCTTGGAGACAGCAAACAACCGGTTAGGGATGCGGCCAGGCGTTTGTTGACTACTCTCATGGAGGTGAAATTACTAAATTTGAACCCTAGGTCGAGCCCCTCTTGCAACTGGCTGGCTTCTCTCTACCCGCAAGATAATAGTTTCTTCTTTTGCTTATTCTCTAGGTCTCATCTCCTACGATTATAGTTGAGAGAGCGGGTTCGTATGCTTGGATGCATAAGAGTTGGAGAGTGCGGGAAGAGTTTGCGCGTACTGTCACCTCGGCCATTGGTCTTTTTGCATCCACGGAACTCCCGCTTCAGCGTGTTATTCTTGCTCCGGTATCGATGATTCCTTTACAATTGTTGTTTGGATCTCCCCCCAAAGGAATCGAAATTTGACCTCGGGGGTATTTTTCTTCTTGTTTATCAGATACTTCAGATGTTAAATGACCCGAATCAAGCAGTTAGGGAAGCTGCAATTCTGTGCATTGAGGAGATGTACATGCAGGGTGGGTCTCAATTCCGGGAAGAGCTTCAGCGCCACCATCTTCCATCATATATGGTATATCTCAGAATCCATGTGCTGTGCGAGATTTATTATGTATTCCAACTGCATCATACTTTGGTAAAGAATAGTAGAATTGCAATCTCGGGCGCGCTCTTTGCTACAACTCCTTCTCTGTTTTGAATCAGGTGAAGGATATTAATGCTAGGCTGGAACGTATTGAGCCACAACCACGTTCTACAGATGCTCGTAGTGGTCACCATGTTGTTAACGAGGTTAAGGCATCAAGTGTCAATCCCAAGAAAAGCAGTCCCAGGGCAAAGACTTCCACGAGAGAGAACTCTTTATTTGGAGGTTATCATCTTTCTCCCAAGGATTTAAGTCTTCAAATAGGTTTTGTAGTATGTCCTTCTCGGCTGATTGGTTTTGTATATGTGCATTTCAGGAGATGCCGACATCACCGAAAAACCCATCGAGCCAATCAAAGTGTACTCAGAGAAGGAGCTGATACGAGAATTTGAGAAAGTTGCTGCAACACTTGTCCCAGAGAAAGACTGGTCAATGCGTATTTCAGCTATGCGGAGGGTTGAAGGACTTGTCGCAGGAGGTACTCAAATCAATTTTTTTCTTTCTTGTCTCTCTTTTCTAAACGAAGTTTCATTTGCTTTGATTGCTATCCATGATATTTTCTGCTAGTCAGTGGAGGAGTTTTCTTGTATCCCACCTCATGAAATCTTTCTCTGTTTTAGGTGCGACTGATTACTCCTGTTTTCGAGGTCTCCTGAAGCAACTTGTTGGTCCCTTAAGTACACAATTATCTGATCGGAGGTCTACCATTGTTANCAACTGATCCAACGTTCTTGTACCAGTAGGATTCTCTCCTTAGAATCTTGACCTGTAAGTCCCCAAAATGGCATACAACTTTTACATTAGCCCCATAACTCTTAAAATGAACTTCCAAGTAGACCAAGAAGAACTTATCGCCGATACATAATGTTCTCTCTTAGAATCCTGACGTACAAGTCCCAAAATATGATACAATTTTCAAATTGGCCCCGTGATTCTTATAATATTCCAAATTGACCAATAACTTGATGAAATTCCAAATTGACAAAGAACTTATTGAAGATACTACATGATTTAGCTCAACTATCGTTCCAATCTTCTCTAATAAGTAATAACATCTGTAAGATTGTACATAATTTTTCAAAGTACAGAACCTATACAATGCATAAACATGATCATAGATTGTACAGATTATTATGTATATGATGAGCTAAAGAAGAGCTGACCTTAGATCCTCTCTTGGGCCCAATCGGAGGAGGTTTAGGCTTCGTGGCAGGAGCTTCCGCCGGAGGAGCAGAGACGGTGGTCGAAGAACCCTCCGAGGAGGCAGGTGCCGGAGGTGCTTCCTCCGAGGCTCTGACTACTAGCCTCGAACCGAAGCTTCTCATAGGCAAGAAAGACACGGCGGCGATCTTTGAAGTCACCGAAGAACCGCCGGATACAGCCGCAGTGACGTTGGTCGTCAGAGTAAATCCGGTGGCTGCTGACGTCATCGCCATCAGTGTGATTATGGGGAGATTTTTGTTGGTTGTGTGATCCAAAAGGCTAAAGAAAAAGAGGAAATGAGGACAAAGCTTGAGATGTCTTGGGGTTAAAACGAATCGTTTTCTCCCACTTGTGATATGACACGTGTGATCACATCTCGGTTCTACAAGATAATGTAATGACATGGCAACCTTAAAATGAACAAATAATTATTATTTTTTAACCAAAAATGAAATAATTAAGAATTATTTTTATTTTATTCGATAGAGAGAACATCAACATCCTGTAAAATTTAGGGCTGCCTTGCCGCCAAATTTCATTTCTCATCCCCTATTTCAAATTCTTATGAACCGCCATGAAAGCCTGAAACCTCTCCCTCATTCTCCATCGCCTTTCTTGATTAGCTCAAGTGATCCACGATTCAGCTGAATGATTTCAATCAATCCGTGACGAGAAGAAGGAATTACCGAACGAAAGCGGCCGAAACCCTAAAAAAGATGGATCCGCAATTTGGGTTCACGAATCCTGATCCTTGGAGCTCTCGAGCGAATTCAGGTATTTTGTACCTCGATTTCGTTTTCGCGGGTGCGTATATTTTGTGTGTTTATTGAATATTTTTTGTCTTTTTGGTTTAGATTTGAAACGCAGGAGAAAGGTGACTTTCGTCGATGTTGATCATCGGAGTCCCTTGAACGATTCCCCAGAAGCTCAAACCGGTAAATGTGAGTTCGCGTCTCGCCTGGATTCATCTCTAGTTCCGAATAATCTCAGATCTGAATGTTGAATTCGATTATCATTTCCAGCGCTTTATGCCAAGACCTCGGAGTTTGCGTTCTTTAACAAGTTAAAATCTGGGTTTGGTCTCTGCTCTGAATCTCCTGGCTCTAAATCATCGAATAGAGTCAAGCAAAATCCGAAAACCTTGGAATCCAGAAGCAAGCCAGGAGGTAAAATCCACAATGGTATGGGGTTTCGTTTTATCATCTCTTCTTGTGTCTGCTTGGCTTTCCCCTTGAGTTTCATGCCTACCAGAAAATGCAGGTACGGACCGCGAAGCTAAAGATGGATGCAATAGTTATACCTTCTCCACACCCACTCATAATGCGAGACGTGGTTCACGTGGCTTGACTATATTGTCACCTGTCAACTTCAGTCGAAAGGATAAAGGTCGTTACTTGGTGCCAGATGATATGCTCTCTTGTCTATCAGGAGGATATATGAGTCAATTTTGTTCTCGTTACATGCTAATACTTCTCTAGAATCTATTGTTTCTGCTGTTTTTAGAGAAAGGTCCTGGGAAATCTTCTTCAGGATTCAGTAGAGACAAAGACACAGTTCGAGGTGGTAACAACAACCTGATATGTGGAGGTAGATTTTGGATATGATCTACTCTACAAAGAAGCCAAACACACTGATCAATAGATAAGAACATGATAACGTAGTTTGAATTATCAGGAAGCAGTGATGAGAAAGGAGANCCGGTTGAAAAGGTTGAAAGTTTGATGGTTTGGTTATGATAGCCGGTTTATGACATTAAGTCTAACCAGAGAAATGAAGATTAAACCGTGGAAATATGTCCACGTGGTGGTCTTACAGCCTACAGGGGTATTTGGAGGTTTCAGTTTGGCATAGGTTTAGTATTTATCTTTGGTTATAGAAATGCTCAAAGACAGTCAATAAAATTAAAAAGCCAATTATATAAACAACAAAAAAAAATTGCATCTCAATGTGAAATTTTTGGTTTGTTACATTTGGACAAGAAAAAAGACATTACGAGGATAAGTTGGGTTGGTCCATTTAAGATATTCCTGGTCCCAAATATATTAGAGTAGATTATCATTATTCTTTTATATTTGCTTGCATATATTTGATAAAACATATAACATGCTATTGTTTTATCGATTTTTGAATCATTTATTAGCAACTGTAATAAAATACTGCCAATTTTTTTTTTTTTATTCTTAGAGAAAAATATTTAGAATTGAATAATAATTAAAAAAATTATGGAGAAATTTTTTAAATTAACATTAAAATTTATAAAACTACAAGACAACATGTACGAGTTTTTCCTAAACTTTGGATTACTCTTTCTAAAACACAAACCCCGAGTATTTTTGGACTATTTTTGGAAGTTTAAAATCTTTAGTAAAGAAAACTTATTAAATAAATCTTTTAAGTTGAGACAAACCATGATGCATCCATGCCAACAATAGACCTCTATAATCGCTATACAAACCCATTTTCTAGATCTCTAGTACGTGATTTTTAATTTTTATATTAAAAAAAAAATCGAATGTGTATTTATTAAACAACATTTTATTTATTTAAATTACAAAAGTGAAGAAGCCATGGAAAGGTCATTTGCAGCTTTCCCTCTAACAAAAAGCCCTTTTGTATCAGACGTCATCCCCAAATAGCTCGGACTGTTAGATTCAGAGAAAACCTTACTCCGGCGAAGCTAACTCACCGGCGGAGCTTGGAGATGTTTCTTATCCTAGGCTAGCTTCTAACAGGTTCTCTCTCTCTCTCTCTCTCTCTCTCTCAAATGTCTGACTTAAGCAGCTCCGATCTCACTTTCGGATGCTTTTTATCTCTTCCTCTTCTCGTTATTCGTAACAGAATCTGCTCCCTTCTCTCTTTATGTGCAAATTATAGCTCTTTTTTTCATTCTTCCGATTCTGATTTGGTCGAGTTGATTTTCGTGTTTGTTTGTTTGTCAATTTGCTTCGTTACATGGGTTTATCAGGATTCGTGACCCACTTTCTTATTGTTGTCGAACGAATTTGGTTAACATACTTACGAGTTTGATTCAGTGAGGCCTAAGACTTGGTGCTATCTTTAGTCTCTCGTTCAAGGATTTCGATATCTGATACTGAAGCTGAATCGCTAAAGCTTCTTTATCTGTCACTTTTTTTTGACTTGACAGGTTATGTCTGATATGAGAAAACATATTTCTGGAGAAATTTTCAAGGAGGTTGAAGATAGACAGAGTTGTCCTAGCAATGTGGTTGCTAGATTAATGGGTCTAGAGACAGCTGCACCACGGAGCAGATCCAGGAGCTCTTCACGCTGTGTGGATAATCATGAAGCTGGTAAGTTTCATAAGAAGCAGCACAGAGAATTCGAAGAAACCTGGAAGGCCGAGTTTTCAAGAAAAGGAAACTGTGATAACACAAAGCTGGATCTTGTTCGTCGGAAGTTCATGGAAGCGAAACGCCTGGTAACAGATGACAAGCTTCACAGGTCCAAGGAGTTCCAAGAAGCACTTGAGTTTCTAAGCTCCAACAAAGATCTATTCGTCAAGTTTCTCCAGGAATCAAATTCCTTGTTTTCTCAGCATCTTTCTGACTTTCAGCCTCATCCCGAGGCTAAGCGCATTACGGTATTGAGACCTTCAAATGCTCAGAAAGATACTAGGCAGATTGAGAAATGGGCTTCTTCGAATGGATGGACCGATGCTGTGCAGCCAACTCGAATAGTTGTCTTGAAGCCTAGTCCGGGGAAGGCTCTTGATATAAAGGCTATTGCTTCTTCATCACCTGATGAGGCTGGAGATGCTGAGACTAGACAAGTGGCAAAGGAAATTACACGTCAAATACGTGAGACTTTTAGGGGCCACTGCAGGAACGAGACTCTTTCTTCTTCTTCTTCTTCTTATGATGATGACGGTTCGTTAAACCGGTCGAATAACGAATATCCAGTGGGAAACATTAGCAACTCTGAGATCATGTCGCCATCCTCTAGGCATTCATGGGACTGTGCGAATAGGTTTGAGAGTCCTTTCTCTTCCTCATCCTTCAGCCGAGTCTCGTTTTCTCCAGAGTCATCATCTGTCTACAGAGAGGCAAAGAAACGGCTTTCTGAGAGATGGGCAATGATGTCACTAAACGGAGACACACAGCAACAAAAACTCTTCCCAAAGGCCTCAACCGCCTTAGGCGATATGCTTGCACTTTCAGAAACGAAAGCACCGAGCAGATCCAGTGAAGTGAGCAACAAATCCAGACAAGAATCGAGAAGATCAGTTTCATGCATAGGCAGTGGTCTAGATCAAGTTGAAAGCGCAAGCGATTTTCCTCTGGATACCCTTGAGAGGTCAAAATCAGTCCCTGAGATTAGACTCAATGGAGGAACGTCTGTTTCAGGAACTTCAAAAGCACAAGCTCAACGAGACCTTACCGAGTCAAGAAGCTTAAAGTCATCATGGAAAGTTTCAAGCTTGTTCTTCTTCAGGAATAAGAAGGCAAGCAAGGAGAAGACCGATGCTCTGTCTCGATTGGCTATGCCCACTGATGCATTACAACGACAAAGTATTCTTACAAGCGAGGTAGTAAACCACAATCTGAAACTGTTTGTGAGTCTAGGAATGCTCTGAAGACAGTCTTGTTTTAATCATCCGCCATTGGTTTCTTTGCAGAGAGAAGTGGCTACACCGAATGAAAACCATGACCAGCCGAGTCCAGTATCAGTTTTACAGCCGCCTTTCGAAGAGGAAGTTGTGGGAAATCCAGAATGTTGTGGGTCAACAAAGCCATGGACCAGTCAAGGTAGGTTTGGCTCTCGCTGCTGTTAAACTTTCTATGAGTTTTTGTTAAATCAAATTTGTAACACTTTTGCAAATATCGTATCTCACAGGAGAAGAAATGTCCCTGAAATCTAATCTCATCGACAAATCACCTCCAATCGGATCAATCGCTCGGGTTTTCTCATGGGAAGATGAGTCATACACAGACATAAGTAAACCCGCAATGGTAATCAAGGAAGATGAAGACTGGTATTACTTCATCAAAACGATCTTAAAAGCATCCGGTTTCAGCGGCAGTGACCCGCTTATGACCCGGTGGCACTCACCAGATACCCCCTTGGACCCATCATTAAGAGACACATTTGCCAACAGAGAACTCATCAAACGCAGGAAACAGCGATCAAACCGCAAGCTTGTGTTTGACTGCGTCAATGCCATCGTAGCGGAGACAACATCAACAGCAGCACGCACGGGTTTGACCTCGGGATTTGACATGGTGGAACACGTTTGGACAGAGTTTAAGGACTTGGCGGCTCAGGACTCTAACAGCTTGGAAGGAGAATGTTTGGTGAGGGACGAGGTCGTCGGGAAAATGTGGAGTCGTAATCTGCAAGCCGAAGTGAACAACTTGGGGACTGAAATTGAAGTGATGTTGTTGCAAGAGCTTGTGCAAGAGGCAGTCTTCGACCTTACTCGATGAAACAATGTATATATATATGCATTCATATAAATTTATTAGTAATGATGCAAGTGTTTTGCATTCATGAAACATATATACAGTCGTAGATGATATAATTTATGAAATAGTTGAACCATTATATATAACATTTACATCCTTAGTGGGTGCCCAATTCAAATAGTAACTTTGATTGTTATATAAATAGAATAGAAACCAGTAAAAAGTCGGTAAAAACTGTATAGTGGAAATGCGAATTTCAAAGTGTTGATAGGAGAAGAGAGGATTCTACAAGCAAACACACAAATAGAGAAACACAACAAGGCACTGTTTCGAGTTAAATGTATATTTATGCACAATCAGAGAGAGAAGTTACAGAGAGCAAAAACATAGAGAAAGAGAGCTTCACAGAGACCATATGGACGGACGCATGCAGTTTTCAGAATCATGTTTATTTGGCTTCATCAGCCTTTCGGGTTCACCGCCTGACTCTGGTTCAATCCATACTGCGAAAAGAAAAATTCAAACCGCTTTTATCAACACCAGATTCACAAGCCTGATCTGATATGTAAAGTATCAAGAAATTGAAGAAGTGATCGGTAATTACCTTTTCTCTGATCCGGGAGCTCCAGTTTTCAATCTTGCTTGGCCCAGCAGACGCCACTTGGTTTGCTTGAGAACCAAGAAGTGGGTCCCAAGCTCTACTCCTCGGGTTCTCATAGTCTTCCTCATCGTCAAGCTCGGGTCTCCCGGGTGAAACCATAGCTCTGAGAACCATGGCTAGTAGCAGCGACAGTAGCTGAGAAACAGGAGTCGCGTGTTTACAATTAGAAACACAAGAAACGGTTCGTGTTTTGTCTTTGCATATTATGAAATGATAAAACGTTAAAATAGGACTGATTTGAGGTACCTGGACCGCTACCACAGCGATCCCGACCCATTTGCATATATCGATGTTTTGCTCAATGAAAGCTCGAAGACTATTTAGTTCTCCAGTTGGATCATACGGAAGATCCTACAGAAGACAGATTCTAAACAGTTACTATACCAAGAAACAAAGATTCGAATGTACCAAAGATGTCACCTTTTCCCAGTGACGGTCAATAGCGATGAATGCAACAAGGGCAGCTTCGAGTACAATGACCAGAGTTTTGAGAATAGAGTACTTTGAAAGTGTCAAGGGAGAAACGCAACAAGTTCATGAAGATTTGATAAAATCGATCCATCAACAGAGAAAGAAAAAGAAAAAAAAGAGTGAAGGTTTATGTATAAGGATACGAAACACAAGCAACAGCCATTGATCGCTTCAGCAGCTATGAAACCAATAATGGTAACAATGCAGACCAAAATACCAACCGCCATAAAAGAGTAGATGAACCTGCATTAACAAGCAAGACAGCAACACAAATTTCCAAAACCGAATCAGCAAACAAGTGTTTTTGGTTAATCTGAAAGAAGAGGAACCAAACATAATAACACTATTGCTAAAGTTTTATATTCAAAAGTTCCTTGAGCAACAAACTGTAGCTGAGCTAATTAAACCAGTCAACCTCAAGCATTTAAAGCTTTTATATCTACTTAATTTGAAATGGAGAAGAACAAAAAAGACCCAAGCTTGAGCTGTAACAATTAAAAAAGAAGAAGTAGAACTCTGAATTAGCACGAATCTAATTGGAAACCCTAAAAAAAATGGAAACTTTTAGGTAAAACCTCAAACTGGAAACTAAATGAACTAACAAGTGACACCCTAAGACTGGAATTTTACCATGGAGCAGGAAGATCCAACGAACGGAGGTTAAACCCATGATCAGCACTAGACCCAAGAACGATGCTCGCCATGAAACCAACAGGGTTCTTCAAAGAAACCTCGAGTCCGGAGCTCGATGTCGGAGGCGGCGGTGGAGGTTCCACGGGTACGTGACGGTGGTATTGATCGAGCATCCATATGGAGTAGATTAGGATCGAAACACCGAAGAAAGCTTGAACAAAATTGAGGATCTTGAGAGTGGAAGCAAACGAAACATGGCAGCAATTACGCCGCATTTTTCTCAGAAAACCACTGAATTTGGGAAATGAAATGAAGAACAAAAAAACAGGAAGGATAAAGGAGAGAGGAGAATCCAATTATTGAAACGGCCCAATTATTGAAACGGCCCAATTACGAAGAGAGAGAGAGAATTAATAGTGTCTTTTTCCTCCTCTTTAGAGATTTTGGCACTTGAGAGTAGAGAGAATGAGGAAAGCTCCCTCGCTTGCGCTTCTCTGCATCCAAGCCCTCAAACTTGAGCTCCTACAAGGTAATTGGAGAAAAGCTCTGATCATTTGGTTATTTAATATATGCTCTCTGATTTGATTGAGTTTGTGCTCTGTGTATTCTCAGTCGATGATAATCCAATTCCGGATGTATACGAGCTTCCATCGGAGTTGCTTGATGCTGTTGTCGCACACTTGCCTGCACTAGCTTTGCATAATTTCCAGACCCACATGTGAGTTTTACTTTCAAGATTTTAGCGCTTAATGAACTGATATGATAGATAGATGAAACCCATCGTGTTTGTGTTATAGGCCGTTCAAGCGCTGTGGTAATTATGAATCTGGTGACGATTGCTTGATTAGTGGGAGAAAACGCGCAAGGTTTTGAAAAAAGCAACCTTTCTTTGATTCCCATTTTTTTTTTGTTTTTCGAACTGAGAAAAAATAGATTAATCTGCAGAAATGATATACTCGCTAGTTCTTGGAAGGGTTTGTTTAAGCTGCGGTGGCCTGAGCATGTTAACCTCGTGGAACCACCAGCTGAATGGCAACAGCTTTACTGGGAAAAGCATCTTCAAGAGTATGCCCTGACCCATGATTTGTTTGTTTACTATCTTCTTCCTTTTGGGTTTCGCGTTAATCCCAGTGACAGTTGTGTTGATGAAGCAGCTTAGGTAGCTATGCGTCCCACATTTAGTGGTCGGATAAGTTCCATTAATGTATCAGGTAAGTGTTCTGGTCTTGAGGTTGATTCGTCCTAGTTGCGTTAAGGAATCATTCATTGTTCAGTTAGTTGTATTTTCTGTTGCAGATAAGATTTTGAGATACATTTGCCATGAAGAGCACACCAGTTGTCAACAATGTGTCTGCACGGAACTATCTTTCCATCTCCAGACATTTGGACCTTATCTTAGGTTAAGTAACATTTTTACGTTTGTCTGGTGATTGATCTTTACATAGTTAGTCACTTACAATCAGCTTGCCTGAGTCTTATATCGCTCATCATGACTGGTTGTTCATGAGATATCCAGTTTGCATTGATTTAACACTCTACCATAGTACTTATGCTTCTTTACGTTTCTTCTTACCTTTTGCAGGTGCCTGAGGCTTCTGAATGTGCTCTGCGTTACGGAAACTTGTGTAAGTCATTAAAATTTGCCCTGAGGTTTTGATTGTAAATAGAGTCATCCTTGCTTTATTTTTGTTTTAGTATCACTGGTCGAGGCGCTATTTTATACTATTGTGTTGGATGTTTACCCTTCGCTTGGAACTTCAAATTTGTATCTACGTAGATTAAATCAATCATCCAGCCTTTATAGGAAGGACATAAATAATGTTTAGGCTTTTTTACTGTAGGAGTTATTGAGAACAAGTAAATTGCAAACTCTGGTTCTACGTTGGATCAGATCGGAGAAACATGTAAGGCCATTTCACTACTTAGCAGTCTGATATGTTTATTAGCTGGAATCATATTGCTGATGATCCATGATACGACAGGTTGGGTCCTTGTGCAAGCTCTTGATCCAGAGCCAAGAAACATTAACTTCGCTTGAATTTATTCACTGTAAGCTTTCTTCGAGTTTCATCAGTGCAATCTGCGCTTCTCTTCACGGAAAAGACATTCACACAAGTGGGATTCAACGTTTCTGTATAAAGACATCTAGCATTGACATAGATCCACTTGCTGCGCCTTCTGCTTTCATTTCGTTCTTGAATTCGGTGAGGTATATCATTTGAAACTGATGCCAAAACTTGTCTTTTTAAACTATTTGCTCATTTGGTTGTCAAGGTTTATTTTCTTGATAAACTTTGTCGTTTCTTTACGCACTCTTTTTCCTGTTTTTCTTATTGAGCATTTTTTTCTTTCTTTCAGGTCTTTACATTCTTTACATTTTTGCGATAGCCACCTCGATAGGCATATCGCGAGAATAGTTTTCTCTACACTTCTTGATTCGTCCTCAGATCTTTCGTACCTTGACCTCTCTGAAAACAACGTGGGTACCGTCATGTTTCTTCTTGTTCAAACTGATATGCGGTTTGCTTTTCATTACTGACCAATATACACTACATAGATTTCAGGGTGGCTTTCTACTTTCAGTTGGAGATCTGTTATTNTCTCTTATACACATCTAGATGTGTATAAGAGACAGGATCAGGTGTGTCCTATAAGTTACTGCATTTTTAGTCTTAGAGTACATCAACAGAGTTACATTTCTCTTACATGCTTGTCGTGAGGTGCAGAAGCTTAATATCTTTCTTCACAAAGAATCCGGATTCTCTTTTAGCCGATTTGAACTTGGAGAACTGTGAGCTATCATGTTGTGGAGTTATAGAGTTTCTTGATACCCTCTCAACGCAGGAGAAAACTTTAAAGTTCCTATCTGTTGCAGATAATGCCCTCGGAAGGTATTCATAAAATTACAAACACTATATCACTTAATACCGATATGAAGTGTGTCCTTTTTATCTTATTCTCTTGTTCTTCAGCGAGGTTGCGGAGGCTATAATAAACTCCTTGACAATCTCCATCGAGTCTCTCAACATCTCGGGTATAGGACTAGGTCCCGTTGGGTTTCTTGAGCTAGGCAGAAAACTTGTAAAAGGGCTGAAGAAGCTGCTGAGTATCAATATAAGGTTCAAAGCAAATCCATCTCCTCTGTTTTCTATATACTGTACATTGCATTGTTTCGCCTTTCAGTTTACTCACGTTTCTTTTGCGGGTTTCCCGCTACAGCAAAAACCGTGGAGGACTAGAGACCGGTAGGTTTCTGTCAAAGCTCATACCCTTGGCACCAAACCTCGTCTCAGTCGATGCATCCTACAATCTTATGCCACCCGAATCCTTGCTCATGCTATGCGATTCCTTGAGAAGTGCAAAAGGTAATAATGATCTGAGATCGGTTTCGGTTTGATCAGGCTTGATTCTTGGGCCGTTTTGCTTATTTTTTGTGTAATTATGTATATGATGATTGTGTTAAGGTGGTCTCAAACGTCTTGACATGACCGGGAATAGCTGTATCAGCCTCGAAGCTGACCGTTCTTCATCTCTCCTTGGTGAATTTCAACACAACGGAGAGCCCATCTTCGTTCTACCTTCATCCTCGGCTTCACACGTCCCTTACGATGATGAGCCGTAGATAATTGCTCTATACCGGTCAATTTTTCTGTTCGGCCTCTGGTCTGGTCTGGTTCTCTGGTGAATTCATTGGGTTGTTATGCGCATTAGCTTGACTGTGTGACTTATAAACATGGCTTTGTTTGGTTCCATCTTGTGATAAAATTTTGGTTATAATATGACGCAGTCTGTTTTTTAGTTCCAACTTGAACAATTGTAAATAGCTTTGTGTTTATAAACCATTTTAGATAATCCAAAAGACTATACTGGAAAAATATTGCGACAAACATAACAACACCTACGATTTGACATGGGCTTCAGCAGGAGGAGAACAAGGGTAGTTGCAAACACATACTCCTGGTCGACCATCGCCGCGATCACAGTAGCCACTAGCCAAATCTCCAAACCTATGCCAACACTTGGGACTACAGTTTTTACCAACTTCGCATGGTCCAATAATTGTGTAGCATCCCATATTCTGCTCAACTTTATATCGAATAAAACCATTTTAGTACTTAGATAACAAAATTAACTAATACATTGAGAACTATAATTTTATATCGAATAAAACCATTAATACACCCAAAGTTGAGATTAAAATAAATAATATGTGAATCTTTAAGAAATTGGAGCAAACCTTAAAGATAAATGCAATAATATACCAAGTAACTACAATATTTGGGGGGGGGGGGGGGGGGGGGGGGTGTGTATGATTTTTTTTTTTTTAAATGCATGTAATTTCATTTGTAAATATGTAGATAAATGTATACCTAATGCAAACATAACAAGGAAGATGATTGGGAGAACAAATTTAAAAGCTGCCTTGGCCATATTTGTTTGCTTCCTTCTCTTGAACCTGAAAAATTAGGTGACTACTACAAAGATATTTATATAATTGCGAGGCAACCAAGTGTCATAAATACATTTATTTACCACGTATGTATATGTTTTAATAATACAAATTATTTGACTCTAGTTTTTATGTGTACGA
This sequence comes from Alliaria petiolata, assembly GCA_020283515.1. Taxonomy (NCBI): domain Eukaryota; kingdom Viridiplantae; phylum Streptophyta; class Magnoliopsida; order Brassicales; family Brassicaceae; genus Alliaria; species Alliaria petiolata. The sequence continues at coordinate 439,552,573 of JAHZTW010000001.1, read as the reverse complement.
CTTATAAATATGGAAAGTTCATTAATGCCGTGTTGGATACATTAGCTTCGGATGTTATTATCACGAATTAGCGAACTGATCATGTTGTGGGAAACCAAAGTCCTTGCTGAGTTGTCGTAGCCCCCATAATTTTGGAAGGAGCATCATGCATAGAACTATATTCGGTATAGGAAACAATTCAACCAAATCAATCGCAGTTATTCCTCCTATATGAAACAATTCAACCAAAAAATCTTTTATTTTTGATATAGAATGAATATGTATTATTTTCATATATTTTCTAAAAGCATAATTTGTTAGTAACAGAGATATTTTCTAGTTAACATTTCAAACTACTGAGTTTTGTGGTACTTTAGACCAGGGGCGGATCTAGAAATTATATCCAGTAGAGGCAAAAATATAACATAATAAAATATTTAAATATGAATATTTTGATATCTATTCTAATAAAGTAAAAAAAAATTTTAAATGAGCTTTGAACTGCTACCACGTGGCATTCCAAACATTGACATCTGTCACTAATATTTTTTTTTAAAATACACATAAATATTGATATGTACTTAATTCTTTATCTTTTTATTTTCTTGTTCTTAATTTAATGATAGAGTTATATGGATGAATAACCCAAAAAAATATAATTAACTACATAACTATAGAAAAAACAATATATACAATTTTATCATTTGTTTATGTGTCTTCTCCTCTTTCATTCTTTCTCTTTCTTATTTTGTGAAACATTTTTTTCTCTTTTCAATCTTATTTGTCTTACATTTCTTCATAAATAATTCATTAAAAGTTGAAATCAAACTGAAAAATATAGAATTTTATATCTATATCAAAAGATTCGCGTCAGAAAAAAGTGGACATAAATTTCTTAACATGATGAATAGTATTAGTAATAAACAATACACTATTCTATATAAATATGCATAAAATAGAATCACACATCCTTTTTACAATCATCAATTCACAAATTTTACCACAAATATATTTTAGATTAGTTATACTACAAAACAACATGTTCTTATTGTCAAAGAGAAATAATTTGATATTTTATATGTTTACGATAAAAAAAAAAAATTCTCATTCACTATATATTTTATTATTCCACTTACCTTTCAAATGCTAAGAGGCTCTCTTTTTCCTCCTTCGATAATAAGAAGGCACATCAGTTTGGAGAATCATTCTCTGTAATTGTACTTTATTCTGTAATCGTTGTTCTTGATTAAGGTCACAACACTTTTGATTACTTTCCGATCAGTTCATGAATCTCATCAAAGGAAAGTAAATTTACCGAATACCAACTTCATTGCTGCCTTCATATGGTATTTGGATCCTCGGCCATCACAAATTCGGATGCAATAGCAACAATACCTGCTCAGCAGGAGGAACAAGTTCTGATTCCCCTAGACATGATCTTCGCTACTTATCTCTTATCTATTATCATATCCAATCGGTATTCTCTTCTTTTTTTTATTCTCAATCACTATATATATTATTATTCCACCAATCTTTCAAATGCTAAGAGGCTCTCTTTTTCCTCATTCGATAATAAGAAGACGCATCAGTTTGAGGAATCGTTCTCTGTAATCGTACTTTATTTTGTAATCGTTGTTCTTGATTAAGGTCATAACATTTTTGATTACTTTCCGATCAGTTCATGAATCTCATCAAAGGAAAATCAATTTATCGAATACCAATTTCATTACTGCCATCATATGGTATTTGGATCTTCGGCCATCACAAATTCGGATGCAATAGCAACAATAGATGCTTAGCCGGAGGAACAAGTTCTGATTCCCCTAGGCATGTTCTTTGCTGCTTATCTCTTATCTATTATCATATCCAATCGGTATTCTCTTATTTTTTTGGTTATTGTCCCTAATTCACATTATTTTAGGAGATTTTTAAACTTTTAAGAGATGATTGTGCCATTGTTTATACACAAAAATATATTTATTTCTTTAGGTTTTCTTTGTGGCCCATCAAAAAATATATTCATTTATTAGCAATGAAAATCATGCATTGTTTGCTTTCGTAAAATCTTTCTAGATTAATGGATAACTCCTTCATTTCCTAATCCATCGAAACTCAAACCACCACCACTATTGCAATATAGATTCTACTCTCTGAGACCTTCTTTCTGATTATGCTCATGTGCTTTCTCGGAATGGTGACAGTTTTACCGCCCTAATAGGACCAACCCTCATTCTCTATAGATATTATTATTCTGCTAAGTTTTTAATATAATTTATTTTACCTACAAACATTTACTAACAAATATAATAAAATAGATTGTAAAATTAAAAGTTAAAACAGTCAAAATATCACACAACCTCGCGCAATGCGCGAGCCTTCCCCTAGTATATATATATATGAGCACTCTTTCCCCGAACCCCCTTCTTTACATTTTCCTTGCCATATTAAATCAAAGCACTACTTCCTTTTCGGTTGCTACTCTTCCTTTTATCTATTCTAATAAAGTAAGGTTTTTTTTTAAATGAGCTTTGAAATGCTGCCATGTGGCATTCCAAACATTAACATGTGTCACCAACATTTAAAGAAAAAATAAACATAAATACATAAAAAATTGATGGGTGTCCTTCATAATTGTAACACTTAATTCTATTATCTCATTATTTTGTTGTTCTTAATTTAACGAGAGGGTTATATGGATGAATAACCCAAAAAACTATAATTAACTACATAACTATAGAAAAAATAAATGTGATATTATATAAGATATAATCTATTTATATCTATTCTAATAAAGTAAGGTTTTTTTTTTAAATGAGCTTTGAAATGCTGCCATGTGGCATTCCAAACATTAACATGTGTCACCAACATTTAAAGAAAAAATAAACATAAATACATAAAAAATTGATGGGTGTCCTTCATAATTGTAACACTTAATTCTATTATCTCATTATTTTGTTGTTCTTAATTTAACGAGAGGGTTATATGGATGAATAACCCAAAAAACTATAATTAACTACATAACTATAGAAAAAATAAATGTGATATTATATAAGATATAATAAAGTTTTTTTTCAGAAGGAGACCTGAAAATTTTGGGACGGGTTTTCGTTCCCTCCCGTACCCATCCCGAATTTTTCGTCCCATTCCCTATCTCGTTCAAAACAATTATCCATTCGATATATATTTATCTATCTATTATAATATAGTAATGTTTTTTAGAGTGATTTGAAATGTTGCCACATGACATGTCTGATGTATCACCTACATTTAAAGAAACAAAAATATAAACACATAAAAAATTGATATGTGTACTTCATAATTGTAACACTTAATTCTTTTATCTCTTTATTTTGTTGTTCTTAATTTAATGATAGGGTTATATGGATGAATAACCCAAAAAACTATAATTAACTACATAACTATAGAAAAAATAAATGTGATATTATATAAGATATAATAAAGTTTTTTTTCAGAAGGAGACCTGAAAATTTTGGGACGGGTTTTCGTTCCCTCCCGTACCCATCCCGAATTTTTCGTCCCATTCCCTATCTCGTTCAAAACAATTATCCATTCGATATATATTTATCTATCTATTATAATATAGTAATGTTTTTTAGAGTGATTTGAAATGTTGCCACATGACATGTCTGATGTATCACCTACATTTAAAGAAACAAAAATATAAACACATAAAAAATTGATATGTGTACTTCATAATTGTAACACTTAATTCTTTTATCTCTTTATTTTGTTGTTCTTAATTTAATGATAGGGTTATATGGATGAATAACCCAAAAAACTATAATTAACTACATAACTATAGAAAAAATAAATGTGATATTATATAAGATATAATAAAGTTTTTTTTCAGAAGGAGACCTGAAAATTTTGGGACGGGTTTTCGTTCCCTCCCGTACCCATCCCGAATTTTTCGTCCCATTCCCTATCTCGTTCAAAACAATTATCCATTCGATATATATTTATCTATCTATTATAATATAGTAATGTTTTTTAGAGTGATTTGAAATGTTGCCACATGACATGTCTGATGTATCACCTACATTTAAAGAAACAAAAATATAAACACATAAAAAATTGATATGTGTACTTCATAATTGTAACACTTAATTCTTTTATCTCTTTATTTTGTTGTTCTTAATTTAATGATAGGGTTATATGGATGAATAACCCAAAAAACTATAATTAACTACATAACTATAGAAAAAATAAATGTGATATTATATAAGATATAATAAAGTTTTTTTTCAGAAGGAGACCTGAAAATTTTGGGACGGGTTTTCGTTCCCTCCCGTACCCATCCCGAATTTTTCGTCCCATTCCCTATCTCGTTCAAAACAATTATCCATTCGATATATATTTATCTATCTATTATAATATAGTAATGTTTTTTAGAGTGATTTGAAATGTTGCCACATGACATGTCTGATGTATCACCTACATTTAAAGAAACAAAAATATAAACACATAAAAAATTGATATGTGTACTTCATAATTGTAACACTTAATTCTTTTATCTCTTTATTTTGTTGTTCTTAATTTAATGATAGGGTTATATGGATGAATAACCCAAAAAACTATAATTAACTACATAACTATAGAAAAAATAAATGTGATATTATATAAGATATAATAAAGTTTTTTTTCAGAAGGAGACCTGAAAATTTTGGGACGGGTTTTCGTTCCCTCCCGTACCCATCCCGAATTTTTCGTCCCATTCCCTATCTCGTTCAAAACAATTATCCATTCGATATATATTTATCTATCTATTATAATATAGTAATGTTTTTTAGAGTGATTTGAAATGTTGCCACATGACATGTCTGATGTATCACCTACATTTAAAGAAACAAAAATATAAACACATAAAAAATTGATATGTGTACTTCATAATTGTAACACTTAATTCTTTTATCTCTTTATTTTGTTGTTCTTAATTTAATGATAGGGTTATATGGATGAATAACCCAAAAAACTATAATTAACTACATAACTATAGAAAAAATAAATGTGATATTATATAAGATATAATAAAGTTTTTTTTCAGAAGGAGACCTGAAAATTTTGGGACGGGTTTTCGTTCCCTCCCGTACCCATCCCGAATTTTTCGTCCCATTCCCTATCTCGTTCAAAACAATTATCCATTCGATATATATTTATCTATCTATTATAATATAGTAATGTTTTTTAGAGTGATTTGAAATGTTGCCACATGACATGTCTGATGTATCACCTACATTTAAAGAAACAAAAATATAAACACATAAAAAATTGATATGTGTACTTCATAATTGTAACACTTAATTCTTTTATCTCTTTATTTTGTTGTTCTTAATTTAATGATAGGGTTATATGGATGAATAACCCAAAAAACTATAATTAACTACATAACTATAGAAAAAATAAATGTGATATTATATAAGATATAATAAAGTTTTTTTTCAGAAGGAGACCTGAAAATTTTGGGACGGGTTTTCGTTCCCTCCCGTACCCATCCCGAATTTTTCGTCCCATTCCCTATCTCGTTCAAAACAATTATCCATTCGATATATATTTATCTATCTATTATAATATAGTAATGTTTTTTAGAGTGATTTGAAATGTTGCCACATGACATGTCTGATGTATCACCTACATTTAAAGAAACAAAAATATAAACACATAAAAAATTGATATGTGTACTTCATAATTGTAACACTTAATTCTTTTATCTCTTTATTTTGTTGTTCTTAATTTAATGATAGGGTTATATGGATGAATAACCCAAAAAACTATAATTAACTACATAACTATAGAAAAAATAAATGTGATATTATATAAGATATAATAAAGTTTTTTTTCAGAAGGAGACCTGAAAATTTTGGGACGGGTTTTCGTTCCCTCCCGTACCCATCCCGAATTTTTCGTCCCATTCCCTATCTCGTTCAAAACAATTATCCATTCGATATATATTTATCTATCTATTATAATATAGTAATGTTTTTTAGAGTGATTTGAAATGTTGCCACATGACATGTCTGATGTATCACCTACATTTAAAGAAACAAAAATATAAACACATAAAAAATTGATATGTGTACTTCATAATTGTAACACTTAATTCTTTTATCTCTTTATTTTGTTGTTCTTAATTTAATGATAGGGTTATATGGATGAATAACCCAAAAAACTATAATTAACTACATAACTATAGAAAAAATAAATGTGATATTATATAAGATATAATAAAGTTTTTTTTCAGAAGGAGACCTGAAAATTTTGGGACGGGTTTTCGTTCCCTCCCGTACCCATCCCGAATTTTTCGTCCCATTCCCTATCTCGTTCAAAACAATTATCCATTCGATATATATTTATCTATCTATTATAATATAGTAATGTTTTTTAGAGTGATTTGAAATGTTGCCACATGACATGTCTGATGTATCACCTACATTTAAAGAAACAAAAATATAAACACATAAAAAATTGATATGTGTACTTCATAATTGTAACACTTAATTCTTTTATCTCTTTATTTTGTTGTTCTTAATTTAATGATAGGGTTATATGGATGAATAACCCAAAAAACTATAATTAACTACATAACTATAGAAAAAATAAATGTGATATTATATAAGATATAATAAAGTTTTTTTTCAGAAGGAGACCTGAAAATTTTGGGACGGGTTTTCGTTCCCTCCCGTACCCATCCCGAATTTTTCGTCCCATTCCCTATCTCGTTCAAAACAATTATCCATTCGATATATATTTATCTATCTATTATAATATAGTAATGTTTTTTAGAGTGATTTGAAATGTTGCCACATGACATGTCTGATGTATCACCTACATTTAAAGAAACAAAAATATAAACACATAAAAAATTGATATGTGTACTTCATAATTGTAACACTTAATTCTTTTATCTCTTTATTTTGTTGTTCTTAATTTAATGATAGGGTTATATGGATGAATAACCCAAAAAACTATAATTAACTACATAACTATAGAAAAAATAAATGTGATATTATATAAGATATAATAAAGTTTTTTTTCAGAAGGAGACCTGAAAATTTTGGGACGGGTTTTCGTTCCCTCCCGTACCCATCCCGAATTTTTCGTCCCATTCCCTATCTCGTTCAAAACAATTATCCATTCGATATATATTTATCTATCTATTATAATATAGTAATGTTTTTTAGAGTGATTTGAAATGTTGCCACATGACATGTCTGATGTATCACCTACATTTAAAGAAACAAAAATATAAACACATAAAAAATTGATATGTGTACTTCATAATTGTAACACTTAATTCTTTTATCTCTTTATTTTGTTGTTCTTAATTTAATGATAGGGTTATATGGATGAATAACCCAAAAAACTATAATTAACTACATAACTATAGAAAAAATAAATGTGATATTATATAAGATATAATAAAGTTTTTTTTCAGAAGGAGACCTGAAAATTTTGGGACGGGTTTTCGTTCCCTCCCGTACCCATCCCGAATTTTTCGTCCCATTCCCTATCTCGTTCAAAACAATTATCCATTCGATATATATTTATCTATCTATTATAATATAGTAATGTTTTTTAGAGTGATTTGAAATGTTGCCACATGACATGTCTGATGTATCACCTACATTTAAAGAAACAAAAATATAAACACATAAAAAATTGATATGTGTACTTCATAATTGTAACACTTAATTCTTTTATCTCTTTATTTTGTTGTTCTTAATTTAATGATAGGGTTATATGGATGAATAACCCAAAAAACTATAATTAACTACATAACTATAGAAAAAATAAATGTGATATTATATAAGATATAATAAAGTTTTTTTTCAGAAGGAGACCTGAAAATTTTGGGACGGGTTTTCGTTCCCTCCCGTACCCATCCCGAATTTTTCGTCCCATTCCCTATCTCGTTCAAAACAATTATCCATTCGATATATATTTATCTATCTATTATAATATAGTAATGTTTTTTAGAGTGATTTGAAATGTTGCCACATGACATGTCTGATGTATCACCTACATTTAAAGAAACAAAAATATAAACACATAAAAAATTGATATGTGTACTTCATAATTGTAACACTTAATTCTTTTATCTCTTTATTTTGTTGTTCTTAATTTAATGATAGGGTTATATGGATGAATAACCCAAAAAACTATAATTAACTACATAACTATAGAAAAAATAAATGTGATATTATATAAGATATAATAAAGTTTTTTTTCAGAAGGAGACCTGAAAATTTTGGGACGGGTTTTCGTTCCCTCCCGTACCCATCCCGAATTTTTCGTCCCATTCCCTATCTCGTTCAAAACAATTATCCATTCGATATATATTTATCTATCTATTATAATATAGTAATGTTTTTTAGAGTGATTTGAAATGTTGCCACATGACATGTCTGATGTATCACCTACATTTAAAGAAACAAAAATATAAACACATAAAAAATTGATATGTGTACTTCATAATTGTAACACTTAATTCTTTTATCTCTTTATTTTGTTGTTCTTAATTTAATGATAGGGTTATATGGATGAATAACCCAAAAAACTATAATTAACTACATAACTATAGAAAAAATAAATGTGATATTATATAAGATATAATAAAGTTTTTTTTCAGAAGGAGACCTGAAAATTTTGGGACGGGTTTTCGTTCCCTCCCGTACCCATCCCGAATTTTTCGTCCCATTCCCTATCTCGTTCAAAACAATTATCCATTCGATATATATTTATCTATCTATTATAATATAGTAATGTTTTTTAGAGTGATTTGAAATGTTGCCACATGACATGTCTGATGTATCACCTACATTTAAAGAAACAAAAATATAAACACATAAAAAATTGATATGTGTACTTCATAATTGTAACACTTAATTCTTTTATCTCTTTATTTTGTTGTTCTTAATTTAATGATAGGGTTATATGGATGAATAACCCAAAAAACTATAATTAACTACATAACTATAGAAAAAATAAATGTGATATTATATAAGATATAATAAAGTTTTTTTTCAGAAGGAGACCTGAAAATTTTGGGACGGGTTTTCGTTCCCTCCCGTACCCATCCCGAATTTTTCGTCCCATTCCCTATCTCGTTCAAAACAATTATCCATTCGATATATATTTATCTATCTATTATAATATAGTAATGTTTTTTAGAGTGATTTGAAATGTTGCCACATGACATGTCTGATGTATCACCTACATTTAAAGAAACAAAAATATAAACACATAAAAAATTGATATGTGTACTTCATAATTGTAACACTTAATTCTTTTATCTCTTTATTTTGTTGTTCTTAATTTAATGATAGGGTTATATGGATGAATAACCCAAAAAACTATAATTAACTACATAACTATAGAAAAAATAAATGTGATATTATATAAGATATAATAAAGTTTTTTTTCAGAAGGAGACCTGAAAATTTTGGGACGGGTTTTCGTTCCCTCCCGTACCCATCCCGAATTTTTCGTCCCATTCCCTATCTCGTTCAAAACAATTATCCATTCGATATATATTTATCTATCTATTATAATATAGTAATGTTTTTTAGAGTGATTTGAAATGTTGCCACATGACATGTCTGATGTATCACCTACATTTAAAGAAACAAAAATATAAACACATAAAAAATTGATATGTGTACTTCATAATTGTAACACTTAATTCTTTTATCTCTTTATTTTGTTGTTCTTAATTTAATGATAGGGTTATATGGATGAATAACCCAAAAAACTATAATTAACTACATAACTATAGAAAAAATAAATGTGATATTATATAAGATATAATAAAGTTTTTTTTCAGAAGGAGACCTGAAAATTTTGGGACGGGTTTTCGTTCCCTCCCGTACCCATCCCGAATTTTTCGTCCCATTCCCTATCTCGTTCAAAACAATTATCCATTCGATATATATTTATCTATCTATTATAATATAGTAATGTTTTTTAGAGTGATTTGAAATGTTGCCACATGACATGTCTGATGTATCACCTACATTTAAAGAAACAAAAATATAAACACATAAAAAATTGATATGTGTACTTCATAATTGTAACACTTAATTCTTTTATCTCTTTATTTTGTTGTTCTTAATTTAATGATAGGGTTATATGGATGAATAACCCAAAAAACTATAATTAACTACATAACTATAGAAAAAATAAATGTGATATTATATAAGATATAATAAAGTTTTTTTTCAGAAGGAGACCTGAAAATTTTGGGACGGGTTTTCGTTCCCTCCCGTACCCATCCCGAATTTTTCGTCCCATTCCCTATCTCGTTCAAAACAATTATCCATTCGATATATATTTATCTATCTATTATAATATAGTAATGTTTTTTAGAGTGATTTGAAATGTTGCCACATGACATGTCTGATGTATCACCTACATTTAAAGAAACAAAAATATAAACACATAAAAAATTGATATGTGTACTTCATAATTGTAACACTTAATTCTTTTATCTCTTTATTTTGTTGTTCTTAATTTAATGATAGGGTTATATGGATGAATAACCCAAAAAACTATAATTAACTACATAACTATAGAAAAAATAAATGTGATATTATATAAGATATAATAAAGTTTTTTTTCAGAAGGAGACCTGAAAATTTTGGGACGGGTTTTCGTTCCCTCCCGTACCCATCCCGAATTTTTCGTCCCATTCCCTATCTCGTTCAAAACAATTATCCATTCGATATATATTTATCTATCTATTATAATATAGTAATGTTTTTTAGAGTGATTTGAAATGTTGCCACATGACATGTCTGATGTATCACCTACATTTAAAGAAACAAAAATATAAACACATAAAAAATTGATATGTGTACTTCATAATTGTAACACTTAATTCTTTTATCTCTTTATTTTGTTGTTCTTAATTTAATGATAGGGTTATATGGATGAATAACCCAAAAAACTATAATTAACTACATAACTATAGAAAAAATAAATGTGATATTATATAAGATATAATAAAGTTTTTTTTCAGAAGGAGACCTGAAAATTTTGGGACGGGTTTTCGTTCCCTCCCGTACCCATCCCGAATTTTTCGTCCCATTCCCTATCTCGTTCAAAACAATTATCCATTCGATATATATTTATCTATCTATTATAATATAGTAATGTTTTTTAGAGTGATTTGAAATGTTGCCACATGACATGTCTGATGTATCACCTACATTTAAAGAAACAAAAATATAAACACATAAAAAATTGATATGTGTACTTCATAATTGTAACACTTAATTCTTTTATCTCTTTATTTTGTTGTTCTTAATTTAATGATAGGGTTATATGGATGAATAACCCAAAAAACTATAATTAACTACATAACTATAGAAAAAATAAATGTGATATTATATAAGATATAATAAAGTTTTTTTTCAGAAGGAGACCTGAAAATTTTGGGACGGGTTTTCGTTCCCTCCCGTACCCATCCCGAATTTTTCGTCCCATTCCCTATCTCGTTCAAAACAATTATCCATTCGATATATATTTATCTATCTATTATAATATAGTAATGTTTTTTAGAGTGATTTGAAATGTTGCCACATGACATGTCTGATGTATCACCTACATTTAAAGAAACAAAAATATAAACACATAAAAAATTGATATGTGTACTTCATAATTGTAACACTTAATTCTTTTATCTCTTTATTTTGTTGTTCTTAATTTAATGATAGGGTTATATGGATGAATAACCCAAAAAACTATAATTAACTACATAACTATAGAAAAAATAAATGTGATATTATATAAGATATAATAAAGTTTTTTTTCAGAAGGAGACCTGAAAATTTTGGGACGGGTTTTCGTTCCCTCCCGTACCCATCCCGAATTTTTCGTCCCATTCCCTATCTCGTTCAAAACAATTATCCATTCGATATATATTTATCTATCTATTATAATATAGTAATGTTTTTTAGAGTGATTTGAAATGTTGCCACATGACATGTCTGATGTATCACCTACATTTAAAGAAACAAAAATATAAACACATAAAAAATTGATATGTGTACTTCATAATTGTAACACTTAATTCTTTTATCTCTTTATTTTGTTGTTCTTAATTTAATGATAGGGTTATATGGATGAATAACCCAAAAAACTATAATTAACTACATAACTATAGAAAAAATAAATGTGATATTATATAAGATATAATAAAGTTTTTTTTCAGAAGGAGACCTGAAAATTTTGGGACGGGTTTTCGTTCCCTCCCGTACCCATCCCGAATTTTTCGTCCCATTCCCTATCTCGTTCAAAACAATTATCCATTCGATATATATTTATCTATCTATTATAATATAGTAATGTTTTTTAGAGTGATTTGAAATGTTGCCACATGACATGTCTGATGTATCACCTACATTTAAAGAAACAAAAATATAAACACATAAAAAATTGATATGTGTACTTCATAATTGTAACACTTAATTCTTTTATCTCTTTATTTTGTTGTTCTTAATTTAATGATAGGGTTATATGGATGAATAACCCAAAAAACTATAATTAACTACATAACTATAGAAAAAATAAATGTGATATTATATAAGATATAATAAAGTTTTTTTTCAGAAGGAGACCTGAAAATTTTGGGACGGGTTTTCGTTCCCTCCCGTACCCATCCCGAATTTTTCGTCCCATTCCCTATCTCGTTCAAAACAATTATCCATTCGATATATATTTATCTATCTATTATAATATAGTAATGTTTTTTAGAGTGATTTGAAATGTTGCCACATGACATGTCTGATGTATCACCTACATTTAAAGAAACAAAAATATAAACACATAAAAAATTGATATGTGTACTTCATAATTGTAACACTTAATTCTTTTATCTCTTTATTTTGTTGTTCTTAATTTAATGATAGGGTTATATGGATGAATAACCCAAAAAACTATAATTAACTACATAACTATAGAAAAAATAAATGTGATATTATATAAGATATAATAAAGTTTTTTTTCAGAAGGAGACCTGAAAATTTTGGGACGGGTTTTCGTTCCCTCCCGTACCCATCCCGAATTTTTCGTCCCATTCCCTATCTCGTTCAAAACAATTATCCATTCGATATATATTTATCTATCTATTATAATATAGTAATGTTTTTTAGAGTGATTTGAAATGTTGCCACATGACATGTCTGATGTATCACCTACATTTAAAGAAACAAAAATATAAACACATAAAAAATTGATATGTGTACTTCATAATTGTAACACTTAATTCTTTTATCTCTTTATTTTGTTGTTCTTAATTTAATGATAGGGTTATATGGATGAATAACCCAAAAAACTATAATTAACTACATAACTATAGAAAAAATAAATGTGATATTATATAAGATATAATAAAGTTTTTTTTCAGAAGGAGACCTGAAAATTTTGGGACGGGTTTTCGTTCCCTCCCGTACCCATCCCGAATTTTTCGTCCCATTCCCTATCTCGTTCAAAACAATTATCCATTCGATATATATTTATCTATCTATTATAATATAGTAATGTTTTTTAGAGTGATTTGAAATGTTGCCACATGACATGTCTGATGTATCACCTACATTTAAAGAAACAAAAATATAAACACATAAAAAATTGATATGTGTACTTCATAATTGTAACACTTAATTCTTTTATCTCTTTATTTTGTTGTTCTTAATTTAATGATAGGGTTATATGGATGAATAACCCAAAAAACTATAATTAACTACATAACTATAGAAAAAATAAATGTGATATTATATAAGATATAATAAAGTTTTTTTTCAGAAGGAGACCTGAAAATTTTGGGACGGGTTTTCGTTCCCTCCCGTACCCATCCCGAATTTTTCGTCCCATTCCCTATCTCGTTCAAAACAATTATCCATTCGATATATATTTATCTATCTATTATAATATAGTAATGTTTTTTAGAGTGATTTGAAATGTTGCCACATGACATGTCTGATGTATCACCTACATTTAAAGAAACAAAAATATAAACACATAAAAAATTGATATGTGTACTTCATAATTGTAACACTTAATTCTTTTATCTCTTTATTTTGTTGTTCTTAATTTAATGATAGGGTTATATGGATGAATAACCCAAAAAACTATAATTAACTACATAACTATAGAAAAAATAAATGTGATATTATATAAGATATAATAAAGTTTTTTTTCAGAAGGAGACCTGAAAATTTTGGGACGGGTTTTCGTTCCCTCCCGTACCCATCCCGAATTTTTCGTCCCATTCCCTATCTCGTTCAAAACAATTATCCATTCGATATATATTTATCTATCTATTATAATATAGTAATGTTTTTTAGAGTGATTTGAAATGTTGCCACATGACATGTCTGATGTATCACCTACATTTAAAGAAACAAAAATATAAACACATAAAAAATTGATATGTGTACTTCATAATTGTAACACTTAATTCTTTTATCTCTTTATTTTGTTGTTCTTAATTTAATGATAGGGTTATATGGATGAATAACCCAAAAAACTATAATTAACTACATAACTATAGAAAAAATAAATGTGATATTATATAAGATATAATAAAGTTTTTTTTCAGAAGGAGACCTGAAAATTTTGGGACGGGTTTTCGTTCCCTCCCGTACCCATCCCGAATTTTTCGTCCCATTCCCTATCTCGTTCAAAACAATTATCCATTCGATATATATTTATCTATCTATTATAATATAGTAATGTTTTTTAGAGTGATTTGAAATGTTGCCACATGACATGTCTGATGTATCACCTACATTTAAAGAAACAAAAATATAAACACATAAAAAATTGATATGTGTACTTCATAATTGTAACACTTAATTCTTTTATCTCTTTATTTTGTTGTTCTTAATTTAATGATAGGGTTATATGGATGAATAACCCAAAAAACTATAATTAACTACATAACTATAGAAAAAATAAATGTGATATTATATAAGATATAATAAAGTTTTTTTTCAGAAGGAGACCTGAAAATTTTGGGACGGGTTTTCGTTCCCTCCCGTACCCATCCCGAATTTTTCGTCCCATTCCCTATCTCGTTCAAAACAATTATCCATTCGATATATATTTATCTATCTATTATAATATAGTAATGTTTTTTAGAGTGATTTGAAATGTTGCCACATGACATGTCTGATGTATCACCTACATTTAAAGAAACAAAAATATAAACACATAAAAAATTGATATGTGTACTTCATAATTGTAACACTTAATTCTTTTATCTCTTTATTTTGTTGTTCTTAATTTAATGATAGGGTTATATGGATGAATAACCCAAAAAACTATAATTAACTACATAACTATAGAAAAAATAAATGTGATATTATATAAGATATAATAAAGTTTTTTTTCAGAAGGAGACCTGAAAATTTTGGGACGGGTTTTCGTTCCCTCCCGTACCCATCCCGAATTTTTCGTCCCATTCCCTATCTCGTTCAAAACAATTATCCATTCGATATATATTTATCTATCTATTATAATATAGTAATGTTTTTTAGAGTGATTTGAAATGTTGCCACATGACATGTCTGATGTATCACCTACATTTAAAGAAACAAAAATATAAACACATAAAAAATTGATATGTGTACTTCATAATTGTAACACTTAATTCTTTTATCTCTTTATTTTGTTGTTCTTAATTTAATGATAGGGTTATATGGATGAATAACCCAAAAAACTATAATTAACTACATAACTATAGAAAAAATAAATGTGATATTATATAAGATATAATAAAGTTTTTTTTCAGAAGGAGACCTGAAAATTTTGGGACGGGTTTTCGTTCCCTCCCGTACCCATCCCGAATTTTTCGTCCCATTCCCTATCTCGTTCAAAACAATTATCCATTCGATATATATTTATCTATCTATTATAATATAGTAATGTTTTTTAGAGTGATTTGAAATGTTGCCACATGACATGTCTGATGTATCACCTACATTTAAAGAAACAAAAATATAAACACATAAAAAATTGATATGTGTACTTCATAATTGTAACACTTAATTCTTTTATCTCTTTATTTTGTTGTTCTTAATTTAATGATAGGGTTATATGGATGAATAACCCAAAAAACTATAATTAACTACATAACTATAGAAAAAATAAATGTGATATTATATAAGATATAATAAAGTTTTTTTTCAGAAGGAGACCTGAAAATTTTGGGACGGGTTTTCGTTCCCTCCCGTACCCATCCCGAATTTTTCGTCCCATTCCCTATCTCGTTCAAAACAATTATCCATTCGATATATATTTATCTATCTATTATAATATAGTAATGTTTTTTAGAGTGATTTGAAATGTTGCCACATGACATGTCTGATGTATCACCTACATTTAAAGAAACAAAAATATAAACACATAAAAAATTGATATGTGTACTTCATAATTGTAACACTTAATTCTTTTATCTCTTTATTTTGTTGTTCTTAATTTAATGATAGGGTTATATGGATGAATAACCCAAAAAACTATAATTAACTACATAACTATAGAAAAAATAAATGTGATATTATATAAGATATAATAAAGTTTTTTTTCAGAAGGAGACCTGAAAATTTTGGGACGGGTTTTCGTTCCCTCCCGTACCCATCCCGAATTTTTCGTCCCATTCCCTATCTCGTTCAAAACAATTATCCATTCGATATATATTTATCTATCTATTATAATATAGTAATGTTTTTTAGAGTGATTTGAAATGTTGCCACATGACATGTCTGATGTATCACCTACATTTAAAGAAACAAAAATATAAACACATAAAAAATTGATATGTGTACTTCATAATTGTAACACTTAATTCTTTTATCTCTTTATTTTGTTGTTCTTAATTTAATGATAGGGTTATATGGATGAATAACCCAAAAAACTATAATTAACTACATAACTATAGAAAAAATAAATGTGATATTATATAAGATATAATAAAGTTTTTTTTCAGAAGGAGACCTGAAAATTTTGGGACGGGTTTTCGTTCCCTCCCGTACCCATCCCGAATTTTTCGTCCCATTCCCTATCTCGTTCAAAACAATTATCCATTCGATATATATTTATCTATCTATTATAATATAGTAATGTTTTTTAGAGTGATTTGAAATGTTGCCACATGACATGTCTGATGTATCACCTACATTTAAAGAAACAAAAATATAAACACATAAAAAATTGATATGTGTACTTCATAATTGTAACACTTAATTCTTTTATCTCTTTATTTTGTTGTTCTTAATTTAATGATAGGGTTATATGGATGAATAACCCAAAAAACTATAATTAACTACATAACTATAGAAAAAATAAATGTGATATTATATAAGATATAATAAAGTTTTTTTTCAGAAGGAGACCTGAAAATTTTGGGACGGGTTTTCGTTCCCTCCCGTACCCATCCCGAATTTTTCGTCCCATTCCCTATCTCGTTCAAAACAATTATCCATTCGATATATATTTATCTATCTATTATAATATAGTAATGTTTTTTAGAGTGATTTGAAATGTTGCCACATGACATGTCTGATGTATCACCTACATTTAAAGAAACAAAAATATAAACACATAAAAAATTGATATGTGTACTTCATAATTGTAACACTTAATTCTTTTATCTCTTTATTTTGTTGTTCTTAATTTAATGATAGGGTTATATGGATGAATAACCCAAAAAACTATAATTAACTACATAACTATAGAAAAAATAAATGTGATATTATATAAGATATAATAAAGTTTTTTTTCAGAAGGAGACCTGAAAATTTTGGGACGGGTTTTCGTTCCCTCCCGTACCCATCCCGAATTTTTCGTCCCATTCCCTATCTCGTTCAAAACAATTATCCATTCGATATATATTTATCTATCTATTATAATATAGTAATGTTTTTTAGAGTGATTTGAAATGTTGCCACATGACATGTCTGATGTATCACCTACATTTAA
This sequence comes from Alliaria petiolata, assembly GCA_020283515.1. Classification (NCBI taxonomy): domain Eukaryota; kingdom Viridiplantae; phylum Streptophyta; class Magnoliopsida; order Brassicales; family Brassicaceae; genus Alliaria; species Alliaria petiolata. The sequence continues at coordinate 439,534,597 of JAHZTW010000001.1, read as the reverse complement.
AGAAACAAAAATATAAACACATAAAAAATTGATATGTGTACTTCATAATTGTAACACTTAATTCTTTTATCTCTTTATTTTGTTGTTCTTAATTTAATGATAGGGTTATATGGATGAATAACCCAAAAAACTATAATTAACTACATAACTATAGAAAAAATAAATGTGATATTATATAAGATATAATAAAGTTTTTTTTCAGAAGGAGACCTGAAAATTTTGGGACGGGTTTTCGTTCCCTCCCGTACCCATCCCGAATTTTTCGTCCCATTCCCTATCTCGTTCAAAACAATTATCCATTCGATATATATTTATCTATCTATTATAATATAGTAATGTTTTTTAGAGTGATTTGAAATGTTGCCACATGACATGTCTGATGTATCACCTACATTTAAAGAAACAAAAATATAAACACATAAAAAATTGATATGTGTACTTCATAATTGTAACACTTAATTCTTTTATCTCTTTATTTTGTTGTTCTTAATTTAATGATAGGGTTATATGGATGAATAACCCAAAAAACTATAATTAACTACATAACTATAGAAAAAATAAATGTGATATTATATAAGATATAATAAAGTTTTTTTTCAGAAGGAGACCTGAAAATTTTGGGACGGGTTTTCGTTCCCTCCCGTACCCATCCCGAATTTTTCGTCCCATTCCCTATCTCGTTCAAAACAATTATCCATTCGATATATATTTATCTATCTATTATAATATAGTAATGTTTTTTAGAGTGATTTGAAATGTTGCCACATGACATGTCTGATGTATCACCTACATTTAAAGAAACAAAAATATAAACACATAAAAAATTGATATGTGTACTTCATAATTGTAACACTTAATTCTTTTATCTCTTTATTTTGTTGTTCTTAATTTAATGATAGGGTTATATGGATGAATAACCCAAAAAACTATAATTAACTACATAACTATAGAAAAAATAAATGTGATATTATATAAGATATAATAAAGTTTTTTTTCAGAAGGAGACCTGAAAATTTTGGGACGGGTTTTCGTTCCCTCCCGTACCCATCCCGAATTTTTCGTCCCATTCCCTATCTCGTTCAAAACAATTATCCATTCGATATATATTTATCTATCTATTATAATATAGTAATGTTTTTTAGAGTGATTTGAAATGTTGCCACATGACATGTCTGATGTATCACCTACATTTAAAGAAACAAAAATATAAACACATAAAAAATTGATATGTGTACTTCATAATTGTAACACTTAATTCTTTTATCTCTTTATTTTGTTGTTCTTAATTTAATGATAGGGTTATATGGATGAATAACCCAAAAAACTATAATTAACTACATAACTATAGAAAAAATAAATGTGATATTATATAAGATATAATAAAGTTTTTTTTCAGAAGGAGACCTGAAAATTTTGGGACGGGTTTTCGTTCCCTCCCGTACCCATCCCGAATTTTTCGTCCCATTCCCTATCTCGTTCAAAACAATTATCCATTCGATATATATTTATCTATCTATTATAATATAGTAATGTTTTTTAGAGTGATTTGAAATGTTGCCACATGACATGTCTGATGTATCACCTACATTTAAAGAAACAAAAATATAAACACATAAAAAATTGATATGTGTACTTCATAATTGTAACACTTAATTCTTTTATCTCTTTATTTTGTTGTTCTTAATTTAATGATAGGGTTATATGGATGAATAACCCAAAAAACTATAATTAACTACATAACTATAGAAAAAATAAATGTGATATTATATAAGATATAATAAAGTTTTTTTTCAGAAGGAGACCTGAAAATTTTGGGACGGGTTTTCGTTCCCTCCCGTACCCATCCCGAATTTTTCGTCCCATTCCCTATCTCGTTCAAAACAATTATCCATTCGATATATATTTATCTATCTATTATAATATAGTAATGTTTTTTAGAGTGATTTGAAATGTTGCCACATGACATGTCTGATGTATCACCTACATTTAAAGAAACAAAAATATAAACACATAAAAAATTGATATGTGTACTTCATAATTGTAACACTTAATTCTTTTATCTCTTTATTTTGTTGTTCTTAATTTAATGATAGGGTTATATGGATGAATAACCCAAAAAACTATAATTAACTACATAACTATAGAAAAAATAAATGTGATATTATATAAGATATAATAAAGTTTTTTTTCAGAAGGAGACCTGAAAATTTTGGGACGGGTTTTCGTTCCCTCCCGTACCCATCCCGAATTTTTCGTCCCATTCCCTATCTCGTTCAAAACAATTATCCATTCGATATATATTTATCTATCTATTATAATATAGTAATGTTTTTTAGAGTGATTTGAAATGTTGCCACATGACATGTCTGATGTATCACCTACATTTAAAGAAACAAAAATATAAACACATAAAAAATTGATATGTGTACTTCATAATTGTAACACTTAATTCTTTTATCTCTTTATTTTGTTGTTCTTAATTTAATGATAGGGTTATATGGATGAATAACCCAAAAAACTATAATTAACTACATAACTATAGAAAAAATAAATGTGATATTATATAAGATATAATAAAGTTTTTTTTCAGAAGGAGACCTGAAAATTTTGGGACGGGTTTTCGTTCCCTCCCGTACCCATCCCGAATTTTTCGTCCCATTCCCTATCTCGTTCAAAACAATTATCCATTCGATATATATTTATCTATCTATTATAATATAGTAATGTTTTTTAGAGTGATTTGAAATGTTGCCACATGACATGTCTGATGTATCACCTACATTTAAAGAAACAAAAATATAAACACATAAAAAATTGATATGTGTACTTCATAATTGTAACACTTAATTCTTTTATCTCTTTATTTTGTTGTTCTTAATTTAATGATAGGGTTATATGGATGAATAACCCAAAAAACTATAATTAACTACATAACTATAGAAAAAATAAATGTGATATTATATAAGATATAATAAAGTTTTTTTTCAGAAGGAGACCTGAAAATTTTGGGACGGGTTTTCGTTCCCTCCCGTACCCATCCCGAATTTTTCGTCCCATTCCCTATCTCGTTCAAAACAATTATCCATTCGATATATATTTATCTATCTATTATAATATAGTAATGTTTTTTAGAGTGATTTGAAATGTTGCCACATGACATGTCTGATGTATCACCTACATTTAAAGAAACAAAAATATAAACACATAAAAAATTGATATGTGTACTTCATAATTGTAACACTTAATTCTTTTATCTCTTTATTTTGTTGTTCTTAATTTAATGATAGGGTTATATGGATGAATAACCCAAAAAACTATAATTAACTACATAACTATAGAAAAAATAAATGTGATATTATATAAGATATAATAAAGTTTTTTTTCAGAAGGAGACCTGAAAATTTTGGGACGGGTTTTCGTTCCCTCCCGTACCCATCCCGAATTTTTCGTCCCATTCCCTATCTCGTTCAAAACAATTATCCATTCGATATATATTTATCTATCTATTATAATATAGTAATGTTTTTTAGAGTGATTTGAAATGTTGCCACATGACATGTCTGATGTATCACCTACATTTAAAGAAACAAAAATATAAACACATAAAAAATTGATATGTGTACTTCATAATTGTAACACTTAATTCTTTTATCTCTTTATTTTGTTGTTCTTAATTTAATGATAGGGTTATATGGATGAATAACCCAAAAAACTATAATTAACTACATAACTATAGAAAAAATAAATGTGATATTATATAAGATATAATAAAGTTTTTTTTCAGAAGGAGACCTGAAAATTTTGGGACGGGTTTTCGTTCCCTCCCGTACCCATCCCGAATTTTTCGTCCCATTCCCTATCTCGTTCAAAACAATTATCCATTCGATATATATTTATCTATCTATTATAATATAGTAATGTTTTTTAGAGTGATTTGAAATGTTGCCACATGACATGTCTGATGTATCACCTACATTTAAAGAAACAAAAATATAAACACATAAAAAATTGATATGTGTACTTCATAATTGTAACACTTAATTCTTTTATCTCTTTATTTTGTTGTTCTTAATTTAATGATAGGGTTATATGGATGAATAACCCAAAAAACTATAATTAACTACATAACTATAGAAAAAATAAATGTGATATTATATAAGATATAATAAAGTTTTTTTTCAGAAGGAGACCTGAAAATTTTGGGACGGGTTTTCGTTCCCTCCCGTACCCATCCCGAATTTTTCGTCCCATTCCCTATCTCGTTCAAAACAATTATCCATTCGATATATATTTATCTATCTATTATAATATAGTAATGTTTTTTAGAGTGATTTGAAATGTTGCCACATGACATGTCTGATGTATCACCTACATTTAAAGAAACAAAAATATAAACACATAAAAAATTGATATGTGTACTTCATAATTGTAACACTTAATTCTTTTATCTCTTTATTTTGTTGTTCTTAATTTAATGATAGGGTTATATGGATGAATAACCCAAAAAACTATAATTAACTACATAACTATAGAAAAAATAAATGTGATATTATATAAGATATAATAAAGTTTTTTTTCAGAAGGAGACCTGAAAATTTTGGGACGGGTTTTCGTTCCCTCCCGTACCCATCCCGAATTTTTCGTCCCATTCCCTATCTCGTTCAAAACAATTATCCATTCGATATATATTTATCTATCTATTATAATATAGTAATGTTTTTTAGAGTGATTTGAAATGTTGCCACATGACATGTCTGATGTATCACCTACATTTAAAGAAACAAAAATATAAACACATAAAAAATTGATATGTGTACTTCATAATTGTAACACTTAATTCTTTTATCTCTTTATTTTGTTGTTCTTAATTTAATGATAGGGTTATATGGATGAATAACCCAAAAAACTATAATTAACTACATAACTATAGAAAAAATAAATGTGATATTATATAAGATATAATAAAGTTTTTTTTCAGAAGGAGACCTGAAAATTTTGGGACGGGTTTTCGTTCCCTCCCGTACCCATCCCGAATTTTTCGTCCCATTCCCTATCTCGTTCAAAACAATTATCCATTCGATATATATTTATCTATCTATTATAATATAGTAATGTTTTTTAGAGTGATTTGAAATGTTGCCACATGACATGTCTGATGTATCACCTACATTTAAAGAAACAAAAATATAAACACATAAAAAATTGATATGTGTACTTCATAATTGTAACACTTAATTCTTTTATCTCTTTATTTTGTTGTTCTTAATTTAATGATAGGGTTATATGGATGAATAACCCAAAAAACTATAATTAACTACATAACTATAGAAAAAATAAATGTGATATTATATAAGATATAATAAAGTTTTTTTTCAGAAGGAGACCTGAAAATTTTGGGACGGGTTTTCGTTCCCTCCCGTACCCATCCCGAATTTTTCGTCCCATTCCCTATCTCGTTCAAAACAATTATCCATTCGATATATATTTATCTATCTATTATAATATAGTAATGTTTTTTAGAGTGATTTGAAATGTTGCCACATGACATGTCTGATGTATCACCTACATTTAAAGAAACAAAAATATAAACACATAAAAAATTGATATGTGTACTTCATAATTGTAACACTTAATTCTTTTATCTCTTTATTTTGTTGTTCTTAATTTAATGATAGGGTTATATGGATGAATAACCCAAAAAACTATAATTAACTACATAACTATAGAAAAAATAAATGTGATATTATATAAGATATAATAAAGTTTTTTTTCAGAAGGAGACCTGAAAATTTTGGGACGGGTTTTCGTTCCCTCCCGTACCCATCCCGAATTTTTCGTCCCATTCCCTATCTCGTTCAAAACAATTATCCATTCGATATATATTTATCTATCTATTATAATATAGTAATGTTTTTTAGAGTGATTTGAAATGTTGCCACATGACATGTCTGATGTATCACCTACATTTAAAGAAACAAAAATATAAACACATAAAAAATTGATATGTGTACTTCATAATTGTAACACTTAATTCTTTTATCTCTTTATTTTGTTGTTCTTAATTTAATGATAGGGTTATATGGATGAATAACCCAAAAAACTATAATTAACTACATAACTATAGAAAAAATAAATGTGATATTATATAAGATATAATAAAGTTTTTTTTCAGAAGGAGACCTGAAAATTTTGGGACGGGTTTTCGTTCCCTCCCGTACCCATCCCGAATTTTTCGTCCCATTCCCTATCTCGTTCAAAACAATTATCCATTCGATATATATTTATCTATCTATTATAATATAGTAATGTTTTTTAGAGTGATTTGAAATGTTGCCACATGACATGTCTGATGTATCACCTACATTTAAAGAAACAAAAATATAAACACATAAAAAATTGATATGTGTACTTCATAATTGTAACACTTAATTCTTTTATCTCTTTATTTTGTTGTTCTTAATTTAATGATAGGGTTATATGGATGAATAACCCAAAAAACTATAATTAACTACATAACTATAGAAAAAATAAATGTGATATTATATAAGATATAATAAAGTTTTTTTTCAGAAGGAGACCTGAAAATTTTGGGACGGGTTTTCGTTCCCTCCCGTACCCATCCCGAATTTTTCGTCCCATTCCCTATCTCGTTCAAAACAATTATCCATTCGATATATATTTATCTATCTATTATAATATAGTAATGTTTTTTAGAGTGATTTGAAATGTTGCCACATGACATGTCTGATGTATCACCTACATTTAAAGAAACAAAAATATAAACACATAAAAAATTGATATGTGTACTTCATAATTGTAACACTTAATTCTTTTATCTCTTTATTTTGTTGTTCTTAATTTAATGATAGGGTTATATGGATGAATAACCCAAAAAACTATAATTAACTACATAACTATAGAAAAAATAAATGTGATATTATATAAGATATAATAAAGTTTTTTTTCAGAAGGAGACCTGAAAATTTTGGGACGGGTTTTCGTTCCCTCCCGTACCCATCCCGAATTTTTCGTCCCATTCCCTATCTCGTTCAAAACAATTATCCATTCGATATATATTTATCTATCTATTATAATATAGTAATGTTTTTTAGAGTGATTTGAAATGTTGCCACATGACATGTCTGATGTATCACCTACATTTAAAGAAACAAAAATATAAACACATAAAAAATTGATATGTGTACTTCATAATTGTAACACTTAATTCTTTTATCTCTTTATTTTGTTGTTCTTAATTTAATGATAGGGTTATATGGATGAATAACCCAAAAAACTATAATTAACTACATAACTATAGAAAAAATAAATGTGATATTATATAAGATATAATAAAGTTTTTTTTCAGAAGGAGACCTGAAAATTTTGGGACGGGTTTTCGTTCCCTCCCGTACCCATCCCGAATTTTTCGTCCCATTCCCTATCTCGTTCAAAACAATTATCCATTCGATATATATTTATCTATCTATTATAATATAGTAATGTTTTTTAGAGTGATTTGAAATGTTGCCACATGACATGTCTGATGTATCACCTACATTTAAAGAAACAAAAATATAAACACATAAAAAATTGATATGTGTACTTCATAATTGTAACACTTAATTCTTTTATCTCTTTATTTTGTTGTTCTTAATTTAATGATAGGGTTATATGGATGAATAACCCAAAAAACTATAATTAACTACATAACTATAGAAAAAATAAATGTGATATTATATAAGATATAATAAAGTTTTTTTTCAGAAGGAGACCTGAAAATTTTGGGACGGGTTTTCGTTCCCTCCCGTACCCATCCCGAATTTTTCGTCCCATTCCCTATCTCGTTCAAAACAATTATCCATTCGATATATATTTATCTATCTATTATAATATAGTAATGTTTTTTAGAGTGATTTGAAATGTTGCCACATGACATGTCTGATGTATCACCTACATTTAAAGAAACAAAAATATAAACACATAAAAAATTGATATGTGTACTTCATAATTGTAACACTTAATTCTTTTATCTCTTTATTTTGTTGTTCTTAATTTAATGATAGGGTTATATGGATGAATAACCCAAAAAACTATAATTAACTACATAACTATAGAAAAAATAAATGTGATATTATATAAGATATAATAAAGTTTTTTTTCAGAAGGAGACCTGAAAATTTTGGGACGGGTTTTCGTTCCCTCCCGTACCCATCCCGAATTTTTCGTCCCATTCCCTATCTCGTTCAAAACAATTATCCATTCGATATATATTTATCTATCTATTATAATATAGTAATGTTTTTTAGAGTGATTTGAAATGTTGCCACATGACATGTCTGATGTATCACCTACATTTAAAGAAACAAAAATATAAACACATAAAAAATTGATATGTGTACTTCATAATTGTAACACTTAATTCTTTTATCTCTTTATTTTGTTGTTCTTAATTTAATGATAGGGTTATATGGATGAATAACCCAAAAAACTATAATTAACTACATAACTATAGAAAAAATAAATGTGATATTATATAAGATATAATAAAGTTTTTTTTCAGAAGGAGACCTGAAAATTTTGGGACGGGTTTTCGTTCCCTCCCGTACCCATCCCGAATTTTTCGTCCCATTCCCTATCTCGTTCAAAACAATTATCCATTCGATATATATTTATCTATCTATTATAATATAGTAATGTTTTTTAGAGTGATTTGAAATGTTGCCACATGACATGTCTGATGTATCACCTACATTTAAAGAAACAAAAATATAAACACATAAAAAATTGATATGTGTACTTCATAATTGTAACACTTAATTCTTTTATCTCTTTATTTTGTTGTTCTTAATTTAATGATAGGGTTATATGGATGAATAACCCAAAAAACTATAATTAACTACATAACTATAGAAAAAATAAATGTGATATTATATAAGATATAATAAAGTTTTTTTTCAGAAGGAGACCTGAAAATTTTGGGACGGGTTTTCGTTCCCTCCCGTACCCATCCCGAATTTTTCGTCCCATTCCCTATCTCGTTCAAAACAATTATCCATTCGATATATATTTATCTATCTATTATAATATAGTAATGTTTTTTAGAGTGATTTGAAATGTTGCCACATGACATGTCTGATGTATCACCTACATTTAAAGAAACAAAAATATAAACACATAAAAAATTGATATGTGTACTTCATAATTGTAACACTTAATTCTTTTATCTCTTTATTTTGTTGTTCTTAATTTAATGATAGGGTTATATGGATGAATAACCCAAAAAACTATAATTAACTACATAACTATAGAAAAAATAAATGTGATATTATATAAGATATAATAAAGTTTTTTTTCAGAAGGAGACCTGAAAATTTTGGGACGGGTTTTCGTTCCCTCCCGTACCCATCCCGAATTTTTCGTCCCATTCCCTATCTCGTTCAAAACAATTATCCATTCGATATATATTTATCTATCTATTATAATATAGTAATGTTTTTTAGAGTGATTTGAAATGTTGCCACATGACATGTCTGATGTATCACCTACATTTAAAGAAACAAAAATATAAACACATAAAAAATTGATATGTGTACTTCATAATTGTAACACTTAATTCTTTTATCTCTTTATTTTGTTGTTCTTAATTTAATGATAGGGTTATATGGATGAATAACCCAAAAAACTATAATTAACTACATAACTATAGAAAAAATAAATGTGATATTATATAAGATATAATAAAGTTTTTTTTCAGAAGGAGACCTGAAAATTTTGGGACGGGTTTTCGTTCCCTCCCGTACCCATCCCGAATTTTTCGTCCCATTCCCTATCTCGTTCAAAACAATTATCCATTCGATATATATTTATCTATCTATTATAATATAGTAATGTTTTTTAGAGTGATTTGAAATGTTGCCACATGACATGTCTGATGTATCACCTACATTTAAAGAAACAAAAATATAAACACATAAAAAATTGATATGTGTACTTCATAATTGTAACACTTAATTCTTTTATCTCTTTATTTTGTTGTTCTTAATTTAATGATAGGGTTATATGGATGAATAACCCAAAAAACTATAATTAACTACATAACTATAGAAAAAATAAATGTGATATTATATAAGATATAATAAAGTTTTTTTTCAGAAGGAGACCTGAAAATTTTGGGACGGGTTTTCGTTCCCTCCCGTACCCATCCCGAATTTTTCGTCCCATTCCCTATCTCGTTCAAAACAATTATCCATTCGATATATATTTATCTATCTATTATAATATAGTAATGTTTTTTAGAGTGATTTGAAATGTTGCCACATGACATGTCTGATGTATCACCTACATTTAAAGAAACAAAAATATAAACACATAAAAAATTGATATGTGTACTTCATAATTGTAACACTTAATTCTTTTATCTCTTTATTTTGTTGTTCTTAATTTAATGATAGGGTTATATGGATGAATAACCCAAAAAACTATAATTAACTACATAACTATAGAAAAAATAAATGTGATATTATATAAGATATAATAAAGTTTTTTTTCAGAAGGAGACCTGAAAATTTTGGGACGGGTTTTCGTTCCCTCCCGTACCCATCCCGAATTTTTCGTCCCATTCCCTATCTCGTTCAAAACAATTATCCATTCGATATATATTTATCTATCTATTATAATATAGTAATGTTTTTTAGAGTGATTTGAAATGTTGCCACATGACATGTCTGATGTATCACCTACATTTAAAGAAACAAAAATATAAACACATAAAAAATTGATATGTGTACTTCATAATTGTAACACTTAATTCTTTTATCTCTTTATTTTGTTGTTCTTAATTTAATGATAGGGTTATATGGATGAATAACCCAAAAAACTATAATTAACTACATAACTATAGAAAAAATAAATGTGATATTATATAAGATATAATAAAGTTTTTTTTCAGAAGGAGACCTGAAAATTTTGGGACGGGTTTTCGTTCCCTCCCGTACCCATCCCGAATTTTTCGTCCCATTCCCTATCTCGTTCAAAACAATTATCCATTCGATATATATTTATCTATCTATTATAATATAGTAATGTTTTTTAGAGTGATTTGAAATGTTGCCACATGACATGTCTGATGTATCACCTACATTTAAAGAAACAAAAATATAAACACATAAAAAATTGATATGTGTACTTCATAATTGTAACACTTAATTCTTTTATCTCTTTATTTTGTTGTTCTTAATTTAATGATAGGGTTATATGGATGAATAACCCAAAAAACTATAATTAACTACATAACTATAGAAAAAATAAATGTGATATTATATAAGATATAATAAAGTTTTTTTTCAGAAGGAGACCTGAAAATTTTGGGACGGGTTTTCGTTCCCTCCCGTACCCATCCCGAATTTTTCGTCCCATTCCCTATCTCGTTCAAAACAATTATCCATTCGATATATATTTATCTATCTATTATAATATAGTAATGTTTTTTAGAGTGATTTGAAATGTTGCCACATGACATGTCTGATGTATCACCTACATTTAAAGAAACAAAAATATAAACACATAAAAAATTGATATGTGTACTTCATAATTGTAACACTTAATTCTTTTATCTCTTTATTTTGTTGTTCTTAATTTAATGATAGGGTTATATGGATGAATAACCCAAAAAACTATAATTAACTACATAACTATAGAAAAAATAAATGTGATATTATATAAGATATAATAAAGTTTTTTTTCAGAAGGAGACCTGAAAATTTTGGGACGGGTTTTCGTTCCCTCCCGTACCCATCCCGAATTTTTCGTCCCATTCCCTATCTCGTTCAAAACAATTATCCATTCGATATATATTTATCTATCTATTATAATATAGTAATGTTTTTTAGAGTGATTTGAAATGTTGCCACATGACATGTCTGATGTATCACCTACATTTAAAGAAACAAAAATATAAACACATAAAAAATTGATATGTGTACTTCATAATTGTAACACTTAATTCTTTTATCTCTTTATTTTGTTGTTCTTAATTTAATGATAGGGTTATATGGATGAATAACCCAAAAAACTATAATTAACTACATAACTATAGAAAAAATAAATGTGATATTATATAAGATATAATAAAGTTTTTTTTCAGAAGGAGACCTGAAAATTTTGGGACGGGTTTTCGTTCCCTCCCGTACCCATCCCGAATTTTTCGTCCCATTCCCTATCTCGTTCAAAACAATTATCCATTCGATATATATTTATCTATCTATTATAATATAGTAATGTTTTTTAGAGTGATTTGAAATGTTGCCACATGACATGTCTGATGTATCACCTACATTTAAAGAAACAAAAATATAAACACATAAAAAATTGATATGTGTACTTCATAATTGTAACACTTAATTCTTTTATCTCTTTATTTTGTTGTTCTTAATTTAATGATAGGGTTATATGGATGAATAACCCAAAAAACTATAATTAACTACATAACTATAGAAAAAATAAATGTGATATTATATAAGATATAATAAAGTTTTTTTTCAGAAGGAGACCTGAAAATTTTGGGACGGGTTTTCGTTCCCTCCCGTACCCATCCCGAATTTTTCGTCCCATTCCCTATCTCGTTCAAAACAATTATCCATTCGATATATATTTATCTATCTATTATAATATAGTAATGTTTTTTAGAGTGATTTGAAATGTTGCCACATGACATGTCTGATGTATCACCTACATTTAAAGAAACAAAAATATAAACACATAAAAAATTGATATGTGTACTTCATAATTGTAACACTTAATTCTTTTATCTCTTTATTTTGTTGTTCTTAATTTAATGATAGGGTTATATGGATGAATAACCCAAAAAACTATAATTAACTACATAACTATAGAAAAAATAAATGTGATATTATATAAGATATAATAAAGTTTTTTTTCAGAAGGAGACCTGAAAATTTTGGGACGGGTTTTCGTTCCCTCCCGTACCCATCCCGAATTTTTCGTCCCATTCCCTATCTCGTTCAAAACAATTATCCATTCGATATATATTTATCTATCTATTATAATATAGTAATGTTTTTTAGAGTGATTTGAAATGTTGCCACATGACATGTCTGATGTATCACCTACATTTAAAGAAACAAAAATATAAACACATAAAAAATTGATATGTGTACTTCATAATTGTAACACTTAATTCTTTTATCTCTTTATTTTGTTGTTCTTAATTTAATGATAGGGTTATATGGATGAATAACCCAAAAAACTATAATTAACTACATAACTATAGAAAAAATAAATGTGATATTATATAAGATATAATAAAGTTTTTTTTCAGAAGGAGACCTGAAAATTTTGGGACGGGTTTTCGTTCCCTCCCGTACCCATCCCGAATTTTTCGTCCCATTCCCTATCTCGTTCAAAACAATTATCCATTCGATATATATTTATCTATCTATTATAATATAGTAATGTTTTTTAGAGTGATTTGAAATGTTGCCACATGACATGTCTGATGTATCACCTACATTTAAAGAAACAAAAATATAAACACATAAAAAATTGATATGTGTACTTCATAATTGTAACACTTAATTCTTTTATCTCTTTATTTTGTTGTTCTTAATTTAATGATAGGGTTATATGGATGAATAACCCAAAAAACTATAATTAACTACATAACTATAGAAAAAATAAATGTGATATTATATAAGATATAATAAAGTTTTTTTTCAGAAGGAGACCTGAAAATTTTGGGACGGGTTTTCGTTCCCTCCCGTACCCATCCCGAATTTTTCGTCCCATTCCCTATCTCGTTCAAAACAATTATCCATTCGATATATATTTATCTATCTATTATAATATAGTAATGTTTTTTAGAGTGATTTGAAATGTTGCCACATGACATGTCTGATGTATCACCTACATTTAAAGAAACAAAAATATAAACACATAAAAAATTGATATGTGTACTTCATAATTGTAACACTTAATTCTTTTATCTCTTTATTTTGTTGTTCTTAATTTAATGATAGGGTTATATGGATGAATAACCCAAAAAACTATAATTAACTACATAACTATAGAAAAAATAAATGTGATATTATATAAGATATAATAAAGTTTTTTTTCAGAAGGAGACCTGAAAATTTTGGGACGGGTTTTCGTTCCCTCCCGTACCCATCCCGAATTTTTCGTCCCATTCCCTATCTCGTTCAAAACAATTATCCATTCGATATATATTTATCTATCTATTATAATATAGTAATGTTTTTTAGAGTGATTTGAAATGTTGCCACATGACATGTCTGATGTATCACCTACATTTAAAGAAACAAAAATATAAACACATAAAAAATTGATATGTGTACTTCATAATTGTAACACTTAATTCTTTTATCTCTTTATTTTGTTGTTCTTAATTTAATGATAGGGTTATATGGATGAATAACCCAAAAAACTATAATTAACTACATAACTATAGAAAAAATAAATGTGATATTATATAAGATATAATAAAGTTTTTTTTCAGAAGGAGACCTGAAAATTTTGGGACGGGTTTTCGTTCCCTCCCGTACCCATCCCGAATTTTTCGTCCCATTCCCTATCTCGTTCAAAACAATTATCCATTCGATATATATTTATCTATCTATTATAATATAGTAATGTTTTTTAGAGTGATTTGAAATGTTGCCACATGACATGTCTGATGTATCACCTACATTTAAAGAAACAAAAATATAAACACATAAAAAATTGATATGTGTACTTCATAATTGTAACACTTAATTCTTTTATCTCTTTATTTTGTTGTTCTTAATTTAATGATAGGGTTATATGGATGAATAACCCAAAAAACTATAATTAACTACATAACTATAGAAAAAATAAATGTGATATTATATAAGATATAATAAAGTTTTTTTTCAGAAGGAGACCTGAAAATTTTGGGACGGGTTTTCGTTCCCTCCCGTACCCATCCCGAATTTTTCGTCCCATTCCCTATCTCGTTCAAAACAATTATCCATTCGATATATATTTATCTATCTATTATAATATAGTAATGTTTTTTAGAGTGATTTGAAATGTTGCCACATGACATGTCTGATGTATCACCTACATTTAAAGAAACAAAAATATAAACACATAAAAAATTGATATGTGTACTTCATAATTGTAACACTTAATTCTTTTATCTCTTTATTTTGTTGTTCTTAATTTAATGATAGGGTTATATGGATGAATAACCCAAAAAACTATAATTAACTACATAACTATAGAAAAAATAAATGTGATATTATATAAGATATAATAAAGTTTTTTTTCAGAAGGAGACCTGAAAATTTTGGGACGGGTTTTCGTTCCCTCCCGTACCCATCCCGAATTTTTCGTCCCATTCCCTATCTCGTTCAAAACAATTATCCATTCGATATATATTTATCTATCTATTATAATATAGTAATGTTTTTTAGAGTGATTTGAAATGTTGCCACATGACATGTCTGATGTATCACCTACATTTAAAGAAACAAAAATATAAACACATAAAAAATTGATATGTGTACTTCATAATTGTAACACTTAATTCTTTTATCTCTTTATTTTGTTGTTCTTAATTTAATGATAGGGTTATATGGATGAATAACCCAAAAAACTATAATTAACTACATAACTATAGAAAAAATAAATGTGATATTATATAAGATATAATAAAGTTTTTTTTCAGAAGGAGACCTGAAAATTTTGGGACGGGTTTTCGTTCCCTCCCGTACCCATCCCGAATTTTTCGTCCCATTCCCTATCTCGTTCAAAACAATTATCCATTCGATATATATTTATCTATCTATTATAATATAGTAATGTTTTTTAGAGTGATTTGAAATGTTGCCACATGACATGTCTGATGTATCACCTACATTTAAAGAAACAAAAATATAAACACATAAAAAATTGATATGTGTACTTCATAATTGTAACACTTAATTCTTTTATCTCTTTATTTTGTTGTTCTTAATTTAATGATAGGGTTATATGGATGAATAACCCAAAAAACTATAATTAACTACATAACTATAGAAAAAATAAATGTGATATTATATAAGATATAATAAAGTTTTTTTTCAGAAGGAGACCTGAAAATTTTGGGACGGGTTTTCGTTCCCTCCCGTACCCATCCCGAATTTTTCGTCCCATTCCCTATCTCGTTCAAAACAATTATCCATTCGATATATATTTATCTATCTATTATAATATAGTAATGTTTTTTAGAGTGATTTGAAATGTTGCCACATGACATGTCTGATGTATCACCTACATTTAAAGAAACAAAAATATAAACACATAAAAAATTGATATGTGTACTTCATAATTGTAACACTTAATTCTTTTATCTCTTTATTTTGTTGTTCTTAATTTAATGATAGGGTTATATGGATGAATAACCCAAAAAACTATAATTAACTACATAACTATAGAAAAAATAAATGTGATATTATATAAGATATAATAAAGTTTTTTTTCAGAAGGAGACCTGAAAATTTTGGGACGGGTTTTCGTTCCCTCCCGTACCCATCCCGAATTTTTCGTCCCATTCCCTATCTCGTTCAAAACAATTATCCATTCGATATATATTTATCTATCTATTATAATATAGTAATGTTTTTTAGAGTGATTTGAAATGTTGCCACATGACATGTCTGATGTATCACCTACATTTAAAGAAACAAAAATATAAACACATAAAAAATTGATATGTGTACTTCATAATTGTAACACTTAATTCTTTTATCTCTTTATTTTGTTGTTCTTAATTTAATGATAGGGTTATATGGATGAATAACCCAAAAAACTATAATTAACTACATAACTATAGAAAAAATAAATGTGATATTATATAAGATATAATAAAGTTTTTTTTCAGAAGGAGACCTGAAAATTTTGGGACGGGTTTTCGTTCCCTCCCGTACCCATCCCGAATTTTTCGTCCCATTCCCTATCTCGTTCAAAACAATTATCCATTCGATATATATTTATCTATCTATTATAATATAGTAATGTTTTTTAGAGTGATTTGAAATGTTGCCACATGACATGTCTGATGTATCACCTACATTTAAAGAAACAAAAATATAAACACATAAAAAATTGATATGTGTACTTCATAATTGTAACACTTAATTCTTTTATCTCTTTATTTTGTTGTTCTTAATTTAATGATAGGGTTATATGGATGAATAACCCAAAAAACTATAATTAACTACATAACTATAGAAAAAATAAATGTGATATTATATAAGATATAATAAAGTTTTTTTTCAGAAGGAGACCTGAAAATTTTGGGACGGGTTTTCGTTCCCTCCCGTACCCATCCCGAATTTTTCGTCCCATTCCCTATCTCGTTCAAAACAATTATCCATTCGATATATATTTATCTATCTATTATAATATAGTAATGTTTTTTAGAGTGATTTGAAATGTTGCCACATGACATGTCTGATGTATCACCTACATTTAAAGAAACAAAAATATAAACACATAAAAAATTGATATGTGTACTTCATAATTGTAACACTTAATTCTTTTATCTCTTTATTTTGTTGTTCTTAATTTAATGATAGGGTTATATGGATGAATAACCCAAAAAACTATAATTAACTACATAACTATAGAAAAAATAAATGTGATATTATATAAGATATAATAAAGTTTTTTTTCAGAAGGAGACCTGAAAATTTTGGGACGGGTTTTCGTTCCCTCCCGTACCCATCCCGAATTTTTCGTCCCATTCCCTATCTCGTTCAAAACAATTATCCATTCGATATATATTTATCTATCTATTATAATATAGTAATGTTTTTTAGAGTGATTTGAAATGTTGCCACATGACATGTCTGATGTATCACCTACATTTAAAGAAACAAAAATATAAACACATAAAAAATTGATATGTGTACTTCATAATTGTAACACTTAATTCTTTTATCTCTTTATTTTGTTGTTCTTAATTTAATGATAGGGTTATATGGATGAATAACCCAAAAAACTATAATTAACTACATAACTATAGAAAAAATAAATGTGATATTATATAAGATATAATAAAGTTTTTTTTCAGAAGGAGACCTGAAAATTTTGGGACGGGTTTTCGTTCCCTCCCGTACCCATCCCGAATTTTTCGTCCCATTCCCTATCTCGTTCAAAACAATTATCCATTCGATATATATTTATCTATCTATTATAATATAGTAATGTTTTTTAGAGTGATTTGAAATGTTGCCACATGACATGTCTGATGTATCACCTACATTTAAAGAAACAAAAATATAAACACATAAAAAATTGATATGTGTACTTCATAATTGTAACACTTAATTCTTTTATCTCTTTATTTTGTTGTTCTTAATTTAATGATAGGGTTATATGGATGAATAACCCAAAAAACTATAATTAACTACATAACTATAGAAAAAATAAATGTGATATTATATAAGATATAATAAAGTTTTTTTTCAGAAGGAGACCTGAAAATTTTGGGACGGGTTTTCGTTCCCTCCCGTACCCATCCCGAATTTTTCGTCCCATTCCCTATCTCGTTCAAAACAATTATCCATTCGATATATATTTATCTATCTATTATAATATAGTAATGTTTTTTAGAGTGATTTGAAATGTTGCCACATGACATGTCTGATGTATCACCTACATTTAAAGAAACAAAAATATAAACACATAAAAAATTGATATGTGTACTTCATAATTGTAACACTTAATTCTTTTATCTCTTTATTTTGTTGTTCTTAATTTAATGATAGGGTTATATGGATGAATAACCCAAAAAACTATAATTAACTACATAACTATAGAAAAAATAAATGTGATATTATATAAGATATAATAAAGTTTTTTTTCAGAAGGAGACCTGAAAATTTTGGGACGGGTTTTCGTTCCCTCCCGTACCCATCCCGAATTTTTCGTCCCATTCCCTATCTCGTTCAAAACAATTATCCATTCGATATATATTTATCTATCTATTATAATATAGTAATGTTTTTTAGAGTGATTTGAAATGTTGCCACATGACATGTCTGATGTATCACCTACATTTAAAGAAACAAAAATATAAACACATAAAAAATTGATATGTGTACTTCATAATTGTAACACTTAATTCTTTTATCTCTTTATTTTGTTGTTCTTAATTTAATGATAGGGTTATATGGATGAATAACCCAAAAAACTATAATTAACTACATAACTATAGAAAAAATAAATGTGATATTATATAAGATATAATAAAGTTTTTTTTCAGAAGGAGACCTGAAAATTTTGGGACGGGTTTTCGTTCCCTCCCGTACCCATCCCGAATTTTTCGTCCCATTCCCTATCTCGTTCAAAACAATTATCCATTCGATATATATTTATCTATCTATTATAATATAGTAATGTTTTTTAGAGTGATTTGAAATGTTGCCACATGACATGTCTGATGTATCACCTACATTTAAAGAAACAAAAATATAAACACATAAAAAATTGATATGTGTACTTCATAATTGTAACACTTAATTCTTTTATCTCTTTATTTTGTTGTTCTTAATTTAATGATAGGGTTATATGGATGAATAACCCAAAAAACTATAATTAACTACATAACTATAGAAAAAATAAATGTGATATTATATAAGATATAATAAAGTTTTTTTTCAGAAGGAGACCTGAAAATTTTGGGACGGGTTTTCGTTCCCTCCCGTACCCATCCCGAATTTTTCGTCCCATTCCCTATCTCGTTCAAAACAATTATCCATTCGATATATATTTATCTATCTATTATAATATAGTAATGTTTTTTAGAGTGATTTGAAATGTTGCCACATGACATGTCTGATGTATCACCTACATTTAAAGAAACAAAAATATAAACACATAAAAAATTGATATGTGTACTTCATAATTGTAACACTTAATTCTTTTATCTCTTTATTTTGTTGTTCTTAATTTAATGATAGGGTTATATGGATGAATAACCCAAAAAACTATAATTAACTACATAACTATAGAAAAAATAAATGTGATATTATATAAGATATAATAAAGTTTTTTTTCAGAAGGAGACCTGAAAATTTTGGGACGGGTTTTCGTTCCCTCCCGTACCCATCCCGAATTTTTCGTCCCATTCCCTATCTCGTTCAAAACAATTATCCATTCGATATATATTTATCTATCTATTATAATATAGTAATGTTTTTTAGAGTGATTTGAAATGTTGCCACATGACATGTCTGATGTATCACCTACATTTAAAGAAACAAAAATATAAACACATAAAAAATTGATATGTGTACTTCATAATTGTAACACTTAATTCTTTTATCTCTTTATTTTGTTGTTCTTAATTTAATGATAGGGTTATATGGATGAATAACCCAAAAAACTATAATTAACTACATAACTATAGAAAAAATAAATGTGATATTATATAAGATATAATAAAGTTTTTTTTCAGAAGGAGACCTGAAAATTTTGGGACGGGTTTTCGTTCCCTCCCGTACCCATCCCGAATTTTTCGTCCCATTCCCTATCTCGTTCAAAACAATTATCCATTCGATATATATTTATCTATCTATTATAATATAGTAATGTTTTTTAGAGTGATTTGAAATGTTGCCACATGACATGTCTGATGTATCACCTACATTTAAAGAAACAAAAATATAAACACATAAAAAATTGATATGTGTACTTCATAATTGTAACACTTAATTCTTTTATCTCTTTATTTTGTTGTTCTTAATTTAATGATAGGGTTATATGGATGAATAACCCAAAAAACTATAATTAACTACATAACTATAGAAAAAATAAATGTGATATTATATAAGATATAATAAAGTTTTTTTTCAGAAGGAGACCTGAAAATTTTGGGACGGGTTTTCGTTCCCTCCCGTACCCATCCCGAATTTTTCGTCCCATTCCCTATCTCGTTCAAAACAATTATCCATTCGATATATATTTATCTATCTATTATAATATAGTAATGTTTTTTAGAGTGATTTGAAATGTTGCCACATGACATGTCTGATGTATCACCTACATTTAAAGAAACAAAAATATAAACACATAAAAAATTGATATGTGTACTTCATAATTGTAACACTTAATTCTTTTATCTCTTTATTTTGTTGTTCTTAATTTAATGATAGGGTTATATGGATGAATAACCCAAAAAACTATAATTAACTACATAACTATAGAAAAAATAAATGTGATATTATATAAGATATAATAAAGTTTTTTTTCAGAAGGAGACCTGAAAATTTTGGGACGGGTTTTCGTTCCCTCCCGTACCCATCCCGAATTTTTCGTCCCATTCCCTATCTCGTTCAAAACAATTATCCATTCGATATATATTTATCTATCTATTATAATATAGTAATGTTTTTTAGAGTGATTTGAAATGTTGCCACATGACATGTCTGATGTATCACCTACATTTAAAGAAACAAAAATATAAACACATAAAAAATTGATATGTGTACTTCATAATTGTAACACTTAATTCTTTTATCTCTTTATTTTGTTGTTCTTAATTTAATGATAGGGTTATATGGATGAATAACCCAAAAAACTATAATTAACTACATAACTATAGAAAAAATAAATGTGATATTATATAAGATATAATAAAGTTTTTTTTCAGAAGGAGACCTGAAAATTTTGGGACGGGTTTTCGTTCCCTCCCGTACCCATCCCGAATTTTTCGTCCCATTCCCTATCTCGTTCAAAACAATTATCCATTCGATATATATTTATCTATCTATTATAATATAGTAATGTTTTTTAGAGTGATTTGAAATGTTGCCACATGACATGTCTGATGTATCACCTACATTTAAAGAAACAAAAATATAAACACATAAAAAATTGATATGTGTACTTCATAATTGTAACACTTAATTCTTTTATCTCTTTATTTTGTTGTTCTTAATTTAATGATAGGGTTATATGGATGAATAACCCAAAAAACTATAATTAACTACATAACTATAGAAAAAATAAATGTGATATTATATAAGATATAATAAAGTTTTTTTTCAGAAGGAGACCTGAAAATTTTGGGACGGGTTTTCGTTCCCTCCCGTACCCATCCCGAATTTTTCGTCCCATTCCCTATCTCGTTCAAAACAATTATCCATTCGATATATATTTATCTATCTATTATAATATAGTAATGTTTTTTAGAGTGATTTGAAATGTTGCCACATGACATGTCTGATGTATCACCTACATTTAAAGAAACAAAAATATAAACACATAAAAAATTGATATGTGTACTTCATAATTGTAACACTTAATTCTTTTATCTCTTTATTTTGTTGTTCTTAATTTAATGATAGGGTTATATGGATGAATAACCCAAAAAACTATAATTAACTACATAACTATAGAAAAAATAAATGTGATATTATATAAGATATAATAAAGTTTTTTTTCAGAAGGAGACCTGAAAATTTTGGGACGGGTTTTCGTTCCCTCCCGTACCCATCCCGAATTTTTCGTCCCATTCCCTATCTCGTTCAAAACAATTATCCATTCGATATATATTTATCTATCTATTATAATATAGTAATGTTTTTTAGAGTGATTTGAAATGTTGCCACATGACATGTCTGATGTATCACCTACATTTAAAGAAACAAAAATATAAACACATAAAAAATTGATATGTGTACTTCATAATTGTAACACTTAATTCTTTTATCTCTTTATTTTGTTGTTCTTAATTTAATGATAGGGTTATATGGATGAATAACCCAAAAAACTATAATTAACTACATAACTATAGAAAAAATAAATGTGATATTATATAAGATATAATAAAGTTTTTTTTCAGAAGGAGACCTGAAAATTTTGGGACGGGTTTTCGTTCCCTCCCGTACCCATCCCGAATTTTTCGTCCCATTCCCTATCTCGTTCAAAACAATTATCCATTCGATATATATTTATCTATCTATTATAATATAGTAATGTTTTTTAGAGTGATTTGAAATGTTGCCACATGACATGTCTGATGTATCACCTACATTTAAAGAAACAAAAATATAAACACATAAAAAATTGATATGTGTACTTCATAATTGTAACACTTAATTCTTTTATCTCTTTATTTTGTTGTTCTTAATTTAATGATAGGGTTATATGGATGAATAACCCAAAAAACTATAATTAACTACATAACTATAGAAAAAATAAATGTGATATTATATAAGATATAATAAAGTTTTTTTTCAGAAGGAGACCTGAAAATTTTGGGACGGGTTTTCGTTCCCTCCCGTACCCATCCCGAATTTTTCGTCCCATTCCCTATCTCGTTCAAAACAATTATCCATTCGATATATATTTATCTATCTATTATAATATAGTAATGTTTTTTAGAGTGATTTGAAATGTTGCCACATGACATGTCTGATGTATCACCTACATTTAAAGAAACAAAAATATAAACACATAAAAAATTGATATGTGTACTTCATAATTGTAACACTTAATTCTTTTATCTCTTTATTTTGTTGTTCTTAATTTAATGATAGGGTTATATGGATGAATAACCCAAAAAACTATAATTAACTACATAACTATAGAAAAAATAAATGTGATATTATATAAGATATAATAAAGTTTTTTTTCAGAAGGAGACCTGAAAATTTTGGGACGGGTTTTCGTTCCCTCCCGTACCCATCCCGAATTTTTCGTCCCATTCCCTATCTCGTTCAAAACAATTATCCATTCGATATATATTTATCTATCTATTATAATATAGTAATGTTTTTTAGAGTGATTTGAAATGTTGCCACATGACATGTCTGATGTATCACCTACATTTAAAGAAACAAAAATATAAACACATAAAAAATTGATATGTGTACTTCATAATTGTAACACTTAATTCTTTTATCTCTTTATTTTGTTGTTCTTAATTTAATGATAGGGTTATATGGATGAATAACCCAAAAAACTATAATTAACTACATAACTATAGAAAAAATAAATGTGATATTATATAAGATATAATAAAGTTTTTTTTCAGAAGGAGACCTGAAAATTTTGGGACGGGTTTTCGTTCCCTCCCGTACCCATCCCGAATTTTTCGTCCCATTCCCTATCTCGTTCAAAACAATTATCCATTCGATATATATTTATCTATCTATTATAATATAGTAATGTTTTTTAGAGTGATTTGAAATGTTGCCACATGACATGTCTGATGTATCACCTACATTTAAAGAAACAAAAATATAAACACATAAAAAATTGATATGTGTACTTCATAATTGTAACACTTAATTCTTTTATCTCTTTATTTTGTTGTTCTTAATTTAATGATAGGGTTATATGGATGAATAACCCAAAAAACTATAATTAACTACATAACTATAGAAAAAATAAATGTGATATTATATAAGATATAATAAAGTTTTTTTTCAGAAGGAGACCTGAAAATTTTGGGACGGGTTTTCGTTCCCTCCCGTACCCATCCCGAATTTTTCGTCCCATTCCCTATCTCGTTCAAAACAATTATCCATTCGATATATATTTATCTATCTATTATAATATAGTAATGTTTTTTAGAGTGATTTGAAATGTTGCCACATGACATGTCTGATGTATCACCTACATTTAAAGAAACAAAAATATAAACACATAAAAAATTGATATGTGTACTTCATAATTGTAACACTTAATTCTTTTATCTCTTTATTTTGTTGTTCTTAATTTAATGATAGGGTTATATGGATGAATAACCCAAAAAACTATAATTAACTACATAACTATAGAAAAAATAAATGTGATATTATATAAGATATAATAAAGTTTTTTTTCAGAAGGAGACCTGAAAATTTTGGGACGGGTTTTCGTTCCCTCCCGTACCCATCCCGAATTTTTCGTCCCATTCCCTATCTCGTTCAAAACAATTATCCATTCGATATATATTTATCTATCTATTATAATATAGTAATGTTTTTTAGAGTGATTTGAAATGTTGCCACATGACATGTCTGATGTATCACCTACATTTAAAGAAACAAAAATATAAACACATAAAAAATTGATATGTGTACTTCATAATTGTAACACTTAATTCTTTTATCTCTTTATTTTGTTGTTCTTAATTTAATGATAGGGTTATATGGATGAATAACCCAAAAAACTATAATTAACTACATAACTATAGAAAAAATAAATGTGATATTATATAAGATATAATAAAGTTTTTTTTCAGAAGGAGACCTGAAAATTTTGGGACGGGTTTTCGTTCCCTCCCGTACCCATCCCGAATTTTTCGTCCCATTCCCTATCTCGTTCAAAACAATTATCCATTCGATATATATTTATCTATCTATTATAATATAGTAATGTTTTTTAGAGTGATTTGAAATGTTGCCACATGACATGTCTGATGTATCACCTACATTTAAAGAAACAAAAATATAAACACATAAAAAATTGATATGTGTACTTCATAATTGTAACACTTAATTCTTTTATCTCTTTATTTTGTTGTTCTTAATTTAATGATAGGGTTATATGGATGAATAACCCAAAAAACTATAATTAACTACATAACTATAGAAAAAATAAATGTGATATTATATAAGATATAATAAAGTTTTTTTTCAGAAGGAGACCTGAAAATTTTGGGACGGGTTTTCGTTCCCTCCCGTACCCATCCCGAATTTTTCGTCCCATTCCCTATCTCGTTCAAAACAATTATCCATTCGATATATATTTATCTATCTATTATAATATAGTAATGTTTTTTAGAGTGATTTGAAATGTTGCCACATGACATGTCTGATGTATCACCTACATTTAAAGAAACAAAAATATAAACACATAAAAAATTGATATGTGTACTTCATAATTGTAACACTTAATTCTTTTATCTCTTTATTTTGTTGTTCTTAATTTAATGATAGGGTTATATGGATGAATAACCCAAAAAACTATAATTAACTACATAACTATAGAAAAAATAAATGTGATATTATATAAGATATAATAAAGTTTTTTTTCAGAAGGAGACCTGAAAATTTTGGGACGGGTTTTCGTTCCCTCCCGTACCCATCCCGAATTTTTCGTCCCATTCCCTATCTCGTTCAAAACAATTATCCATTCGATATATATTTATCTATCTATTATAATATAGTAATGTTTTTTAGAGTGATTTGAAATGTTGCCACATGACATGTCTGATGTATCACCTACATTTAAAGAAACAAAAATATAAACACATAAAAAATTGATATGTGTACTTCATAATTGTAACACTTAATTCTTTTATCTCTTTATTTTGTTGTTCTTAATTTAATGATAGGGTTATATGGATGAATAACCCAAAAAACTATAATTAACTACATAACTATAGAAAAAATAAATGTGATATTATATAAGATATAATAAAGTTTTTTTTCAGAAGGAGACCTGAAAATTTTGGGACGGGTTTTCGTTCCCTCCCGTACCCATCCCGAATTTTTCGTCCCATTCCCTATCTCGTTCAAAACAATTATCCATTCGATATATATTTATCTATCTATTATAATATAGTAATGTTTTTTAGAGTGATTTGAAATGTTGCCACATGACATGTCTGATGTATCACCTACATTTAAAGAAACAAAAATATAAACACATAAAAAATTGATATGTGTACTTCATAATTGTAACACTTAATTCTTTTATCTCTTTATTTTGTTGTTCTTAATTTAATGATAGGGTTATATGGATGAATAACCCAAAAAACTATAATTAACTACATAACTATAGAAAAAATAAATGTGATATTATATAAGATATAATAAAGTTTTTTTTCAGAAGGAGACCTGAAAATTTTGGGACGGGTTTTCGTTCCCTCCCGTACCCATCCCGAATTTTTCGTCCCATTCCCTATCTCGTTCAAAACAATTATCCATTCGATATATATTTATCTATCTATTATAATATAGTAATGTTTTTTAGAGTGATTTGAAATGTTGCCACATGACATGTCTGATGTATCACCTACATTTAAAGAAACAAAAATATAAACACATAAAAAATTGATATGTGTACTTCATAATTGTAACACTTAATTCTTTTATCTCTTTATTTTGTTGTTCTTAATTTAATGATAGGGTTATATGGATGAATAACCCAAAAAACTATAATTAACTACATAACTATAGAAAAAATAAATGTGATATTATATAAGATATAATAAAGTTTTTTTTCAGAAGGAGACCTGAAAATTTTGGGACGGGTTTTCGTTCCCTCCCGTACCCATCCCGAATTTTTCGTCCCATTCCCTATCTCGTTCAAAACAATTATCCATTCGATATATATTTATCTATCTATTATAATATAGTAATGTTTTTTAGAGTGATTTGAAATGTTGCCACATGACATGTCTGATGTATCACCTACATTTAAAGAAACAAAAATATAAACACATAAAAAATTGATATGTGTACTTCATAATTGTAACACTTAATTCTTTTATCTCTTTATTTTGTTGTTCTTAATTTAATGATAGGGTTATATGGATGAATAACCCAAAAAACTATAATTAACTACATAACTATAGAAAAAATAAATGTGATATTATATAAGATATAATAAAGTTTTTTTTCAGAAGGAGACCTGAAAATTTTGGGACGGGTTTTCGTTCCCTCCCGTACCCATCCCGAATTTTTCGTCCCATTCCCTATCTCGTTCAAAACAATTATCCATTCGATATATATTTATCTATCTATTATAATATAGTAATGTTTTTTAGAGTGATTTGAAATGTTGCCACATGACATGTCTGATGTATCACCTACATTTAAAGAAACAAAAATATAAACACATAAAAAATTGATATGTGTACTTCATAATTGTAACACTTAATTCTTTTATCTCTTTATTTTGTTGTTCTTAATTTAATGATAGGGTTATATGGATGAATAACCCAAAAAACTATAATTAACTACATAACTATAGAAAAAATAAATGTGATATTATATAAGATATAATAAAGTTTTTTTTCAGAAGGAGACCTGAAAATTTTGGGACGGGTTTTCGTTCCCTCCCGTACCCATCCCGAATTTTTCGTCCCATTCCCTATCTCGTTCAAAACAATTATCCATTCGATATATATTTATCTATCTATTATAATATAGTAATGTTTTTTAGAGTGATTTGAAATGTTGCCACATGACATGTCTGATGTATCACCTACATTTAAAGAAACAAAAATATAAACACATAAAAAATTGATATGTGTACTTCATAATTGTAACACTTAATTCTTTTATCTCTTTATTTTGTTGTTCTTAATTTAATGATAGGGTTATATGGATGAATAACCCAAAAAACTATAATTAACTACATAACTATAGAAAAAATAAATGTGATATTATATAAGATATAATAAAGTTTTTTTTCAGAAGGAGACCTGAAAATTTTGGGACGGGTTTTCGTTCCCTCCCGTACCCATCCCGAATTTTTCGTCCCATTCCCTATCTCGTTCAAAACAATTATCCATTCGATATATATTTATCTATCTATTATAATATAGTAATGTTTTTTAGAGTGATTTGAAATGTTGCCACATGACATGTCTGATGTATCACCTACATTTAAAGAAACAAAAATATAAACACATAAAAAATTGATATGTGTACTTCATAATTGTAACACTTAATTCTTTTATCTCTTTATTTTGTTGTTCTTAATTTAATGATAGGGTTATATGGATGAATAACCCAAAAAACTATAATTAACTACATAACTATAGAAAAAATAAATGTGATATTATATAAGATATAATAAAGTTTTTTTTCAGAAGGAGACCTGAAAATTTTGGGACGGGTTTTCGTTCCCTCCCGTACCCATCCCGAATTTTTCGTCCCATTCCCTATCTCGTTCAAAACAATTATCCATTCGATATATATTTATCTATCTATTATAATATAGTAATGTTTTTTAGAGTGATTTGAAATGTTGCCACATGACATGTCTGATGTATCACCTACATTTAAAGAAACAAAAATATAAACACATAAAAAATTGATATGTGTACTTCATAATTGTAACACTTAATTCTTTTATCTCTTTATTTTGTTGTTCTTAATTTAATGATAGGGTTATATGGATGAATAACCCAAAAAACTATAATTAACTACATAACTATAGAAAAAATAAATGTGATATTATATAAGATATAATAAAGTTTTTTTTCAGAAGGAGACCTGAAAATTTTGGGACGGGTTTTCGTTCCCTCCCGTACCCATCCCGAATTTTTCGTCCCATTCCCTATCTCGTTCAAAACAATTATCCATTCGATATATATTTATCTATCTATTATAATATAGTAATGTTTTTTAGAGTGATTTGAAATGTTGCCACATGACATGTCTGATGTATCACCTACATTTAAAGAAACAAAAATATAAACACATAAAAAATTGATATGTGTACTTCATAATTGTAACACTTAATTCTTTTATCTCTTTATTTTGTTGTTCTTAATTTAATGATAGGGTTATATGGATGAATAACCCAAAAAACTATAATTAACTACATAACTATAGAAAAAATAAATGTGATATTATATAAGATATAATAAAGTTTTTTTTCAGAAGGAGACCTGAAAATTTTGGGACGGGTTTTCGTTCCCTCCCGTACCCATCCCGAATTTTTCGTCCCATTCCCTATCTCGTTCAAAACAATTATCCATTCGATATATATTTATCTATCTATTATAATATAGTAATGTTTTTTAGAGTGATTTGAAATGTTGCCACATGACATGTCTGATGTATCACCTACATTTAAAGAAACAAAAATATAAACACATAAAAAATTGATATGTGTACTTCATAATTGTAACACTTAATTCTTTTATCTCTTTATTTTGTTGTTCTTAATTTAATGATAGGGTTATATGGATGAATAACCCAAAAAACTATAATTAACTACATAACTATAGAAAAAATAAATGTGATATTATATAAGATATAATAAAGTTTTTTTTCAGAAGGAGACCTGAAAATTTTGGGACGGGTTTTCGTTCCCTCCCGTACCCATCCCGAATTTTTCGTCCCATTCCCTATCTCGTTCAAAACAATTATCCATTCGATATATATTTATCTATCTATTATAATATAGTAATGTTTTTTAGAGTGATTTGAAATGTTGCCACATGACATGTCTGATGTATCACCTACATTTAAAGAAACAAAAATATAAACACATAAAAAATTGATATGTGTACTTCATAATTGTAACACTTAATTCTTTTATCTCTTTATTTTGTTGTTCTTAATTTAATGATAGGGTTATATGGATGAATAACCCAAAAAACTATAATTAACTACATAACTATAGAAAAAATAAATGTGATATTATATAAGATATAATAAAGTTTTTTTTCAGAAGGAGACCTGAAAATTTTGGGACGGGTTTTCGTTCCCTCCCGTACCCATCCCGAATTTTTCGTCCCATTCCCTATCTCGTTCAAAACAATTATCCATTCGATATATATTTATCTATCTATTATAATATAGTAATGTTTTTTAGAGTGATTTGAAATGTTGCCACATGACATGTCTGATGTATCACCTACATTTAAAGAAACAAAAATATAAACACATAAAAAATTGATATGTGTACTTCATAATTGTAACACTTAATTCTTTTATCTCTTTATTTTGTTGTTCTTAATTTAATGATAGGGTTATATGGATGAATAACCCAAAAAACTATAATTAACTACATAACTATAGAAAAAATAAATGTGATATTATATAAGATATAATAAAGTTTTTTTTCAGAAGGAGACCTGAAAATTTTGGGACGGGTTTTCGTTCCCTCCCGTACCCATCCCGAATTTTTCGTCCCATTCCCTATCTCGTTCAAAACAATTATCCATTCGATATATATTTATCTATCTATTATAATATAGTAATGTTTTTTAGAGTGATTTGAAATGTTGCCACATGACATGTCTGATGTATCACCTACATTTAAAGAAACAAAAATATAAACACATAAAAAATTGATATGTGTACTTCATAATTGTAACACTTAATTCTTTTATCTCTTTATTTTGTTGTTCTTAATTTAATGATAGGGTTATATGGATGAATAACCCAAAAAACTATAATTAACTACATAACTATAGAAAAAATAAATGTGATATTATATAAGATATAATAAAGTTTTTTTTCAGAAGGAGACCTGAAAATTTTGGGACGGGTTTTCGTTCCCTCCCGTACCCATCCCGAATTTTTCGTCCCATTCCCTATCTCGTTCAAAACAATTATCCATTCGATATATATTTATCTATCTATTATAATATAGTAATGTTTTTTAGAGTGATTTGAAATGTTGCCACATGACATGTCTGATGTATCACCTACATTTAAAGAAACAAAAATATAAACACATAAAAAATTGATATGTGTACTTCATAATTGTAACACTTAATTCTTTTATCTCTTTATTTTGTTGTTCTTAATTTAATGATAGGGTTATATGGATGAATAACCCAAAAAACTATAATTAACTACATAACTATAGAAAAAATAAATGTGATATTATATAAGATATAATAAAGTTTTTTTTCAGAAGGAGACCTGAAAATTTTGGGACGGGTTTTCGTTCCCTCCCGTACCCATCCCGAATTTTTCGTCCCATTCCCTATCTCGTTCAAAACAATTATCCATTCGATATATATTTATCTATCTATTATAATATAGTAATGTTTTTTAGAGTGATTTGAAATGTTGCCACATGACATGTCTGATGTATCACCTACATTTAAAGAAACAAAAATATAAACACATAAAAAATTGATATGTGTACTTCATAATTGTAACACTTAATTCTTTTATCTCTTTATTTTGTTGTTCTTAATTTAATGATAGGGTTATATGGATGAATAACCCAAAAAACTATAATTAACTACATAACTATAGAAAAAATAAATGTGATATTATATAAGATATAATAAAGTTTTTTTTCAGAAGGAGACCTGAAAATTTTGGGACGGGTTTTCGTTCCCTCCCGTACCCATCCCGAATTTTTCGTCCCATTCCCTATCTCGTTCAAAACAATTATCCATTCGATATATATTTATCTATCTATTATAATATAGTAATGTTTTTTAGAGTGATTTGAAATGTTGCCACATGACATGTCTGATGTATCACCTACATTTAAAGAAACAAAAATATAAACACATAAAAAATTGATATGTGTACTTCATAATTGTAACACTTAATTCTTTTATCTCTTTATTTTGTTGTTCTTAATTTAATGATAGGGTTATATGGATGAATAACCCAAAAAACTATAATTAACTACATAACTATAGAAAAAATAAATGTGATATTATATAAGATATAATAAAGTTTTTTTTCAGAAGGAGACCTGAAAATTTTGGGACGGGTTTTCGTTCCCTCCCGTACCCATCCCGAATTTTTCGTCCCATTCCCTATCTCGTTCAAAACAATTATCCATTCGATATATATTTATCTATCTATTATAATATAGTAATGTTTTTTAGAGTGATTTGAAATGTTGCCACATGACATGTCTGATGTATCACCTACATTTAAAGAAACAAAAATATAAACACATAAAAAATTGATATGTGTACTTCATAATTGTAACACTTAATTCTTTTATCTCTTTATTTTGTTGTTCTTAATTTAATGATAGGGTTATATGGATGAATAACCCAAAAAACTATAATTAACTACATAACTATAGAAAAAATAAATGTGATATTATATAAGATATAATAAAGTTTTTTTTCAGAAGGAGACCTGAAAATTTTGGGACGGGTTTTCGTTCCCTCCCGTACCCATCCCGAATTTTTCGTCCCATTCCCTATCTCGTTCAAAACAATTATCCATTCGATATATATTTATCTATCTATTATAATATAGTAATGTTTTTTAGAGTGATTTGAAATGTTGCCACATGACATGTCTGATGTATCACCTACATTTAAAGAAACAAAAATATAAACACATAAAAAATTGATATGTGTACTTCATAATTGTAACACTTAATTCTTTTATCTCTTTATTTTGTTGTTCTTAATTTAATGATAGGGTTATATGGATGAATAACCCAAAAAACTATAATTAACTACATAACTATAGAAAAAATAAATGTGATATTATATAAGATATAATAAAGTTTTTTTTCAGAAGGAGACCTGAAAATTTTGGGACGGGTTTTCGTTCCCTCCCGTACCCATCCCGAATTTTTCGTCCCATTCCCTATCTCGTTCAAAACAATTATCCATTCGATATATATTTATCTATCTATTATAATATAGTAATGTTTTTTAGAGTGATTTGAAATGTTGCCACATGACATGTCTGATGTATCACCTACATTTAAAGAAACAAAAATATAAACACATAAAAAATTGATATGTGTACTTCATAATTGTAACACTTAATTCTTTTATCTCTTTATTTTGTTGTTCTTAATTTAATGATAGGGTTATATGGATGAATAACCCAAAAAACTATAATTAACTACATAACTATAGAAAAAATAAATGTGATATTATATAAGATATAATAAAGTTTTTTTTCAGAAGGAGACCTGAAAATTTTGGGACGGGTTTTCGTTCCCTCCCGTACCCATCCCGAATTTTTCGTCCCATTCCCTATCTCGTTCAAAACAATTATCCATTCGATATATATTTATCTATCTATTATAATATAGTAATGTTTTTTAGAGTGATTTGAAATGTTGCCACATGACATGTCTGATGTATCACCTACATTTAAAGAAACAAAAATATAAACACATAAAAAATTGATATGTGTACTTCATAATTGTAACACTTAATTCTTTTATCTCTTTATTTTGTTGTTCTTAATTTAATGATAGGGTTATATGGATGAATAACCCAAAAAACTATAATTAACTACATAACTATAGAAAAAATAAATGTGATATTATATAAGATATAATAAAGTTTTTTTTCAGAAGGAGACCTGAAAATTTTGGGACGGGTTTTCGTTCCCTCCCGTACCCATCCCGAATTTTTCGTCCCATTCCCTATCTCGTTCAAAACAATTATCCATTCGATATATATTTATCTATCTATTATAATATAGTAATGTTTTTTAGAGTGATTTGAAATGTTGCCACATGACATGTCTGATGTATCACCTACATTTAAAGAAACAAAAATATAAACACATAAAAAATTGATATGTGTACTTCATAATTGTAACACTTAATTCTTTTATCTCTTTATTTTGTTGTTCTTAATTTAATGATAGGGTTATATGGATGAATAACCCAAAAAACTATAATTAACTACATAACTATAGAAAAAATAAATGTGATATTATATAAGATATAATAAAGTTTTTTTTCAGAAGGAGACCTGAAAATTTTGGGACGGGTTTTCGTTCCCTCCCGTACCCATCCCGAATTTTTCGTCCCATTCCCTATCTCGTTCAAAACAATTATCCATTCGATATATATTTATCTATCTATTATAATATAGTAATGTTTTTTAGAGTGATTTGAAATGTTGCCACATGACATGTCTGATGTATCACCTACATTTAAAGAAACAAAAATATAAACACATAAAAAATTGATATGTGTACTTCATAATTGTAACACTTAATTCTTTTATCTCTTTATTTTGTTGTTCTTAATTTAATGATAGGGTTATATGGATGAATAACCCAAAAAACTATAATTAACTACATAACTATAGAAAAAATAAATGTGATATTATATAAGATATAATAAAGTTTTTTTTCAGAAGGAGACCTGAAAATTTTGGGACGGGTTTTCGTTCCCTCCCGTACCCATCCCGAATTTTTCGTCCCATTCCCTATCTCGTTCAAAACAATTATCCATTCGATATATATTTATCTATCTATTATAATATAGTAATGTTTTTTAGAGTGATTTGAAATGTTGCCACATGACATGTCTGATGTATCACCTACATTTAAAGAAACAAAAATATAAACACATAAAAAATTGATATGTGTACTTCATAATTGTAACACTTAATTCTTTTATCTCTTTATTTTGTTGTTCTTAATTTAATGATAGGGTTATATGGATGAATAACCCAAAAAACTATAATTAACTACATAACTATAGAAAAAATAAATGTGATATTATATAAGATATAATAAAGTTTTTTTTCAGAAGGAGACCTGAAAATTTTGGGACGGGTTTTCGTTCCCTCCCGTACCCATCCCGAATTTTTCGTCCCATTCCCTATCTCGTTCAAAACAATTATCCATTCGATATATATTTATCTATCTATTATAATATAGTAATGTTTTTTAGAGTGATTTGAAATGTTGCCACATGACATGTCTGATGTATCACCTACATTTAAAGAAACAAAAATATAAACACATAAAAAATTGATATGTGTACTTCATAATTGTAACACTTAATTCTTTTATCTCTTTATTTTGTTGTTCTTAATTTAATGATAGGGTTATATGGATGAATAACCCAAAAAACTATAATTAACTACATAACTATAGAAAAAATAAATGTGATATTATATAAGATATAATAAAGTTTTTTTTCAGAAGGAGACCTGAAAATTTTGGGACGGGTTTTCGTTCCCTCCCGTACCCATCCCGAATTTTTCGTCCCATTCCCTATCTCGTTCAAAACAATTATCCATTCGATATATATTTATCTATCTATTATAATATAGTAATGTTTTTTAGAGTGATTTGAAATGTTGCCACATGACATGTCTGATGTATCACCTACATTTAAAGAAACAAAAATATAAACACATAAAAAATTGATATGTGTACTTCATAATTGTAACACTTAATTCTTTTATCTCTTTATTTTGTTGTTCTTAATTTAATGATAGGGTTATATGGATGAATAACCCAAAAAACTATAATTAACTACATAACTATAGAAAAAATAAATGTGATATTATATAAGATATAATAAAGTTTTTTTTCAGAAGGAGACCTGAAAATTTTGGGACGGGTTTTCGTTCCCTCCCGTACCCATCCCGAATTTTTCGTCCCATTCCCTATCTCGTTCAAAACAATTATCCATTCGATATATATTTATCTATCTATTATAATATAGTAATGTTTTTTAGAGTGATTTGAAATGTTGCCACATGACATGTCTGATGTATCACCTACATTTAAAGAAACAAAAATATAAACACATAAAAAATTGATATGTGTACTTCATAATTGTAACACTTAATTCTTTTATCTCTTTATTTTGTTGTTCTTAATTTAATGATAGGGTTATATGGATGAATAACCCAAAAAACTATAATTAACTACATAACTATAGAAAAAATAAATGTGATATTATATAAGATATAATAAAGTTTTTTTTCAGAAGGAGACCTGAAAATTTTGGGACGGGTTTTCGTTCCCTCCCGTACCCATCCCGAATTTTTCGTCCCATTCCCTATCTCGTTCAAAACAATTATCCATTCGATATATATTTATCTATCTATTATAATATAGTAATGTTTTTTAGAGTGATTTGAAATGTTGCCACATGACATGTCTGATGTATCACCTACATTTAAAGAAACAAAAATATAAACACATAAAAAATTGATATGTGTACTTCATAATTGTAACACTTAATTCTTTTATCTCTTTATTTTGTTGTTCTTAATTTAATGATAGGGTTATATGGATGAATAACCCAAAAAACTATAATTAACTACATAACTATAGAAAAAATAAATGTGATATTATATAAGATATAATAAAGTTTTTTTTCAGAAGGAGACCTGAAAATTTTGGGACGGGTTTTCGTTCCCTCCCGTACCCATCCCGAATTTTTCGTCCCATTCCCTATCTCGTTCAAAACAATTATCCATTCGATATATATTTATCTATCTATTATAATATAGTAATGTTTTTTAGAGTGATTTGAAATGTTGCCACATGACATGTCTGATGTATCACCTACATTTAAAGAAACAAAAATATAAACACATAAAAAATTGATATGTGTACTTCATAATTGTAACACTTAATTCTTTTATCTCTTTATTTTGTTGTTCTTAATTTAATGATAGGGTTATATGGATGAATAACCCAAAAAACTATAATTAACTACATAACTATAGAAAAAATAAATGTGATATTATATAAGATATAATAAAGTTTTTTTTCAGAAGGAGACCTGAAAATTTTGGGACGGGTTTTCGTTCCCTCCCGTACCCATCCCGAATTTTTCGTCCCATTCCCTATCTCGTTCAAAACAATTATCCATTCGATATATATTTATCTATCTATTATAATATAGTAATGTTTTTTAGAGTGATTTGAAATGTTGCCACATGACATGTCTGATGTATCACCTACATTTAAAGAAACAAAAATATAAACACATAAAAAATTGATATGTGTACTTCATAATTGTAACACTTAATTCTTTTATCTCTTTATTTTGTTGTTCTTAATTTAATGATAGGGTTATATGGATGAATAACCCAAAAAACTATAATTAACTACATAACTATAGAAAAAATAAATGTGATATTATATAAGATATAATAAAGTTTTTTTTCAGAAGGAGACCTGAAAATTTTGGGACGGGTTTTCGTTCCCTCCCGTACCCATCCCGAATTTTTCGTCCCATTCCCTATCTCGTTCAAAACAATTATCCATTCGATATATATTTATCTATCTATTATAATATAGTAATGTTTTTTAGAGTGATTTGAAATGTTGCCACATGACATGTCTGATGTATCACCTACATTTAAAGAAACAAAAATATAAACACATAAAAAATTGATATGTGTACTTCATAATTGTAACACTTAATTCTTTTATCTCTTTATTTTGTTGTTCTTAATTTAATGATAGGGTTATATGGATGAATAACCCAAAAAACTATAATTAACTACATAACTATAGAAAAAATAAATGTGATATTATATAAGATATAATAAAGTTTTTTTTCAGAAGGAGACCTGAAAATTTTGGGACGGGTTTTCGTTCCCTCCCGTACCCATCCCGAATTTTTCGTCCCATTCCCTATCTCGTTCAAAACAATTATCCATTCGATATATATTTATCTATCTATTATAATATAGTAATGTTTTTTAGAGTGATTTGAAATGTTGCCACATGACATGTCTGATGTATCACCTACATTTAAAGAAACAAAAATATAAACACATAAAAAATTGATATGTGTACTTCATAATTGTAACACTTAATTCTTTTATCTCTTTATTTTGTTGTTCTTAATTTAATGATAGGGTTATATGGATGAATAACCCAAAAAACTATAATTAACTACATAACTATAGAAAAAATAAATGTGATATTATATAAGATATAATAAAGTTTTTTTTCAGAAGGAGACCTGAAAATTTTGGGACGGGTTTTCGTTCCCTCCCGTACCCATCCCGAATTTTTCGTCCCATTCCCTATCTCGTTCAAAACAATTATCCATTCGATATATATTTATCTATCTATTATAATATAGTAATGTTTTTTAGAGTGATTTGAAATGTTGCCACATGACATGTCTGATGTATCACCTACATTTAAAGAAACAAAAATATAAACACATAAAAAATTGATATGTGTACTTCATAATTGTAACACTTAATTCTTTTATCTCTTTATTTTGTTGTTCTTAATTTAATGATAGGGTTATATGGATGAATAACCCAAAAAACTATAATTAACTACATAACTATAGAAAAAATAAATGTGATATTATATAAGATATAATAAAGTTTTTTTTCAGAAGGAGACCTGAAAATTTTGGGACGGGTTTTCGTTCCCTCCCGTACCCATCCCGAATTTTTCGTCCCATTCCCTATCTCGTTCAAAACAATTATCCATTCGATATATATTTATCTATCTATTATAATATAGTAATGTTTTTTAGAGTGATTTGAAATGTTGCCACATGACATGTCTGATGTATCACCTACATTTAAAGAAACAAAAATATAAACACATAAAAAATTGATATGTGTACTTCATAATTGTAACACTTAATTCTTTTATCTCTTTATTTTGTTGTTCTTAATTTAATGATAGGGTTATATGGATGAATAACCCAAAAAACTATAATTAACTACATAACTATAGAAAAAATAAATGTGATATTATATAAGATATAATAAAGTTTTTTTTCAGAAGGAGACCTGAAAATTTTGGGACGGGTTTTCGTTCCCTCCCGTACCCATCCCGAATTTTTCGTCCCATTCCCTATCTCGTTCAAAACAATTATCCATTCGATATATATTTATCTATCTATTATAATATAGTAATGTTTTTTAGAGTGATTTGAAATGTTGCCACATGACATGTCTGATGTATCACCTACATTTAAAGAAACAAAAATATAAACACATAAAAAATTGATATGTGTACTTCATAATTGTAACACTTAATTCTTTTATCTCTTTATTTTGTTGTTCTTAATTTAATGATAGGGTTATATGGATGAATAACCCAAAAAACTATAATTAACTACATAACTATAGAAAAAATAAATGTGATATTATATAAGATATAATAAAGTTTTTTTTCAGAAGGAGACCTGAAAATTTTGGGACGGGTTTTCGTTCCCTCCCGTACCCATCCCGAATTTTTCGTCCCATTCCCTATCTCGTTCAAAACAATTATCCATTCGATATATATTTATCTATCTATTATAATATAGTAATGTTTTTTAGAGTGATTTGAAATGTTGCCACATGACATGTCTGATGTATCACCTACATTTAAAGAAACAAAAATATAAACACATAAAAAATTGATATGTGTACTTCATAATTGTAACACTTAATTCTTTTATCTCTTTATTTTGTTGTTCTTAATTTAATGATAGGGTTATATGGATGAATAACCCAAAAAACTATAATTAACTACATAACTATAGAAAAAATAAATGTGATATTATATAAGATATAATAAAGTTTTTTTTCAGAAGGAGACCTGAAAATTTTGGGACGGGTTTTCGTTCCCTCCCGTACCCATCCCGAATTTTTCGTCCCATTCCCTATCTCGTTCAAAACAATTATCCATTCGATATATATTTATCTATCTATTATAATATAGTAATGTTTTTTAGAGTGATTTGAAATGTTGCCACATGACATGTCTGATGTATCACCTACATTTAAAGAAAC
The DNA here is from genome assembly GCA_020283515.1 of Alliaria petiolata. Classification (NCBI taxonomy): domain Eukaryota; kingdom Viridiplantae; phylum Streptophyta; class Magnoliopsida; order Brassicales; family Brassicaceae; genus Alliaria; species Alliaria petiolata. Next base: position 439,494,393 of record JAHZTW010000001.1, on the reverse strand, counting down.
AAAAATATAAACACATAAAAAATTGATATGTGTACTTCATAATTGTAACACTTAATTCTTTTATCTCTTTATTTTGTTGTTCTTAATTTAATGATAGGGTTATATGGATGAATAACCCAAAAAACTATAATTAACTACATAACTATAGAAAAAATAAATGTGATATTATATAAGATATAATAAAGTTTTTTTTCAGAAGGAGACCTGAAAATTTTGGGACGGGTTTTCGTTCCCTCCCGTACCCATCCCGAATTTTTCGTCCCATTCCCTATCTCGTTCAAAACAATTATCCATTCGATATATATTTATCTATCTATTATAATATAGTAATGTTTTTTAGAGTGATTTGAAATGTTGCCACATGACATGTCTGATGTATCACCTACATTTAAAGAAACAAAAATATAAACACATAAAAAATTGATATGTGTACTTCATAATTGTAACACTTAATTCTTTTATCTCTTTATTTTGTTGTTCTTAATTTAATGATAGGGTTATATGGATGAATAACCCAAAAAACTATAATTAACTACATAACTATAGAAAAAATAAATGTGATATTATATAAGATATAATAAAGTTTTTTTTCAGAAGGAGACCTGAAAATTTTGGGACGGGTTTTCGTTCCCTCCCGTACCCATCCCGAATTTTTCGTCCCATTCCCTATCTCGTTCAAAACAATTATCCATTCGATATATATTTATCTATCTATTATAATATAGTAATGTTTTTTAGAGTGATTTGAAATGTTGCCACATGACATGTCTGATGTATCACCTACATTTAAAGAAACAAAAATATAAACACATAAAAAATTGATATGTGTACTTCATAATTGTAACACTTAATTCTTTTATCTCTTTATTTTGTTGTTCTTAATTTAATGATAGGGTTATATGGATGAATAACCCAAAAAACTATAATTAACTACATAACTATAGAAAAAATAAATGTGATATTATATAAGATATAATAAAGTTTTTTTTCAGAAGGAGACCTGAAAATTTTGGGACGGGTTTTCGTTCCCTCCCGTACCCATCCCGAATTTTTCGTCCCATTCCCTATCTCGTTCAAAACAATTATCCATTCGATATATATTTATCTATCTATTATAATATAGTAATGTTTTTTAGAGTGATTTGAAATGTTGCCACATGACATGTCTGATGTATCACCTACATTTAAAGAAACAAAAATATAAACACATAAAAAATTGATATGTGTACTTCATAATTGTAACACTTAATTCTTTTATCTCTTTATTTTGTTGTTCTTAATTTAATGATAGGGTTATATGGATGAATAACCCAAAAAACTATAATTAACTACATAACTATAGAAAAAATAAATGTGATATTATATAAGATATAATAAAGTTTTTTTTCAGAAGGAGACCTGAAAATTTTGGGACGGGTTTTCGTTCCCTCCCGTACCCATCCCGAATTTTTCGTCCCATTCCCTATCTCGTTCAAAACAATTATCCATTCGATATATATTTATCTATCTATTATAATATAGTAATGTTTTTTAGAGTGATTTGAAATGTTGCCACATGACATGTCTGATGTATCACCTACATTTAAAGAAACAAAAATATAAACACATAAAAAATTGATATGTGTACTTCATAATTGTAACACTTAATTCTTTTATCTCTTTATTTTGTTGTTCTTAATTTAATGATAGGGTTATATGGATGAATAACCCAAAAAACTATAATTAACTACATAACTATAGAAAAAATAAATGTGATATTATATAAGATATAATAAAGTTTTTTTTCAGAAGGAGACCTGAAAATTTTGGGACGGGTTTTCGTTCCCTCCCGTACCCATCCCGAATTTTTCGTCCCATTCCCTATCTCGTTCAAAACAATTATCCATTCGATATATATTTATCTATCTATTATAATATAGTAATGTTTTTTAGAGTGATTTGAAATGTTGCCACATGACATGTCTGATGTATCACCTACATTTAAAGAAACAAAAATATAAACACATAAAAAATTGATATGTGTACTTCATAATTGTAACACTTAATTCTTTTATCTCTTTATTTTGTTGTTCTTAATTTAATGATAGGGTTATATGGATGAATAACCCAAAAAACTATAATTAACTACATAACTATAGAAAAAATAAATGTGATATTATATAAGATATAATAAAGTTTTTTTTCAGAAGGAGACCTGAAAATTTTGGGACGGGTTTTCGTTCCCTCCCGTACCCATCCCGAATTTTTCGTCCCATTCCCTATCTCGTTCAAAACAATTATCCATTCGATATATATTTATCTATCTATTATAATATAGTAATGTTTTTTAGAGTGATTTGAAATGTTGCCACATGACATGTCTGATGTATCACCTACATTTAAAGAAACAAAAATATAAACACATAAAAAATTGATATGTGTACTTCATAATTGTAACACTTAATTCTTTTATCTCTTTATTTTGTTGTTCTTAATTTAATGATAGGGTTATATGGATGAATAACCCAAAAAACTATAATTAACTACATAACTATAGAAAAAATAAATGTGATATTATATAAGATATAATAAAGTTTTTTTTCAGAAGGAGACCTGAAAATTTTGGGACGGGTTTTCGTTCCCTCCCGTACCCATCCCGAATTTTTCGTCCCATTCCCTATCTCGTTCAAAACAATTATCCATTCGATATATATTTATCTATCTATTATAATATAGTAATGTTTTTTAGAGTGATTTGAAATGTTGCCACATGACATGTCTGATGTATCACCTACATTTAAAGAAACAAAAATATAAACACATAAAAAATTGATATGTGTACTTCATAATTGTAACACTTAATTCTTTTATCTCTTTATTTTGTTGTTCTTAATTTAATGATAGGGTTATATGGATGAATAACCCAAAAAACTATAATTAACTACATAACTATAGAAAAAATAAATGTGATATTATATAAGATATAATAAAGTTTTTTTTCAGAAGGAGACCTGAAAATTTTGGGACGGGTTTTCGTTCCCTCCCGTACCCATCCCGAATTTTTCGTCCCATTCCCTATCTCGTTCAAAACAATTATCCATTCGATATATATTTATCTATCTATTATAATATAGTAATGTTTTTTAGAGTGATTTGAAATGTTGCCACATGACATGTCTGATGTATCACCTACATTTAAAGAAACAAAAATATAAACACATAAAAAATTGATATGTGTACTTCATAATTGTAACACTTAATTCTTTTATCTCTTTATTTTGTTGTTCTTAATTTAATGATAGGGTTATATGGATGAATAACCCAAAAAACTATAATTAACTACATAACTATAGAAAAAATAAATGTGATATTATATAAGATATAATAAAGTTTTTTTTCAGAAGGAGACCTGAAAATTTTGGGACGGGTTTTCGTTCCCTCCCGTACCCATCCCGAATTTTTCGTCCCATTCCCTATCTCGTTCAAAACAATTATCCATTCGATATATATTTATCTATCTATTATAATATAGTAATGTTTTTTAGAGTGATTTGAAATGTTGCCACATGACATGTCTGATGTATCACCTACATTTAAAGAAACAAAAATATAAACACATAAAAAATTGATATGTGTACTTCATAATTGTAACACTTAATTCTTTTATCTCTTTATTTTGTTGTTCTTAATTTAATGATAGGGTTATATGGATGAATAACCCAAAAAACTATAATTAACTACATAACTATAGAAAAAATAAATGTGATATTATATAAGATATAATAAAGTTTTTTTTCAGAAGGAGACCTGAAAATTTTGGGACGGGTTTTCGTTCCCTCCCGTACCCATCCCGAATTTTTCGTCCCATTCCCTATCTCGTTCAAAACAATTATCCATTCGATATATATTTATCTATCTATTATAATATAGTAATGTTTTTTAGAGTGATTTGAAATGTTGCCACATGACATGTCTGATGTATCACCTACATTTAAAGAAACAAAAATATAAACACATAAAAAATTGATATGTGTACTTCATAATTGTAACACTTAATTCTTTTATCTCTTTATTTTGTTGTTCTTAATTTAATGATAGGGTTATATGGATGAATAACCCAAAAAACTATAATTAACTACATAACTATAGAAAAAATAAATGTGATATTATATAAGATATAATAAAGTTTTTTTTCAGAAGGAGACCTGAAAATTTTGGGACGGGTTTTCGTTCCCTCCCGTACCCATCCCGAATTTTTCGTCCCATTCCCTATCTCGTTCAAAACAATTATCCATTCGATATATATTTATCTATCTATTATAATATAGTAATGTTTTTTAGAGTGATTTGAAATGTTGCCACATGACATGTCTGATGTATCACCTACATTTAAAGAAACAAAAATATAAACACATAAAAAATTGATATGTGTACTTCATAATTGTAACACTTAATTCTTTTATCTCTTTATTTTGTTGTTCTTAATTTAATGATAGGGTTATATGGATGAATAACCCAAAAAACTATAATTAACTACATAACTATAGAAAAAATAAATGTGATATTATATAAGATATAATAAAGTTTTTTTTCAGAAGGAGACCTGAAAATTTTGGGACGGGTTTTCGTTCCCTCCCGTACCCATCCCGAATTTTTCGTCCCATTCCCTATCTCGTTCAAAACAATTATCCATTCGATATATATTTATCTATCTATTATAATATAGTAATGTTTTTTAGAGTGATTTGAAATGTTGCCACATGACATGTCTGATGTATCACCTACATTTAAAGAAACAAAAATATAAACACATAAAAAATTGATATGTGTACTTCATAATTGTAACACTTAATTCTTTTATCTCTTTATTTTGTTGTTCTTAATTTAATGATAGGGTTATATGGATGAATAACCCAAAAAACTATAATTAACTACATAACTATAGAAAAAATAAATGTGATATTATATAAGATATAATAAAGTTTTTTTTCAGAAGGAGACCTGAAAATTTTGGGACGGGTTTTCGTTCCCTCCCGTACCCATCCCGAATTTTTCGTCCCATTCCCTATCTCGTTCAAAACAATTATCCATTCGATATATATTTATCTATCTATTATAATATAGTAATGTTTTTTAGAGTGATTTGAAATGTTGCCACATGACATGTCTGATGTATCACCTACATTTAAAGAAACAAAAATATAAACACATAAAAAATTGATATGTGTACTTCATAATTGTAACACTTAATTCTTTTATCTCTTTATTTTGTTGTTCTTAATTTAATGATAGGGTTATATGGATGAATAACCCAAAAAACTATAATTAACTACATAACTATAGAAAAAATAAATGTGATATTATATAAGATATAATAAAGTTTTTTTTCAGAAGGAGACCTGAAAATTTTGGGACGGGTTTTCGTTCCCTCCCGTACCCATCCCGAATTTTTCGTCCCATTCCCTATCTCGTTCAAAACAATTATCCATTCGATATATATTTATCTATCTATTATAATATAGTAATGTTTTTTAGAGTGATTTGAAATGTTGCCACATGACATGTCTGATGTATCACCTACATTTAAAGAAACAAAAATATAAACACATAAAAAATTGATATGTGTACTTCATAATTGTAACACTTAATTCTTTTATCTCTTTATTTTGTTGTTCTTAATTTAATGATAGGGTTATATGGATGAATAACCCAAAAAACTATAATTAACTACATAACTATAGAAAAAATAAATGTGATATTATATAAGATATAATAAAGTTTTTTTTCAGAAGGAGACCTGAAAATTTTGGGACGGGTTTTCGTTCCCTCCCGTACCCATCCCGAATTTTTCGTCCCATTCCCTATCTCGTTCAAAACAATTATCCATTCGATATATATTTATCTATCTATTATAATATAGTAATGTTTTTTAGAGTGATTTGAAATGTTGCCACATGACATGTCTGATGTATCACCTACATTTAAAGAAACAAAAATATAAACACATAAAAAATTGATATGTGTACTTCATAATTGTAACACTTAATTCTTTTATCTCTTTATTTTGTTGTTCTTAATTTAATGATAGGGTTATATGGATGAATAACCCAAAAAACTATAATTAACTACATAACTATAGAAAAAATAAATGTGATATTATATAAGATATAATAAAGTTTTTTTTCAGAAGGAGACCTGAAAATTTTGGGACGGGTTTTCGTTCCCTCCCGTACCCATCCCGAATTTTTCGTCCCATTCCCTATCTCGTTCAAAACAATTATCCATTCGATATATATTTATCTATCTATTATAATATAGTAATGTTTTTTAGAGTGATTTGAAATGTTGCCACATGACATGTCTGATGTATCACCTACATTTAAAGAAACAAAAATATAAACACATAAAAAATTGATATGTGTACTTCATAATTGTAACACTTAATTCTTTTATCTCTTTATTTTGTTGTTCTTAATTTAATGATAGGGTTATATGGATGAATAACCCAAAAAACTATAATTAACTACATAACTATAGAAAAAATAAATGTGATATTATATAAGATATAATAAAGTTTTTTTTCAGAAGGAGACCTGAAAATTTTGGGACGGGTTTTCGTTCCCTCCCGTACCCATCCCGAATTTTTCGTCCCATTCCCTATCTCGTTCAAAACAATTATCCATTCGATATATATTTATCTATCTATTATAATATAGTAATGTTTTTTAGAGTGATTTGAAATGTTGCCACATGACATGTCTGATGTATCACCTACATTTAAAGAAACAAAAATATAAACACATAAAAAATTGATATGTGTACTTCATAATTGTAACACTTAATTCTTTTATCTCTTTATTTTGTTGTTCTTAATTTAATGATAGGGTTATATGGATGAATAACCCAAAAAACTATAATTAACTACATAACTATAGAAAAAATAAATGTGATATTATATAAGATATAATAAAGTTTTTTTTCAGAAGGAGACCTGAAAATTTTGGGACGGGTTTTCGTTCCCTCCCGTACCCATCCCGAATTTTTCGTCCCATTCCCTATCTCGTTCAAAACAATTATCCATTCGATATATATTTATCTATCTATTATAATATAGTAATGTTTTTTAGAGTGATTTGAAATGTTGCCACATGACATGTCTGATGTATCACCTACATTTAAAGAAACAAAAATATAAACACATAAAAAATTGATATGTGTACTTCATAATTGTAACACTTAATTCTTTTATCTCTTTATTTTGTTGTTCTTAATTTAATGATAGGGTTATATGGATGAATAACCCAAAAAACTATAATTAACTACATAACTATAGAAAAAATAAATGTGATATTATATAAGATATAATAAAGTTTTTTTTCAGAAGGAGACCTGAAAATTTTGGGACGGGTTTTCGTTCCCTCCCGTACCCATCCCGAATTTTTCGTCCCATTCCCTATCTCGTTCAAAACAATTATCCATTCGATATATATTTATCTATCTATTATAATATAGTAATGTTTTTTAGAGTGATTTGAAATGTTGCCACATGACATGTCTGATGTATCACCTACATTTAAAGAAACAAAAATATAAACACATAAAAAATTGATATGTGTACTTCATAATTGTAACACTTAATTCTTTTATCTCTTTATTTTGTTGTTCTTAATTTAATGATAGGGTTATATGGATGAATAACCCAAAAAACTATAATTAACTACATAACTATAGAAAAAATAAATGTGATATTATATAAGATATAATAAAGTTTTTTTTCAGAAGGAGACCTGAAAATTTTGGGACGGGTTTTCGTTCCCTCCCGTACCCATCCCGAATTTTTCGTCCCATTCCCTATCTCGTTCAAAACAATTATCCATTCGATATATATTTATCTATCTATTATAATATAGTAATGTTTTTTAGAGTGATTTGAAATGTTGCCACATGACATGTCTGATGTATCACCTACATTTAAAGAAACAAAAATATAAACACATAAAAAATTGATATGTGTACTTCATAATTGTAACACTTAATTCTTTTATCTCTTTATTTTGTTGTTCTTAATTTAATGATAGGGTTATATGGATGAATAACCCAAAAAACTATAATTAACTACATAACTATAGAAAAAATAAATGTGATATTATATAAGATATAATAAAGTTTTTTTTCAGAAGGAGACCTGAAAATTTTGGGACGGGTTTTCGTTCCCTCCCGTACCCATCCCGAATTTTTCGTCCCATTCCCTATCTCGTTCAAAACAATTATCCATTCGATATATATTTATCTATCTATTATAATATAGTAATGTTTTTTAGAGTGATTTGAAATGTTGCCACATGACATGTCTGATGTATCACCTACATTTAAAGAAACAAAAATATAAACACATAAAAAATTGATATGTGTACTTCATAATTGTAACACTTAATTCTTTTATCTCTTTATTTTGTTGTTCTTAATTTAATGATAGGGTTATATGGATGAATAACCCAAAAAACTATAATTAACTACATAACTATAGAAAAAATAAATGTGATATTATATAAGATATAATAAAGTTTTTTTTCAGAAGGAGACCTGAAAATTTTGGGACGGGTTTTCGTTCCCTCCCGTACCCATCCCGAATTTTTCGTCCCATTCCCTATCTCGTTCAAAACAATTATCCATTCGATATATATTTATCTATCTATTATAATATAGTAATGTTTTTTAGAGTGATTTGAAATGTTGCCACATGACATGTCTGATGTATCACCTACATTTAAAGAAACAAAAATATAAACACATAAAAAATTGATATGTGTACTTCATAATTGTAACACTTAATTCTTTTATCTCTTTATTTTGTTGTTCTTAATTTAATGATAGGGTTATATGGATGAATAACCCAAAAAACTATAATTAACTACATAACTATAGAAAAAATAAATGTGATATTATATAAGATATAATAAAGTTTTTTTTCAGAAGGAGACCTGAAAATTTTGGGACGGGTTTTCGTTCCCTCCCGTACCCATCCCGAATTTTTCGTCCCATTCCCTATCTCGTTCAAAACAATTATCCATTCGATATATATTTATCTATCTATTATAATATAGTAATGTTTTTTAGAGTGATTTGAAATGTTGCCACATGACATGTCTGATGTATCACCTACATTTAAAGAAACAAAAATATAAACACATAAAAAATTGATATGTGTACTTCATAATTGTAACACTTAATTCTTTTATCTCTTTATTTTGTTGTTCTTAATTTAATGATAGGGTTATATGGATGAATAACCCAAAAAACTATAATTAACTACATAACTATAGAAAAAATAAATGTGATATTATATAAGATATAATAAAGTTTTTTTTCAGAAGGAGACCTGAAAATTTTGGGACGGGTTTTCGTTCCCTCCCGTACCCATCCCGAATTTTTCGTCCCATTCCCTATCTCGTTCAAAACAATTATCCATTCGATATATATTTATCTATCTATTATAATATAGTAATGTTTTTTAGAGTGATTTGAAATGTTGCCACATGACATGTCTGATGTATCACCTACATTTAAAGAAACAAAAATATAAACACATAAAAAATTGATATGTGTACTTCATAATTGTAACACTTAATTCTTTTATCTCTTTATTTTGTTGTTCTTAATTTAATGATAGGGTTATATGGATGAATAACCCAAAAAACTATAATTAACTACATAACTATAGAAAAAATAAATGTGATATTATATAAGATATAATAAAGTTTTTTTTCAGAAGGAGACCTGAAAATTTTGGGACGGGTTTTCGTTCCCTCCCGTACCCATCCCGAATTTTTCGTCCCATTCCCTATCTCGTTCAAAACAATTATCCATTCGATATATATTTATCTATCTATTATAATATAGTAATGTTTTTTAGAGTGATTTGAAATGTTGCCACATGACATGTCTGATGTATCACCTACATTTAAAGAAACAAAAATATAAACACATAAAAAATTGATATGTGTACTTCATAATTGTAACACTTAATTCTTTTATCTCTTTATTTTGTTGTTCTTAATTTAATGATAGGGTTATATGGATGAATAACCCAAAAAACTATAATTAACTACATAACTATAGAAAAAATAAATGTGATATTATATAAGATATAATAAAGTTTTTTTTCAGAAGGAGACCTGAAAATTTTGGGACGGGTTTTCGTTCCCTCCCGTACCCATCCCGAATTTTTCGTCCCATTCCCTATCTCGTTCAAAACAATTATCCATTCGATATATATTTATCTATCTATTATAATATAGTAATGTTTTTTAGAGTGATTTGAAATGTTGCCACATGACATGTCTGATGTATCACCTACATTTAAAGAAACAAAAATATAAACACATAAAAAATTGATATGTGTACTTCATAATTGTAACACTTAATTCTTTTATCTCTTTATTTTGTTGTTCTTAATTTAATGATAGGGTTATATGGATGAATAACCCAAAAAACTATAATTAACTACATAACTATAGAAAAAATAAATGTGATATTATATAAGATATAATAAAGTTTTTTTTCAGAAGGAGACCTGAAAATTTTGGGACGGGTTTTCGTTCCCTCCCGTACCCATCCCGAATTTTTCGTCCCATTCCCTATCTCGTTCAAAACAATTATCCATTCGATATATATTTATCTATCTATTATAATATAGTAATGTTTTTTAGAGTGATTTGAAATGTTGCCACATGACATGTCTGATGTATCACCTACATTTAAAGAAACAAAAATATAAACACATAAAAAATTGATATGTGTACTTCATAATTGTAACACTTAATTCTTTTATCTCTTTATTTTGTTGTTCTTAATTTAATGATAGGGTTATATGGATGAATAACCCAAAAAACTATAATTAACTACATAACTATAGAAAAAATAAATGTGATATTATATAAGATATAATAAAGTTTTTTTTCAGAAGGAGACCTGAAAATTTTGGGACGGGTTTTCGTTCCCTCCCGTACCCATCCCGAATTTTTCGTCCCATTCCCTATCTCGTTCAAAACAATTATCCATTCGATATATATTTATCTATCTATTATAATATAGTAATGTTTTTTAGAGTGATTTGAAATGTTGCCACATGACATGTCTGATGTATCACCTACATTTAAAGAAACAAAAATATAAACACATAAAAAATTGATATGTGTACTTCATAATTGTAACACTTAATTCTTTTATCTCTTTATTTTGTTGTTCTTAATTTAATGATAGGGTTATATGGATGAATAACCCAAAAAACTATAATTAACTACATAACTATAGAAAAAATAAATGTGATATTATATAAGATATAATAAAGTTTTTTTTCAGAAGGAGACCTGAAAATTTTGGGACGGGTTTTCGTTCCCTCCCGTACCCATCCCGAATTTTTCGTCCCATTCCCTATCTCGTTCAAAACAATTATCCATTCGATATATATTTATCTATCTATTATAATATAGTAATGTTTTTTAGAGTGATTTGAAATGTTGCCACATGACATGTCTGATGTATCACCTACATTTAAAGAAACAAAAATATAAACACATAAAAAATTGATATGTGTACTTCATAATTGTAACACTTAATTCTTTTATCTCTTTATTTTGTTGTTCTTAATTTAATGATAGGGTTATATGGATGAATAACCCAAAAAACTATAATTAACTACATAACTATAGAAAAAATAAATGTGATATTATATAAGATATAATAAAGTTTTTTTTCAGAAGGAGACCTGAAAATTTTGGGACGGGTTTTCGTTCCCTCCCGTACCCATCCCGAATTTTTCGTCCCATTCCCTATCTCGTTCAAAACAATTATCCATTCGATATATATTTATCTATCTATTATAATATAGTAATGTTTTTTAGAGTGATTTGAAATGTTGCCACATGACATGTCTGATGTATCACCTACATTTAAAGAAACAAAAATATAAACACATAAAAAATTGATATGTGTACTTCATAATTGTAACACTTAATTCTTTTATCTCTTTATTTTGTTGTTCTTAATTTAATGATAGGGTTATATGGATGAATAACCCAAAAAACTATAATTAACTACATAACTATAGAAAAAATAAATGTGATATTATATAAGATATAATAAAGTTTTTTTTCAGAAGGAGACCTGAAAATTTTGGGACGGGTTTTCGTTCCCTCCCGTACCCATCCCGAATTTTTCGTCCCATTCCCTATCTCGTTCAAAACAATTATCCATTCGATATATATTTATCTATCTATTATAATATAGTAATGTTTTTTAGAGTGATTTGAAATGTTGCCACATGACATGTCTGATGTATCACCTACATTTAAAGAAACAAAAATATAAACACATAAAAAATTGATATGTGTACTTCATAATTGTAACACTTAATTCTTTTATCTCTTTATTTTGTTGTTCTTAATTTAATGATAGGGTTATATGGATGAATAACCCAAAAAACTATAATTAACTACATAACTATAGAAAAAATAAATGTGATATTATATAAGATATAATAAAGTTTTTTTTCAGAAGGAGACCTGAAAATTTTGGGACGGGTTTTCGTTCCCTCCCGTACCCATCCCGAATTTTTCGTCCCATTCCCTATCTCGTTCAAAACAATTATCCATTCGATATATATTTATCTATCTATTATAATATAGTAATGTTTTTTAGAGTGATTTGAAATGTTGCCACATGACATGTCTGATGTATCACCTACATTTAAAGAAACAAAAATATAAACACATAAAAAATTGATATGTGTACTTCATAATTGTAACACTTAATTCTTTTATCTCTTTATTTTGTTGTTCTTAATTTAATGATAGGGTTATATGGATGAATAACCCAAAAAACTATAATTAACTACATAACTATAGAAAAAATAAATGTGATATTATATAAGATATAATAAAGTTTTTTTTCAGAAGGAGACCTGAAAATTTTGGGACGGGTTTTCGTTCCCTCCCGTACCCATCCCGAATTTTTCGTCCCATTCCCTATCTCGTTCAAAACAATTATCCATTCGATATATATTTATCTATCTATTATAATATAGTAATGTTTTTTAGAGTGATTTGAAATGTTGCCACATGACATGTCTGATGTATCACCTACATTTAAAGAAACAAAAATATAAACACATAAAAAATTGATATGTGTACTTCATAATTGTAACACTTAATTCTTTTATCTCTTTATTTTGTTGTTCTTAATTTAATGATAGGGTTATATGGATGAATAACCCAAAAAACTATAATTAACTACATAACTATAGAAAAAATAAATGTGATATTATATAAGATATAATAAAGTTTTTTTTCAGAAGGAGACCTGAAAATTTTGGGACGGGTTTTCGTTCCCTCCCGTACCCATCCCGAATTTTTCGTCCCATTCCCTATCTCGTTCAAAACAATTATCCATTCGATATATATTTATCTATCTATTATAATATAGTAATGTTTTTTAGAGTGATTTGAAATGTTGCCACATGACATGTCTGATGTATCACCTACATTTAAAGAAACAAAAATATAAACACATAAAAAATTGATATGTGTACTTCATAATTGTAACACTTAATTCTTTTATCTCTTTATTTTGTTGTTCTTAATTTAATGATAGGGTTATATGGATGAATAACCCAAAAAACTATAATTAACTACATAACTATAGAAAAAATAAATGTGATATTATATAAGATATAATAAAGTTTTTTTTCAGAAGGAGACCTGAAAATTTTGGGACGGGTTTTCGTTCCCTCCCGTACCCATCCCGAATTTTTCGTCCCATTCCCTATCTCGTTCAAAACAATTATCCATTCGATATATATTTATCTATCTATTATAATATAGTAATGTTTTTTAGAGTGATTTGAAATGTTGCCACATGACATGTCTGATGTATCACCTACATTTAAAGAAACAAAAATATAAACACATAAAAAATTGATATGTGTACTTCATAATTGTAACACTTAATTCTTTTATCTCTTTATTTTGTTGTTCTTAATTTAATGATAGGGTTATATGGATGAATAACCCAAAAAACTATAATTAACTACATAACTATAGAAAAAATAAATGTGATATTATATAAGATATAATAAAGTTTTTTTTCAGAAGGAGACCTGAAAATTTTGGGACGGGTTTTCGTTCCCTCCCGTACCCATCCCGAATTTTTCGTCCCATTCCCTATCTCGTTCAAAACAATTATCCATTCGATATATATTTATCTATCTATTATAATATAGTAATGTTTTTTAGAGTGATTTGAAATGTTGCCACATGACATGTCTGATGTATCACCTACATTTAAAGAAACAAAAATATAAACACATAAAAAATTGATATGTGTACTTCATAATTGTAACACTTAATTCTTTTATCTCTTTATTTTGTTGTTCTTAATTTAATGATAGGGTTATATGGATGAATAACCCAAAAAACTATAATTAACTACATAACTATAGAAAAAATAAATGTGATATTATATAAGATATAATAAAGTTTTTTTTCAGAAGGAGACCTGAAAATTTTGGGACGGGTTTTCGTTCCCTCCCGTACCCATCCCGAATTTTTCGTCCCATTCCCTATCTCGTTCAAAACAATTATCCATTCGATATATATTTATCTATCTATTATAATATAGTAATGTTTTTTAGAGTGATTTGAAATGTTGCCACATGACATGTCTGATGTATCACCTACATTTAAAGAAACAAAAATATAAACACATAAAAAATTGATATGTGTACTTCATAATTGTAACACTTAATTCTTTTATCTCTTTATTTTGTTGTTCTTAATTTAATGATAGGGTTATATGGATGAATAACCCAAAAAACTATAATTAACTACATAACTATAGAAAAAATAAATGTGATATTATATAAGATATAATAAAGTTTTTTTTCAGAAGGAGACCTGAAAATTTTGGGACGGGTTTTCGTTCCCTCCCGTACCCATCCCGAATTTTTCGTCCCATTCCCTATCTCGTTCAAAACAATTATCCATTCGATATATATTTATCTATCTATTATAATATAGTAATGTTTTTTAGAGTGATTTGAAATGTTGCCACATGACATGTCTGATGTATCACCTACATTTAAAGAAACAAAAATATAAACACATAAAAAATTGATATGTGTACTTCATAATTGTAACACTTAATTCTTTTATCTCTTTATTTTGTTGTTCTTAATTTAATGATAGGGTTATATGGATGAATAACCCAAAAAACTATAATTAACTACATAACTATAGAAAAAATAAATGTGATATTATATAAGATATAATAAAGTTTTTTTTCAGAAGGAGACCTGAAAATTTTGGGACGGGTTTTCGTTCCCTCCCGTACCCATCCCGAATTTTTCGTCCCATTCCCTATCTCGTTCAAAACAATTATCCATTCGATATATATTTATCTATCTATTATAATATAGTAATGTTTTTTAGAGTGATTTGAAATGTTGCCACATGACATGTCTGATGTATCACCTACATTTAAAGAAACAAAAATATAAACACATAAAAAATTGATATGTGTACTTCATAATTGTAACACTTAATTCTTTTATCTCTTTATTTTGTTGTTCTTAATTTAATGATAGGGTTATATGGATGAATAACCCAAAAAACTATAATTAACTACATAACTATAGAAAAAATAAATGTGATATTATATAAGATATAATAAAGTTTTTTTTCAGAAGGAGACCTGAAAATTTTGGGACGGGTTTTCGTTCCCTCCCGTACCCATCCCGAATTTTTCGTCCCATTCCCTATCTCGTTCAAAACAATTATCCATTCGATATATATTTATCTATCTATTATAATATAGTAATGTTTTTTAGAGTGATTTGAAATGTTGCCACATGACATGTCTGATGTATCACCTACATTTAAAGAAACAAAAATATAAACACATAAAAAATTGATATGTGTACTTCATAATTGTAACACTTAATTCTTTTATCTCTTTATTTTGTTGTTCTTAATTTAATGATAGGGTTATATGGATGAATAACCCAAAAAACTATAATTAACTACATAACTATAGAAAAAATAAATGTGATATTATATAAGATATAATAAAGTTTTTTTTCAGAAGGAGACCTGAAAATTTTGGGACGGGTTTTCGTTCCCTCCCGTACCCATCCCGAATTTTTCGTCCCATTCCCTATCTCGTTCAAAACAATTATCCATTCGATATATATTTATCTATCTATTATAATATAGTAATGTTTTTTAGAGTGATTTGAAATGTTGCCACATGACATGTCTGATGTATCACCTACATTTAAAGAAACAAAAATATAAACACATAAAAAATTGATATGTGTACTTCATAATTGTAACACTTAATTCTTTTATCTCTTTATTTTGTTGTTCTTAATTTAATGATAGGGTTATATGGATGAATAACCCAAAAAACTATAATTAACTACATAACTATAGAAAAAATAAATGTGATATTATATAAGATATAATAAAGTTTTTTTTCAGAAGGAGACCTGAAAATTTTGGGACGGGTTTTCGTTCCCTCCCGTACCCATCCCGAATTTTTCGTCCCATTCCCTATCTCGTTCAAAACAATTATCCATTCGATATATATTTATCTATCTATTATAATATAGTAATGTTTTTTAGAGTGATTTGAAATGTTGCCACATGACATGTCTGATGTATCACCTACATTTAAAGAAACAAAAATATAAACACATAAAAAATTGATATGTGTACTTCATAATTGTAACACTTAATTCTTTTATCTCTTTATTTTGTTGTTCTTAATTTAATGATAGGGTTATATGGATGAATAACCCAAAAAACTATAATTAACTACATAACTATAGAAAAAATAAATGTGATATTATATAAGATATAATAAAGTTTTTTTTCAGAAGGAGACCTGAAAATTTTGGGACGGGTTTTCGTTCCCTCCCGTACCCATCCCGAATTTTTCGTCCCATTCCCTATCTCGTTCAAAACAATTATCCATTCGATATATATTTATCTATCTATTATAATATAGTAATGTTTTTTAGAGTGATTTGAAATGTTGCCACATGACATGTCTGATGTATCACCTACATTTAAAGAAACAAAAATATAAACACATAAAAAATTGATATGTGTACTTCATAATTGTAACACTTAATTCTTTTATCTCTTTATTTTGTTGTTCTTAATTTAATGATAGGGTTATATGGATGAATAACCCAAAAAACTATAATTAACTACATAACTATAGAAAAAATAAATGTGATATTATATAAGATATAATAAAGTTTTTTTTCAGAAGGAGACCTGAAAATTTTGGGACGGGTTTTCGTTCCCTCCCGTACCCATCCCGAATTTTTCGTCCCATTCCCTATCTCGTTCAAAACAATTATCCATTCGATATATATTTATCTATCTATTATAATATAGTAATGTTTTTTAGAGTGATTTGAAATGTTGCCACATGACATGTCTGATGTATCACCTACATTTAAAGAAACAAAAATATAAACACATAAAAAATTGATATGTGTACTTCATAATTGTAACACTTAATTCTTTTATCTCTTTATTTTGTTGTTCTTAATTTAATGATAGGGTTATATGGATGAATAACCCAAAAAACTATAATTAACTACATAACTATAGAAAAAATAAATGTGATATTATATAAGATATAATAAAGTTTTTTTTCAGAAGGAGACCTGAAAATTTTGGGACGGGTTTTCGTTCCCTCCCGTACCCATCCCGAATTTTTCGTCCCATTCCCTATCTCGTTCAAAACAATTATCCATTCGATATATATTTATCTATCTATTATAATATAGTAATGTTTTTTAGAGTGATTTGAAATGTTGCCACATGACATGTCTGATGTATCACCTACATTTAAAGAAACAAAAATATAAACACATAAAAAATTGATATGTGTACTTCATAATTGTAACACTTAATTCTTTTATCTCTTTATTTTGTTGTTCTTAATTTAATGATAGGGTTATATGGATGAATAACCCAAAAAACTATAATTAACTACATAACTATAGAAAAAATAAATGTGATATTATATAAGATATAATAAAGTTTTTTTTCAGAAGGAGACCTGAAAATTTTGGGACGGGTTTTCGTTCCCTCCCGTACCCATCCCGAATTTTTCGTCCCATTCCCTATCTCGTTCAAAACAATTATCCATTCGATATATATTTATCTATCTATTATAATATAGTAATGTTTTTTAGAGTGATTTGAAATGTTGCCACATGACATGTCTGATGTATCACCTACATTTAAAGAAACAAAAATATAAACACATAAAAAATTGATATGTGTACTTCATAATTGTAACACTTAATTCTTTTATCTCTTTATTTTGTTGTTCTTAATTTAATGATAGGGTTATATGGATGAATAACCCAAAAAACTATAATTAACTACATAACTATAGAAAAAATAAATGTGATATTATATAAGATATAATAAAGTTTTTTTTCAGAAGGAGACCTGAAAATTTTGGGACGGGTTTTCGTTCCCTCCCGTACCCATCCCGAATTTTTCGTCCCATTCCCTATCTCGTTCAAAACAATTATCCATTCGATATATATTTATCTATCTATTATAATATAGTAATGTTTTTTAGAGTGATTTGAAATGTTGCCACATGACATGTCTGATGTATCACCTACATTTAAAGAAACAAAAATATAAACACATAAAAAATTGATATGTGTACTTCATAATTGTAACACTTAATTCTTTTATCTCTTTATTTTGTTGTTCTTAATTTAATGATAGGGTTATATGGATGAATAACCCAAAAAACTATAATTAACTACATAACTATAGAAAAAATAAATGTGATATTATATAAGATATAATAAAGTTTTTTTTCAGAAGGAGACCTGAAAATTTTGGGACGGGTTTTCGTTCCCTCCCGTACCCATCCCGAATTTTTCGTCCCATTCCCTATCTCGTTCAAAACAATTATCCATTCGATATATATTTATCTATCTATTATAATATAGTAATGTTTTTTAGAGTGATTTGAAATGTTGCCACATGACATGTCTGATGTATCACCTACATTTAAAGAAACAAAAATATAAACACATAAAAAATTGATATGTGTACTTCATAATTGTAACACTTAATTCTTTTATCTCTTTATTTTGTTGTTCTTAATTTAATGATAGGGTTATATGGATGAATAACCCAAAAAACTATAATTAACTACATAACTATAGAAAAAATAAATGTGATATTATATAAGATATAATAAAGTTTTTTTTCAGAAGGAGACCTGAAAATTTTGGGACGGGTTTTCGTTCCCTCCCGTACCCATCCCGAATTTTTCGTCCCATTCCCTATCTCGTTCAAAACAATTATCCATTCGATATATATTTATCTATCTATTATAATATAGTAATGTTTTTTAGAGTGATTTGAAATGTTGCCACATGACATGTCTGATGTATCACCTACATTTAAAGAAACAAAAATATAAACACATAAAAAATTGATATGTGTACTTCATAATTGTAACACTTAATTCTTTTATCTCTTTATTTTGTTGTTCTTAATTTAATGATAGGGTTATATGGATGAATAACCCAAAAAACTATAATTAACTACATAACTATAGAAAAAATAAATGTGATATTATATAAGATATAATAAAGTTTTTTTTCAGAAGGAGACCTGAAAATTTTGGGACGGGTTTTCGTTCCCTCCCGTACCCATCCCGAATTTTTCGTCCCATTCCCTATCTCGTTCAAAACAATTATCCATTCGATATATATTTATCTATCTATTATAATATAGTAATGTTTTTTAGAGTGATTTGAAATGTTGCCACATGACATGTCTGATGTATCACCTACATTTAAAGAAACAAAAATATAAACACATAAAAAATTGATATGTGTACTTCATAATTGTAACACTTAATTCTTTTATCTCTTTATTTTGTTGTTCTTAATTTAATGATAGGGTTATATGGATGAATAACCCAAAAAACTATAATTAACTACATAACTATAGAAAAAATAAATGTGATATTATATAAGATATAATAAAGTTTTTTTTCAGAAGGAGACCTGAAAATTTTGGGACGGGTTTTCGTTCCCTCCCGTACCCATCCCGAATTTTTCGTCCCATTCCCTATCTCGTTCAAAACAATTATCCATTCGATATATATTTATCTATCTATTATAATATAGTAATGTTTTTTAGAGTGATTTGAAATGTTGCCACATGACATGTCTGATGTATCACCTACATTTAAAGAAACAAAAATATAAACACATAAAAAATTGATATGTGTACTTCATAATTGTAACACTTAATTCTTTTATCTCTTTATTTTGTTATTCTTAATTTAATGATAAGGTTATATGGATGAATAACCCAAAAAATTATAATTAGCTACATAACTATAGAAAAACCAGATGTGATATTATATAACCTATATATATATATATATATTTATTATAATATAGTAAGGTTTTGTTTTTTAAATGAGCTTTGAAATGCTGCCACGTGGCATTCCAAACATTGACATGTGTCACCAACATTTTAAAAAAAAATACACATAAATATTGATATGTACTTAATTCTTTATCTTTTTATTTTATTGTTCTTAATTTAATGATAGAGTTATATGGATGAATAACCCAAAAAACTATAATTAACTACATAACTATAGAAAAAATAAATGTGATATTATATAAGATATAATAAAGTTTTTTTTTCAGAAGGAGACCTGAAAACTTTGGGACGGGTTTTCGTTCCCTCCCGTACCCATCCCGAATTTTTCGTCCCATTCCCTATCTCGTTCAAAACAATTATCCATTCGATATATATTTATCTATCTATTATAATATAGTAATGTTTTTTAGAGTGATTTGAAATGTTGCCACATGACATGTCTGATGTATCACCTACATTTAAAGAAACAAAAATATAAACACATAAAAAATTGATATGTGTACTTCATAATTGTAACACTTAATTCTTTTATCTCTTTATTTTGTTATTCTTAATTTAATGATAAGGTTATATGGATGAATAACCCAAAAAATTATAATTAGCTACATAACTATAGAAAAACCAGATGTGATATTATATAACCTATATATATATATATATATTTATTATAATATAGTAAGGTTTTGTTTTTTAAATGAGCTTTGAAATGCTGCCACGTGGCATTCCAAACATTGACATGTGTCACCAACATTTTAAAAAAAAATACACATAAATATTGATATGTACTTAATTCTTTATCTTTTTATTTTATTGTTCTTAATTTAATGATAGAGTTATATGGATGAATAACCCAAAAAACTATAATTAACTACATAACTATAGAAAAAACAATATATACAATTTTATCATTTGTTTATGTGTCTTCTCCTCTTTCATTCTTTCTCTTTCTTATTTTGTGAAACATTTTTTTCTCTTTTCAATCTTATTTGTCTTACATTTCTTCATAAATAATTCATTAAAAGTTGAAATCAAACTGAAAAATATAGAATTTTATATCTATATCAAAAGATTCGCGTCAGAAAAAAGTGGACATAAATTTCTTAACATGATGAATAGTATTAGTAATAAACAATACACTATTCTATATAAATATGCATAAAATAGAATCACACATCCTTTTTACAATCATCAATTCACAAATTTTACCACAAATATATTTCAGATTAGTTATACTACAAAACAACATGTTCTTATTGTCAAAGAGAAATAATTTGATATTTTATATGTTTACGATAAAAAAAAAAAATTCTCATTCACTATATATTTTATTATTCCACTTACCTTTCAAATGCTAAGAGGCTCTCTTTTTCCTCCTTCGATAATAAGAAGGCACATCAGTTTGGAGAATCATTCTCTGTAATTGTACTTTATTCTGTAATCGTTGTTCTTGATTAAGGTCACAACACTTTTGATTACTTTCCGATCAGTTCATGAATCTCATCAAAGGAAAGTAAATTTACCGAATACCAACTTCATTGCTGCCTTCATATGGTATTTGGATCCTCGGCCATCACAAATTCGGATGCAATAGCAACAATACCTGCTCAGCAGGAGGAACAAGTTCTGATTCCCCTAGACATGATCTTCGCTACTTATCTCTTATCTATTATCATATCCAATCGGTATTCTCTTCTTTTTTTTATTCTCAATCACTATATATATTATTATTCCACCAATCTTTCAAATGCTAAGAGGCTCTCTTTTTCCTCATTCGATAATAAGAAGACGCATCAGTTTGAGGAATCGTTCTCTGTAATCGTACTTTATTTTGTAATCGTTGTTCTTGATTAAGGTCATAACATTTTTGATTACTTTCCGATCAGTTCATGAATCTCATCAAAGGAAAGTAAATTTACCGAATACCAACTTCATTGCTGCCTTCATATGGTATTTGGATCCTCGGCCATCACAAATTCGGATGCAATAGCAACAATACCTGCTCAGCAGGAGGAACAAGTTCTGATTCCCCTAGACATGATCTTCGCTACTTATCTCTTATCTATTATCATATCCAATCGGTATTCTCTTCTTTTTTTTATTCTCAATCACTATATATATTATTATTCCACCAATCTTTCAAATGCTAAGAGGCTCTCTTTTTCCTCATTCGATAATAAGAAGACGCATCAGTTTGAGGAATCGTTCTCTGTAATCGTACTTTATTTTGTAATCGTTGTTCTTGATTAAGGTCATAACATTTTTGATTACTTTCCGATCAGTTCATGAATCTCATCAAAGGAAAATCAATTTATCGAATACCAATTTCATTACTGCCATCATATGGTATTTGGATCTTCGGCCATCACAAATTCGGATGCAATAGCAACAATAGATGCTTAGCCGGAGGAACAAGTTCTGATTCCCCTAGGCATGTTCTTTGCTGCTTATCTCTTA
Organism: Alliaria petiolata; assembly: GCA_020283515.1. Taxonomy (NCBI): domain Eukaryota; kingdom Viridiplantae; phylum Streptophyta; class Magnoliopsida; order Brassicales; family Brassicaceae; genus Alliaria; species Alliaria petiolata. Next base: position 439,471,444 of record JAHZTW010000001.1, on the reverse strand, counting down.
TCTATTATCATATCCAATCGGTATTCTCTTCTTTTTTTTATTCTCAATCACTATATATATTATTATTCCACCAATCTTTCAAATGCTAAGAGGCTCTCTTTTTCCTCATTCGATAATAAGAAGACGCATCAGTTTGAGGAATCGTTCTCTATAATCGTACTTTATTTTGTAATCGTTGTTCTTGATTAAGGTCATAACATTTTTGATTACTTTCCGATCAGTTCATGAATCTCATCAAAGGAAAATCAATTTATCGAATACCAATTTCATTACTGCCATCATATGGTATTTGGATCTTCGGCCATCACAAATTCGGATGCAATAGCAACAATAGATGCTTAGCCGGAGGAACAAGTTCTGATTCCCCTAGGCATGTTCTTTGCTGCTTATCTCTTATCTATTATCATATCCAATCGGTATTCTCTTATTTTTTTGGTTATTGTCCCTAATTCACATTATTTTAGGAGATTTTTTAACTTTTAAGAGATGATTGTGCCATTGTTTATACACAAAAATATATTTATTTCTTTAGGTTTTCTTTGTGGCCCATCAAAAAATATATTCATTTATTAGCAATGAAAATCATGCGTTGTTTGCTTTCGTGAAATCTTTCTAGATTAATGGATAACTCCTTCATTTCCTAATCCATCGAAACTCAAACCACCACCACTATTGCAATATAGATTCTACTCTCTGAGACCTTCTTTCTGATTATGCTCATGTGCTTTCTCGGAATGGTGACAGCTTTACCGCCCTAATAGGACCAACCCTCATTCTCTATAGATATTATTATTCTGCTAAGTTTTTAATATAATTTATTTTACCTACAAACATTTACTAACAAATATAATAAAATAGATTGTAAAATTAAAAGTTAAAACAGTCAAAATATCACACAACCTCGCGCAATGCGCGAGCTTTCCCCTAGTATTACTAGAAAGTAAACTTAAGTATATGAAGGTTTTAAGGCTTTTAATTAGTAAAGTTAACTATTTTGATACAATTTTATAATTTACGATCTCTAAACTAAGAAAGGGGCTTATAACTAAAGTAGAATGGTTTAAAATTATGGAGTTTTAGACTTGAAGTTGATCAAAAATGATGTGATGGTATAAAAATTCTTGTTTTTTGTGGGGGCATAATTTTAAACTTATAAAATTTAGATTAAAAATCTTAGAAAACCAAAAAGTGAGTGGTCGCAGCTGCCACCTCCTTGGCTCACTTAGATCCGGCCCTGCCTTAGACAAAATGGCTAGTGAATTAATCGGTTTAGTATATGGGTTCGGCTAAAGGTTATACAAGTCATTACTTGTCTTGCGGTCAAAGTCACCTAAAATTTGCCCTCACTAATGATTTATATCTGCCTAATCCAAATCTAATGTATACTACTCCCTCTGTTTCATAATAAGTGTCATTTGGAAAAAATGTATCTGCAATGTATCTGGATGTATTAAACTCAAAATACATTCAGATACATCCAGTTACATTACATATACATTTTGTCTAAATGACACTTATTATGAAACGGAGGGAATACTATTCTTTCTTATTGGCGATCCAAGTAAATGATTATTTTAGAAGTGATTAACAAATAGTTATTACATTGGAACTCCAAAGGATAATAAGATAATAAAAAAAAAAGTTGGGAGCATCATTACTTGTCAATTACGTTCCGTCTCTCCTTGGCCCGCACCAGCTGTTTAAGATCGCCGGCGTGACAACAATTCGCCATGAAACACAAAACTATTCAAGCTAACACCCCATAAACATTTCCATTACAATTTCAAATTTTCAATCACAGTCTTAAATAGCAAAACAGTTCGATTTTCTCGTTAGATACTAATAAAGAAGATGTAAACGTCTTTAGGTTTCAGGAAAAGGCTTATCAAAACAGAATTAATGCATCCCCGAACCGACGTCTTGTACTATATGTTATCAGTTGGGTGGTCAAATATAAATTAATATCAATCAATTGATTAGATTATTATGATTGTTATTGTTATAGAGCATATCTTGTTTATTAGTACAGTGTTTTAAAATTCCAAATGACTAGAAATTGATTATACTGTATGTACATCATTTGGATTTATTCCGGTTTGGTTAGGTTGGTGATAGACATGAAAATTGGTTTTTTAATTTAGCGAAATAAACATAAATTCAATGTGTAATTTAATTTCTTTATTCTTTTTGTTTAAGAACTTACCAAGTACCAACCACATTGATTGTTACAAATTTTTGTTTTGGGTTTGATTCAACGTTTAATCAAAACTACATTTGATTCTTTGTTAGTATTTGGTGTCAGTTTTTTGTTGTTGTTGTTATAAAAAAAATAATTAAAACCACTATCGTCAAAAACAAAAATTCAGTTCAATTTTGTTATTCATGTGTTTTTTAGTTCGAGTTGGATCAAACCGAGTAATCCAAATTGAACACTGATACTTTTTGTTTGACGAATCACATAATTACATATTTGTTTTGTTCGACAATTAGCTGAGAATATATATCTTATTATATAAAGTATGATGCATCAAAGTTAGTTTTTAACATTATCATGATACGTGTCAAGTTAATCGATTAGATTTTGACACGTGTTAAAAAATTCAGCCAATTAAAATTTTAACATAATGTTTACATAAATCTAAAAATTAGTTTCAATATCAAAACGGAAAAATAAGTTTATTTTTCGATTACTAATAGTACAAAAAAGAAAAAAAAATCGAAAAGTAAAAAAAAAAGGAAAATAGGTTTTTTAAGTTTTTCATTTATAAGGAAAGGAGAATAAGTTTTTTATGTTTTTCATTTAAATAAAGGAAATTGTATGATCAATTACTCATACTAAAAGGAAAATAAGTTTTTTTTTTCAATTACTAATATCAAAAGAAAAATAAAAAATCGATATCATAAATAAGAAAATAAGTTTTTTTTTATGTTTTTCATTTAAATTAAGGAAATTGTATGATCAATTACTAATACTAAAAAGAAAATCAAAAATAAAATGTAAATAATAAGAAGAAATTTTAAATGCTAATGATCAACCAATTAGATTTTAAAATAATGTTTACATAAATCTAAAAATTAGTTTTAAAATCAAAACGGAAAAATAAGTTTTTTTTTATTACTAATACAAAAAAGAAAATAAAAAAAATCGAAAAGTAAAAAAAAAAAGGAAAATAGGGTTTTTTATGTTTTTCATTTAAATTAAGAAAAGGAGAATAATTTTTTTATGTTTTTCATTTAAATAAAAGAAATTATATGATCAATTACTCATACTAAAAGGAAAATCAAAAAATTAGTTTTAAAAATAGAAAAAGAAAATAATTTTTTTTCAATTACTAATACCAAAAGAAAAATAAAAAATCGAAATCATAAATAAGAAAATTACGAAAAAAGAAAATAAGTTTTTTTTTATGTTTTTCATTTAAATTACGGAAATTGTATGATCAATTACTAATACGACAAGGAAAAAAAATGTAAATAATAAGTAGATTTTTTAGATGCTAATGATATGACATTAAACGAAGGTGAGCTCAATAAGGAGGAAAGTATCAAGAATAATGTAGAGAGGTTTTTGATGCGAGTCTTAAAAAACATAACTTCTCTAGAAAGGAGAGAGATCATATAAAAGATATATATCATATACGAGAGAAACAAAAAAAATAAATTTGATTAAGTATGATATATTTCAATTAAAAAAAAAAAATTTAGATGCTAATGATATGGCATTTAACGATGGTGAGCTCAATAATGAGAAATGTATCAACAATCATGTAGAGAGGGTTTTGATGTGAGTCATGAGAAGCATAACTTCTCTAGAGAGCAGAGAGATCATATAAGGAAGATGAATGTGAAGAGAAATAGATACTTTATTTGCTTGAAGAGAGAGTTAATGGGGAGATTGTTAACATACTCGAATGACTCGAATTGCATACTAAAGTTTTTTACGCAGCGAAACAAAAAAAATAGTTGATAAAGTGTAAAATATATGAGAAATATGTTTAATGTTGCTTAGGACCCGTAACAGATTGTGTGTTTTAAATATTTTAATTGAAGATAAATGAGAATTAAAATAAATAAATAACTCTTAGGTTTCAAAATTGTGTTTTTCGTATATTTTTCTCAGTAGTGATCAGATATTGTTTTCTATTTTCTTAAAAAACATTTTAATGATTTTTAAATATTATTATTATAAATCTCGCGGATCCTAATCTAGATTTTAATTATGATAAATCTAAATATGATAAAAGAAGGATAATTAATTCGTCAAAATTTTAGAATAAATAAAAAAAATATATATATATACATAATTCATATAAGAGTATTAAAACATATATATCTAAAATTATTAATAAAAGTAAATTTTTTTTTTTTTTTACAAATTATTTTATTTTGTTTTTAATTTATTTTTACGGGTTTAAAATATTAATCATTTTTTGACAGTAACTTAGTAATATTATTTAATCACTTCTAATTTTTTGATTTTAATATATATTTTTTTTTATTAAAAATCCGCATATATGCGGTCCTATTCTAGTATATATATATATATATATATATATTAGGCTCATCTACATTTGTTTAGATTTATCTTTCTCTCGAGTTTGGCTAAATTGTTTTGTGACTAAACCTAGCCGGACTAAACCGCTCTGAAAGTTCGGTCGGACCATAGGATAGGATTAGAATAGACACTAATAGTGGCATATGAGTGTAATAATCAAAAAGGAGAAGGGTAAGTTCCCAATTGGCTAGCCAACCACATGGTTTCGTTTATCTTCTTCAAATGGGTTTAAGTCTGAAACTAGTTTGCTGCCTTTACTCTCTCTTTCTTTCTTTCTAGTACTAAAAAAAATTAAGCGGCACTTCTCCGCTAAATCCCTTCTGGACCTTCTGGTTCTCTCCCTCTCTCTCTCTCTAGAGTCGTCTACTAAACAACACATCATCACATTACTCTCTCTCTCTCGCTCCTTGGATCGATTCGGTTTGGTGTGTTTCGTGTATAAATCTGATTGGGGATTGGGCAGATCTGAAGGGAGGAGAGCCAGATCGGAATCGAAACGGTGGTTGGTGATGGAGGAAGCGCTGGAAATNAAGTGAAAACTTTGTTGGGTCCCTTGATTGGTTTCTAAATAGAGTGTGGGATCAGTGAGTCAATAGATAATGAAAGGATTGAAACAAAGACATCACGTACGCTATATGAGATTAAATAAGCAACTGAATAAAATCAACGAAGCACCACTTAGTCTACATGAAGACCGAGACGTGCCGAGATATTGCTGTCCTTTTTTTACCAGGAGAGGTCTCCTTGCAATCATCAGTTAGTTAAAAATAGAGCGTAAACCCACCTGGATTAATTGCTTACAACAAATTGGAAGAAACAAAAAAATTCATGGAGTAAAGGGCTCAGGAGAAGCTCAAAATCTGGTGGGGAGAAAGAGGAGATCAAAAATCTTTGTTCAATCCCGAAGGAGCTCCAAATCTGGAAAAAAAATAAGAGAACACGATTGAGAAGGGATATCAGCCTTCGTTGGAAACAAAAAAAACAAAGGAAAACTTTCATAGATTTTTTAACACGAAACATACCACGTTGATTAAAATACAAAGTGTTTCTCATGATCCACAAATGGCTACAGCAAAATGGGGGTACTATTACAAAAATCCAAAAAAGCCTGATAAATAGAAAAAGTTGAGGCCTCCCTCCTTTTGCTAGCCTATCCGCGCACTTGTTGCCTTCACGTCCGTTGAACTTGAACATGAAGAATGCTCTAAGAAGACCTCTCCTTTCTCCTAAGATTTCACTTGTATAACGTACCTTGTTTCATTCACGCCCGTTGAAAAGCTTTCATAATAGACGTCGTTTGTTTTATCAAACAGATTTCACAAAAGGCATTTACAAAACCGCATCAAAAAACCACACGGAGGAGGAAAAGAATATCGAAATCTTATAGACGGAGACATGGTGCTGTAAGTATGGTAAAGGCAAATGTGAAGAGAAGAAATGGAAGAAGTACGTTTTGAGGAAGAATATGTGGGGAAGTCGAGTCGTTAAGCTTCAATTTTAGGAAGAGAATGTAAAAGTTAGCTGATGTGACAGCTTTTAGAGAAATATTAGATGCTGACTTGTCACGATTATAGATTAGTTTTAGAAAGTGATGTGGCTGGCCTCTAAAGCCCCAAATTGGTTCTTTCATTTAGTAATTAGTATAGATGATTTTATAATATCTTATTATATAAAGTGAGATTCACATGATCGCGACACGTGGCAAGTTAATCGATCTGATTTTGACACGTCAAATCTTAATTGTAAAAAGGTGAAATATAATTAAAAAAAGGATAAAGAAAATAATATTTGTAAAGAAAAAAAGGAAAGATAAAATAAAAGATTGCAAAAAAGGGAAAATATAATAAAAAAATAAATCAAATAATATTTATAAAGAAAAAAGGAATTAAAAATAAAGATAGATCAAATAAAAAATAAATTTTAACAGCAAATTGTAAATATCAGTAAAGAATAAATCAAATAATATTTGTATAAAAAATTAAGAAAAAGATCAAATAAATTTTATTTGATCAAATTTAATTAAGATGACAACAATGTTTCAAGATTACAAATAGATTTAAGAAAAAGTAAACAAAACAAAAGGATCTATTTCAATTTAAGAAAATAAAAACAAAAAATAAATTAGATTAACTAGGATATATTTCAATTTTAAAAAAAAATTATAGATGCTAATGATATGATATTAGACAATGATGAGCTCAATGAAGAGAAATATAGCAATAATCATGTAAAGATCTTTTTGATGCGAGTCTTGAGAAGCATAACTTATCTAGAGAGCATAGATATCATATACGGGAGATGAATGTGAAGAGAAAGAGAGATTTTATTTGCTTGAAAAGAGTTAATGGGAGATCGTTAACATACTCGAAAGATTCGAATTGCATACCCAAGTTTTTAACGCAGCAGAACATAAAAAGATAGTTGATAAAGTTTGTGAACTATATGAGAAGTATGGTTAATGTTGCTTAGGATACACAACAGATTCTGTGTTTTGAATATTTTAATTAAAAATAAATGAAAATTAAAATAAATAAATAACTCTTAGATTTAGATTTTGTGTTTTTCATATATTTTTCTGTAGTGATCCGATTTTGTTTTTTTTTCTTTTTAAATATTTTAACGGGTTTTAAATTTTATTATTATAAACCTGCGTATACGTGGATCCTAATATAGAACATAATAATAAATTATAAAAATATATTATTATAAACCTGCGTATACGCGGGTTTTAAATTATATCTATATATTCATAAGGCATTAGAAGTAACATAATTCATCTTATAAGAATATTAAAATATAAATATTTGGAAATATTAATAAAATTAAATTAAATTTTGTTCTTTATAGATTATCCGATTTTGTTTTTGATTTATTTTTATGAATTTAAAATATCTTTTAAAAATCCGCATATATGCGGATCCTACACTACAAAAAAAGAGGTAGATTGTATCATTTATTATATATTTTTGCATTACTTATAATTGATGCAAATGAATCTTACATCACTTAGAAAAGTGACTCTCTTTATGGTGATGCAAATAATTAACATCAGTTAGTTATCAACCGATGCAAATATATTTTATTTTTGCATCGATTGTTATAATTGATTTCAATATGTGTCAATTACAAGAAACTGATGTTATCTTTTACATCAATTTTTAAAAGTGATGTTAGTATTTGTGACGATTATAATAATTGATGTTAAAATTAGCATCAATTTTAATAAGTGATTTTAATAGTTGTATCATTTATAATAACTGACTTAATATTTGTATCATTTAAAATATATGATTTAAAATATTACTATCACTTGTATATAATTGATG
>JAHZTW010000001.1:439398657-439419308 GCA_020283515.1 Alliaria petiolata | reverse complement strand
GATAGAGAGAGTGTGGGGAAAAAACTAAGTAAAAGGATGAATTCATTTTTTTGGGGACAAATCTTTGTAAGGTGAGTGCTGTGAACTTAGTGTGGTATCTCTCTTGTACTCAGCATCCAGCAAATTATCCTTGTGAGCTGGTAACAGCTTACCGAGACAAGCTGAGATCACATTAGATCTTAGGAACTCGTATATCATGGTGTTCCTTAATATATGTTCATTATCAAACACAAACAAATCAGCACAAGTATAACTAACCACCACCTGCAATCTGAATTGATAATCAGAATTGAACACTTGAGCAAAACACCAAAATTATGATTAACTATTATGTACACAATCACTTTGGCAAGGACTAACTCTAAAACTAGTTAATCTCTCTTTTGTTACCAAGTTTCATTTTAATGAATATTAAAGTACTTATCCAAAAAAAAAAAAAAAACAAGGTGACTATGTGATAATATAAGTATATATAAATTACAAACGAAACATTGTTTCCAAAGGCCACCAATTTTTAGAATTAAGCGATTATAGTACTACTTTGATTGTAAACGTGTGAAACAATAAAGATGTCATATGTATATGTAGTATAGAGTTGTGCCTTTTTAATTTGATGTTTTTATACCCTAAACAGTCAGAAATCTCTTGAAAATTTCCAGGAGATTTCTAACATATTAAAAAACTTTACAAATAGCATTTTTAATTTATTATTTAAGATTTTTATTAATTTTTAAAACGGATTTCTAACTGATTTCCAATAGTTATAAATCCATTGAAACAATCTAATGTTCGTTGGAAATCCAATGATTATTTCTGTCAAAATTTGGTATGTTTTTTTTTTTGTAGTATTTATTTAGTGTATGTTCTCATTTTCTTGAATCTTAATTTAAAAATCGAAAGAAGCTCGAGTTATTATGGGCTTTGTATTTTAAAAATCGGAAGAAGCCATATTTTGAGAAAGCCCATTTAAACTGGATGAAACCTGACGTGGCGCATGACGACTGAGTCCGCGTCAGAAAAGGGGGCCAAGCCAACTGCTCCGCGGCCGCCGTCGCAGCCAAGAATCTCGCGCGTGGGGACCTTTCCTCCTTTCTCCAAAACCACCAAGTATTCCAAACTCGATGAATCTTCTTCTTCTTCTACTACGTTTTCCCTTTTATATTAATTAACAATGTACACGACAAGAATATCATTATAAATTGACGCCTCATCATTTCCTTTTCGGATCCCGATTCCTTCTTCTTTGGTTCATTTCTCCCTTTTCTCGCCTATCAATGGTACGTACGGTGCTGTTTTCCTTTTGTTGATCGCAGATCCCATCTGATGATTTTACTTTCCTGAAATAACTGAATCCCTAATGGATCCATTCGTTGCCCTTTCAGTCAGACGACGGCATGGATAAATACAACACTTTATCAGGTTTTCTCAAGGAATTCTACATCCCTACTTACGTCCTCTCGCCGGAAACGGAGGAGGCTCCTCTGGCACAGCTCACCGCTCCACCTGAGAGCCCCGTCCTTGTCTTCATCAACTCCAAAAGCGGTGGTCAGTTGGGTGGGGAACTCCTCCTCACCTACCGCTCTCTTCTCAATGATAAGCAGGTACAATTTGATCCTTGTTTTTTGGAGCGATTTTGGGTATATATATATCTCGTTCTGGAGCTTCTTTCGGATTAAACCAGTGTCTGGCCTGGTGCTCAGGTCTTTGATCTTGGGCAAGAGACTCCGGATAAGGTGCTCCGCAGAATCTATATCAACCTCGAGAGGCTAAAGGATGATGATTTCGCTCGTCAGATTCGGGACAAGTTAAAAAATAATTGTGAGTTGTATACAATTGCTTGCATCATGATCACATCAATCTCTTTCTAAGCGCTTTTTGATCTTTAGGTTGCAGGAGGTGATGGAACTGCTGGCTGGCTCCTTGGAGTTGTATGTGACCTTAAATTGTCACATCCTCCTCCAATTGCCACCGTGCCTTTGGGTACAGGAAATAACCTTCCCTTTGCTTTTGGATGGGTGCGTCGTAACACTCAATTAAATTACTTGGGGTATATGTTCTTATGTTTGTTTACCATCTCACATGTGAGAGTTTTCAAATCCCTATACTGCTTGTTTTGCTTTCTTCAGGGAAAGAGAAACCCCGGAACAGATAGGACTTCAGTGGAGTCGTTTTTGGATAAAGTGTTCAAGGCGAAAGAGATGAAGATTGACAAGTATGTACATATCTCTTTTTCCACAACTGAGCGTATCCCTAATTTTGGTGAGTAACTGGTGGTGAATACGTTTCTCTACTTTTAAGTTGGCACATACTTATGAGGATGAAGACTCCTAAAGAAGGCCCTTGTGATCCTCTTGCACCTCTTGAGTTACCGCATTCTCTACATGCATTTCACCGTGTTTCTCCAACAGATGAGCTAAATATGGTAACCTATCCTATTTTTAGCTCTCTCATTTTGTGCCATTTTTTTCTTATATGGATACCCTTCACTCTCCCAGGAAGGTTGCCACACGTTTCGCGGGGGATTCTGGAATTACTTTAGCCTGGGTGAGAAATTTGTTTGTACAAATGCTCCTCTGCTTCCATTTAACTCTTGATTTTCCGTTACGGAGTTGTGATCTTTCAGTGAGATGGTTGATGTGCTAGCAATCATAGCGTATCATACCAATTATTTTGATAAAATGCCATGAAGGCATTGGATTGTCTGTATGGAAATTAAGTAAAGGGAAAACATTTGATATCCACGTGGCGGTGCTTTACTTTTGTTAGTATGGTCGATGATCATCTTGGTTATCAATTTTCAAAGACAAATCCCCTTGAAAGTTCGATTGTGCTTTTGCAGGAATGGATGCTCAAATTTCTTATGCGTTTCATTCTGAGAGGAAGCTACACCCTGAAAAATTTAAGAATCAGCTGGTTAATCAGGTACCTTGTTCTTGAAGTTTTCTTATGCTTTTGGTCTGCTTACCCATTTCTGACAAGTACACCCTGAATGCTTCTGCTTGATTTTCTTTCGCACATTTGGGGATGTGGAAGAAATAGTGATGCTGATTTGTTAGTGGGATTATACCTTCTCTTTTTATATCCATTTACTGTGAGTTAAACTAAGCAAAGAATAAACATTACGTGTTCAAAATTGCAGAGCACGTATGTAAAGCTTGGTTGCACGCAAGGATGGTTTTGTGCCTCTCTTTTCCATCCTGCTTCACGGTGAGTAAGATGTGTATTTTATTCTTCCAGTTTCACTGTTTTCTGCTTCTGAGTTTCAGCTCCCCAGCTTCTGATTCAGATGACTGGGAGCTTGGACATTTCCTTAATGATTTCAATGCTCTGCAACACTTCGGCCTCATCTTTTGCTTTAAGTATACTGCTATAGTGTCAGTAATTGGAATTTTCGCACCAATGATTATTCTCTGCATATGTTCATTTTTCTGCTTGGGTCTCGTTGTGTGCTAAAACCATGTCAAAATTGAATGCTCTTTAACATCAATATACAAACATGCATCTGTGAGCACCTTATGGTTTGAGTTTTATATTATAAATTTTAATGAATGTAATCTTATGGTGGTTATATATTCTCGGTAATGGAGTCCACATCTCATACATTTCCAGTCTTTGTCTGTAACTTGAGTTATGTATTTATGATTTTGCTCTCTTGCATGATATAATGGAGTAGCTCTATGGCTTCCCCTGTAGGAACATAGCTCAGCTTGCAAAGGTTAAGATTGCAAATAAAAATGGCCAGTGGCATGACCTCCACATACCCCATAGGTAATATTTACTCATCCAATCTAAATGTTCCTGAGGGATCACTTGACTAAGTGTCTGTCATGAAGTCCATGATGGACATGTTGGATAGTCTAGGGATATAATTACATCCTTTCTTGCAATATGCTGTTAAAACTACTCCCGTTACTGACATTTGTTTCTGCTCTCACAGTATCAGGTCCATTGTATGTCTGAATCTGCCCAGCTTTTCTGGAGGACTAAATCCTTGGGGCACACCAAATCCCAGGAAACAACGCGATGTAGGTCTTCAATTCTCTTGACATTCGAATATTATGTATTTATCTTCGCCATGGTCAAATAAAAGGCATCTTTCTTTCTTGTGACACAACAGAGAGACTTGACTCCACCATTCGTTGATGATGGCCTCATTGAGGTTGTTGGGTTTAGAAATGCTTGGCACGGTCTTGTCCTGCTCGCTCCAAATGGACACGGCACACGACTTGCCCAGGTAAGTATTGTACAAAAAGAAGTGATAGACAGTTAGGCACACACGGACAGAGACACATACCGATATGATGATTGAGTGCATACAAATTATAACTTATTGAATTGGTTTATCTTTTGTGGGTAGGCAAACCGCATTCGCTTCGAATTTCGCAAAGGTGCAACGGACCATACATTCATGAGGATGGATGGGGAGCCCTGGAAACAGCCACTGCCAATGGATGATGAAACTGTGATGGTAGAGATTTCACATCTTGGTCAAGTCAACATGCTTGCAACTCATGACTGCCGGTCCAGAAGCATGTACGACCCTTCGACACCCCGCCATCAAGATGCTACAGAAGAGTATGATGATAATGAAGACGACTCAGTGGCTGAAGCCGAGGAATTTAGAAAGTTTGGTGCTGCAGATACCTTCAAGATTCCCGACGAGGTTGATATTTCTCACCTTAGTTAAGACAATTCACTGTTGTTTCTATGCATTCTTCCTCCGGTCTCTCCGTCCGATTTTTTTGTTGTCACATTTATACTCTTTCATAAAGGAGGTAGCTAGCAGCAATTGGTACCCATCTTTTTTGGTTTCATTTTCTTTTGTTTGTTCATGCTTAATGATACGTTACAGTTATGTAATGCATCTGGATTTTATAGCAGCACGGTTCCCTGTTCTGTGTCCATGTGTTGCAGCGGCGAGCAGGACAGGGTACAGACAAAAGGCGAACCTTTTAGATGTTAAAACTTAAAAGTGAATATCTGTAATCCCTTTGCATGGAATCTGACCTTTGGAGATTCATTTTGACCTTTTTTTTTATAGGGACAACACATTAATAATAAAAAAAGGCAGGGCTTCAAGGAGGAATAATTTACATACTTATGGTTGGTCACAATCCCTCGGAAGACAGCAACTAAATTTAAACAAAAATCTCGTATGAGTAGAGAGACACGATAATCAATGTCAAACTCATAGAATCGAAAGAGAGAGAATCCTTGTCCATGTAAGGATACACATGTCTGAAATGTACTTAGAAAGGAGCACATATATATATATATCTTGGGCCAAGTAGTTGCTGTTGTTACTGAGAACAAAAATAAATAAAAGGCACAACTCATTGTCTAGGATTTCCGTTCAACCAAGAAAGATGGATTATATAGGGTATCTCCCAGACACTTTGAGATTGTTTCGTTAGTTTTCTGGGATTCGGCTCTTTCCCCTTGCTTCTTCTTCTCCCTGAGTAAACAGAAGCAAAAATTTCCAAAGTTAATGTTCCACGAGGCTAGATATAACATGCAGCAAGCATTATATTTGCTGATATAGACAGTGCTTAGGGTAGATAGAAAGGGCTTGGGCATCAATACCTCTCGACATACTCCTTGAGTAATTCCTTGGCTTGGACAAGCTTTGACAGCAGGTTGCGATACACATCGAGGTCCCGATCCACGCTTTTCTTGTTGATATTTAGGGATGCACAAAGCTGTTCCATGAGACACAGAGATCAAAATTACCTCTAGGGAGAATGTGACAAGTCAGAAATAACAACACACTTGCACAATGCCAGGGAACAAACATGCCATCTATCTATGTAGTTAAAGCAAAAACTAGCTACAATCCTTCCTCTACATCTCCAGAATTGGCATAGAATAGGATACAGAAAGGCAACGCAAAACCAAAATTGGTGAAACTCAGTTCATCACACGATTGATGCAAAAAAACTATCCGCAGCAATCACATAAAAAAGCAGTGAATTTAGATAGCAAGTGGAAGACAAATAGTAAATGACCTTGTCCAAGACAGTTGGATCAGTTGCACTTGCAAGCTCAAGCAAACGAAAGAGGCCAACTGCGAAGAACCTGCTGTAACTGAAGCCCTCCTTACTAGCAGCTCTCCCAGCAATGTCCTTTAGAACTGCTTCGACTTCTCCGTCCCCAGAGGAAAAGTCAACCAGCGAAGAAGAAGTCTGACTTCGGGCCCATTCCTCCATCTTCTGCGCATCAATTCTGTGGTGGAGAAAAACAAAAGGAGGCACAAGTTGTTTTCCTCTTCCAACAAGACAATTGAGGAGGAGAGGGAAGCAGCGATGAGAGCTAACCGGTATTGCTTAGGATCCTCATTCAAAGCTTCAACGTAGGCTTTGAAAATGGCATCTCGATCCTGATCGCTCGGGTATCCATCCATGAGCTGATCATATACAGTGACAAAGCCAAGGGCAAAGACAGGATCGTAACGGTAAGTCCTCTTGTACCTCATCAAATGCTGCTGTACAATGAGCTCCTGCAAAACCGTGTTGTAGATACTGGGGATGGGTCGCTTGTACGCTTTTAGGAAATTTGACTTTGTCTCGGATACAGGAGGCACATCTGACAACAAAACAAGAGCTTTCGATCAGCTCAAGCAACGACAAGTAGATCCCCAATGTTAACGAAATACAAGGAAAGAGAGAGGGGAGAGTAACTCACCGGTAACACTGGACATGCAGTGGATAATAGATCTCGAAGAGGAAGTGGAGACCCTCGAAGAGGTCAAAGAATGGCGAGAAAGCCGCCAGAAGATGGCGGAGACGGAGGCGAGCGGACGAGAAGGCGCGAAATTGGAAATCTTGTCCGATTGCCCCAACGCCGGAAAGGATAGAGAAGCGATTGCAGCCATTGAGAAGGAGGGAGGGGGAAATCGAAAAGAGAAAGAAGAAGATTGTTGTAGGGATTTGGGCAGAGGAGAGGATCAAGTGATAGCCATGGGACGACCAATGGCGGTTGGATCTTCTGAGTTTTGGACTTTGGGAGGGGCTTATCCAACTCCACGAGTTGTCACAAGTATGACACGTGTCTCCTGTGTTCTATAAGGAAGACGAAGGCCCATTTACTTTTGTTAATTGGCTAATAGCTCGGTCCAAGTAACAAAGCCCATAAAGAAATGCAGGAGTTCAAAAGTCCCTTGGTCTCTCGATCCGTTGCTCAATCTCAAATAGTTGGGTAATTGTCTAATTTATTATGACTGATCCCATAATAATTTGTCAGACAATTGAAAACACTATACCCCTTACCTAGGGTAGATGAGGGTCAGTTTTAGAAGATGTTTTATATATAAATTCAAATAGCTCTTATATATAAAACAATTATAGACAAATCCAAAACGATTATCAGCGATTAGTGGGAAAATTAAGCAGATTATAGCTTACAAAAAATATAGACAAATCCATAACGTTTTAGAACTTTTTGTTTCTCAATACCGTAGCAAAAACTCACTAAAAACACTATGTGTATCAAAGATGGAATAAATAAGCTATATTCAACTAACAAAACACAATAAAAAACAATGTTAACCACACAAATTCGTGTAAAAACAAAGAGGATAGAATTTACTAAAAATGATATGAAATTGGCAAATGCATCAATGCTATCTCTAGTTATCCACCAAACTTGTTTTTGATATTATTGGAAATGTTTATTCATGTTTTTAGTGAAAAAATTCAAATTTTTAAAAAATAAATTCCAAAATTTGGTTGGTAAACAGCAATGAGATTTTGATATTTACCATAAATATGTATGAAAATTACAATCTACCACATCTATATGCAACAAAACTCTCTAAGAACACTAATTGCAACCAAAATGGACTGCAATAAGCTAAATTCGACTAACAAAACACCATGAAACACAATGTTAACCATAAAAATTGGGTTAAAATAATGAGGGTAAAGGTTATTAAAAAGGTCTGAAATGGGCAAATGCATCGACGCTATGTCTAGTTATCTACCTTCTTTTTCATTTTATCGAGAAGTTTTATACTTGTTTTTAGTGAAAACCTCAAACTTCTGAAAAAAATTCCAAAATTTGATGGGTGTTTTATGAGATTTCGATATCATTTGTTGTACAACCGCCATCTGTTTGACAGGAGATTGTTGCTGTTGTTTACAAAGGAGAAAAGCAAAAAGAAGATGGCGTATGAGGGAAATGATGTCAAGCTTGACAAATATGTTCACCGCTTAGTGTATGCAAGGCTCTCTTTGGGATATAAAACAGTTATGGAGACCATTGCAAAGTGGAAGAAACGTAGACAGAAGCACAACAAGCAGAAGAAAAAGATTAGAGAGAGTTTCTCTAAGGATCAGTTGCAGGGTATAGCGATGGTGAATAGGAAGAAGATAGCTGCAATGATGAATAGAGATGAATATGAGATTTCGATATTTCGATATTTCTCCTAAATGTGAGAAAATTGTAAGTACATTATGTCCATCCAAAATGGACTAAAATAAGCTAGATTCAAATATAAAAAACACCATTTCAGACCTTTTTTAGTTGCATTTAAACACCACTTATGAGATTTCGATATTTCTCATAAACTCACTAAGAACACTATGTGCATCCAAGATGGACTAGAAAACAAGGGCAATTAGAGAATCATGATGTGGGAATTAGGGAGGGAGATGACAAAAACTGTCTCCATCCAAATCACACAAGTCAATCAATTACAACAAACTAAACAATCAAATACAAGTAACTAAACAAGTGAAGCTGTAAACTAGCTTGTAAATTATCATAAGTAGAGTTTAATGATCATTCCCCTTCTCCTTGTGGTTATAAGAAGAAATGGGAAAGTGGTAATCATCCCAGAGAGGACTTCCAGGTCCCCACTCCTCTGGAATTGCATTGAACCATGCCTCAGCCCACCCCGTCTCCTCACTCATCCCTCCCACTGCCACTGCCACGCTCGAATCATTCTCCCTTGCCTCNCGCATTCTGTTTTTCAAAAACAAAATCGAACCCCATAAACACTTCTTGTCCAACACAACCTTATACTATAACATGACCATCCACGAAAGCAGCAGATTATGTGTTCTATGTGACTATGGCTGATTGGGAAAAATGTGGAACTGTAATGTCAAATCTCTCATATGGGAACTTCTTTTTCTATTGGCAGAGGATGCAAGACCACCTTCCCTTCTTACTCCGGAGGTTGTTGCGGGAGATGATGGATCCACAAAGAACGCTTCCTGTTGTCATTAGGGTTCGAGTTTGTATCGCAGTTAAGTTCGACATAATTCATAAACTCTCATCTCTCTGTTTACAAATATTACTCATGCTTTGGGTTGTCACTGTTCCATTTTGATTAAAAACCGCTGGGACTAACGCAGTTTCTTTCCTATTGGATGCAGATGATTCTCAGTGCTGTTTACATTATCAGTCCAATAGATATCATTTCAGAAGGTGAGGCGTCTTTTTTTTTTAATCTTATTAATCACATATCTTTGTCTCTCTCTCTGTCTTCTCACAAATTATTTCTTAACAACTATATTTCTTAGGAGTTCTGGGGTTAGTCGGCTTTCTTGATGATCTACTCATAGGCCTGATTTGTTTCCTCCATATTGCTGCTCTGTACCGCTCGGTTCTCTATCTCCGTCATGCCGGTTCGTGAATCAATGAATGTATTTTGACATTATACGTCACAGTTCAAGAACTGAGAGATGTGCTTACCTTTTTATTTTTGTCGGAGATCATTTCCCTTTATAAATACACGATCGTTCTGTTTGACTAAAGGAAACTGAAGTGGGCGATGAATGATGGGATCATAGAACAAAAAAGTCTTGAACAACAACAAATCAATCATTTTTCTTTCTATACACATTTTATCATTCCTGAAACCTACAGATGAAAGTCTTTTTGACCATTCCACTCATGACTCAGTGTCAAGTGCGGTTTGACTGAAGAAACTGTGAGATCGATGGGAACATAGGATAGGAACAAGAACTTGATTTCAGTCTCAATTCTCAGCCACGGTTCAATTATATCTTTCACAAGCAATCAGTATTCATAACTAAAGCGAAACCATTGAGATTGAGTGGTCCACTTCAAGAAACCTTTATGGGTTTTATACTTTTACCTCAGTGGCTGCTGAAAAGTCTTAACAAGTTTTTACGATCTTCACATTTGTTACTTTTAAAGCCCATTTATTTTTTATTTTACCCTTTATTTTTTTATCGAGTAAGTTCCACTCCCTTCTATAGCCCAAGATTCACTTGGTAAAACCCGGATATTTCATATGAATCTTTTTGGTGATTTTGCCTAAAACTAAAAGTGGACTTCCCTCCCATAAGTCTCCAAGTGTTGAACAGTTTTTTTTTCCAGTCATAGAGAGACAACACAATGTGTCAGTCATGATAGATGAGTGGACCACAAGATATAGTCGCGATTTTTTGTCTCGATATGGTCACACGTGCATAGACATAGGTCGGAGATTCTGTTCACAAGTAACACTCAAAAACACATACGCGTGATAGACTCATCTTTTTCATGTGCATGTCCCGAAAGTGACCTTCCTCCACTGGACTCACCGCCTAAAACCCATCTTCAAAAACGTGTCTCCGTTCTTTTTTTCTTCATGATGGAGTTCCAGTACTTGGTCATCTAATTTATTTGTTTTCTTCATGATTCAGTTTTATTGTGACTTACGACGGGTTACGGCAAGCACATAACATAGAACTTACCTACAACCGGGTATAACATAAAAATATATTAGGTATAAAGAATTGCCCATGAAGTTGCATAATCTTGCATGTGTCTTGTAAACAAATGTATGGTAATGACGTGACGTTTGCGTTTATTAGAGGCATGGAGACAGATATGCTTTTCTTATTTGCTTCTCCTCTGATCAATATATTATTATCATTTTTGGACGGTCCTACGGTACGAATTATGGAAACCCACCACATGTGCATTATTGTATAAATTTATATTGCTAGCTAACCTCGGCCCTACTATCACTGTTAGCTAGCTTATTTTCTTCTCACTGAACTATTCAGCGTTCTTTTTTGACATCAAAAGCATCATTTTATTAAGTTTGCGGGAATAGACTGTCCTCTAGGGAAAGCCAAAAAGGAACCGCCGAACTTACATGGGAGAAACAGTAACCACGTGCTCTTGCACATTTTGCAAGGGAATCCGCACGGACATTTTCAGATCTAGGAATATAAAAGATATAAAAAGATACAAAAGATTCCTTAAGAAGTCTAAAATCTTCTAACTCTGACGCAAAAGTAGGCCATTCCATTGGGTTTGCGAGCATAGTGATCAAGTCTGTGCAATCTGTTGCAAAAATAGTACTTGTCATGGATTCTGAGATTAGACACTTCATTGCTCATAGAAGAGTATCAAGCTCGGCATGCAATGGTGATAAACTTCTCCTTGACCCTTTTAATCCTAGTCTTACAAGCTTTTCTTCAAAGATCACAATCCAGCCATGTCCACTCCTAGTGTCAGAGTCAAGCCAAGAGCCATCAATCTGGCAAACCGGAACCGACGGAGTCGGTGGGCTTGTGTCAATACGAACAGCCTGATCTGCCTCGGTAGACTCCTCTCTAAAACTAGCAATTCTCCACTCTTCTGCCTCCTTTATTGCATGTGCAAGAGTGTCCGGGGGATCTTCGACCATATTCTCAAAAATCTTCCTATTTCTCGCTTTCCAAATAAACCACATGATCCACGGGAATACCCGGATTGACTCCTCCCTCGCACCTCTTTCTTTGGCTCGCCAGAGAAGAAAATCGAGGTTAGTGAAAAGGGCCGGGGAAGGGAAGCAGTCGGGAGCTGAGGGTATTGCCGACAAGGCCCAAACTTGTCTTGCTGGAGGACATTCAAAAATAACATGATTAATAGTTTCCTCCTCCGCCCCACATCTAGGACATTCCTTATCTCGACTAATGTGACGATAATACAGATTTTGACATGAAGCCAAGCACCCCGAGAGACATTGCCACACGAAATGTTTTATTTTTCGCGTAGTTTTTAATTTCCATACTTGTGCCTTAGTACCGTAGTACTAGGTTCCTGAAAAGGGAGGTCACAAATACGAGGAGAGAGAGCTCTCGCGGCCCAATATCCAGATTTTACTGTGTAATTGCCGGATTTAGTCAAGGGCCAACTATATCCATCTCTCGAACCAGAGGGATTCGGACGTATCCCCAATATTAGGGTAATTTCTTCCGGAGGGAATAAGGCACGTAGACAATCCATCTTCCATTGTTTGGTGCTAAAATCAATCAACGAATTGACAAATAGAGTTGGATCTGTCACCGCATTTAGACTTTTGGGAGCGCGCGCCGGTTTGTCGGGAATCCATGGTTCGGACCAATTTTGTGTTCCAAACCCCGAACTGATCGTCTTCTGAATACCTGATAATAATAGGGGCTTAGCCGCCATTACACTCCTCCAACCATATGAGGGACGATTTGATACTTGGATTTCTAGAGGGCTACAATACTTGTAGTATCTCCCTTTAAGTACACGGCTAAGCAGAAAGTCTGGAAATCGTAGAAGCCTCCAAAACTGTTTGCCAAGGAGTGCAATATTAAATTCTTCCAAAGTTCTGAATCCGAGGCCACCATCAGACAATTGGGTACATAGCTTCTCCCAAGCCATCCAGTGAATTCCGCGGGAATCCGTTTTAGAGCTCCACCAAAAGTTTGCAATCGCACTACTCAGTTTGAGCATATTGCTTTTGGGAGAAGAAAACACGACATAACATATGTCGGAAGGGCTTGTGCTTGAGATTTAATCAAAACCTCTTTCCCGCCTTTTGATAAGAATTTTGAAGGCCATGAATTAACTCGATTTTGTAACCTATCTCAGACAAAAGCGAAGACTTGGGTTTTTGAGCCATGAATCTTCTCTGGAAGTCCAAGATAAGTTCCCATTCCTCCTTCTTGAGTTATTCCCATTAGTCCTTTAATCTCACTCCTCAAAGGACTTGGAATATCATTCCCAAACATGATGGATGATTTGTTAAAATTTATTTGCTGCCCGGAGGCCTCGCCATAAAGACGGATAATATCAATAAGCTCCTTACTCTGTTGTAAATCCGCTTTACAAAAGAAAAGACTATCATCTGCAAAAAGGAGATGTGATATAGAAGGACTAGCTCTGGCGACCCTTAGTCCTTGTATTCGTTCACATTCTTCCGCACGACGTAGTTGAGCAACGAGGGCTTCTGTGCATAGTATAAAGAGGTATGGGGATATCGGGTCGCCCTGGCGAATCCCACAGGTTGGTTTTATATGACCTTTTGGCACTCCATTGAGGAGAACACGATAGGACACAGTGGTGATGCATTGCATAATCCATCCAATCCACCGGGGGTCAAACCCCATTTTTTCCAAAAGAGCTCTAAGGAAGGACCATTCCACTCTGTCATAAGCTTTACTCATATCCGTCTTAATTGCCATAAATTTCTTTCGGAAAGATGAATTAGAGCGAAGCGCATGGAAATTTTCTTGTGCAACGAGGATATTATCGGTTATTAGCCGTCCTGCTACGAAAGCAGATTGGGTCTCGGAAACCAATTCCGGAAGAAATTTCTTTAGGCGCAAGCTTAAGACTTTAGATATCACCTTGTAAGTTACATTACAAAGGCTAATTGGCCGGAAGCCTGACATTTCTTTTGGTCTTTCTCCTTTTGGAATAAGGCATATATTAGTCTCATTTATCTTTTCATCAAAAGATCCCGAGCTAAAAAAATCCTTGACCATGTGGACAAGGGCCGCCCCAATAGTATCCCAAAATCTCTGGAAGAAGAGGGCTGTCATTCCGTCTGGGCCTGGAGTTTTTTCCGGATGAAGAGAGAATAGAGCCCGCTTAACTTCCTCGGTGGAAACCTCACGAGTAAGAGATACATTCATTGCCTATGTGACCTTCTCGGGAACATCCCGGACCACTAAACTAGGATCTCTCGGGTCCGAAGATGTGAAAAGCGAACCAAAATAATCCACAGCGAGTTTCTCGATGCCTTCCTCATTGTCTATCCACATCCCTTCTTGATTTAAGAGCCCAATGATTCGATTCCTAGCTCTTCTAAGCCGAGTAGTCGCATGAAAAAATTTGGTGTTCTTGTCTCCTTCTTTAAGCCATATCGCTCTACTTTTTTGTTTCCAAAATAGCTCTTCCTCTCTATATGCAGGTGTGCTTCATATCTAATATATCAACTTGCCAAAGTTTTAAAGGTTAAATTATAAACCCTACTTGAGTGGGCTTTTAGATTCCTAGAGCATGGATTTATGATCTCAAGCCGTTGACTTTGGTAACTAAACTATTTGACCTTCGATATTTCTGTCCACTTAGCAAAACAGAACCTATTGCATTGATAGAAAAGTGTAGAGAATTAATATAGGCTTCAAATAGACTGAGAAGAAAAAAAAACACAATTATCATTTTTAACTATTTTACCCTGTTTTTTTTTTAATTTTTGTTTTTTTAGGTGTGATACATAACAATAAATATATGGATCATACTGTTTTGTTCGTATGAAAGAATAGGAGCGAGGAATTAAGATCATCAAGTCATCTGTCGTTGTTGTTGACTCCTAAGGGCGGTAAAGTGAGCAGCAATCTGATCGTAGTCGGGAAGCTTAGGATGAACATGCTTAGCTTCCTTTAAACCTCTTTCTCCTTCTCCTTTTTCCTTTCGATCCGGCCACATTGAAAACACATTGTACACTATATGGTAACACTGACCACCCTCTTTCTTTTGACGCCTTCTCCTTCCCTTGTAGGAGTAGTACTTCCAATATTCCACGTCTTTGGCGATTGGACTTCTTGATGCTGATCTTGATCTCCTCCTTGACCTCTCTCTCTCTCTCTTCTCTCTTCTTTAGTCTCTCTGAATCTGAATACTCTCTGACCTTTTTCCACCACTTCCTCCTCTATGCAATCATCCTCATCAAATACTTGTCTTTGGTCCCTGGATGCTTTACTACGACTCTCTTCTTGTTTTTCCTTCACATCCACATCCCTGAGGCTGAGAGTGAACTTATACACTTCTGCTTCGCTATCAGCATCTTGCGATGGACACGGCTGAGCAGAGGTTACATCGGAACCCATAACTTCCTTCCCTTCTTCTGGTTCCCCGCTGTCTATTACCTACACACGCACACACACACACCAAACAAGTACGAGATTGTATACTCGCAGCTCCCGGAACATTAACATGCAGAGATGATACAAAAAAAAATTACCTGTTTGTGAAAACCAGGAGTGTATTCGAGTTCCAAAACTTCTAGACGGAGGCCGTACTCCGCTGCAATCTCAGCCAATAATTTGGACTTGGCATCATCCGATACTGACATTATGGAGAGTTTCTCTGTAATCTGGAATCGAGTATGTTGTATAGTACTTGCAAGGCTCAGTAGACGAATAAAGGGAAGAGGGGAAGACATGTGAGAAATTAACATGGACGAACCTGAGGGTTGACACGATTGCCAGGGAGAAGATGGAGAGCCTTAGCCACAAAGGGTTGCCCGTAACGCTCCCCAAAAAGAAGCCTCAAGGTGCGTAGCTCAGGCAGGTCTCCACACCTCGCAGAGGCAAAGACAAGTGTTGAAACCGCTTCTTCGATGCCATCAGAAAGTTCTTTGTGCCTCCGAATGTAGGAGAGGAGAAGGAGGATGAAGTCGGAGAAGTGAAGCAGCAAGTGGTAGAGGGACATCAGATTCTCATCAAGGAAGAGATGTTGAGCCCGAAGAAGAGCACGGATTCGTTCACCAATGCAGAGCAACTGGGCTATGTCGTGGCGCAAGTGTGAGGAAATGGCGTATTTCTTGTTCTTGAGCAGCTTTAGACGACACTGAAGCTGCTTCAACGCTATCTAACACTTGGAGGCCTTTCGCCATCCCAACAGAAAACCAAACATTGTATCGTATTCTATTCCTATGTAACTCAAACTTCAAAGATGAATTGCTCATAATGAGTGTGAAACAGAGGATTTGAGAGTTTGTAGGAGAAAGTGGGGTTTGATCACGATTATGGGGCAGAGGAAGTGGCACTCGACGGTTATTACTTCCCTTTTTTTTTTTTTTGTGTGTTGACCAATATACTGTACTTCCTTTCTATAAAACATTTTTACCCTCGTGCAATTGTCAATTCATCAAATTTCTATAAAACATTTTTATCCTTATCAAAGATTAAAAATATATAAATATTGTACATTGTTTTCTTACAATTTCGAATAGTATGGGAATATTGTTACTAAAAAAAAAAAAAACTCAATCTAATTAGGGTTTCCCTACACTAAAAAGAAATGAGGGGTACGTAGTTTTAAAACGTGCAAATAAACCTCCATATATACACCAACGAAGTTAAACATCATTTTCCGAAGGTAAACTTTTGTTTTTGCAAAAATGAGGTTTAACTTAAACTTGTACAACCACGGAGACCAGAACAAAAAAACAAAAACAAAAACAAAAAACAGCCTATTGAAGTTTAATTTCTCGGATCATCAACAACACAAACAGATAAATGAAGTCATCTTCGAATTTTGCTCACACAAAAAAAAAAAAAAAAAAAAAAAAAAAAAAAAGCTCACCTTCGAATATCGTGACTTTGGACTAAAAGGAATTGGAAGACGAAACTTTAATTTCGCTATGATCGATTTCTCACTTCTCTCAACAAAAAGTATGTATTTTGGTTTAGTTTGTTAAACGACGTACTAATACTATGCATAGATTTTTCTCAAACGATTTAGGATTTATGAGTTTAGATTTAAACACAGCAAGATGGAAGTTAGGCGGATTTTAAGTATTGGTTGAGATAATCGTAGAGCTTATTTATTTTTGTATCAAGGTTGCAAATTTTTGTTCTTATAGAAAATGTAATAGTTACTTAAAGGTGAACAAATATCGAATATCTTGAAATTCTACGATATTCGGATCCAAATAATTCGTTAAAAATTCAAGATTAAATGCCGCCCAGGTTATAACAAAAAGCAATATACATAATATGACAAATGCTCAACTTTTTTTCTTTTCTTTCTTTTAATAAAAACATTAATTGGGGGCATTAATGGAGGTCACACAAAAGAAGGGCCAGAAGGCAAATTGAAGGTGATGGCATACAAAAGTAGGTCTTTCAGTTTTGCACAGAGGAAGCTCATGACACTCACCAAAGCAGCACGAATGAAGTTCAAGTTTTTAATTAGGCTTCGCTTCTTGTGATTCTACTCTTACTACATCTCCTCGAAATTTATATCATTTCATACGTTCGATCTTGTTTTCATGTGACTCTCCTCTTCTCTACCGTGAGTCTCTTCAATTTCCTAAACGCTATGTTAACGATCCTCATATCATATATACACCTCGCCGTACGTATCACATATTACACAATTCATCCCAATTCTCAACTTTCAATTTTACTATACTCGCAATATATCATGAAGTCTCTTCTTCTTCTTGTCCTTTTCCTCTCTTTCTTCTTCGGCTCTCTCTTCGCTAGCAGGCATTTCCCGAGGCCCCACAATCAAAGTATGTATGCTATTCTCTCTCACTCTCCTTACATAATTCCCCACCTCTTTTCACTAGCGCTCTCTAACTTGTTCATGTTTGTGTGTGTGCGCAGGTCATCATCATGTGGGAATGGCGACGGGGACGCTAAAGCGTCAGAGGAGGCCGGACACGGTGCAGGTGGCTGGGTCTAGGTTGCCAGACTGCTCACACGCGTGTGGCTCATGCTCCCCATGCCGTCTTGTGATGGTTAGCTTCGTATGTGCATCGCTAGAAGAGGCTGAGACTTGTCCCATGGCTTATAAGTGCATGTGCAACAACAAATCCTACCCCGTCCCATGATGAGATTGAGAGCCTCTCCACTACACTTAATTCTATGCATTCGACCCGTTTTGTTTTCCTTGTGCTTCTCCGGATACATGAGGATGTGTACGTATAAAGTGCATCTCTTTTTTTTTCTTCATTTGGTGCTCTAATTCCTCCATTTAGTTTATTAGTAGGGTCGAAATTTTAAACACAGTTAGTTTTATGAAACGAGTTAGTTAAGCCACTCAAAGTGTGTGTGATTTGAAAAAACTGAGAGAAGGCCACTCGATAATTGGGCTCTTCCAGTGTATTATGGGCCATGAGGCCGCATTTCAGACTGCAACAACCAAAGTTGTAGAAAGAATCCCAACAATTAAAGGGCACGTCGTATACGTTAGACGTTGTTGCCACCAAACTTTGGAGGCTATCTAATAATTACGACACTCCATTTATTTTCAACTATCTCATCTCACCTTCGTTAAATGTTCCCACAGTTAGCTCAATTATTCACTATATATATATATATATATATATATATATATGCCTTTCCCTCCACAAGATCAAACAAACACACTACCTTCATCTTTACCTTCCCCCATTTTTCTCACTGCAATAAAATCAAATGGCTTCGTCCCTGCTCACCCCCGCAGCCGCAGTCACTGTTGTGCTTCTTAGCCTACTGCTTGGATCTGCAGAGCAAGTGAGCGGACTGCGTCACATTCCCAAGTCCCACAAGACCACTGATGTCAAACACCCTGACTTTCTTGTCACCATTGAGCCCAGACCAACTGTTCTCATCCCTGGTGTTGGAAGGTTCTTGCTTCCTCCCAAATGTAAGAAGCCATTCTACCCTTATAATCCTGTCACCGGAGCTCCCCTTACTGGTGGGTCTATCCCATCATATGGTGGTGGACAAGGGGCCGGGACTCGCACCCAACTCCCTGGTGGCGATGATACGCTTGTCCCAAACCCCGGATTTGAAACTCCAACCCCGACCATTGGAGCTGGCGCTGGAACCAACGGCCAAGTTCCACCAGTTCCACTACCCTGAATATTTTCCAATCTGTCAACAAATAAGCATTTCTTAGATGCAAAAGGGTCTATTTTGGTGTCTTGAGTCTTGGATTGATATGTAACCTCCTGGTTTACTAGCCGTTACGTTAAGAGTCATATGTTTGCCATCTCTCTTTCTTTCTGCATCTCTCTCTATATCTGCTAAAAAAAAAGAGAGAATCTTGTGTCATGTTCTTCAGTTTCTGTCGTCGGAAGAATCTAGAGCATTTGTTTGCATACCATTATTCAGTAATCAAAATGTTTTGCAGATACATGTACTCCTCCAATTAGCAGTAGATACTACTAATGACAAAAGATTAGATGCAGAAAAGTAAACCATCAAACTTGAAATTTTGATGAATACACTAATCAGATTGAAGGTAACCAAATCGATTATTTCCTAGACAATGAATGACCAAACTGTAGCCCACCGATACGAACCAACAATGCAGAAAAAATCCAACTGCAAGGAGTAAGAGTGCCTTGAAAGGTCAAGGCATACAACATGATTTAGCACGCTGAGCCCACCGATACGAACCAATAATGCAGAAAAAAATTCAATCAGTAGACCTAATCAATTGTAGGGACCCGTTACCCAATAACTTGAGGAAGATGAAACAAAGGAAGTGACAGATGATGGAGGTTGATAATGTATGTAGATGAGATCTCGGTGGTGATGCCCGGAAAGGATGTCCCGGCATTCATCGCTCAGCCTGCGCCAAATCTTAATTGTGGATTTGATTCGCGTAGATAAGGATCAGCAACCTCTATAAATAAGAGGCACAGGAATTGCGTAGGCCTTGGCAAAACTAAAACGAAAGATATGCAAATAATTATCTGTATTTCCTCCTTCTACAATCTACAATTAAAAAACGGTGCATTCAGTTAGTGATTACTGATTAGTCCCCACCACTACTGTCTCGAGTTCAACACTGGAGCTCGAAGAAAGTGGACGATGCTCTCCTAAAAGAGCAGTTGTAGATATCAGAGAAAGATGAGCATTCAAGAAGGACAATGATAGTATGAGAAACAGAGAGAGAGAGAGAGAGAGTAGACACACATTAGATATTGCACAATGATAGTATTACAATTTCTCATCATTATTCAGAACGTTGCGGAAGTGTTGTGAATGGCTTACCCGCAGAATAAACAAAGCAATAAAGTGAAAGAATTCACATACGATAGCGTAATCTTGGAATGAGTATCTATGGAGAGGAAGAAGGAGGAGCAACTCGATCAGCCTCTATCATCGACTTGATGTAGTACTCTCCCGCTTTGTACGACGACCTCACCATTGGCCCTGATGCGACGTACCTGAATCCCTGTTTACCATATCCGCACATCCCATTTAGCATTCTATTTCTCAGCATATATAATATAAAACTGTAAAAAAACAAGAAAGAAGGGAGCATTACCATTTCCATGCCGAGAAGCCGATACCTCTCAAAGGCCTCAGGTGTCACGTACTCAGCGACAGGCATGTGGCGCTTAGAGGGTCGCATATACTGGCCAAATGTCATTACGTCAACACCTGCTGCTCGCACTTTCTCCATAGTCTTCACCACTTGATCAGGGGTCTCTCCACATCCCAGCATTACTGAGGTCTTTGTTAGGGTCCCTGCAGGTGCATGGTGCTTAGCCATCCTAAGCACATCCAGTGACTGCTCAAAGTTAGCACGATGATCCCGCACAAAACGCTGAAGCTCTTCAACTGTCTCAATGTTGTGGGCAAAGACGTCAAGCCCTGACTTGGACACCTTCTCAACACATCCACCATCTCCACGGAAATCAGGAACTACATCATCGAAAA
>JAHZTW010000001.1:439355554-439396156 GCA_020283515.1 Alliaria petiolata | reverse complement strand
ACACTTGGAGGCCTTTCGCCATCCCAACAGAAAACCAAACATTGTATCGTATTCTATTCCTATGTAACTCAAACTTCAAAGATGAATTGCTCATAATGAAAGTGAAACAGAGGATTTGAGAGTTTGTAGGAGAAAGTGGGGTTTGATCACGATTATGGGGCAGAGGAAGTGGCACTCGACGGTTATTACTTCCGTTTTTTTTTTTTTTTTTTTTGTTGACCAATACTTCCTTCCTATAAAACATTTTTACCCTCGTGCAATTGTCAATTCATGAAATTTCTATAAAACATTTTTACCCTTAGCAAAGATTAAAAAAATATAAATATTGTACAGTGTTGTTTTCTTACAATTTCGAATACTATTGAAAAATTGTATTAAAAAAAAAAAAACTCAATCTAATTAGGGTTTCCCTACACTAAAAAAATGAGGGGCAAATAAACCGTACACCAACGAAGTTAATTTTTTTTTTTTTTTGAAACAGGCCTCAACGAAGTTAAATTTAATAGGTTGAGTTTTAGAAATACACCTCATTTTCTGAAGGTAAACTTTTGTTTTTGCAAAAATGAAGGTAAACTTACTGCTTAACTTAAACTTGTACAACCACGGAGACCAGAAAAAAAAAAACAGCCAATTGAAGTTTCTCGGATCATCAACAACACAAACAGAAAACTGAAGCCACCTTCGAATTTTGCACACAAAAAAAAAAAAAAAACTCACCTTCGAATATCGTGACTTTGGACTAAAAGGAATTGGAAGACGAAACTTTAATCTCGCTATGATCGATTTCTCACTTCTCTCAACAAAAAAGTATGTATTTTGGTTTAGTTTGTTAAACGACGTACTATGCATAGATTCTTCTCAAACGATTTACGATTTATGAGTTTAGATTTAAACACAGCAAGATGGAAGCTAGGCGGGTGTGATTTAAGTATTTGGCTGAGATAATCGTAGAGCTTATTTATTTTTGTATCAAGGTTGCAAATTTTTGTTCTTATAGAAAATGTATAGTTACTCAAAGGTGAACACATATCGAATATCTTGAAATTCTACGATATTCGGATCCAAATAATTCGTTAAATTCAAGATTAAATGCCGCCCAAGTTATAACAAAAAGCAATATCTCATAATATAACATGACAAATGCTCAACTTTTTTTTTTCTTTCTTTTAATAAAAACATTAATTGGGGGCATTAATGGAGGTCACACAAAAGAAGGGCCAGTGAAGGCAAATTGAAGGTGATTGCATACAAAAGTATGTCTTTCAGTTTTGCACAGAGGAAGCTCATGACACTCACCAAAGCAGCACGAATGAAGTTCAAGTTTTTAATTAGGCTTCGCTTCTTGTGATTCTACTCTTACTACATCTCCTCGAAATTTATATCATTTCATACGTTCGATCTAGTTTTCATGTGACTCTCCTCTTCTCTACCGTGAGTCTCTTCAATTTCCTAAACGCTATGTTAACGATCCTCATATCATATATACACCTCGCCGTACGTATCACATACTACACAATTCATCCCAATTCTCAACTTTCAATTTTACTATACTCGCAATATATCATGAAGTCTCTTCTTCTTCTTGTCCTTTTCCTCTCTTTCTTCTTCGGCTCTCTCTTCGCTAGAAGGCATTTCCCGACGCCCCACAATCAAAGTATGTATGCTATTCTCTCTCACTCTCCTTATATAATTCCCCATCTCTTTTCACTAGCGCTCTCTAACTTGTTCATATATATGTTTGTGTGCGTGCGCAGGTCATCATCATGTGGGAATGGCGACGGGGACGCTAAAGCGTCAGAGGAGGCCGGACACGGTGCAGGTGGCTGGGTCTAGGTTGCCAGACTGCTCACACGCGTGTGGCTCATGCTCCCCATGCCGTCTTGTGATGGTTAGCTTCGTATGTGCATCGCTAGAAGAGGCTGAGACTTGTCCCATGGCTTATAAGTGCATGTGCAACAACAAATCCTACCCCGTCCCATGATGAGAGCCTCTCTACTACACTTATTTCTATGCATTCGACCCGTTTTGTTTTCCTTGTGCTTCTCCGGATACATGAGGATGCGTACGTATAAAGTGCATCTCTTTTTCTTTTTTTTCTTTTTTTTTTCGTTCATTTGGTGCTCTAATTCCTCCATTTAGTTTAGTAGGGTCGAAATTTTAAACACAGTATTATGAAACGAGATTAGTTAAGCCACTCAAAAAGTAAGTGTGATTTGACAAAACTGAGAGAAGCCACTCGATAATTGGGCTCTTCCAGTGTATTATGGGCCATGAGGCCGCATTTCAGACTACAACAACCAAAGTTGTAGAACATTTAAAGGGCACGTCGTATGTTAGACGTTGTTGCCACCAAACTTTGGAGGCTATCTAATAATTAGGACACTCCGCTTTCTACCCATTTATTTTCAACTATCTCATCTCACCATCGTTAAATGTTCCCATAGTTAGCTCAAAAATTCACTATATATATATTATTATATGCCTTCCCTCCACAAGATCAAACAAACAAACACACTACCTTCATCTTTACCTTCCCCCATTTTTCTCACTGCGATAAAAACAAATGGCTTCGTCCCTGCTCACCCCCGCGGCCGCAGTCACTGTTGTGCTTCTTAGCCTACTGCTTGGATCTGCAGAGAAAGTGAGCGGACTGCGTCACATTCCCAAGTCCCACAAGACCACTGATGTCAAACACCCTGACTTTCTTGTCACCATTGAGCCCAAACCAACTGTTCTCATCCCTGGTGTTGGAAGATTCTTGCTTCCTCCCAAATGTAAGAAGCCATTATACCCTTACAATCCTGTCACCGGAGCTCCCCTTACTGGTGGGTCTATCCCAACATATGGTGGTGGACAAGGGGCCGGGACTCGCACCCAACTCCCTGGTGGCGATGATACGCTTGTCCCAAACCCCGGATATGAAACTCCAACCCCAACCACTGGAGCTGGCGCTGGAACCAACGGCCAAGTTCCACCAGTGCCACTACCCTGAATATTTTCCAATCTGTCAACAAATAAGCATTTCTTAGATGCAAAAGGGGTCTATTTTGGTGTCTTGAGTCTTGGATTGATATGTAACCTTCTGGTTTACTAGCCGTTACGTTAGAGTCATATGTTTGCCATCTCTCTTTCTTTCTGCATCTCTCTATATCTGCTAAAAAAAAGAGAGAATCTTGTGTCATGTTCTTCAGTTTCTGTCGTCGGAAGAAATCTAGAGCATTTGTTTGCATATCATCATTATTCAGTAATCAAAATGTTTTGCAGATACATGTACTCCTCCAATTAGCAGTAGATACTACTAATGACAAAAGATTAGATGCAGAAAAGTAAACCATCAAACTTGAAATTTTGATGAATACACTAATCAGATTGAAGGTAACCAAATCGATTATTTCCTAGACAATGAATGACCAAACTGTAGCCCACCGATACGAACCAACAATGCAGAAAAAATCCAACTGCAAGGAGTAAGAGTGCCTTGAAAGGTCAAGGCATACAACATGATTTAGCACGCTGAGCCCACCGATACGAACCAATAATGCAGAAAAAAATTCAATCAGTAGACCTAATCAATTGTAGGGACCCGTTACCCAATAACTTGAGGAAGATGAAACAAAGAAAGTGACAGATGATGGAGGTTGATAATGTATGTAGATGAGATCTCAGTGGTGATGCCCGGAAAAGATGTCCCGGCATTCATCGCTCAGCCTGCGCCAAATCTTAATGGTGGATTTGATAATCCCAGAGTTTAGGATCATCAACCTCTATAAATAAGAGGCACAGGAATTGCGAAGGCCTTCTCAAAACTAAAACGAAAGATACGCACAGAATTATCTGTATTTCTTCCTTCTACAATCTACAATTAAAAAACGGTGCATTCAGTTAGTGATTACTGATTAGTCCCCACCAATACTGTCTCGAGTTCAACACTGGAACTCGAAGAAAGTGGACGATGCTCTCCTAAAAGAGCAATTGTAGATATCAGAGAAAGATGAGCATTCAAGAAGGACAATGATAGTATGAGAAAAAGAGAGAGAGAGAGAGAGAGAGTAGACACACAATGGATCTTGCACAATGATAGTATTACAATTTCTCATCATTATTCAGAACGTTGCGGAAGTGTTGTGAATGGCTTACCCGCAGAATAAACAAAGCAATAAAGTGAAAGAATTCACATACGATAGCGTAATCTTGGAATGAGTATCTATGGAGAGGAAGAAGGAGGAGCAACTCGATCAGCCTCTATCATCGACTTGATGTAGTACTCTCCCGCTTTGTAAGACGACCTCACCATTGGCCCTGATGCGACGTACCTGAATCCCTATTTACCATATCCGCACATTCTATTTAGCCTTCTTCCCCATTGTATTTCTCAGGATATATCAGTACAGGGATATATAATATAAAACTGTAAGAAAAAAAGCAAGTAAGGAAGGGAGCATTACCATTTCCATGCCAAGAAGCCGATACCTCTCAAAGGCCTCAGGTGTCACGTACTCAGCTACTGGCATGTGGCGCTTAGAGGGTCGCATATACTGGCCAAATGTCATTACGTCAACACCTGCTGCTCTCACTTTCTCCATTGTCTTCACCACTTGATCAGGGGTCTCTCCACATCCCAGCATTACTGAGGTCTTTGTTAGGGTCCCTGCAGGTGCATGGTGCTTAGCCATCCTAAGCACATCCAGTGACTGCTCAAAGTTAGCACGATGATCCCGCACAAAACGCTGAAGCTCTTCAACTGTCTCAATGTTGTGGGCAAAGACGTCAAGCCCTGACTTGGACACCTTCTCAACACATCCACCATCTCCACGGAAATCAGGAACTACATCATCGAAAAACGAAATCGAAATCAAATTCAAAATCCATGATCAAACCCGGAAACCTCAATGCGCTAACATCATATTTACCTAGAGCTTCTATCAACATCTCAGGCTTCAATGTCTTCAATCTCTGTACAGTTTCTGCAAAATGACCACTCCCCTGATCAGGCAAATCATCACGATCTACACTGGTGATGACGACATAATCTACCCCCCAGGATGCGATCGCTTCAGCGACATTGCTGGGTTCATTCGGGTCAGGCGGTGGAGGTGTACGCGATGTCTTGACATTACAAAACCTGAAATAGAAGAAGCCCTTCTTCTTTCAGAGAAAAAAACACAAATGGAAGAAAGAGGAGGAAGAAAGGGATGACCTGCAGCCGCGTGTACATGTGTCCCCGAGGATCATAATGGTGGCGGTGGCGGTTCCAGTTTCGCCACCAGACCAGCACTCGCCGAGGTTGGGACACTTAGCCTCCTCGCAGACGGTATGAAGCTTAAGGTCTCTCAACTTCTTCTTGATCTGGACATACCTCTCGCCGCCGGGAATAGACTCCTTCATCCATTTAGGCTTGGGGAGGGGCTTCTTCTTGGTCCCAACCTCCACGGAATAGGTAATATCTCCTCTGTGGACGAAATCGGTGAGGGAAGGCGACTCATCCGCCAGCCGCGCTCGAAGAGCCTCGAGGCTCCTGGGGGATTGCGTTACGGTGACGGGGGTTACCGGAGAGGAAGAGGAGAAGAATCTCGACGCCGGTCGAAGGAATCGGGAGACAAGGGCGGAGCGGGATTGCATCTCTGTGAGCAAGAAAAGTCCCGATTTAGGAGGAGGATCTCGACGGCAACCAACAACAAGTTTAAGGTGGTGGTGAAACCTCCACTTCTAGGAGAAGGTCTCATTTGGCCCATTAATAAGCAAAGGCCCATTACGTTTCTTATGGTCAAGGTCCGTTCTTCAGTCTCCCTCTTCAAGTATGCTGGGCAAGGCCCATTACATTTGATTAGGAAAAGACATTGTTTATCATCTTAGACGGAGCGAGCGCATTGCGCATCATCAATGTGACATGTAGAATGGTTTAACTAACGGCGAAGGGGCTGAGAGAATAAATGTCTTCAACATTAAAACAAAATCAAACACATTGAATTTGACAAAAAGGCCAAAGACAAGGAGGGGGACCACGTGAAAATAGTACAAAAGCTGTCTGGCTGATTTCAACTAATAAGAACAAAAAAGTGGAGTGGGGGCCCATTAATTAAAAACGTGAATTTGTGGGCTAATTTATATGATTATTAGTGTTTGAAATGTGTGGATAGCCCTCTCTTGAGAATCCTCTCACACAGTCACACTTGACGAGTGACGACACTCCCCACTTGAAGCAAGTCAGTCTTTCAGAAAGTCTCTTTCTCTCTTCTGCAAAGTGCAAACAACATTCCTCTTTCTCTTTCGTCAGGATAATATAAACTAAAGCATGAACAGACGATAAACCCACTTTTCTCTTACCCGCTTTTTGCTCTATAGTCTATGCTATCGAATCCAATTCTTAGCTGTTAAGTATTTGCCTTTGAATTTCAACGACTCACTCCAATTCTGACTGGATTCGGAATGAGATCTAACAAGTGTTTCCTGGCCTTTTTCCTCATCTCCCATCTCTCCCTTTCACTAGCCCTCACCAATCCAGACGACGGTGAGCTCAGTTCCCTTTTTGTTTCATGGTATGGCTACATACATTGCTCAACTAATTTGTTTTGCTTCAGTTGCGGCCATCAATAGCCTCTACCTTGCACTGGAGTCACCTCCTCTCCCCGGCTGGATTGCATCTGGGGGCGACCCTTGTGGCCAGGGCTGGCAAGGTGTCCTTTGTAATGCTTCCCAAGTTGAGACCATGTACTTACTTGACCTTCTTCTTCTTCTTCTTCTTCTTACTTTTTTTCCCCTCTTTATATCAATCCCTCTTCTTACCTTTCAGAGTTCTCATCGACGCCAATCTTGTGGGAGAGCTAGGCGTTGGCTTAAACATGTTTACATCTGTCAAAACAATGTACTACTTCCTCTTCTGCTACATCGCTTTATATTCCCTTTAATTTACCTTGTGCGGTTTTTGTTTCAGAGATCTCAGCAACAATCACATCGGAGGAAGTATCCCTTCCACATTGCCTGTTTCTTTGCACAACTTGTATGCTCACACACACACGCTTCGAGCAACCAAATTCCTCTTTTTTTGTATGTTATCCAACATCTTGTTTTACAATCGTGTTAGTATAGGTTTCTTTCAGGTAACAAGTTTACAGGAACCATCCCAGAATCTCTTTCCTCCTTGAAATCCTTGTCAGTCATGTAAGCCTCCGCTGCCTCTATCAACACCTCATCTCTACTCTACGGGTAATAAGACTTCTTTCGTCTTACAGGTCCTTGAACAATAACCTTTTGTCTGGCAAGATACCCGATGTCTTTCAAGACCTTGGCGGTATGATCAATCTGTAGGTCTGCTTCCTAAATCAATCAGCTGCGTTAAGTTTACTTTTATATATATATTGTGTGTAACTGAACATCCAACATATGCGTTAGAGATCTGTCTAGCAACAATCTGAGTGGACCATTGCCTCCTTCCATGCAGAATCTTTCCACTCTTACAACCTTGTGAGTTTCTCCTTTGCATTGCATATACGTTGTCTGTGTTGACTGTTGAGTAGGCCTCACTCACTTTGTCCTTGTGATTTCTCATGCTTCAGGCTTCTGCAGAACAATCACTTCTCAGGAGAGCTTGATGTTCTACAAGATCTTCCCCTCAAGGACTTGTACAAATTCTTAGCAATTCATCTTCTTTTCTTATCAACCGCGATTTATTTGCTTACTCACTGTTATAAGTGTGCAGGAATGTAGAGAACAACCTCTTCAATGGACCTATACCAGACAAGTTGTTGGGCGTGCCAAATTTCATGTACCCAGCCTTACATTTGCAGATTCCGCTACTTCTTTGTCAAAGTATTAGCCTTCTGATTTGACAAACTATATATGATGCAGAAAAGGCAATAACCTGTTTAATGTCACTGTTGCTCCATCGCCTTCACCTGCAACACCTCCAAGTCCGACATCACCTAAGCGGCCATTTTTTGGACCACCATCAACTGGTCGTGGTCAGACACACGTGAGATCACCCCCTTCCGATCACCCCTCCTCACCAACTCCTCAAGGGAAAGAAGATTCATTTACCAGTAAAAGGATTGTTTGGGTATCCATTCTTGGGGCCTTTTCATTTGTGGTTTTGGCCTTTGCATGTCTACTTTGTGGGAGAAAATGTCTCGGCAAAGGAAAAACTGGTGAGCAACTATCCAAAACGCACCTAACCCGTGAATATGGGAGGGCAGGAGAGGGTTCTTGCTCCAATGCTTCTGTGCTTCCTCCATCCAATACATTCAATAATGGTGAATAATCATATTTTGATTTCTCTACTTCATAGATTTCAAGAAAATCACAATTTTTGTTTTGTTTCTTCTCCGTCGATAAACAAAAGACAAGGGGGCAAAACCAAAAGAGTCGGAGAGAGTAGGAGGTGCTCCGAAGCTGCAGAGTGGGCCAGAAAAAAGCGTAGGAANAGAAAATCACAATTTTTGTTTTGTTTCTTCTCCGTCGATAAACAAAAGACAAGGGGGCAAAACCAAAAGAGTCGGAGAGAGTAGGAGGTGCTCCGAAGCTGCAGAGTGGGCCAGAAAAAAGCGTAGGAAATGAAAGAAGAGCATCGAGGCAGGAGATAGACATGAGTGGCAATGATATGGATCTGTTGCATCCCTCATCGCTTCCACCTATCAAAAGGGTCATCCCCAAGGCGATGGAACCTGCTAGAACATCCCTAGAAAAGCCATCCACTACAGCATATGGTCCCTTGACATCTGTGAAGCATTTTACGGTCGCATCTCTACAACAACACACAAATAGCTTTTCCCAGGAAAATCTTATTGGAACTGGCATGCTTGGGAGTGTCTACAGGGCGGAGTTTCCAGGTGGAAAGGTATGCATTACATTCTCCCTCTCTCTCTCTCTCTCTTTATGTGTATTTTCAATCTCCGCAAATGATAAATGTTATTTTGCTTTATTTAATAGCTCTTGGCTGTGAAGAAGTTGGATAACAAGTCTTCCGGTCACGAAAAAGAAGGGAAATTCGTGGAGCTAGTGAATAATATAGATAGAATCCGGCATGCCAACGTTGTCCAACTCGTGGGTTTCTGTTCTGAGCACAGTCAGAGGCTTCTGATCTACGAGTATTGCAGGAACGGTACACTGCACGATTTGCTGCATTCTGATGATAGGCTGAAGATAAAACTATCATGGAATCTCCGTGTTAGGATTGCACTAGAAGCTGCAAAAGCTCTGGAGTAGGTTCCATACTTGTATTTCACTGTTTTGAATGTGGCTCTGAACAAAAAGTAGGCCCCATAATCATGCAATTGTGTGTGTGTGTGTTTTTTATGTGGCAAGGTATCTGCATGAGACCTGCGATCCACCAAGTCTGTCTCTTATACACATCTAGATGTGTATAAGAGACAGGTAATAGCCTCCGTGTTAGGATTGCACTAGAAGCTGCAAAAGCTCTGGAGTAGGTTCCATACTTGTATTTCACTGTTTTGAATGTGGCTCTGAACAAAAAGTAGGCCCCATAATCATGCAATTGCGTGTGTGTGTGTTTTTTTTATGTGGCAAGGTATCTGCATGAGACCTGCGATCCACCAAGTATCCACCGAAATTTCAAGTCTGCAAATATTCTCGTTGATGACGATCTGAGGGTGCATGTCTCAGACTGTGGATTGGCTCCTCTGTTCTCCTCAGGTGCCGTAAGCCAGGTAAGCTAAGACTCCTAAGAAATCTGATTTGCTTATCTGATAAAAGGCTTTTTTATGTATTCCAGTCCAAAGTTTGTTTTTGCGTGCGTGTTCCAGTTATCGGGTCAACTCTTAGCAGCATACGGATATGGAGCTCCAGAGTTTGAATATGGGATGTATACGTTGAAATGTGATGTCTACAGTTTTGGAGTAGTTATGTTGGAACTCTTGACAGGCCGCAAGTCATACGACAAGTGAGTGGGAATGAGATCTTGTTCAGATGTATTTGTGGTTTGCCTCATTGCATGTTTTTGTTTTCAAAGAAACAATATATATAAAAAAAAGGAAACGTTTTGGCAGGAAACGGGATCGAGGAGAGCAGTTTCTGGTGAGATGGGCAATCCCGCAGCTGCACGACATCGATGCATTAGCCAAGATGGTCGATCCATCTCTCAAGGGTGACTATCCGGCCAAGTCGCTGTCACATTTTGCTGACGTGATATCGCGTTGCGTTCAGGTAAGCATCACTAGAAGAATATACACATGTTTTCTTCTTACACCTGATATATTGTGTGAAGTATATATTTATATATGTGTGTGTTGTGACAGTCGGAACCAGAGTTCAGGCCACTAATGTCAGAAGTGGTTCAAGACCTCTCGGACATGATCCAGAGAGAAGATCGGAGAAATGGCTCAAAAAATGGGGATTATTAACTAGGAATGCGAGAAGACGACTAGTTTGACTTAAGAGCTCGTCTCTTTCTTATACAGACTATCGAATCCTTGTTCGAAACCACTTGCTCTGCTTTAGCCTTTTAAGTCTATTATCTGCAACACCCAATGTGATATAAGCTACTTTCTATATCATATTAGACAGAATTCAAAAAAGAAAAAAAAACTAGAGATTCTTGTTTTCAATCGGAACTAAAAACTTGATTTATTTCCTTGTGTAGTCATGGTTATATTTGTTGTTCCTATCCAATCAGAGATACTACAATCGTAATAATGTGAGATATTATTATGATTGTGAAATACTAGCTTTAACCAATAAATGAGATTATCGTATCTTTCTTTAGAAACGTTGGTTATTTCTGGTTTAGTAAACCAGCGGCACGGGTAAGCAGCCAAAATGGTTTACCCTGACGCGCCAAACACTTCCTTATCACTACTTTTTCGAGACGAGACGAAACGAAACGCACAAATCTCTCGAATTTCTTCATCTCCAGTCTAGATTGGATCACGCTGCAATGTCTCGCTACCAGTCTAGTTCCTTTGACGACGGCGAGGTTAATCCTTTTGCGGTAATTTGATTCTATCGATTCCACTTTTTTATTAACACTGCATATGAATTTTATTTTTATTTTGCTTTGCTTGTTGTGGGATTGCAATGTTAGATCTGCCTCTTCTGATCTTGATTTCTCAGATACTCGTGTGTGTTGTGTAAAGTAGTATTGCTGCTACTTGTATTACTCCAATTCCTGGGATCCAATTTTCGGGTTCAATGCACAATCAAGGAACCTAGTCGATCGATTGATTTATGCGCTCTCTTGTGTTCTTCGTATGGATCCATATCGTTATCCGCTTCGTGTGATTAACAACAAGTTTCGGAAATGTAATTGCCTTTTTCGCTCATTGATGAACAACGTAACGCTTTCCAGTCACCCAGGGATTCTATATATTTCCCTAATTTCAATCGACCATAGCTTCTTCTATTGTTTATGAATAATAAGGCATCAGGACTATCAAATAATATGGTGGAGTTGCCTCTTCTTTTTTTCCATTTATAACTCTTTCTTTGTCTTGGATGGTTGTCACACATTCTCTTAATTTTCCTGTCCATTAATTTGTTTTTGTCTTGTCTCTAAAGGGTTTCCATAGATCTCCACCATTTAGGATTTAGCCTTTGTTTTCCCAGAAACATCTCTTCTGCTCCTTATAACTGCTCTTGCTATTTGTAGTTTCTTCTTCACCCTCCTCTTTTGCTGTATTTAAACTTTCAGAATCCTGGAACCGTTCCAGCTGCAACCTCAAAGCTTTCACCTCTTCCCCTTGAGTCGTATGACCGCGGTGCCACCATCGATATTCCTCTAGACTCTGGAAAGGTACTTTTCTACTGCCAGATATGCCCAAGTACCAAATATATATATCATTAATCCCTAAGACTGTAATTGACTTTTGTCAACTTCTAGGATCTGAAAGCTAAGGAGAAGGAACTCCAGGCAAAAGAGGCTGAATTGAAGAGACGGGAGCAGGTAATCAGTCATTGGATTTGATTAGTTTTCA
This sequence comes from Alliaria petiolata, assembly GCA_020283515.1. Lineage (NCBI taxonomy): Eukaryota > Viridiplantae > Streptophyta > Magnoliopsida > Brassicales > Brassicaceae > Alliaria > Alliaria petiolata. The sequence continues at coordinate 439,384,235 of JAHZTW010000001.1, read as the reverse complement.
TCTAATTGCATATCATTTTTTGAAGCCTTATTATATAGTAGGTGAAAGCATATTTAGCTTGTCACCGTTCTCGTATTATCTAATCCGTAAAGCTTGCCCACAGTGGTTTGCAGCTACAACCTCTCAAGTATATATATCTTTGTGGCTTCTGAAATCTTTTGTGTTACTATTGTCCAGGAACTCAAGCGGAAAGAAGATGCTATAGCACAAGGTATATTTTTCAATCTCATCTTTTTTGTGGAGAAGACCTGGTATTTGTTCCATGTGAAATGCTCATGCTGTCGTCTTCTGTTTGGTAGCCGGGATTGTGATAGAAGAGAAAAACTGGCCACCCTTTTTTCCTCTCATCCATCATGACATTTCGAATGAGATACCCATCCATCTGCAGAGAATCCAATATGTTGCATTCACATCATTGCTGGGTATGTGTGTGTTTTCTCTTTCTCAAATGAACAAACCATCTGAGAGGTGGATTTTCTTGAATTATTTGTAAACCATCTCTTTCTCTGTTTGGCAGGTCTTGTGGTGTGCCTGTTATGGAACATTGTGGCAGTTACCACCGCGTGGATTAAGGGAGAAGGTTAGTCTTGGAACAGTCAAAAAGTTACCGAGCAGATTGAGCCTGTATGATGCTAATCTACTGACTCGTGTACTATGGGTGTAGGTCCAACAATATGGTTTCTAGCTATTATCTATTTCATATCGGGGGTTCCTGGAGCATATGTTATGTGGTATCGCCCTCTTTATCGTGCCATGAGGTAGGTGGCGTATCCATGCCATTTAAGATGATTCTTATAAAATATTGTACTCTATCTGATGCTGTGGTGTGTTCCTTTGTTTAAAGAGAGAACCCAAAAAAAACTATAAGTTCCAGATAACATCTTAATAAAGAGTAAAAAGCTACATGAGTTGAGAGTGAGTTTGGGTTGATTTGGTTGTGTGCAGGACTGATAGTGCGCTGAAGTTTGGATGGTTTTTCTTCACGTATCTGGTGAGTTTTCCATTCGGTTTAGTGAACTTTTTGTTGGGTTCGACACATACAGAAGAGGAAGAGAGTTAAAAGCTTGAAACAAAAATGCAGTTTCACATAGGGTTTTGTGTGTTTGCGGCGGTGGCTCCTCCAATCATCTTCAAAGGAAAATCGCTGACGTAAGTAGCTAATTAGTTTCTAAACAAAAGAAAGAAAGAAAGAAAGAAAGAAAGCTCTGAAGTGGAATCTATCATGATGTTGTGTTATGCAGGGGAATATTGCCGGCGATTGACGTGTTGAGCGGGAATATATTGGTCGGGGTAAGTTGAAAGCTTAGGTAGCCAATATCTGAAACTGATATGGAATTTGCTAACTTTGGTGGGGAAAACTCAAAATTGTGGCAGATATTCTACTTCATTGGGTTTGGGTTCTTCTGCCTGGAGTCGCTTGTGAGCATCTGGGTTATTCAGGTTCCCTCCCTTCCTGGATCAATTATTTATTAGATTTGGTTTTGTAGACAAAGAAGTAAAGTGGTGTTAACAAAGTTGTTTGTGTTTGTGGGAACAGCAAGTGTACATGTACTTCAGGGGGAGCGGGAAAGCAGCAGAGATGAAGCAGGAGGCAACAAGACGAGCAATGATGGCAGCTCTCTGACCAAACACACACACACACCACCCTTTGAGTCTTCTTAACCCATAAGCTCCTCATTTTTTCCCCCAGAAGATGATAACATACAAACAGATCCTCTCCTCTTAACTCTTTTTTTTTGGGGGATTTAACTTACTCCGCCACTCACTCCCTTTTTTCACTTCTATTTTATTTTAATTATAAACCAAGTGTAACTCAACTTCTTACTTGCTTTTGTTTGAAAGAAGCCCAAATTCTGAAATCATAAATACGTAACGCAAGTTTGGATTTATCACCCAACGCGTACGTGAGGGCACGTACGTATGGGTGGTATTCAAGGCAATTGGGCGGTGGGTGCTATCATTTTGTTGCAGAATAAAATAGTAGAATGATGAGAAAAGTCAATGGCTATAGACTATATAGTTAATGGGGAAATGGGCTCTTCTGTGGTCCGTAGTACTATTAAATAGTGAGGCGGTTGAGAGTGATAAGAAGATGTGTGGCACAACAAGTGGTGTGATTATAAATAAAAATCAGTGTAAAAAAATATATATATTGAATGTGGAAAAGAAAGTCAATGGGAGTAAGGGAAGTCAGCGAGACAACTGTATCTGTGGTGTGACACGCGGCGGCGATCCAATAACTCCCAAAACTGCTCTATTTAAGACACTCCGAGAACACAACATTCATTCAGAAGCCTACTATCTATCAATCAATATACAGTCTTAGAATGGCCATCTTCTGTTTCCTTGTAGACCAGAGGAAGCAAGTGAAGGGGAGGAAGCCGGCAGCCGGTTTATGCTCGAGGTGCGGAGGAGGAGCAGTGGTGGCGGACATGAGAACATCCACAAGATTCTGTGGGGTTCCCTTTTACCGCAAAGCTTGGAAGGCCATCGTCTGTCACTTCTGTGGCGCTGTGCTCAAATCTTACCACTGATGAACCAACCAACCAACCAACCAACGTCTTCCTCATCTTTGTTTTTATTTATTTTTAATTCATTTGTTTGTTTGTTTGTTTAAATGGAATCAAGCTACTTGCCATTGTATGTGGCTTGATTGCCTACCCTTAGTAGACCCTTTTGTTTGTTGTTCAACTCTTTTCTGACTAATCTATGTATGCAAAATTTGAGATGGATCTTATTCTCCTTTTGCTTATCATGAAAACACACAAGTTTGGTAACAACACTTGATAAGAGAGTAGCAGCAAGTTTGGTAACAACACTTGATAGGGAGTAGCAGAAATAATCAATACTCACCACCACCCTACTTGCCTTCCCCACTCGTTTTACAGCTTTCACCATTCAATGCTCGCTTCTCTCTCTTTGTTGTGGGTTTACTACATTGAGTGAGTTGGGCCGCTAATTTTCTAACCCAAAAATAAACAAATCCATAAGCCTTTCTCCTTTTTGCCCTAAATTATCAAACGTATAAAATAAAATAAAAACAATACGCGTCGTCTCCCACCTCCTCTAATTCTGCTGCTGCATCTATCTTGAGAGAGAGAGAGAGAGAGAGCTAAGTTGGTGAGTTTTTGTTTTCGTTCCTCATTGTTGAATCTTTGTCAAATCAAACCGATCAATTAGGGATCTCAATGAATTACGAAATCAAGGAAGATTTCCTGGATTGTGTATTGCGGCTAGAGGATACACACATACAACAAGGCTTCGACGAGGGTTACGAAGCGGGTCTTGTGTCGGGTCGGGAAGACGCTCGTCATCTGGGTTTGAAACTTGGGTTCGAGACAGGCGAGCTGCTCGGTTTCTACAGGGGCTGCTCTTCTCTCTGGAACTCTTGTGCTGACTTGTCTCCTCAGCTCCACAAGCATCTCCATGATTTCCAAGCCTTGCTCGATAAGTTCCCGCTCTTGGATCCCGAGGACGAGAGCAAAGACGAGATCAAGGATGGCCTCAGAGTCAAATTCAACATTATATGCGCATCTCTCGGCATACCCAAGAAACAATTGGTCTACAAGGGATACCCCAACCCCTCCAGCAATCTCGACTTCTAATAACACTCCCTTGTATGTACTTTGTATCCTCTCAAAGTTTCTCTCTTTTTTTTTTCTTTCTCAAAGTCTCTCTCTTTTTCTCAAAGTCTCTCTCTTTTTCTTTAGACGCAAAAAATAAATATATAAACTTGGTTTATTGGATTGTCCTTTTTCTGGACCTGTGAATGCTGGCCACAGATCTAATTGTGGTGTGGATAACGATGCCACAGCTTCTTTTAGCCACCATAGACATGTAGTAACAAACCAACATTCAATTTATGTATAGGTGGTGGTCGGAGGAGATGTTGAGGAGAGAAATGCTTGGTTGTTGCAAGGTTTACATATCTGAAGCGCGGAATAAGACAGCCCTTGAAGCCATTGAGAGAGCTGCAAAGCCTTTCCCACCAGCTGCAATCGTCAACAAGTTTGAAGACGCTGCTTATGGCAGGGTTGGTTACACTGTTGTATCCACGCTAGCTCCCGGTGGGTCATCTTCTCCCCTCAAGAATGCCGTCTTTGCAATGGTCAAGACTGCTCTCGACACAATCAACCTCGAGTTGCATTGTGGATCTCATCCCCGGCTTGGAGTGGTCGACCACATATGCTTTCACCCCTTGTCTCAATCCTCTATTGAGCAAGTTTCTGCCGTTGCCAATTCCTTAGCTACGGACATCGGCTCCATTCTCCGAGGTTTGTACTTGATAGAGAACCTCAGTCCCAGAACATTGCTTGTATGCTTCAGTTGATGTATAATATGTGATAGGCAGAGTGTGATCATTGCTGATATGTGGAATAATCCCTATATATATGTCCCACGTTATTGCAGTTCCTACATATCTATATGGAGCAGCACAAGAGGAGCATTGCACGCTGGATTCGATAAGAAGGAAGCTGGGATACTTCAAGGCGAAAAGGGAGGGACATGAATGGGCAGGTGGGTTGGAGCTGGAGGTGGTCCCGGTGAAGCCAGACGCAGGGCCACAAGAGGTGAGCAAAGCCAAAGGGGTTGTAGCAGTTGGGGCGTGCGGGTGGGTCAGTAACTATAACGTGCCAGTCATGTCAAGCGATCTCAAGGCAGTGAAGAGAATGGCGAGGAAGGCGAGCGAGAGAGGAGGGGGCTTGGCTTCGGTGCAGACCATGGCGCTGGTGCACGGGGAAGGAGTCATAGAGGTCGCCTGTAACCTGTTGAATCCAAGCGAGGTAGGGGGAGATGAAGTTCAGGGACTGATCGAGAGGCTTGGCAGAGAGGAAGGCCTGCTTGTGGGAAAAGGGTATTATACGGACTATACAGCCGACCAGATCGCTCAAAGATATAAGGACTTGCTCATCAATTCATATAATACATAAAAGTTGTTTGTGTCACATCTCTAATTATTACTGTTCAAAATAACAAACTTTGAAGTCATAAAACATCATGATGTTATCATTCTCCGAACGTATTATTACCCACATCCATCATTATTTGTCTTCATTTTGTTTTGCGGTTGTGTCTTTCTATATTGTTAATATGATGAAATATGATAGTTCATTAGGTGAGAGACCACAATATCAAATCCCATCATTGGTGTTTTGTCCGAATGATAATTGTGCGAGAGATGATGCTTTGCCTTGGCGGCTTTGCCTTTAGTTCCTAAAGCCGGATCTCTTGCATTTCTACTTTTATGTGTTTCCACTTGCAAATTGGCAATGCATGCAGGTCATCAACTAATGGACTACAGATCTTTGGAGTTGACGATCGCGTCGTGACCATGTTGCGGTTAACGTCCTTCAAATTCCATATATCATTATATGAATTATTAAATGAAAAGAATATGTAACATTTTAATAAATATATTGAATCATAGATGATATTGGAGGGTCAAAAGTCTATAAAACAAAACGTGGATGAGGTGGAGTTTGGTGCGGCTCATTATTGACTTGAGTTATCCTTTGTATGTTTTTTTTTTTTTGTTTGGCCTTGCAATAAAGTCACATTACATAAGATGGAGGAGGTAAAGCCAACTTATGTTGTAGCATAACATGCCTACATACATTGACAATGACAATTAAAGCTGGGCCAGCTGTAAAATTCAACAGTGCAACAACCTTGAAAAAATTATCAAAATGTGGATGCCAATATTAAGCCAGGCTAAACCCAATGTTCATCAATAAAACATTCAAAGTTGAGTCCAGAAGCTCTGTTTCTTAATTTGGAATGACCAAGTTAATTGGAGTAAATGAGATTCCCTAATAAGTGTATGTATATGCCCACTTGTTCCTCGCATTCACCATCCCGGATTATAGAAATTAATCTTGAGCATTAACTACACACATTATGTATGCATATAAAGATGGGCACATTGGAGAATAGGAGGGACACAGATGTGACTGTCGTATACCTACCAAATTGAAAGAAGAAGAAGAAAGCATTAACAGTTTACATAAATGGTAAACCGATGAAACCTTAGAAGAGCTCAAAAGTCAGAAAGAAAGAAAGAAAGAAGAGAAGAGGTAATTACTATTTACATTTATATTTCTATGGGTGGAATAACTCAAATCAGAAGAATTATTAATTATATAAATCTGTGGGTATAGAAAAACAGCCTATATACTCCTCCTGTGTTCTTCTGTAAAATTAAAAAAAAAAAAAACTGCATTGGGACAATCACACAATTACAAGTACACATCTATGTATATGTACGTTACGTAATGCATATATGTCATTTAAATCCAAAAAATGATAAATAACGTTTAGACATAGTAATAATTTAAAAGATTGATGCCCCACGACTCTCTTGTTTTACTTTGGCCACCTAATTCGCATCCGCCAACAAAAAAATCCCATCATTCTCTGTTTGTAGCAGAGAGTTCAAACCTAAAAAAAAAAAAAAGACAACAAAGTCTCTCTATCTTTTTGTTTTACACCAAAAGGCAAAAGCTGTAGTAACCTTTGAGATTTGGATATAAATTTCAGATCCATGCTAGCTCCTTTAGGGCTTTTTTTCTCTTCTACTCATGTCGAATTACCTTGTTGTCCCTTAGGATCTAGGGCTCTAATATATCCTATATAAATGTGCATCTTAGTCTTGACACACAATACTTAATAGGAGGAGATCGGAGATAGGAGATCGGAGATGGAGATAGGAGATAGGAGAGAATGCGGGTCGAAGGAGTTGTTCAGCGAGGAGGAGCTGCAAGAGATAAGTGGGGTCATTGTTGGAGAGGATTACGTGGAGCTGATGTGTGGATGCACCAGCCACCGTTACGGAGACGCCATTGCGAGGCTTAGGGTTTTCTCCGACGGAGACCTCCAAATCACCTGCCAATGCACTCCCGCTTGCCACCAAGGTGATCTCTCCTTTCTTCTTGCTCTTTTGATGCTTTTAGCTAATTATGTGGGGAATGCATGTTACATGTGAATGCGTGAGTTCGCCTGTCGTTTTCTCTACATCTTTCTTTGCTTCACGTATACAAAACATGGCAAGTAAGCTTTGATTTTCTTTTGGTTCATCGACTACCCTCTTATCTCTTGCTTGATGATGCAAATATGATTCAATGCCTTTAGTTTCTTGTTATACCCGCTTCCACTTCACAAGTTGAACTTTCTGCTTTGATTCTATGATATGGTAGACAAGTTAACGCCTGCTGCCTTTGAGAAGCATTCTGAGAGAGAAACCTCTAGAAACTGGAGGAACAATGTGTGGGTGTTCATTGAGGGAGACAAAGTTGCGCTTTCAAAGACGGTGCTGCTCAGATACTACAACCAAGCATTGAAGAACTCCTCCAAAGGTGCTAAACATCGGGATGAGTTTGTTGGTTGCAGCATATGCGGCAAGGAGAGGAGGTTCAGGTTGAGGAGCAGAGGGGAGTGCCGGCTGCACCATGATGCATTGGCTGATTCCAATTGGAAGTGTTGCGATTATCCATACGACAAGTGAGTCGGTTTCTTTTTTTTTTTTTTGCTAAGAGTTTATGTTCTTTGTTTTGTTTCTACTTGGTATATGATATGAATATGATGAATCCATGTTGTTAATTTGCAGGATAACATGCGAGGAGGAGGAAGAGAGAGGGAGCAGGAAAGTTTACAGAGGATGCAACCGTTCTCCGTCTTGCAAAGGCTGCACTTCCTGCGTCTGCTTTGGCTGCAACCTCTGCCGTTTCTCTGACTGTAACTGCCAGACTTGCCTCGACTTCACCACCAACGCCCAACCCATTTGACTTGATTTTCTCTAACTTGCATTATTTCTTGTGCAAAACCATTTGTATTGTACCGTGGTGGATGACGCTGGATTTTCCTTTAATAATTAAATAGCTTTTTTACACCTGTTATTGTCTGTTGTGACTGGAGAGACCGCCTAGGATACATACACACAAAAATCCAGAGATGGACAACAATGCTAACAAGACGCAAGCTGCGATGTTAAGAGTATGCTTGGCCCTCTTAAGATAATTTACCACAAGAAATTATGTCGAGGAAGAAGAAGTAGGCATTAGCAGTGCCAAGACCAGCTTCAGACGGGATACATATGGTGGAAGGAGAACTGTAACCTCTACACATAACCTTGAACCAAAACTGGTATCGAAAACAGACAAAGTAGAATGAAAAAGAATCCAAAGCACATATCACAAAATGCTTACGCTTAAAACTTGTATGAGGAAATTATGAGACACAAAACTGCCAAGAATCATCCATTGCAGACATGATGAGATCTCAAAAGTGATGGATGCATATTATTTTCAAATAAAACACCAAAGGGTTATCAGAACTAATTGCTGGCTTTGATACAAGACCAGTCACAAGGTGCTGAAACGGAAATCAAATTGCGCGAGAATGAGAGCTCTCTCCATAATATATAAATTCATTGTGCACTCTCCACAGGCTTCTGCTGCAAAGAAAGAAGAAACATGTATATATATATATGTAAGGTGAGGAACACAGAGCCACAATTTGATTTAAGGAAGAAGAGCAAACAACGTACCTCTTCTTTCCCGCCGGTGAAGAGCTTGTATCCACTGTAGAAAACCAAGCCCCATCCGGACAGCGAGATAAGCACAAACTGCAGATTGGCCAAGGAAGAAGGATTCAACTCAAATTTGCAAAATCACAGCTTTTTTCTACAGACAACACATAAAGAGAAAATATGGAACGTACATGCTCCTCTTTCCAGTTTCCTGGGTTCGTGGGCTGTTTCCAGAAGTCAACCTTGGTAGAACCATGGTGATCTGCACAGTACGCAAATCCACAAAATTCTCCAATTCACATTCTCATTTCAGATAAGACCCGGAAACTCCAAGGGAAACAAACAATCAATGCATTTCAAAATCTTGGCAAATTTCTTCATCAATGGTGAGTAATTAGACGGCGCACCCAAAAAAATCTATCATAGATCCAAGCAAATGTCGAGAGAGAGAGAGAAGAAAGTACCAGCGGCGCCGGCGAGACCACGACGCTGACAAACAGAGGCGGATGCACGTGCAGATGGAATCTGAGCTAGGCTCATGGCTCGGCGAGCGAAGGACGCCATCGATCTCGACTTGTGATTTAGGGTTTTCGAGGATCTGAGAGTTTCAGGAGATTGGTGAATAGAGAGAGAGATTGAGATCAAGTGAAAGAGGCCACTTTAAGAATTTGTCGTCTCGGCATCAAACGGCACCGTATTGCGCGTTTTGTCAGGTCCTTTGGAAACCTCTTTCCCCGCCAGAGGCTTCAACCTAAACAGAGAAAGATTTTTTTTTTTTTTTTTTTGCCTCTTTGTGTTGGTTCTTGGTATAGTCAGTCAGTCATTTGATTTGATTCGTATCAGTTCACAATACGTAAATGTAAATGGCATCAAACTAGTTGAATCTGCAAGAACTAAAACTCTTGCTCTTATTTGTCGTCCAGACATGAAATCTGCCTCTGTCAAAAGGCATTTTCTGCTAATCTGTTTGGACCTTTATTATGCTCTCAAGATACTAACTTTTAGTAATACAAAAGAATCTAAGAATGCAAATCTTTGACTCAGCGATGACAGGGGAAACCAAAGTCCTAGTCTTGAACAAGTTTTGTATCCGAAGTCTGTTTGTGTTGAATGAGAAGGCTGCACTTCAAGCTCCTCTCATGCATCTGCTTACATCCAAAACTATTATCAGAAAAACACAAACATATAATAATATATCACGACTGAGATGTTCATTCGCACACATAATCTTCGTACCTCTAGCTCAGATATCATTCTCAAAAGATCATGGCACTGCTCCAGCATCAGCTTCTCTTGTGCCGCCACTTCTGCAAGTTGAGAGGCAAGTGGAACAATACCCTCAATCTGCTAATGTAAGATCTTAGGTTACTAAACCACTTACTTAGATTCAATTATCATGTCCCTTTTGTTCTAACAGAGTCGAAATAACCTACCGTGGGAGCAAAGCTATTCACAGTTGAAGTGATAGCATCAGTGACTGCTTCTACTTTCTGAAATGAAGTGACAGCCGATTCTACGTTCACCTGAAAACCTCAGGAGTTATTGGATTAAAAAAAAAAGAGACCCAAAAACTTAACAGATGAGCATGATCTGATTTACCTCTGCACCATCCCTTAGGGGAAGCCTGGAAAGAACAGAGTGCAGGGCTTGTCTGGTCATGGACAGAGATGAAAAGTGTTGTGTTTCCATGTCCTCCCAAGCTTCAAGATGCTTGACCTGTTTCAGATATATTTCGTATCAACCCGATTTCGACTTGCTTCAGAGAGAACAGCAAGACATCCTCTGTGGCTTGGGATTACCGAATTAATAAATGGGTTTAGACCTGATACGTACTTGAGAAAGAAGCACATGATACAGCTTCATCTCCAATTTTTTCTTCTGCAGTTTAATTCTCTCTTGCAGAACCAAATTTTTTAACTTGGTAAGAGTATCCCACGCACAGAGTACTTGTTTCTGCAAAGGTTTCATTAAGCATTCATAATCGAGATCTCTTCTTTCTACAACCTGACAAGCATAAGTAGAGGTGATGATGACTGTAACAGCAGAGAGTAGAACATCATTACCTTCTCTCGGGAGGCTACGTTATTGTTTGCAGCAGAGGCTCTAGCATTGACAAACCTCCACTGAACCAACCGGTTGTTCATAAGCTTCAGCTGATGAGCAGCCTCTGCGTCACATGTATTTGGTTTTAAAGGTGAAGAGAAGGGAGAAGACTTCTTCTTGCTCCTGAAGAAATCGAAACCAAGGTTGAATAGTTTACCAACGCCTTTGCCCCTTGGAGGCTTCAGGTTTGAACTTGGTATTGTCACGGCCTGAGTTTCCAATGATCTTCCTGGTGACAGCGCCCACTGAGACATGGAACTGCCATACCGGGCCACTGGATTAGTCCTCTTCATCATATTCTCAGTGCCCCTAAAGCTGTTAGTTTTCTGGGAGCCTTCTTGTGGCCTTAGTTTGGTGCCTTGTGATGACCCTTTGCTCGGTCTTTCCGTTAAATCATGAAGGTATTTAGAAGAGACCTTGATACCGGGTTTATGACTCCGGGATGAACGACTTGTGCTAAGAGTTGAAGCAAAGGACACATCGCTCAACTCTGAATCTGATTCATCGTTATAGGACTCATACAGTAGAGAGCATGAGTTTCTCCTTGATGATGTTCTGTACAATGCACACTCATCGACGGAAAATCTGCCAGGAAGTATGGCATTATCCTCATCATCGAACCATGGTGAAGGCCTACGATTTTCTTTTGTGTCAACTTCGTGGCCACTGGATTCACTAGACGTACTTTGGTTTGGGAACCCGAAACAAACCCGTGTGCCGTCTGACATCCGATCATGCTTTTTCAGACCGAGATGAACTTTTTGGGCGTTGTTGTTCTGATCATCTCTCTTGATAGATGAATTGGAAGTGGAGTTTCTGCGGTTAGGAGAAGAAGACGAAGACGGAGAGAGAAAACGTGAACTAACCTCGCGGGACTTTCCTCTTCTTGTTTTGAGTTGCTGAAGGGAAACCTGTTCATGCTCACAGCTGTTCATTGTTTCTCACTGCTTACTCTGAGAGAGAGAGAGAGAGAGAAGGAAGCTTTGTAAATCTTGTTAGAGGATACAAAGAATCTTTTCTTTTAAAAAAGAAACAAACTTTTGAAAGTGGCGGCTCAATAGATGAGTTGGTTCCCCCTCTGGTCGCCAATATTATAGGGTTTATGGTTATTCAGTTAAACTTATTAATCTGATGTACGCTTTGAAGCAAAGATCTTCTTTTTATTTTGGTCTTCGTAAAGATATTGTATACAAGCAGAGAATAGCTGATGCTTCATTGAATTTGAATATCACATTCACAACATACAATAAGTGATTGGTGCTTGAGCATACAAAACTCTTGCAAGTGTCTCTGTAACCAAATGTGGAAGATATGGCTGTCTAGACGTAACAACTATGAACTCTAAGAAATCAATGAAAATTGCATTGTTGCATAAAAGGGTGACTGTAATCAACGTATTTCTCCCACAAAGGTTTGAACTTCTCCAGCCCGATCTTCAACCACGGCTTTAAGTTCCCATTGAAGTGAAGAACAGCTCCCTTGTCTATCACACGAGCATCCACATTGGTGTATCCCAATCCCAGGATATGCCACGACGCATCTAGTGCCTCTGTTAACCCGTAAAATGTCAAAAGTCCTGGAGGCAGTGTCCCAAGTTTCCATAAGGTCCGGTCCACGTTCTTTTCTTGCCAGTAGTGGTATATGCCGGTCACATTTCTCTTCCTCCACTCAACTAAATCAAAGACGTTCATCCCAAAGGCCCACCCACAGGCATCTGGATCGAAGTGGGAGCGAATCAGAGGATGGGAATAGTTCAAGTACTTGTGGTATCGGTGGAAGGTCTCCATGCATGTCTCAACAGCCCCGTTCACATTCCTGTTCAAATCGATGGAAAAGAGAGCGGAAAGGTCCTTCTGGACTACAACGTCATCATCAAGAAAGACCACTTTCTTTAGCGCAGGAAACACTTGAGGGATGTAAAACCTGAGATGGTTGAGCATGGAGAGATACTTGGGGTTTCTGAATTTGATTGGTGTGCGTCCATCATCGTTGTGTCCGGAGAAATAGTAGCTCTGCGTATCAGAGTCTTGGAGCTGCTTGAGGACCGGGACATAGGAGGCATTAAGCCATTTGAAATCCTCAAATTTCTGAACCTCCACAGTGACTCCTCGGAGGTTGTCCATGCTCATGGAGAACCAGGCCTTCATTGCAGCATAGTTGATCTCGTTAGTGACGAGATGAAAGACGATTTTCTCAGGGGACTTGGAGTTGAGAGCAGTGGAATTGACCACAACTGAAGTAGCAATGATGTTATCGGAGAAGACACAGAAATGGTAGAGGCTGTTGTCAGTGAGATTAGAGCCCACGTGGCTTGATTACTAGAGCTTTCTCTGTAAAGCCGAGTTCTGAAACCATTCGGTGGTGAGGCGAACACCAAGACAGTAAAGACTCTTGGGAAATTCCTCGGCAGCAATCTGGGCATACTTGGCGCTCTTTTCGGAGACGGAGTTCTTCTGTTCCTCGAGGGACTGAAAGGTGGCCTTGAGCCTCATGATCATGGTGGCACTGTCGTAGTGGAGCTGCTGGGCTTGGTAAAGCAAGACGGCCATGTCACGGATAGTAGGATCGGAGTCTAGGAGCGTGAGAGGAAGCCTGATAGTGGCGGCAGAGGAGAGAAGCAGCTGGGAGTTACGGATCTGGGCGCTAAGGTCCCAAGCAAACTGAAGGTTTTTACTTTCTTTGGCAATGACAACAAAGGCTTTGGCAAGAGCAATCTGGTCGTTAACTTGGCGAGCAACGGAGGTTGGGCTCAACATTTCCTCGGTCATGTTCATGCCCTCGGCAAACTTGTCATGGCGGTAACGCCGCTGCAGGAGAAAAGAGCGAGCGAGCAAAGAAAGGTTCTAATTTTAGGAACGAGCAAAGAGGAAGAAGAAGAAGAAGGGGGGGATGATGCAAAAATCCAGAAATTCCAACAATTCGGAAGCAAACTTGTAACAAAGAAAGAAAGAGATGACCTTGGGAATGGAGGGCCTTGGTTCAATATGGCCAGCCTTGCTGAGAATGAGAATGAAGAGCGTCACCACAATCCCAGAGAGCACCCACCACACCACATTCGAGATCTTCCTCCGCCCTGCCCTCCGGAATTCCGACCCTCTCCTCCTCATGCTAGTAGTAAAACCCACCTCGGATTCGGATCTGATCTGATCTGATCGATTCGATTGCTGCTCCAACTAATTAATTCATTCGGATCTGAGAAAAAAAAAGAGGCAATTTTGTGACAAATAGCTCAAGCGAGTGAAGCGACCATCTTCCTTCTTTCTTCTCTTGGCTGGAAAAGAAAACCTCCTGGTCTGGAGTTCACACTTAAAAAAATTAATATTTTATTTCATTTTATTTATTAAGAGAAAGCGAAAAGACATATCTACCCTCCTTTCTGTTTCTTTCTCCGTTCCTCTTCCTAAATCTCATGATGCTCTTCTTGGTAGTAGCAGTGGCCTTGGTTTGTCGGTGTTTCCTTTTTTTGAGAGCTCAAAGAAAAGTAAGTTAGTTGAAAATAAAATTAGTCCGAGTATCACCAATTGGATGATAAGAGTGTAGCAGAAAACAAAACTTGGAGACAAAAATAAAAGATTGCTGCTTTGGGAAGTAGATGACTAGTGTTAAAAGCGTCACAGTGCATCACTTCATTTGCTGAACATGAATTATTGTCTGCAAGTCTAACAAGGAAAGTGTTGTTGTATGTGAAAAATGCTACATAGTTTTACAGTTGGGTTTTTTTTTTTTTTTGGTGCCACGTCTCTGTAATTCCAATGAGCTTGGAAGACAACTGATTTTCCGTGTTTCAAGAAGAAAGCATGTATGGTCGCTTCATGTTTCACACTCTCATTCTAACATTCATATAGTTAAAGAGTTTACAGACAGAACTCTGCACAGCTTTATTAGACATCAACTCTAACTGATTCACCACCAAACAACAACAACATTTTGCTTGCACTAATCACACACGCTCTCTCTCTCTCTCTCCCCTTGTGTCTACTCTATAACTAGAGAGAAGGATTCGAAGAAGAAAGATGTGGAGATGTTATCGATCTTAAAAGTTTAAAGCTCGTAACCTGGGAACCTGGCCTGAGATGGGTCGACCATGTCAAGGAACAGATAGGCCATGCCTCCAACACCTTCAAACAAGGAATAAGGACTATCACCTCCGTGCATTTCTCCTTTTGAGAGTAGCTTGAGGCCTCTATCAAGCAGGAAGCTGGCAAAAGCTTTTGCACGGTACAGATACTCACTCCTTCCCGTAGCTCTGTAAAGGGAGAGAAAAACATATGCATTCCCACTTATTCCATGACAGATCCCCACCCGCTTGAGCAATCCACGGTTCCAAACCACCTCTGCTGCAGCTGCACCCGCTTCCAGAAACTCCCTCTCCCCAAAAACCTCAGCTGCCTTCACAAGCGTGAGGGCAATCCCAAGAGCTCCATGACACCAGTGCACAAGAAGATCTCTTCTCCTATCCTCTTCACTGGCAGGGTAATTCCCACTTGGAAACCTATTCTTGATCATATACTTGAGGGTTCCCTTCACATCCTCCGCCTCGTCTGGCTTCAGCTGAACATCCATCAAAACGTGCATAATGCCAGCAAGCCCATGTGCTGCACCCCAGTACCTTTCGCCATTCCATTCAAACATAAGCGGTGAGCTTCCATTCTTAGCCATTGATCTTCCTTCCTTGATAATCTCCTCAGCAACTTGGCGCTGCACACTGAGTCTGTGTCATTAAGAAATTACAGTGACAAAAGGCGACTCATCATCAATCATCCTAAGAATTGCACTTACAATGGTAGCTGAAGACACAGTTTCCGCACCAACATATTTGTTGACGAACAGACAAGCCCATAGATAACCAACTCTCCCGTATAACAACTCGTTAGGAAGATCGCTAGATAGTCTAATCTGGGAAAGAAAGGTCGATTCAATCACATAATTAAAGAAAAAAACAAAAAAGAAAAAGAAGAAAGAGGAGAAGCAAACCTGACGGAACTGTGCCAAATAGTAATTGAGCAACTCTTGCTCACCAGAACGCTTGGCTGCAGCAGCGCCGAGACCACAAACGCCGGCTCGGCCACAGATAAAAGTTACATCCCTATTATAACCAGTCTCATGATACTCTCAATAAACTACTCAATAGCAATTGATTCTACAGACAAGGAAGAGAAGAGGGCAGTACCCTGAGGAGGCAGAAGCAGCATCACAAGCTTTGACGATTTGCAAGCAGAGGGAAAGGTCGTTGGCGTTGCCAGTGACCTGATAAGCTCTAAAGAGTAGAAACGCAGCTCCAAGGGTTCCAGAGTAAAGAGTGAAGTCCTCAACAACTTGCCCACTGAAACCCCAAGCTTCCATCACTACCTGAGAGACCCCATAGATAAGATAATCAGAAGAAGAAGAAAAAGAAGACATCTTCTCGCGCGAGTGTGTGTTTGAATCGAAGATCGTACGGTTTCCTTAAGATCCAGAGCGGACCGTTTGAGCTGCTGCGAGAGAGACGAGTAAGGCATAGCAAGAAGATTCATGAGCGACTCTCCTCCCGCTTCACTTTTCGTCTCCCTCACGAGGTCGGGCATCACATTATCGAAGAACCGATCCGCCATCGTCGTCTCGCAAAATCAAATCGCGAATAGAGAAGAAACCATACATAAAATGGTTTTGGTTTCTAGAAGGACGGAGGAGTAAACGGCGTCGTTTTTCAGACATCGGTTCGGTGAGTTGGTTGCACGTTTTGGTCAACGTGGCCTTTTCTAATGAGAGAAAAAAAGGTAGTACAATCAGATCTACGCCAAACTTGGAACGACGACGTTTAAGGCTTCTCCTCTCTTCCTTCCTTCTGAATCAAACCAGCGATCATAAAAGTCAAGACGGAGAATCTGTGATCTCGAAGAAGCAAAAGGAAGCTCCTTTCCCATGGCGACTTTTGATGACGGTGATTTCCCCGCTCAGACCCATTCTCCTTCCGAACACGACGATTCATTCATGAGCTACGACAATTTCTCCGAAGCCCCGCCACCTCCGACTCAACCTCCTTCCGGTGGCTTCTCCTCCTTCAATGGTGATGGAGGCTATGGATCTGAAACCCCGAACGGCTACGGATTTGCTGCTTCCTCCCCCAACCATGACTTCTCCTCGCCTTTCGAGTCTTCCGTGAACGATGCCAACGGAAACGGCGGTGGCAGCGGCGACGCGATCTTCGCCTCCGACGGACCGATTCTTCCGGATCCAAACGAGATGCGGGAGGAGGGTTTCCAACGCCGTGAGTGGCGCCGGTCAGTCTTCTATTCTCCACCTTCATTACATTCCCTTTTATGGAATTAGGGCTAGATCTCTGATGATTGTGACTATGGTAGATCCTAGTGTCTTCTTAGGTAGGAAAGTTCTGGACTTGAATCACTCAAGCATCTATTTGATTCTGCGCTCTTCCATAATTCGATAAAGCCTCTTCCATAATTCGATAAAGCTGTTAGAATATGGTAGTATCGTCATTGTTTCCTCATTTGGGAGAGATTTAGTGAAAGTAATGTGTATTTGAGGAAAAAATTGAAGCCTCTGTGATGTGATTAGGATTAAGAAAGAACCCGAGTAGAATTATGTTTTGTAGCTATCACCTTCTTTTTGTGATGTGTCGAGTCTGAATCGGATAGAGTGGAAGCACCATGCTTTTCCTTGTTCAACATATAATGAAAGAATCTCCGAGTGTGTGAACTGATATTTTGGCACTCAATGGTCCAGTCAAAACGCCATTCACCTTGAGGAGAAGGAAAAGAAAGAGAAGGAGATGCGGAATCAGATCTTAGCTGAAGCAGAGGAATTTAAGAAGGCCTTCTATGAGAAAAGGGAGAAGAACATCGAGACCAACAAGGCTGATAACCGCGAAAGGGAGAAGGTAAGCATTGATGAAATTACGCAAAGACCTTCAATTGCAGCCAACTTGAGAATGCTTGTAAACTTGTGTGTGAGTTTTGCCTTTCTTTCCTGCAGCTGTATTGGGCTAACCAAGAGAAGTTCCACAAAGAAGTTGACAAGCATTACTGGAAAGCAATAGCAGAGCTAATCCCGCGTGAGGTTCCCAACATTGAGAAGAAGAGAGGGAAAAAGGATCCGGACAAGAAACCATCAGTGATGGTTATCCAGGGTCCTAAACCTGGGAAGCCGACTGATCTAGGGAGAATGAGGCAGATATTCTTGAAGCTCAAGACAAATCCACCACCCCACATGATGCCTCCTCCGCCGCCACCCAAAGATGCCAAAGATGCCAAAGATGGTAAGGATGCCAAAGAAGGCAAAAGTGCAAAAGGTGGGAAAGACGCCAAAGACATAAAAGATGGGAAACCTACGGCAGAAACAAAGGCGGCAGAGGAAAAACCTGCTTCACCTGCCAAAGACGCAAGTGCTGGAACAGCGAAACCTGAGGCTGCTTCTGCTGCTGCCTCGGGAGAGGGGGAGAAACCTGTGGCTGTGGCTGAGGCTGAGGGAGCCAAGGCGGAGTGAAGGAGAAGGGTGCGTTAGTATTACTGTTGGTGGGCATAAAATTGGTATTGAAATCACAGTAGCTGCGGGCAAAAATAAGAAGAGGCAAGTATGCGCACATAGAAGCTTCTATTGGGGGCTGTCTGTGGCACACCATTTCCTCTTCTGGGAAGAGAATATTAGTCCTTTTGTTTTGGTTTTTGATTTTTTTTTTTTATTATCATTATTTTTTCTTCTGCAAAATTTGGTGATGAGGAAATTGTCTTGGGATGATGTTCACGTTAATCATTTTGGTTCCACGTATTCCATTTATAAGACTTTGAGAACTACAGGTTGTTGGATGAATCATGTATGTTTGTATGATGTGGGCATGTTGATTCTTTTTGAATAGTGTGGTGGTAAGACTAAAGAGTGACTTGAGGGTTGAGGAAGATAACGTGGATGCACGTGATGGTGAGGTCCAGTTGTTTCGTCTCTTTCCAGACACTCACTCTTAAGGTACATGTTAGAGAAAGAATGCATCTCCTCGTAATAGGAGGAACACATTTGAGATATCATTATTACATTGAAAGAGTTGCCAAGTTGTTCTCATTAGAGATGGGGTGGGACAGGCAAAAGAGTTGGAAGAGAAAGAAATGAGATTTGCATATTGTAACTATCTGTAGAATCTCTTATATCATATTAGTAAGACATTATTATAGATACACCTTACTCCTCCTATCGCCTTTTACAAGGTTTAGAAGGAAGTAAGAAAAAAGGATGATGATTACATAAAAAAGTAGATCCAACCGCTGAATCAAGTTCTCTCGCTCCTACTTTGGAGATGGCCACACTCACCGACACACATACACACACAACTCCAAACAAAAACAAAAACAAAAAAAGACGAGGGAAGAGTGAGGAGAGCGGTTGGATTCTGTGTGCCATCCATCATCCTCTCTATCTCAGTCACTCATTGTCCTCTCTGTTTCTCTCTCCCAACAACAAAAAAAGTGAAGACAGAGAAATGGAGGGGGGAGCTTAGTAATTGGGTCAGAGGACAGGGGAGAAGTTGAGGCGGGAGGTGTAAGTAGCTTTGGCAACCCATTTTTGGGGGATGACGTCGGTGGCGGAGAGCGTTTTGTTGTTGGACAAAGTGGTGAGCTTGACTGAGAATGGTCCCTTGAGTGGTCCTTGGACGATGACCCAGTTTGCTCCCCATATGTGCTTCATCGCTATCCACTCCTTCGACCCCGCCTGAACGAATTACAAGTACAAATTTGAGTTATTTATTGAGGGAGAAGAGAGAAAGAGAGAGAGAGAGAGAGAGAGAGAGAATCATTGTTTATAATACTTGGCGAATGTGCATAGAGCCAATGTCTCCTTCTCCGTCTTCAAACTCGATGAGAAGAGATAAATAATAATCAGTCGATCCTGCGTTCACATGGAACGCTATGTTCTTCCCTTTGTATTTGCATGCCGTCCTGTTTTGCAGTCATAATAACAATTAAGTTGGTGGTTATATATATATGGCGCCAATAACAGAAAAAGAAAAGAAAAAAAGAGGTACCGGAGGTAGCGGAGGGAGATGAGGCCGCGGTTGCGCATGAGGCGGGAATGGCCGGGACCGGGAATAGCCAAATGGCCAAAGGCGGCGCCGCTGAGGTCGAAGTGAGTGTGGTTTGCTCGAGCAGATGGTCCTGAGGGTGACTGGTCGGTGACGATGATCGTGACGGCTCTCTTTGAGCAGATGGTCTTGTCGAGACACCTGACCTTGTAGCAAGCGCCGCAGCCTTCGCCGCCCTTGAACAGCCCCGGGCTCACCGCACCGACCCTAGCCTTGAACGGCTTCACGTCCACCAACGACCCGTACCCGCACGCTCCTCCTGAAATTCGCAGTAAATAAATGCCTAAACAACTATTCGATTTGTTTACAGTAAAACTAAAAAAAAAAAACCAAGTCAATTTTGTGTTTGTTACCGCTGCTGCCGTCGCCCTCGGGGCTTCCGTACCAGGTGGCGGTGGCGGGGAGCCAATGAGGGGGTGCCACGCGGTGACTGGAGCGAGCCAACGCAGCAGAGGCAGAGGGGCATCCTCGTAGCAGCAGCTGCAGCAAGAAGAGGACGCAGAGTGGTGTCGGTAGGATGGCCGGAAGGAGCTGCATTTTCCACCGGCGATACCTCAGACTCTGCCTGTCGGCTTCTCGAGCAAAACAAAGATCAAATGAAGCAAAGTGGAGAGAGAGAGAGTGTGTAAGAAAGATGTTTGGTTTGTTAAATAGAGAGAGAGGGAGTGAGAATGGTTTATGGTTATTATGGTCAAGGAGAGAGGAGAAGAAGAAGCCTGCTACTACTACTACTTTGCATCAAATCAAAAATAATGATGCCCTGTGTGGTGCCGGTTATGTCCCTGAGTCCTTCTGATCTTATTTACGGAGTGTGCCATTGATGATTGGGACCCACTGACAGTTAGGGGCCTCGATTCCGCACGATCCCGTAGGGCATATTGGTGTGTGTTTTTTGTAATTTATAATAAGATTCGGCAGTTGAAGTCTCTTTGCTGGGGAGAAGATTCTTTCTTTGTTGTTGCGGACGTGGATGCAAATGAAGTTAGAATGAAATTATGGATTAAACTTTCTTTACAACTATAGCTGGACTAAACGTGGATGCAAATGAAGTTTGCCTTGTAAAAAGATGATTTCGTGACACCAACAATGTATCATTATTAGATACCGAATGATCCCTTCCTTAAATTTAGCATTGTAATCTATCTTTTGTCAGCACCATTGTTCATAGCTAGGACCATGTTTTCAATCAACTCACTCTAGCTAACGACTTATCTTGACATCATTGAACTCACTATATATATAACTTACTACAATTTATCTGTATTTGCTTCCAACATCACATTTTCTCATGCTTCTGAAATTAAAAAACCATTTATAAAATAGGAGGTTTGAAGATCATTAATACGAGATGAATCGAAATCACTTTATACACGATAAGATTGGAGAAACGAAATCTTGATGGTCAATCTCTTGCACACGGCGCATCAATCTTATTAGCAATAAGAAAATACTTATTATTCCCTTTGTTCCTAGAAGAAAGTTGTTTTGAAATTTTTACACATATTAAGAAAACATATTAAAACTTCACTATAAATGCATCATTTTTTGTAATTATCAATTTCCTATAAATTTAATCCAATATTAATTCAAGAAATTCAATTAATTTTTTTTTAAGTTCACAATTTTTCATCATTAATTAAGAAAAAATGCATTGAAAACTTAGAACAACCATCTTTTGTGAAACAAAAATAAAATCCAGAAATACTTTTTTTTAAGAGCAGGAGGGAGTATTATTTTTCACACTGTTTCGTTTTTAACCAACAACCAACCACCGTAGCTCAATGATTCCATTATTCTCTTGATTTCCGTTTACATTTAATAATGGTGGAGAAGAAAAATAAAAATAAATCGCAATGCCCACTTCTACGGTTTGTTTTATCAGACGGCACATGACATTTACTAGTGTGACTACGCCACAATCCTTACTTTTTTTTATTATTATTATACTTTTTTTTTGTGCAAATTTTTTATTATTATTATACTTTCTTTAAAGTTTACAACAAAATGATTCCTCTTTTATACAACAACTTTGAAAGGAACTATATTTTATCGTCATTTACACTCCAACTTATAGCGTATGAAAGATATTATTAACAATTCAATAAAAAAAAAAATCGAGATTCGTTATAGAAATGGGAAGACTTTTAATCAAAGTGGAAAAGTCTTATTGTATTATTGAGAATGACAACAAGATAAAAGATGTTTTGTATTTTATGAGATTACAAAGTCACATGAGATGATGAGGGAGTATCAATAAAAACAGTTCATATATAGGAATCTTACAGTTCACATAACATTCTCAATTAATGCCTTTGTTCGCATTTTTACACAATCAAGACTTTCTCTCCCATGTGCCCATAAAGCAATAAGATTAATCACTCATCAAAGACCATTGGTGTTTAGGATCTTATTTTAAACTTTATCTTTAACGAATATGTGCCAATCTTAAGACGACTACATAAGAAGAATCTAGGACTGAAGCCCGGACCAAGCCAAACCGATTAATCCTGTTTTAAACCAGTTGTTATAGAACCGGTACCGGCAGGACCGATCACAAAATTCCTAATGATGTTCCTAAAGAGTGGGAATAGAGATACTTGTGGAAGCACATGACGTGTGTGAGAGAGCGAGAGTATCCAAGATTTATCAAATGTGTTTAAAATACAAGTACATCCACATATATATGTGTATATATATTTATGTATCCAACATTTTACAAAAGATTATGGTTTGGAGGACTTTGGCGTAAGAGCGAAAGTGAAAGACAGAGAGATGCATGCAACAAGAAGCCAAAGTAAGTGCATACTGAAGGAGCGACTCTTTTGCTGTTTCTTCTCAGCGCTTCTTGGTCTGCAACTTTTACCGGTTGGCTCTTTCATTAATCCTAACAGTCCAAGCTTCCGGTTTGGCTCCATAAATGGGTTCTCCAACAACGTACGGAGGCGGCTGGCGAGCATCCCGCAGGAGTGCGACCGTGCTTACACTGTATTCATCGTCACTGTCATAATGGCGGTGAGGTCCAAGAGCTTTGAGCAACAGGGCCAACAGAACTGATACACCCTGCCAAATAAACAGAGAGAAGGCTGTGAAACCATTGCAACCAAGCAATTTAGAAGCACCGTACAAGTAGAAACTTGTTGCTGTCAAGATACCTGGACACAGACAATAGAGAGACCTATCCATCTGCAGATCTTGAAGTTTGACTCGATGAACTTAGAGAAGTGGTGGAAAGCACCACTTGGATCCTCTGGAAAGTCCTGATAAAAGCTTCTACAAGATTAGGATCATGGGCGCGTGGCTATTGAGAGCCTCTGAAGATTTTGCAAAAGAAACGAGAATATACCTCCTTCCAGTCACGGTTTAGAAAGATATCGGCAACCAAACCGCCTTCAACCATAATTAGCAAAACGATGAATCCCATATACTGAGCCCAGCCAACAAATATTCACATATAAAGAAACACAATAATGGATTCATGAGGAGGAATTGCTGAAACGTAGAAGCTAGCTACTGTTTGCCGATAGAGTTTCAGGAAAAAGCTTAAATGAAAGAAAAGAAGTTTACCAAGTAAAGGCAACATCCATTAACGGTTTCAGCAGCTATGTGCCCGGCACAAGTGACAACACAGAGAATAGCCCCGAGACCAAGAAAAGCATAAATGAACCTGCAGCGAATTGGTTCAGAAAATTTGTTCATCAGCAATGGCAGACTTGACAAGAATGATAACTTCCCCCTCAACAGAAAAGATAGATAGTTCCTCTCCAACAAGACGCGCCATGAAATTCGAGAGACATATCATACAGTAGTCCTAACATACTCTATTCCATAACCTTACAGAACCTATGAGATGTTGTCTCTGCCTATTCAGAATCTAATAAAAAAAGAAAATGAAAGCGAAGAATACCAAGGAACGGGGTGATCAGAATCAGCGAAGGGGAGGTTTCCCGTTTGTTCTTGCCATTGCCTAATCAGCCAAACAGCGTAGAGGATCATGGCGACCCCAACCATCCCAAGAAGGGAATTCACCAGCTTCAACATGGACTGTAAGCAGCTTCTTACGATCCTCACCATCCTTTCGACAACAATTTCTCGTCCGTAGTGAACTCTCGTGTCGAGGAAGAAGAAGAGAAATCCAAAACCTGTGAATCTTGTTGCTCCCGGACTTCTCTCCTTTCTTAATCCCTAAATCTAACCAAGCACGAAACTTTTATTTTTTTAACAAAAGAAAAGATATATTTTTTTTTTCTTTTTCGGCTGGAGCTAAAAAGAGATTGTCTTCTATTGGAAAAAATCATACTTTATGCCAAAAACTCACACAAACCACAGAATTGTTGAATTGATCCACCACCACCACGGTAACTTGAAAGCGGCTGCTTGCTTCTATGAAAAAATGAAGGGAGACTCTCAGGTCAAAGGCGGCGATGATTCTGTCCCGATGGGTTTCCTTCACGCCGGTGGCCAGGGCTTCCGACGAGCTTTTCCGACGATATTCAGAGTTTCGCGGTCTCACCTCTACCACTTTTCGGTTGAGAAGATCCATCTCTTGTGTCAGATGCTCTTGTCTCAAAAGCAAATCCCCACGAGAAATCATTGAAGAGTCGGAGAACGAAGAAGGGTTCTCGGTTTTGGGATCAGAAATCCCGTGGGAAGAGGAGAACATATGGAGCACATTGGCTGCTTACATCTTCTGTCTGCATATTCCTCTCAGTTTTGGGGGTTTGTCCATCGTTGCCCGCATACTCCACCAGCGGCTTCTTGATCCTCAGACCCAAGTGAGTCTATTTTCCTTTTTGTCTCGAATGGTTTGTACTATAGGAATGAGCAAAAGGCACAAGTTATCTCATGTATATGCTTTTGATTCTGCTGTTGGTTTTTCGGATTGAAATTCAATGGGTGTGGCTACAAATACAATGTACAGGTGCTATCACTTGTGGTTCTCCAAATGGTTGAACTTACAGGGACAGTCTTCTTGCTGAGGAACACAGCGAAGCCACAGTGCAAATCGATCAACTTTGTAAAGGGCAATAATAATGGCTCAAGACAAGGAAGGAACTGGGTGGTTGGCTCAACATTGGGTTTGGGATGTCTTGTGGGCTTTATCTTCGTCACCTCACTTGTAGCTGATCAACTCTTTGGTTCTTCTAAGGTCACATCATTAATGATCTCTCTACCAATTATCTGCTAAAAAAGATCTATCATTCAGAGCATCTTTAACACTAGCAAGAGGCAATGTGTTTGATCGATCTCTCAGGCAGTGCACAACTCGGAATTGGAGAAGATAATGGAGAGCGGAGAGGTGTCGAGAAGCGGGTGTTTGGCTCTCTACTGCGTTGTAGCTCCAATCCTAGAGGAGATTGTGTACAGACGCTTCCTATTGAGCTCCTTGGCGTCGAGAATGGAATGGAGGAAGGCACTTGTGATAAGCTCAGGAGTGTTTGCAGCAGCTCACTTGTCGGGGGAGGATTTGGTGCAGCTGTTTGGGATAGGGTGCGTTCTAGGTGGATGCTACAGCTGGTCAGGGAACTTAGCCTCGCCGGTGGTCGTCCACTCCTTGTACAATGCCTTGACACTCCTCCTTGCCTTGCGCTCTTAACCTCTTAGAGAGAGTTTCGGTGGGGCCGTTTTCCTTGTCAGTTACGTCATCATCAAAATATCTTCTTTCTTTCTTTCTCTTTAGTCTTTGCTAATAAGGCAGCGTATAAACCGTGTGCCCTTGTGTATGCAGCTGATCTGTTCCTTTTAAAGAGAGAATCTTTTGTCCTTTTTAAAAATTTGTTTGACTTCAGAGCAACAAATAAAAAAGCTTAATTAACAAGAAAAAAACAGGCTTTATCCCAACATGATATCTAATACTACCTGTCTAACTGTGACATGTACAAAAAGCAGAGTTTAAAGAATCAAAAAAGCATTTTTAATCGGTTTTCAAGGCAAGAGGAAGAAGCAAGCAAGTGTGAAAAGGAGAGAGAGAGGAGGACCAATAGCAGCAGCAGGTGGTCCCAATTTGTGGGTCCCGCGTGATGAGGACTGTACAGCTGGCCATTTTACCCGAAATCACCGCAAACATCGATTTGCCAACGGTCATCTTTTTGCCACGTGTACAAACCCTCCCTTTGGGGTCGACGACGCACCACCCTTAAGATGAATTTAAATTTTGTTAAACCCAAATTCAGAATTCAATACTATACTAACTAAAGCAATGGCAGAATTAGAAAGAAGAATTTTAGAAGCATAAATACAGCAGAGAGATAGCTTATTCCTTAGCTTAGGTGTAATCTCCCGATTTATCCCCTATTAATAAACATTTCTCAGAATAAATTTCATAGCTGTCATGTATCCCCTACCCCTTATATATATGAGGAGGAGAGCAGAGGCAAACTTTAATAAAGCCCACATACATAAAGATACAACAATACATCTCTGGTGCCCTCCCAGGAACAGAGAGAGAGAGAGAGAGAAAGGTATCCAAGGAAGAAGAAGAAGAAGAAGATGGGAGCATTCGAGGATCAGGTGAAGATGAGGGCCATGGAGCTCAAGCATCTCTTCAAGAAAGGTATCAAAGTCGTCGGCAAATCTTGCAAGAAGGGATGGTCCAAAGTCAAGAACCTTCGTCGCTGATTCCCTCCCTTAGCATCTCCTCCTCCTCCTCCTCCATACTTGTCTTCTTCTTTCTTTCTTTCTTCCCCCCAACAATTTTTTGTTTTTTTAAGTTTTGTCTTCTTACTTGTGGGTTTTATATATATATAAGTCTTCTTCATTAATTGTGTGTTTTCTTCATTCTTTTCTCAAATCCCTAATTACTTATCTTCGATTTGGGTTGGATGTCAACAATTACACACCTTCTTCTTCTACGGATATGAGTGAGATCTACCAACACGCAAAAAAAAAAAAGTGTCCTTTTGAACTTTTAGCAGCTTTAATTGAAAGATGAGCAAGGAGGATCCATGACATCAATGATAATATTGTGAATATATATTCTATACATTTGTGATTTGTGTAAGTGTCAAATGATTATGTAAGATAGGTGATTAGGTTAATTCAATCACTATATAAATGTATGAACTTTGTATATTCATCCTCATGATAGTAAATATAATCCTTCCTAAACTCTACTGTGTTCCTCTCTCATCACTTTCATCAAAGCCTCCATCTCCATAAAATCTTTAAATTTGAACAGTAAAGTAAAGGGCAAAAGATTTTTTTTTTTAAAATGGTTTGGACTTTGATTGAAACCCAAATTCCAAAAACAGGGGTGGATAATGTTGAGCTTTAGTGGGCCGACATATGGGCCTCTCTACTCGATTTGGTCCAACCGCTAAATCACCACAGTTGCATATAAAAGGATTCTAGGGTTTCAGATGAGGAAGAGGAAGAACGAACTCTGGTGGCGGAGAGGAAAAAAACACACACAAAATCGGGTAGCGAGCGTTTTACTCTCAGTTCCCATTACAACTAGCCTAGATTCAATCTTTTGTTTTCTTCTAATTCCTTCTCATGCTGTCTTTAGATTATGTTTTTTTTTTTGTTTGTTGATCGAATGATTCGATTCGAATCTAACTCATTGGAATGAGTAAAGTGGCGATGCTGCTATATTTGATATTGCTATTGAAATTGTCTTTATGCTTGGAAAATTCCTAATTCAATATTTTTGTGTAGTTGGTTAAGATCATTGGGCCAGTGATGATTGAAAAAGTTAGCCGACATTGTTTGATTCGCAACTGAAAAGGATACTTTATTAATTTGAGGCTCATTGTTCCTTTGTCTTCCCTGTCTTTAGTTTTGGTCATGATAGCTAGGATCTTTCTCTCGTAAAGCATATGACGATTCAAATTTTGCCTACATTGTCTGAGTAAACCAATGATAAAACTTTTTACAAAATGTATTCTGAGGCATAGTTTTGTTTTCTTAAAGAGAATCATATTCTGTTTTTTTTTTTTTTTTGGAGGAGGCTGGTGATGATGTTTCATATCTTTGCCTACATTGCCTGATCAAAGCTATATATGGCTTTGAGCAAGTGAGTGAATGATACTATTCTGAAGCTCCGAGTCTTGCATTTTTTTCTTTTTGGCTTATCACTTTTTGTGTTCTAGTCCCTGTATCTACAAACATCAACGACTTTTGCTATTTTGCAGTGTTGAGCTCATCTAAAGCCTCAGGACTGGTCAGTCAGTATTTGACTTGGGACATGTTGTTGTGCTTGAAGTGGTCTTCCAAAGACAAAAAGTTTTGTTAGGACTTATGGCTACTCGCTTCCCTTGTATGTTTGATTATATGAATCTATACTATATAAAAGTTGATGCATTATGCCATTGAGGGCGTCCACATGGGACGAAAAAACTCGATTTGATTGGTCCAAATCAGCGTTTTTATTAAACACAAAAATGTTAAATATGATTAACATTTTAATTAAATTAAAAACACAAAAAACGAAAATTATCATAATATAATGGAAAATTAAGATAAAAAAAATTAACTAATAAAACAGATAAAAGAAAATTTTGTTAAAAATCCAAATCTATAGCGTTTGTCAAAATAAAATAGATATTCAATGTCATAAAAGCTAAACTAACAAAAAACAAATTTGGAAATCAATAACCAAAAAGTTAAGTTAACAAAAAAAAATCTATATACTATATAAAAGTTGATGCATTATGCCATTGAGGACGTCCACATAGGACGAAGAAACTTAATTCCATTGGTCCAAATCAGCGTTTTCATTAAACACAAAAATGTTAAATATGACTAACATTTTAATTAAATTAAAAACACAAAAAACGAAACTTATCATAATATAATGGAAAATCTATACTATATAAAAGTTGATGCATTATGCCATTGAGGGCGTCCACATGGGACGAAGAAACTCGATTTGATTGGTCCAAATCAGCGTTTTCATTAAACACAAAAATGTTAAATATGATTAACATTTTAATTAAATTAAAAACACAAAAAACGAAAATTATCATAATATAATGGAAAATTAAGATAAA
>JAHZTW010000001.1:439296521-439355490 GCA_020283515.1 Alliaria petiolata | reverse complement strand
ACTTTGTCTAAACACAAACACACACAGATAAAAAAAAAAAAAAAAAACAAGAAAAAAACAGGCTTTATCCCAACATGATATCTAATACCTGTCTAGCTGCGACATGTATAAATCCCTATACAAAAAGGGCCCTAACATAAAGCAGAGTTTAAAGAATCAAAAAGCATTTTTTAATCGGTTTTCAAGGCGAGAGGAAGAAGCAAGGCAAGCAAGTGTGAAAAGGAAAGCGAGAGAGAGAGAGGATAGAGAGGACCAATAGCAGGGACAGGTGGTCCATTTTGTGGGTCCCGCGTGATGAGGACAGCACAGCTGGCCATTTTAGCCGAAATCACCGCAAACATCGATTTACCAACGGTCATCTTTCTGCCACGTGTACAAACCCTCCCTTTGGGGTCGACGACGCTCGACGCACCACCACTCTTGAGATGAATGAATTCAATTCTGCTTAAAGCCTTTTTAAACCTCTGTTTACTATGTACTTCTATACTTGGGTTTTTCTTACATACAATGTTTTTGTTAAAACCCAAAAATTCAGAATTCAATACCACTAACTAAAGCAACGGCAGAATTAGAAAGAAGAATATTAGAAGCATAAAATACAGCAGAGATAGCTTTATATTCCTTAGCTTAGGTGTAATCTCCCGATTTATCCCTCTATTAACAAACATTTCTCAGAATAAATTTCATAGCTGTCATGTATTGTATCCCCTCCCTTATATATATATATATATATAAAGAGATGAGGAGGAGCACAGGCAAACTTTAATAAAGCCCACAAACATACAGATACAAAACATCTCTGGTGCCTTCCCAGGAACAGAGAGAGAGAGAAAGGTATCCAAGGAGGAAGAAGAAGAAGATGGGAGCATTCGAGGATCAGGTGAAGATGAGGGCCATGGAGCTCAAGCATCTCTTCAAGAAGGGTATCAAAGTCGTCGGCAAATCTTGCAAGAAGGGATGGTCCAAAGTCAAGAACCTTCGCCGCTGATTCCTTCCTTTAGCATCTCCTCCTCCATATTTGTCTTCTTCTGTTCTTTCTTTCTTCCCCCCCCCCCAACAATTTTTTTGTTTTGAAGTTTTGTCTTCTTACTTGTGGGTTTTATTTATATATAAGTCTTCTTCATTAATTGTGTGTTTTTCTTCATTCTTTTCTCAAATCCCTAATTACTTATCTTCGCTTTGGGTTGGATGTCAACAATTACACACCTTCTTCCTTCTTCTACGGATATGAGATCTACTACCAACACGCAAAAAGAAAAAAGAAAAAGTTTCCTTTTGAACCTTTAGCAGCTTTAATTGAAAGATAAGCAAGGGATCCATGACATCAATGATAATATTGTGAATATATATTCTAAACATTTGTGTTAGTGTCAACTGTCAAATGATTATATTAGATAGGTGATTAGGTTAATTCAATCACTTTCATCGAAGCCTCTCCATCTCCTCCATGAGCTTCCAAGATTTTTTTTTTTAATTATAAAATCTTTAAATTTAAACAGTAAAGTAAAGGGCAAAAGATATTTTCTAAAATGGTTTGTATGTAATGAATCCCCCAAATTCCAAAAACAGGGGTGGATCATGTTGAGCTTTAGTGGGCCGACATATGGGCCTCTCTACCCGATTTGGTCCATCGCTCAATCACCACAGTTGCATATAAAAGGATTTCTAGGGTTTCGGAAGAGGAAGAAGAACAAAATCGGGTGGCGAGCGTTTTACCCTCAGTTCCCATTACAACTAGCCTAGATTCAAACTTGTGTTTTCTTCTAATTCCTCTCATGCTGTCTTTGATCGAATGATTCGATTCGAATCTAACTCATTCGAATGAGTAAAGTGTCGATGCTGCTTATATTTGATATTGCTATTGAAGGTTGTCCTTTTCTTGTCTTTATGCTTGGAGAATTCCCAATTCAATATTTTGTGAAGTTGGTTAGATGATTGAGCCAGTGATGATTGAAAAAGTTTGCCTACATTGTTTGATTTAACACTGATATGAATACTTTAATAAATCACTCTGAGGCTCATTGCTCCTTGTCTTTAGTTTTTTTTTTTTCATGATAGCTAGGATCTTTCTCTCGTAAGGCCTATGACGATTCAAATTTTGCCTACATTGTATGAGTAAACCAATGATAAAACTTTCTACAAAATGTATTCTGAGGCATAGTTTTGTTTTCTTAAAGAGAATCGTATTCTGTGTTTTTTGTTTGTTTGGTTGGAGGAGGCTGGTGATGATGTTTCATATCTTTGCCTACATTGCCTGATCAAAGCTTGTATATGGCTTTGAGCAAGTGAGTGAATGATACTATTCTGAAGCCCCACGAGTCTTGTTTTTTTTTTTGTGTGGCCATCACTTTTAGTGTTCTAGTCCCTGTATCTACAAACATCAACGACTTTGCTATTTTGCAGTGTTGCGCTCATCTAAAGCCTCAGGACTGGTCAGTCAGTATTTGACTTGGGACATATGTTGTTGTGCTTGAAGTGATCTTCCAAAGACAAAGTTTTGTTAGGACTTATGTCTACTCGCTTCCCTTGTATGTTTGATTATATGAATTTATAATGAAGGTGTGGTTGTTTTAGTCTCAACTTTGTACGCTCATTAGATCACTTCAAATTTCAGTTTGGCCCAAATTATAAAATTGACATTGCAAAAAGAGGAACCAAAAACTTAAAATATACAATTTTACCAGATACAAGTAATCCTCCTTTTAATTATAACCTTTGGATTACAAAAAAGGTTATAACGTGATTAATCGTCCTTACTAGTTGATAAAAGGCGACAATAGTAATCAAGAAATTGTTCTACAAACTACTTATGTGGGAGATTTTAAAGCGAACCGGGTTTCCGTAAATTCGAAATTATGGCCGTCTTCTTCCGGTTAAGACAACTTTTACTTTTTTTATTTATGGAAATAAAATAAAATATGATTATAATATATGTTGTGCCGTCAATTGTCAAAGTGCAAAGCAAAAGGGTTTGTGTCTCTGTGCCTGAGCATGAAGCATCTTCTCCGACCACCACAATTCGAAAGCTTGTCGAGGATCCTTCGTTGCAGGTGTTCCTTCCTTCATTTCTCCAAAACCATTCCTTGGCCGGATCCAAGTCATGACACTCTTAGGCGTCGGATCGAGCGTGTACCGGATTCGACGGCCTCCATTACCCCTTTGCTCCGGGAATGGTGCGAACGCGGGAATCAAGCGCGACCTACAGAACTCAGGAGCATCATAAACTCGCTTCACAAATTCGACCGCAGCTCCCACGCGCTCCAGGTTAATTATGGTTTTTCAATTGGAGCAGATTTCGCTGCAATTGGCAATCTCTCTTCTTTCTTGTTATAGTACTGATGGTTTTGGTTTTGTGTTAGATTTCGGAGTGGATGAGTGACCAAAAAGCGTACAACCTGACTACGGTAGATTTGGAGTGGCGGCTTCTCCTGATTGCAAAAGTTCGTGGTCTTGAAGAAGCGGACAAGTTCTTGGACACCATCCCGTAGAAGAAGAGGGATTTTTACTTGCACAAAACTCTCTTGAACTGCTGCAAAACCCACAACTCCCTGAGCATGGCCGAGACCACGTTTCAGAAGATGAGAGACCTTGGTTTTGCTTCCAACAACAATGCTAAACCCTACAACACCATGCTCTGTCTCTACCACCAGGCTGAAAATCACGACATGGTGGTGAACCTTCTGCGCGAGATGCACGACAAACAGATGGAACCCGAAGGTGTACCCTTTGGCAAGCTCTTATCTTCTTACGCGATAGCATCCGTCCTAGACAGAGAAGGAATGAAACTTTTCTTGAGCAGGTGGGAGAAGAGGTTGGAGCCATGGGCCACTTGCTTTTTCCCGGCATGCCTCAACTTACGACTAGGATCTAGGGAAAAAGGTTTAGCCTTGCTGCGTATGACCGAGCCATTGCTCGAAGACCACTGCAGAGAAACCGTCTATGGATGCCTCATGAAAGCATATTGTCACGAGGGTGAAAGAGAGGACGTTTACCGTCTCTTGCACTTGGCTAAGGAGCACGGGATATCGTTCGACAGCACTAAATGATCTGACATCATCAAGAAATTTACAATGAAAGGACATCTCGACGTGGCTCACGAGGTTATGGAAGAGTGGGACATCGGGGCTGACGATCTCGGTCTGGCGGACTTTGGTCACCAAAAGAGATTCGTGAAGGAGCAGGCCGACAAGGTTGTTAACATGCTAGGGAAAAAGGAGAGCAAGTGGGAGAGTTTGGCAGAAAAGTTACAGTACTTGGTGGTGGATGAGGATGATATAGAAGAAGAGAAGAGGAGGAAGAATGTGGCAGAGGCCATGGAGGGGAGGCTGCATGACCGCTGGGACCCAAAGGGCAGCATGGCTCTGTCCGCTTACGCCTGAGTGCAGTACATTGAGGGTCGAAGAGACATGGAGAGTACAGCTGACATCCTCAGACTGCTGAGCAAAGATGAGCAAGTTTCATATGTAATGGACAAAGGCCGATTGAGCCTGAAGATGGTGGAGGCAATGAGAGGAGGAGGATACATTGGTGGAGTAGAGTAACAACCAAAGTATTTGTATTTCGTGTTTGTCATATAATTAACATTAATAATAACTATTAGGCCTTGAGACCAAAAATGCTTATAATATATGAAACGAAACTGCATTTTATATTAATCCAAATGGTCTCTCTCAAGACTCCATTCTTGCTTCAGTGTAGCGGCTTCTTCCCATTGCATCAACTATTTTCCAACCCAGTCCAGCTCCGTTCATATCATACAGTAGTTGATCGTAGGAAATGTGTCCTCGCTCGCTGAGCAGTCTCAGAACATTTCTCAAACCCTCCATGTCTCTTTGGCCCTCTAGATAATCCACACAGCTCATCAGCACAACCTGGTGTGGTCTCCACCCTGGCTGGCTTACCTCTATCGCCTTCTTCCATCTCTCCACCGCTTTCTCCATCTGACCCGCCATCTTGTAACCGAGAGCTAACCGCTCCCATGTGCTCGACTCCTGGACCACCATCTTTGCTACTTCCTCCGCCTTCTCCATCATCCCATTCTTACAATAACCCGTTACTAGCAGGAGTGGGATCCGGGCATCGAATAGGGAGTGTCCAGCTTCCCACTCTCCCATAATCTTGTCAACACCTTCGATATCTTGCACCTTAAAGAGCGCGCTGATCACGCTTATGTATCCAGTGTTGTAGAACCCGTCCAGCTCCTTGTACAAGCTCCAGAGACGGTACACCTCTTCCTTGACACCAGCAGCGCCATAGAAAGACATGAGAACCTCGTAGGCTTGCTTTCTTTTCTGAGGACTCAGCAGCTGCTCTGATCTACGCAGCATCTCTAGCGCCTTGTCAGTTGATCCAGCTTTGATGTAGGCGTTCGCAGCATCGGCGTAGGTGCGCCAGTCCAGCTGAAGTCCAGGGTCAGCCTCACAGCTCATCAGAAACTTCTCCATTCCCTCTACATCAGAAACAACCGAATAAGCATGCAGGCGCGTGTTGACCGTGAAGATGTCGGGCTTGACATCCGCACCCTCCATCTCGCGAAGAAGCTTCTCAACCATTGAGTATTTGCCACTCCTGATGTAGAGATTGAGCATGACGTTGTAGGGAAGACAGTTTCTGAGGAAGCCGAGCTCTATCATCTAGTGAAACACTTGCTCGGCTATGTGCAACACTTTCTTGCTGGCGTAGCAGTTCAAGAGAGCACCGTAGAGATGGTAGTTCCTCCTCTCCACAGGAATCTTCTCGAAGAACTTGTCAGCTTCCCCCAGACCACAAACTTTGGCAATCAAATCAAGGCGAATCGCCACATCTCCCTCAGAGATATCATCGGCCCTATGCTCACTAATCCAATCTGATATCTAACAACAGCAACCAGAGAGAGATAGAGAGAGAGAGGAATTTATGAAACTGCAAAGTGAAGAAGCAAAAGGGGGGAGAAATCGAAAGCGAGATGAGAGACCTGAAGGGCATGGGAGAAACGGCTGAACTTGCGGAGCATCTTGATGATGGAGTGGAGCTCCGAAGTCTTCACCAGATTCCCCTGATCGAGCCATCCCTCCAACACTCTTTCAATCGAAGCCGAGGGATCGCCGGCCCTCGCCACCCGCCGCTGCAGGGTGTCGTATGGGTCCAACGGCGAGGCTACGGTCCTGCCTCTCCTCGAGGAGTGATAAAGGAAGCTACTGAGAATCTGATTCGGCTTTGCACGAACGAGAAGACGAACAAGAAGATGCTTCATACTTTGGCCGATGATTCAAACACAGAGCTAGGGTTTAGGGTTTTAACATTCCTTTATCAAACAAATTTAATCGATTTATCAAAAAGTTTCAATTTACTTGCGAATCTCACTCGAGCATGTTGGGATTTGACGACTACTTGAGCAGAGTCTCTCCGAGAAAATGGAAAAAAAAAAAACTGAATTTAATTCTACATAAACGCCGGCGTTTTGGTTTTGATATGAGTTTTGGTTTAATGAGATTTTATTTTATTTTTATTTTAATTTTGGAAAGAAATGATGCAAAGATTTCTTCTTTTAAATTTCCGAAATTATCTCTCCTCCTGTAACTTTTATTCACTAAAAAAGATATCACCCAAAAAAAACAAAATAAGAGAGAAAGAGGAAACAGAGAGAAACAATGGAGTTTTCTCCTCACTGTCTGCTTTTTCTTCTTCCCATTTTCCTCCTCTCTGGTGTCTCCTCCCTTTCATGTATTTCTCCTCAATTTCTTGCATTATTATTTTTCAAAAATTTAGAAATGGTGTGGTTTTTCTTTTCTTTTTCATAGTTCATTATATGGAAAAGGAACAACCCTTTCAAAACTCTTTAAAATAAATCTCTTGGATCTAAATGTGCAGATGATGATGAATTTGATCCTCATGCAGCCACAAGCCGAGCTCTTCTTCAAGCAAAAGCAAGTAAAGATCATCCCACCTAATTGATGATGGTGTGATTTTAGCAAATCTCTAATAACTCCAAATGTGGATCTTCTCTTCTCGTTTCTTTGTTGTGCGTGTTTTGTTTTGTTGAAACAGCGTGCAAAGAAGATTTTGCGAGTAAAAACTACACGATCATAACAAGCAGATGCAAAGGGCCAAATTATCCGGCAAAGGTGTGTTGCTCCGCCTTCAAGGACTTTGCTTGCCCTTTCGCAGAAGCTCTCAACGACGACAAGAACGATTGTGCCTCCACGATGTTCAGCTACATCAACCTCTACGGACGTTATCCTCCTGGAATCTTTGCCAACATGTGCAAAGAGGGCAAAGAAGGTCTCGACTGCACTAATGTCACTGACTCTGCATCCTCAACTTCTTCTTCTGATTCTATTACCCGAGCCTCCACAACTGCTGCATCTCTCGCGGCTCTTTCCATCTTTTTGGTTCTCTGTCTTTTGTTCTTGCCGTCGTGAATTTTTCTTGGTAAGTGGTAACACATCTCGGAACATGCTCCATGGGTAACAAAATAAGTTATATATGTCTCTTGGCGTTATGTACTCTTTACTCTTTTCTCTTGTTCTTCCATTTTTTAATCGACACTCGAGAAGCAAGAATTAAGTTAAGAAAAATGTTAATGCCATAAGCTTATTCTCCAATTGATTATTGGGTTTATCACACAAATGAATTGATCATCATCACTCGATGAGGCTCATCTACTTTTCTCACAACACCTAAGTTTGTGCACGTAATTGTTCACTACCATCATTACAAAGAAAACAGAGGTCAAGATGATCCATCTTACATAGAACTCAACGCCAACAGGTCCCAAACACGCTTCGCTGACCATATTCTCCCATCTAATCTTAAGCATCATCCCTTATTTTCCTGTAAACCATACAATAGATGTTACTTAGCTTCAACAACTAGAAAGTTTCACTGACACAGAGCGACTAGAGATTCCCAAACAAGACCAAATGATCGGATTACAATACACACGGAACACGCTTGTCCAATAATCTAGCCGAATATAGTGATTAGGGATCAAGGAACGCACATATTCCCCAAGAAAATCACTCTAAGCAACAAGAAAACTCGCACTCTAAGAATACTTGCCGTAAACCAAAGTTGTAAGCAAGCTTCAGCTCAGTATATTATTGACGCCAAAAGACACTAGATGAAAGATCAAATGCAATATAAAACCTTTACTTTCCTCTAAATCAAACCTAGAAAAACAAATAAAAAGAGCTAAACTTAGAGTTTTATAGTTACCTGTGCGGTGTTCATGGAGGAGAAGGCGCCAGTGGCGAGAAGAAGCCTCTCAACGTATTTACCCATGATATCAACCTCCAGGTTCACTTTCTGACCAATTCTCTTGCTGGGAATCACCACATTCTGCTGCGTATAAGCAACGAGCATGAAGTTAAAGCAGCTCTCCTCGTCAAACACATCAACCACAGTCAAGCTCGCCCCGTCCACCGCCACAAATCCCTTGGGCACAATGTATTTCAGCAAACCCTTGTCCGCTTTCACCTTCACCCACAGCGAATCTCCCTCAATCTCCATCGAAACTATCACTCCCGTACCGTCCACGTGTCCCTGCACCACGTGCCCGCCCATACGGCTCACAGGCTGAAGCGCACGCTCCAAATTCACCCGAGAACCTCTCTCCAGCTCCTCCAGCGACGTTTTTCGCAGCGTCTCCGGCGATAACCCTACGGTGAACTCCTCCGCGTCGAACTCCGTCACCGTTAGGCAAGTCCCGTTCACGGCGATGCTGTCACCGAGCTTCACGTCCTCCAGCACCACTCTGGCGCCGATTATAAGGTCGAATCCGCCGTAGCCGGCCATCCCCAGGTCCTTGACTTCGCCCATTTCTTCCACGATTCCCGTGAACACGGATCGGATGCTCAGATTTTGCCTCCGATGGGTTCGGGATCTGGAATCAAATCTGAGATTTGTTCTGAATGAGGTGGAGATTCTCAATTGTGGAGGACATGATTTGGGAAGCAGATTTAGAGAGTGAGTGGCCATCATCATCGTCGTTAGCCCTGAGGTATTTGTCGGCGATGAGCTATAACCACGGTGCTAAGCCGCCGTCTCTGTTAACATTTAAGGTAGTTAATTACCATCTCAAATGATCGGGGCGACGGGGCCAACGTTGGAATAAATAAAAAGTTCGAGGATAAATATCGAAGATGAATCATCTGAAATTGCAAATCATATATGATTAGGTAAACCTAGGGGTGGGCACTTCGGTTTTCGGGTTGGTTTCGGTTCGGTTTTTTCGGTTTTACGATTTATCGGTTTTATAAAAATTGAAACCATATAAAAACCATATATTTCGGTTTGGTATGGTTCGGTTTTCTTCGGTTTTTGATTTTTTCGGTTTTACAAAACAAAAACCATATGTAACTTGGTTCGGTTTGGTATGGTTCGGTTTCGGTTTTTTCGGAATTATACTATTACGGAAAACTTTGATTCAAATAATAAATAGAAATAGTAATAAATTAATAATAGATATAAGTGAAACAAAACAATAAGTTAAAAAAATATAATCCAAATCATAAGAAATAAATATAAATCATCAATAAAACCAAGTTTATAAAAGTCAAAAATTAAAATAAAAAAACCACGAGTCTTAGGGTTTACAACTTTTTATTATTTATATGTTTATATTTTTTTGTAAATATTATTTTTTAAATTTATGAGTTAAGATTTAGTAAATTATAAAGATAATTAAACCAATAATAATATCTGAACATAAACTAAACTAAGGATATAAGAAAATATTCTGAAACCAAAAAAACCATTCGGTTTGACGGTTTTTAACCAAACCTAAACCAAAACATTTTAAAAAATGATAACCAAATGGTTTTTTAGGTTTAACCATAACCAAACCATATCACTTTTTCGGTTTGGTATGGTTTGATTTTTTCGGTTACGGTTTTTTTGCCCACCCCTAGGTAAACCTCTCTCCATCTAAGCTATCCACGCATTTTTATTTTTGGGCTTTTAAGTATTTTGAGTTTTCACATAATATTAACTAACTAGGTGATAACCAAAAATCTATAAATAATTTTATTAAAGATGATATTGAAATTGTTTAAAGTAAAAATAATTTAATCAGTTTTATATATATGTGAATAATATAATTTAATATTTCAACTTTTTGACATAATATTTTTAACTTGTTTTCAAGTTTAAATATTTATATTATTTGGTTAATTTATATGGTTCTATTAACAAAGCATATAAACAAAAAATATATTTATAAATATGGATATCTATTAAAATCACAGAAGTATTTTCTATTGTAACCTAAATTATAGTTTTAATTTGTTATAATTTTCTTATTTTATTTTTTTTGATTAAAATCACACATATCGAAGTCTTTTTTATTGTAAACATAGTTTCTACGTAATTAAAAAAAAAGTATTGTATTTGTGTATAAATTATATTTCATTAAATAATATTTTTAAAAACTATTGTTTTATTCATTTTTAAGAAATGTATTTAGTAATATAATGTATATCATAAATCATCACATAACCTAAAATTCGATTTTAAATAATCCAAAAATTAAAACATGATTTTCTGGTTATATTAAAAGTAATAAATGGATAAAGGCATATAATGTAATTAGTTTAATCAAAAAAGGAAATTTGTATTAAAATAATGAGAGAATAAGTGTGGTGTTGACACATCAGCAAAATGGCACTACTGTAAATACTTCAAAAAATAAGGCTATTCTCTAAAAATGTTTCTCAAAAAATAAGGCATACAACTCGTCAAGTAATTATTTTCTGTATGGACTTCTACTTATTGTGATTTTTTTTTTATGAGCTTCTACATATTTTAGGTTTGTACTTTTTAGGCCTTCATACAAAATAAATTTAAAAGTGAAAAAAACAAATACTTATTTTACAAATCATAAAAACTAAAAACAAATTATGAAATAATTAAGTGAGAATATTATTTATAATAGAAGACAAAAGAATGTAGAAAAAAAATTTGGAAGGAGAACAGATACAAAACATGACATAAAAACTTGCGAAAGATAGTTATCAAACTTTCTTTTTAAAAAAAAATCTTGAGAAGATATATATATATATATAAACTAAAGTAGAATTATTTATATAAAATAAATACTTATTTTATAAAACTTAAAAACTACAAATTCTCTACAAAATAAAAAAATTCAAAATGTTATTTCAAATACAAACAAAGAGAACATGGAAAAGAAGTTGTAATGCAAACAAATACGAAACATGACGGAAGAACTTGCGAAGTTATCAAACTTAAAAAGAAAAACTGGAAAGATATATATGTATAAAAGTAAAGTAAAATCATTCATATCTATAATATTGTCAAAATAAATAAAGGTTTTATATAAATAAATAAGACTAAAGTGTTTAATCATATACAATGAAATGAACTTGATCTATATGAATGAAAAATAATAATAAAAATTTGACTATTTGTACTTCAAAATGAGTTAGAATTTTCTAAAATTTATGAAAAATGAAAAAGTTATTCAATTTAAAGCATTGAGATTGATCTCGCCGGAAATAAGCAAAAAAAAAAGGTAAAAACTAATTGAATAGACATATATATAGTGGAAAACTAAAATACTTATGACAATATACAAATATGGATAATTTTTTTTTAACAATTAGCACATGTGCTTTACTTTTGATGATATGATAATTGACACATCTGGGAGCTTGGAGCATGGAGAGGAGTCTATGGAGCAACTTGAACCGGAACCAGAACGTGAGGAGCAGCTCGAACCTGAGCTAGGAGGAGAAGAAGCTATGATCGTGCCTACTGGTCCAATGACTAGATCAAAGACTAAGCTATTCAACCAAGCTATTGGAGGACTTCTCAATCAAACCTACAAGACAGAAGATCAAGACCTCAAGAAAGCTTGTCAAAACGTGTCTGTTTTGATTCAGGCCATATGATTTTAACAATGGGTAAGTATTGGGTTTATACTCTTTTTCCCTTGTCAAGTTGTGTCCCAATGGGTTTTCTTGACAAGATTTTTAATGAGGTATTCCCAATACTTTATAAAGGCCCAAAAAATAACAATCATATCAGCAATTGACATCGTCGCAATTCCAGCGATAGCTAACTACGTCACTTTTGATGATCTCCGCCTTGGTCGATCAACTCAACAAGTTGTGGGTAGGCTATTACGTTTCTGGGAACCCCGCAACATAAAAAAGGAAGGAGAATTCATGGGGATTGTCCTACTTCTCCTAGATGAAAAGGTAACTCTTCCACATACTCGACTTCAATTACTCATATAACAAAACTACACCTTCTTCTAACGAACTACTCCTAACTGGTTTCTAGAATTCCGTAATTCATGGATTCATACCGGCAGCCCGTGCCGACCAATACCGGAAAATCCTAAGACGGGTTAAAGTTGGTGTCCCAATTATGCTACTTAGAAATCTAAACCAAAAAGACGGGTTATGTAACGGAACAAGGCTGATTATCACGCATTTGGGAGAGAGAGTTATCGAAGGGGTAGAAACAGTTAGTTAGTTTAGCGCTAAACGATTCAGTCAAGAAAAGACAAACAATGTTCTACCTCAAACTTTGTTTTATATTTAATGAAAGATGTCAACTACTCCGGGCTCATATCTGCCATTAGGAGGTCAGGTTCAGCAGCAGTCTCTAACAGCGTATAGAGCTTGGCTCCTTCTTCGCTGTCAACGACACTGACAACAGCAGTCTCTAACATCGTATATATCTTTTTACATGCGTATCACGCAGTTCAATTCGTAATCTAGTAATTAGTAAAGTAAATAATATTTAGATTTATTTTACTGGCCAACAATACTTTCCGGTGCTAGAAATTCGTATGAACAAAGTAAACTAATTTAGATTTATGTTTTACTGATCAACCATATTTTTCAACGCTTAAATTTCGGATAACCAAAGATTTTTTTTTTAAAAAATAGCTATGACCACAAAAAATATATAGTAAAAAAAAATAGATTGTCCACACAAAAGGATTATAAAATAAAAAAAAAATATGATGCATGGTTTCATTACTCTAAACTATCTTACATAACAAACAAAAAATGAAGTATCTCATTGTTTTTATATTTGTTATTGTTATGTGTTCTGGATTCAATGAATCAAAAGACTGCCGTTTAAATTCTTTCATAATATCCAATGAACTCTCGTCTAATGCTCTTCTCACCATACAATGCTATATTGGGAAAGATAGGAGGAATCAGCTAACCCCAAAAGAGATGAGACCTGGTGATACGCCTTATGTCATCGAATTTGAGGGCAATAAAGGAAGGAAAATTTATAATTGTTTATTGAACTACGTGCACGACCCAAAAGGAAGAGGTTATCATGCATTCAGTTCTTTTTATGACATTGAAGTATATGCAGATTCCAAACATAAAACACGATGTGGCGAAACACGTGATTGGATTGCCAGAGATGATGGAATTTATTTTATGAGAAATAAAATTCCCCCGATAGTACACGTGCTTGATTGGAACACACCATAAAAATGCTTTTTCATCTTAAAGCCAACTAATGTATGTAACACTTAAATTAATCAAAAACCCGAATGTATATATATGTCTACTTTAAAACTTGAATAAATTCAAAGAAATGTATATATTGTAATAAAATACATCTATAAATGTTGTATCACTGTTTAAACTATTCTCATAAGATTTTTTATGTATATTTTTGTAAGAGACATTTACACTTATATATTTATTTATACAAAAGATTGGTTCTTTAATTTGGTAATCCTTTAATCATCTCTATTTCATCATCCACTAATTTATGTAACGAAAACAATTTAGATGCTACAATCATAAAGTGTAAGGTTAGGTTACAACTTACAAATCCTTTTAACTCACCACAATACTAATATACCACCTCGTTCAATAACCTGTTGCAATAACCAACAACTTACTCCAGAATCTTTGAGGTCGCTTGCACCATAAAGCTTACGACGATCCTAACTAGCATCAATATCACAATGATA
Source organism: Alliaria petiolata (assembly GCA_020283515.1). Lineage (NCBI taxonomy): Eukaryota > Viridiplantae > Streptophyta > Magnoliopsida > Brassicales > Brassicaceae > Alliaria > Alliaria petiolata. Next base: position 439,341,533 of record JAHZTW010000001.1, on the reverse strand, counting down.
ACTACATCGTCACATTTTGCTCTCACAATCACCGTTGTATCAGCAAAACAAAATTTTGTAATGTTTCAGAATCTTGAATATTTTGTCTCTACATTTTTAAAACTCTTGAATGAAAGTCCTTTATCGAGACGCACTTAGTGTTTTGTCTTATGAGTATAAATTTCTAATGTTTAAATACTATTTATTTACAATTGATTCTCTCTATATTAACCAAAAACTTCCATCTTCAAACAGAGATCTATCTTGTAACCAAAAACCAATTTGTGTAGTCGAAAAACAAATCTAGTCGGTTTTTAATTGGTTGATTATTAAATGCTCAAGTTGAAACTTCAACTCTAATAACATTCAAAACATTACATTTTGGATGGATCAAATTGTCTCAACTTGTATCTTTTTAGAATGTTAAAGTAAAATTTAATACCACCAAAAAAAATATATATATTATATATAATATCTCTTTAGATTAATAAATATTAATTTTGTGTAATCGTAACCAATTTGGTACTGTTCTTTTTGGGTTATATTTGGTTTATCATATATATCAAAAGTAAAACCATTTAAAATTTGTAAGCAATTCGGTGGTTTTAATTTTTTTTTTTTTGTTTGTTCACAAAACTAAGAAGATCATATTTCTTACAGCGAAGAAAAATCCCAAACATTACACACCAGAAGCCAGAAGGTATATGCAACAAAGTTTACGACTTTGTTATTATACGATTATCACAATTAACACTTAACTAAGGTAACTTAGTTGTATCTGTGGATTCATGAGCATCATCACCTGAGGAGGTATCTATGTCCTTGAGACCCAACTCCTCGTTTTGTTTCCATGATCTCTCGTACTCTTCATCTAATAGTTCAAACACAACAACAACATTTGTTACTTGGAACACAAGATTCCTGTCCTAAACGTAAGGCTGTAGTGAAGGAAGATGGAAGAAACTTACATGTGAGCTGATGATCATCTTTGATATCATCTGTTACTGGTAAAATAAAGGAATTTGCTAATTCATCATCAAGAATCAAAGTCCATGGCTGTTCTAAGCTTAGAAGCTGCAAGAATATTTAAGAAAAGAAAATAAGAAAAAACCAAATTAGCTTCATATAATACAAACCAGATCTCTTATTGCTTTGGTTTTTCTTGCACATCAAGACCAAGAGAAATGCTAATACTTAATGGATAGTTTCTACCTTATTATGAAATTATTAACATGTGCTAATTGTTAAAAAAAATTTATCCATATTTGTATATTGTCATAAGTATTTTAGTTTTTCACTATATATATGTCTATTCAATTAGTTTTTACCTTTTTATATTGCTTATTTCCGGCGAGATCAATCTCAATGCTTTAAATTGAATAACTTTTTCATTTTTCATAAATTTTAGAAAATTCTAACTCATTCTGAAGTACAAATAGTCAAACTTTTATTATTATTTTTCATTCGTATAGATCAAGTTCATTTCATTCTATATGATTAAACACTTTAGTCTTATTTATTTATATAAAACCTTTATTTATTTTGACAATATTATAGATATGAATGATTTTACTTTACTTTTATACATATATCTTTCCAGTTTTTCTTTTTAAGTTTGATAACTTCGCAAGTTCTTCCGTCATGTTTCGTATTTGTTTGCATTCCAACTTCTTTTCCATATTCTCTTTGTTTGTATTTGAAATAACATTTTGAATTTTTTTATTTTGTAGAGAATTTGTAGTTTTTATGATTTATAAAATAAGTATTTATTTTTTATAAATAATTCTACTTTAGTTTATATATATATATATCTTCTCAAGATTTTTTTTTTAAAAAGAAAGTTTGATAACTATCTTTCGCAAGTTTTTATGTCATGTTTTGTATTTGTTCTCCTTCCAATTTTTTTTTCTACATTCTTTTGTCCTCTATTATAAATAATATTCTCACTTAATTATTTCATAATTTGTTTTTAGTTTTTATGATTTGTAGAATAAGTATTTGTTTTTTTCACTTTTAAATTTATTTTGTATGAAGGCCTAAAAAGTACAAACTTAAAATATGTAGAAGCTCATAAAAAAAAAAGATCATAATATCTAGAAGTCCATACAGAAAAGAATTACTTGCCGAGTTGTATATCTTCATTGGAGAGAAACTTTTTATAACTCATTCTCAATCACAACAGTCCTAATTCTTTCTTTTTTTCCTTTTGTGTAGTTTTTTTTATCGTCACCTATTCTATAGATCAAATTTATTTTTATCCTACATGGTTTTAAACTTTAGTTTTTTTCACAGCAAAACTTTATTTTTTTTTGTATAAAAGACCTTCATTCATTCTACAACGTAAAGTATGAATGAAATTTTTTTTTTCTGCATACATTTTTCTAAATATTTATTTTTTAAGCTTCCACAACTATTCTGTGTAAGTTCTTTCATTGTTCGATTTTAACCTCTATTTTCACATCCTGTTCAGCTTTTGTGTTTTGTAAAATTGGTATCTTATTTTCTAATTAATATCTTAAAAGGCCCAAAAACCTGCGTAAAACTAAACTTACATTAGTTAATATTATGTGAAAACCCAAAATACTTAAAAGCCCAAAAATAAAAATGCTGATGTGGATAGCTTAGATGGAGAGAGGTTTGCCTAATTATATATAGTAGGAGTTTTTACGCGCTACGCGCGGATGGTTTTTACAAACATTTGATTATTATTTAAGTTATATTGATTTTTAACTTTAATTTAATATTTTAAAGACAATATTTTATTTATAATATAATTTTGATGTAAGTTTATATATCTTGAATTTTTTAATATGTCGGGGAAATATATTATGATTTAACTAAATTTTTTATTATTTGGATATGTGAAAATTAACTTTTAAGGTAAAACTTGAAATGTGTATTAAAACTCATTGTTATTCACTAACTTTCAAAATATTATTGAAATTATTTTTGTTTTAACTAAATTCGGTATATGATTGAACTTATAAAACTATAAGTTTTCATTTTCTTTAATCGAAAAATGAAAGAAAATAAATTTTCATTTTAAATTGAAAACAAAATAATTTATCAAACATATGATTGCCAACTCAAACACCTCATTATTCTAATTAATTTTTGTTTTCTTTTATTTTGATCATGTTCGTGTAGTATTTTTTTTTTTTCATTAGCAGCCCCAAACTCCACATATAAGTTTCCAACTCAAGCACCTTCGTGTAGTGTTTTTTTTTCCCTTTCATTAGCTAGTTAATACTGATTTACACAAAGAAAAAGTATGTGGAGTTTCTGATAACTTATAAGGCGGAGAAGTTTCTTTGCGTTTGCCATATAGTTTAATTTGAACATTTTTCTTAAATTGAACATATGTTTTAATGAACCTTTTATAATTAGATTAATAATATATATTAGATTATTTTCATAAGAACTTTTTAAGAAAAACAAAAAAAAACATATTGTAGAGCATTTTGTTTTTTGTTGATGTGAATTTTTAATCGTTTTAGACTAAGAGACATAGACATCGATATTTTGTCACATTTCATGTAAACAAATATTGCCTTGCCTCCTATGCCATATCATTTTTCCCAAGTTCACGACACTCTTCAAGAGTCGCACACCTTTCATGGATAGTCAATTCTCATATTACACGCTAGAGTGCAACAGAAATATAGGACAAATTAAAAGGTGCCATTAATTACAGACGTAATATGTTATAAAAAATGCACTCTATGTGTCAAACACCTAGCTTAGTGTAAAAGTATTAATCATTTGACCCACCACAATCCAAAGATCTTTCACTTCCTCAATTACAATCTTTGAACAGTTTTGGAACATGAAATCTGTTTCTAGCTGCCTCTTGTTAGCAAAGTTCTAAAAATAAGTGAATATATTGACGATTCTCTTTTTTTGTCAATGAATTCTCATTGATAATTCTCTTCTTCTTCTTTTTTTCCCAGTGGCTCTCCTTGAAAGTTACATGCTAATTCACTTATTCACTGACTTTAGTCGCAATGACATTAAAGTTGGATTAGTGGCTTTCCCAGCGTTGACTAAAAATTTTTTAGGTAAAACGTTACCTTCTATTTAATTCATCTATTACCGGAAGATTGCTGCCTCCTCTGCTACCATACCAACATTTCCTACCATCATGTTCACTCGATCACTTTGTTGTTTTGACAAATTTGATCCTAAATTGTGTGATGTCATTTAAAAAAACAATTACTGTGATGAAGAAAATGTACTGAGATCTGAGAAGTACACTAAGCAATATCCAAAGCTATGTAACAGCAAACTTACGGAATCTGAGAAGTTCAATATAGCCGAAGCTTTTTTTACTTCACATGAGTACATATGTATAGTTTTGAACCTCCGTAACTATTACTAAATAAGATTTGATGAAAAAGAAAGTTGAAATGAGAATAACAATATGAAATATTTTAGAGTGAAATAAACATATACTTGACCTTTGAATGGTTTTGGAACATGAAATCTTTATCTGCCTAGTAAACCTATCGCCTTCTATATCCAGAGATTATATATATGCAGGTACAATTGTCAAAAAAAAAAAAAAAATGCAGGTACAAACATCAGAAATTCAGTCCTTACACATTTGAATACAGTCTACCTTTTGAATTTTGTGAAAACTGTGTAAATCATGAGTATATTACCAGGAATACTAAGTGAGGCACAACATAGTGAATTTTGGTGAAAACAACGCCTATGAAAGTACTGTAATTTACATATTCTAACCTATTTGGCTATTTTCATGTGTAGTTTCAGCATAACCGCCTATGTCTCAAGTAAGACCATAGCCTCAACCGGATACTAAAAAAAAAAAAATGTTAACTTAATTTTAAAATAATCTGTTACGTTGTGGAATTATTAAGCATGTACCTCTCTGTATGAGTCTGAAAAGTGAAAACTTTGTTGGGTCCCTTGATTGGTTTCTAAATAGAGTGTGGGATCAGTGAGTCAATAGATAATGAAAGGATTGAAACAAAGACATCACGTACGCTATATGAGATTAAATAAGCAACTGAATAAAATCAACGAAGCACCACTTAGTCTACATGAAGACCGAGACGTGCCGAGATATTGCTGTCCTTTTTTTACCAGGAGAGGTCTCCTTGCAATCATCAGTTAGTTAAAAATAGAGCGTAAACCCACCTGGATTAATTGCTTACAACAAATTGGAAGAAACAAAAAAATTCATGGAGTAAAGGGCTCAGGAGAAGCTCAAAATCTGGTGGGGAGAAAGAGGAGATCAAAAATCTTTGTTCAATCCCGAAGGAGCTCCAAATCTGGAAAAAAAATAAGAGAACACGATTGAGAAGGGATATCAGCCTTCGTTGGAAACAAAAAAAACAAAGGAAAACTTTCATAGATTTTTTAACACGAAACATACCACGTTGATTAAAATACAAAGTGTTTCTCATGATCCACAAATGGCTACAGCAAAATGGGGGTACTATTACAAAAATCCAAAAAAGCCTGATAAATAGAAAAAGTTGAGGCCTCCCTCCTTTTGCTAGCCTATCCGCGCACTTGTTGCCTTCACGTCCGTTGAACTTGAACATGAAGAATGCTCTAAGAAGACCTCTCCTTTCTCCTAAGATTTCACTTGTATAACGTACCTTGTTTCATTCACGCCCGTTGAAAAGCTTTCATAATAGACGTCGTTTGTTTTATCAAACAGATTTCACAAAAGGCATTTACAAAACCGCATCAAAAAACCACACGGAGGAGGAAAAGAATATCGAAATCTTATAGACGGAGACATGGTGCTGTAAGTATGGTAAAGGCAAATGTGAAGAGAAGAAATGGAAGAAGTACGTTTTGAGGAAGAATATGTGGGGAAGTCGAGTCGTTAAGCTTCAATTTTAGGAAGAGAATGTAAAAGTTAGCTGATGTGACAGCTTTTAGAGAAATATTAGATGCTGACTTGTCACGATTATAGATTAGTTTTAGAAAGTGATGTGGCTGGCCTCTAAAGCCCCAAATTGGTTCTTTCATTTAGTAATTAGTATAGATGATTTTATAATATCTTATTATATAAAGTGAGATTCACATGATCGCGACACGTGGCAAGTTAATCGATCTGATTTTGACACGTCAAATCTTAATTGTAAAAAGGTGAAATATAATTAAAAAAAGGATAAAGAAAATAATATTTGTAAAGAAAAAAAGGAAAGATAAAATAAAAGATTGCAAAAAAGGGAAAATATAATAAAAAAATAAATCAAATAATATTTATAAAGAAAAAAGGAATTAAAAATAAAGATAGATCAAATAAAAAATAAATTTTAACAGCAAATTGTAAATATCAGTAAAGAATAAATCAAATAATATTTGTATAAAAAATTAAGAAAAAGATCAAATAAATTTTATTTGATCAAATTTAATTAAGATGACAACAATGTTTCAAGATTACAAATAGATTTAAGAAAAAGTAAACAAAACAAAAGGATCTATTTCAATTTAAGAAAATAAAAACAAAAAATAAATTAGATTAACTAGGATATATTTCAATTTTAAAAAAAAATTATAGATGCTAATGATATGATATTAGACAATGATGAGCTCAATGAAGAGAAATATAGCAATAATCATGTAAAGATCTTTTTGATGCGAGTCTTGAGAAGCATAACTTATCTAGAGAGCATAGATATCATATACGGGAGATGAATGTGAAGAGAAAGAGAGATTTTATTTGCTTGAAAAGAGTTAATGGGAGATCGTTAACATACTCGAAAGATTCGAATTGCATACCCAAGTTTTTAACGCAGCAGAACATAAAAAGATAGTTGATAAAGTTTGTGAACTATATGAGAAGTATGGTTAATGTTGCTTAGGATACACAACAGATTCTGTGTTTTGAATATTTTAATTAAAAATAAATGAAAATTAAAATAAATAAATAACTCTTAGATTTAGATTTTGTGTTTTTCATATATTTTTCTGTAGTGATCCGATTTTGTTTTTTTTTCTTTTTAAATATTTTAACGGGTTTTAAATTTTATTATTATAAACCTGCGTATACGTGGATCCTAATATAGAACATAATAATAAATTATAAAAATATATTATTATAAACCTGCGTATACGCGGGTTTTAAATTATATCTATATATTCATAAGGCATTAGAAGTAACATAATTCATCTTATAAGAATATTAAAATATAAATATTTGGAAATATTAATAAAATTAAATTAAATTTTGTTCTTTATAGATTATCCGATTTTGTTTTTGATTTATTTTTATGAATTTAAAATATCTTTTAAAAATCCGCATATATGCGGATCCTACACTACAAAAAAAGAGGTAGATTGTATCATTTATTATATATTTTTGCATTACTTATAATTGATGCAAATGAATCTTACATCACTTAGAAAAGTGACTCTCTTTATGGTGATGCAAATAATTAACATCAGTTAGTTATCAACCGATGCAAATATATTTTATTTTTGCATCGATTGTTATAATTGATTTCAATATGTGTCAATTACAAAAAACTGATGTTATCTTTTACATCAATTTTTAAAAGTGATGTTAGTATTTGTGACGATTATAATAATTGATGTTAAAATTAGCGTCAATTTTAATAAGTGATTTTAATAGTTGTATCATTTATAATAACTGACTTAATATTTGTATCATTTAAAATATATGATTTAAAATATTACTATCACTTGTATATAATTGATGTTAAATTTATGCGAGATATCATAATTGATTGTAATAATTATGTTATTTATTTTTATATAATTAATCTTATTGGTTAAAACCAAAAAGAAAATTAATCTTATTGGTTAAAACCAAATAAAAAAATTAATTTTATTCACCAATAAATATGAATATTAGATATTTAAGTTTCAGTATATATAGAGATGGTTTCTCTTTAACTTCTTCATCTATTAGCAATGTGGGATAAAGTAAAAAACGTTAGTTACATCACTTTTAACTGATATAAATTTTATATCATTTTTCTAAATGATGTTAACCAAAATCATTAGTTACATCGATTATTTAGCTGATGTAAATTTATAATTTTGTATCGATTTTGTTATAATGATGCTAAAGAACGAAACAGTTACATCATTTTTAATAATTGAAGCTAATTCACATAATTATGTATATATTATTAGTGTAATTTTTATTAGAATCAGTTTTTATTGATGCTAATTTTGCATCATTGTTAGAAGTGATGTTAACAAAAATTAATAAATACATCGATCACCTAATTGATGTAACATTATATTTTAATATCAATTTTTTAAAAGTGATACAAACTAATAAAATTTGTATCACTTTTATTGAATTGATGTCAAACTAGTTAATTATAACATCAATTACCATAATTGATGTTAAGCCATGTATATTTGTTTCATTTATAAATAACTAATTCAAAATAGTATCACTTAGTTTTGTGATACAATTTAAGTGATACAATCTACCCCTTTTTTGTAGTGCTATTTTAGTATCTATATATTTTAGGATAAAAATAATAAAAAAATTAGTTAAAAATTAAAAATAATTTTAAAGCAAGATAAAAAATTAAAAATAAACATAGTAATAATATAAATATATAAAATTATAAAGTACGAATAGATTAACAAATAGTTACGCGGATCAAACCTAGTCTCTTAAAATCAATAATATTATTTATTTACTACTACTATTTACGATGTCTATTTAGAAAAACAACCTCCAACTTATGATCGATCGATATAAGCCTTGGGCCTTAAGCCATAAGTGGGCCGACAAATGTTTTCTTCCTTTTTGTTTTGAAATGGTAGAGGCGCCAAGGCTTTGAAGCAGCCGAAGCCAGATGATGATGATTCATTTCACACACAAAGCTCAAAGTAACTAATTTTCTTCATATGTATGATTTGAGTTTGCATATAATCAATGGGTACACGAGAGCGAACCGCAAAAAAATAAAAAGAAAAGCAAAAGTGTATAATTGCCATCATGGTCTGTGCGAACACATTTCTCTCGACTTCTTGTCCTGAAGATGATGGCGTCCTGTGACCCGAGCCAGCCTGCAAGATTGCTCCAACATTAGTCTCTGAATCGAATCTTGTTCCCAAGGCACGATCCCAAAGTCATCATTGAAACCTTCCATGCCTTGTATCAGAAGCTGCCACACCAGTGTTCCTGCACCAGACCTCCTCCGCTTGGCTGATTTGTATACAACATCAAAGATTGTTCTGTAGAACCGATCCCGCTGCGACGGCTCATAGTCCTTGTTCAGATTCGAGAGCCCGAACTCGGTGAACAGAACCGGCTTCTTCAGTTCCTTGTCCCCGTCTTCAATGTGAGACAGCATCCATTTCACCACAAACTTTAGTTTTTCTTCAAACCCCTGATCGTGAAACCTGCCAAATGGTTTGTTTCAAGGTCACTTTGTCTGTAGAGAAATTCCAGGCGCAGCAATCAAAATAAAAATATTTGTTCTCGACAGAGACAGATGGTCTTACCAGTGATCAGGGTAGATATGAACCGATGCAAAATCAACGTTTGGGGAATCTGAGTTCCGAACAAAATCTGAACCAAGCTCAGAGGCCCACCTCTCTGGGTTAACTGTCAGCCGTTTAGGGCTCTTGGGGCCGTAGAACCCTTCCAAGCCTACGGTTAGAAGATGCTTGCTGTCTATCGATTTAATGAATGCTGTCATTTCGTTAATCCAGTCCTTTGAATCCACAAACCACAAACCAGAAACCAGAAACCAACCACGTGAGCAACATTACTTAATCATTCAGTTTTTTGGACAAGAAAAGGAGAACTCACTTGGAGGGTATCCCCAGAGATATCTGACATGCAGCGAGGCTCGTTTATCAGCTCCCATGCAAATATTGTTGGGTCGTTTCTGTACTCGATCCCTGTTATAGAGTTTTTCCGGGTGAGAAGCACCTGCCAAATGGGAAATGAGAGTTGTACATTATTCCAAAGTCTTATGAGTGAGGAAAAGCTATTCCACGGAGCTTACTTCAGAGTCTATGGGTCAAGAACTAAGGATCTCTCCCTATTTTGGTATCGCTCTTTTAGGAGTAATAGCATCTCTTGTATTTCAGTATCCTTTTCAACAATGGATGATCTAAGGCTAACACATTCGAGAAGAGACAAGAGGATTCAAAACATACCGTGAGATAGTGCTTGAAGTATCTGCGGATAGATGGGTCAAAGAAGAAGGAATCATTGGACGAACTGAGACCAACACCTTCTTGCCATGCCCAGTTCACGTACTGAGTCTTCCCTCCATACGCTTGTAAGTTATTCACTAAGCTAAGAAGCAACCTCACACCATGCGATTTTGCCTCTGCGATTACATGATCCAAGGCCTAACCACATTATATAAACTTACATTAAGAGGCTAAAGATTAAAAAAAAAAAAAAAAGTCAAAGCTTTGGGCAATACAGAAACCATAGATTGCCAAAAAAGACAAATGCAGGCAGAAGCAAGCAATTGCCCTTTTTCTATTTCTTATCATCTTCGCTGGCATTCTGTTTAAAATAAGCTCAATGAAGACTAATGTCTGCAAAAGACTAAGACTTTATCTCAAGCAAGATCCTTTCCAAGTCATGTTTAAATTGATCAGAGCCAGAAGAAAAAAAGAGGAGAGTGTAGATAGAAGTCGAGATGTACCTTGAAGACTCGTTCATCGAATCTGCCAGGAGAGATCTGGAGAGCGTTGTAGCCTCCGTCATTGAAGGCCCAGGTTCTACAAACAGTGAGACCCATTTTGGCTCCAGCTTCAAGCATAGCACCGACACGGTGCCTGCTATGATCATTGACGGCATGGTCCATGAACCAGTACGAGTTCCACCCATTGACATACAGAGCCTTACCGTCCACCACGAACTGTGTCCCGTTCCGTCTCACGAACCCTAACTCGGCCTCCCCTTTGAAACCGAACCACAAATCTCCGAATGAGAGATAGATAAACGCCACACATGTGAGGAACCCTAGAATTGGTATCAATGGCCCGTTCCCCGTGGGAGCCATGCTTCTTCTTGCTTTTATTAGCTTCAGATATTTCACGATCGCTAGTAATCTCGCCAGTTTCCTCGCCGATTTGAGAGAAATGCAAGCAGGCCCTTTGGAAAATCTCAACACCCAAAAGATCAATGTGTCCACGTTTCGGACAAAAACTTCAGCTTTGATTGAAACCCAGATCAAAGATGAGCTCTCTCTCTCTCTTTATATAGATTTAAAAATTGAAAACAAACAAACAAGCATTCAGGATGAAAAAACTCCCTGTTTACGCTTTGATCCCAAAAAAAAATGCGAAATTGATGAATGCCCACATTACAGATCTCTCACTCTGTGCCGACAAAGTAACCTTAGAACTCGCTTTGAGAACATCAAGTTCCAGAGCAACACCAAGAGGTATAAGAAAATGGAATAGGTTTGTTCGGAAAAGAAGAGAGAGAGACAGAGAGGTGTGTGACAAAGAATGAGAAAAGCAAAAAAAAGGGTCGCAAGTAAGAATCAGATTTCACGCACTTCGATGTCTGTGTGGGACAATCAGGCGTCAATTTTGGAGGGGCTTTTGCGGTAAGATGTTGGTATCATTAAACTACTAATTAACCTTTTTCTTTCTACCACTAATCTGCCCATAATTGCACAAAACACAACCACACAATGGACTTAAATTTCTCTTTCTTTTTTTCTTTTTATTACTACTAACAAAAACCATAGGACTACAAAGAATATTATAGAGTATAATGAAAATATAAAAGCTTTTGATAGAAAATTAGCAACGTCTAAGACCAACCCCAATGGTCAACTTGAGGGATCTAAACAAGGGGTCTTAAAAATAAAAATGAATAAACAAAGATTAGTAGTGTCTTAAAAATAAGACAAGTGTATAAAATAAAAAACTTTTTTGGGTTCTTATTAAGTTTCTACTTAAACTAATAATATATTTAATATTAAATTATACTTAAGACCTCAACATGATGTTCTCCATTGGGCTTGCTCTTAGTTGTTAATGTCAGTGCCAGTATCAAGTATGTGCTGTTGAAAATGTTCATTCAACATTTAAAACTTGAAACAAAGAAGAAGAAGAAAAACAAATCTTTGTCTCGGATTTGTTATTTTTTTTAAACAGTCCACATGTTGAGTATCATTAGATTCTCAGCTTCTCACAAGTCATGTGGGTTTTTTTCTCGGTACTCTCTCACAAAACGTTCAACCATGTGAATCTCTCACATTAAATAATACTTGTTTCATTTACAATAAAATGTATCATATTATATACTCCATTCATTGAGTCAGACTAGTCTTGTGCGTTTTCGGGATGAGTTTCCCATTATGTCTCATATCCGTCATGAATTTCTCATCCCATTCTCAATCCTGTTTTAAAAAATTATCCATATGTGATTATTTATGTTATTCAAACAGGTACGAAAAAGATAACAAGAAGAAACGGATACGACATCAGTATCTAAATTATGCGTTTAATAATTAAAAATTAAAAAATATATATATATTATTCGAATTTTTACGAAATTATTTGAATTTTTCCGATTTTCTTTGAAATTACCTGAAATTATCTAAAATATATGCCCGAAGTTAACTCTTGCACAAACTAATTATCCATTTGGGAAGAAATTTTAGATAAGAGAATTTCACGAACTCGTTTCGTTACCCAAACTTTCCGTCCCGTTCTTATCAGGTTCTCTTTAAAGAATTTTTTTCCAATCCTAAATTACATGTTCCCGTCTCATACCCGTAAATTTCCGTTCTGAATCCTGAAATGCACAAGGCTAAGTGAGACCGATTTCTCTTGTTTCCCTTCATTTCTTTTGAAAACAAACAAAAAATCACAATTTGGTTGTTATTGTAACTAGGACATAAAAACAAATTATGAAAACTTTTTTTTTTCAACTGGAAACTTTAGTTAAATCCATTTTTGGGCATGATCTAATATTTTCATAATATCATAGTTCAAAACCAATAGTCAGACCGTTTATATTTTTTTGCCAATACCAATTGTATATATATTTTGATGTTTTGTATTCAACTTTGTAATCCTTTTTGTACTTTGGTATTTTAATGAAATTTAGACGAAAAAATATATTTTCGTTTAAAGTTTTAATTTTAGTTGTCGTATTCCATTGACCATTCTATGAAAATCTATATGATTATAACTTGACAAAAACTAATGACTTAGGTACATGAAAATACAATACACAATGAATAGTGAAAGTTTCAAAGAGTTATTTTGTTTCATTCGCATCTCAAAACGAATAATCACAATGATTCAACTGAAATTTTTGGTAATTAAAGAATTGCAACTTTTCAATTATGTGCCTTTATGTTAAACAATTTTTGTCTAATCTTCACTGCTCAATTATATAACAAGATAATATTAACCGTTAGATTGAATTTTTTTTTTCCTATAAAAAATAGTGACATAGCAAATCCGTCATATACATTAAATTATAAAATCAAAACAAACTCAACTGATGAATTAAAAAAAAAAATTCTTATAAAAAAATTGCTGATGTTTTCAAAAATGATTTTGCTATTATAGATTAATAGTTATTACTTGATATACATTATACACTGTCGAGTAAAAGTAAAACATAATCATTTTCAGAAAATCTTGTGTTTTTTTAAAAGAGCTAGTATTAATATTGTTGATGTATGCGCAGATCTTTCGTTACTTAGAGAAATAGAAAATTAAACCTTTTAGCAAAAAAAAAAAGAAATATAAAATTATTACCAACAAAAGAAGACATATTAAAGAGTCAATAAGATGGATTTTTTTTTTTTTTTATCATCTTGAATATTGATAGAACAAGGGTTACAACGGTTCAGGCATTACAAGGGAAACAAAAAACCCTTTTGAGGTGATTACATTTACAAGCACCATCATACCAAAAAGCCAACCGCAACAGAGGAAGAAGCTTTCTCACCACAAAAGAGATCGTTTAGTCATTGGGGATGGCCTATAGCCACATACGATTGAGCCAGCCTTTACTTTGTCAATAAGAGAGATCTAAGAAGTAAAAAGGCACACAATAGACAAAAGGAAAGACTTGTCGGTGACATCTTTCCATTATTAAAGAAATTATTGTATGGCATATTAATTAATCAACTTTCGAAGAGAAGGATTCAAACTTTTTTAGTGAAAAATTCATCAGTATTCTAATAATGGTTCCTGTAAATAGCGGCGTATTTTCTATATATTAACAAAAGTTCTCCATTTATTCTCCAAAGATCTCATCATTTTTCATGATATAAAACCTTTTTCTTCGATAAATGATTTATCAATCAGATTTAAAGATTTTTTTGTTTTATTTTTTGAAAAGCAGATTTAAAGATTTCTCTCCTTGGAAGCCAATGATACATAAGTATGAGCCTATAAAACAGATCATGTTCAAGTAAAGTCATAGCTTCTACAATTAGAAAATGAAAATAAAAGAATGGTCAAATATGAGGCAAAGCACGAGAGACATACGGTAAAAATGATTTTCAAAAAAGAGATAGGATTCTAAGGATATTGTGATGTCACCAATACAAACAATGACATGGAGAAGATATACATCTAAGGATATTGTGATGGGTAAAAAAAAACGTATTGTGATAGGATTCTAGATAATCCATATCCACTAAAAGCATAAATTCAAAAAATTCTATAAATCTAGTATTTACTAGTGTAACTCTTAAGTTTTTGTGCTTCATGCGCCCTTGCTCCCTTACTAGCAAAGGCGAACAAATCTTATGAATTTGGATTTCGCCACGGATACTCTAATTATTATTACTGTGTTTTTTTTTTTTTTTTCCAAAGACGGAACTATGTTCAAGATATACATAAGAAGTTTATTGATCCAACGAAAACTTTAACCATATTTTCTTTCTATTGACTAACACAATGCTAATTTATCTAGAGCACAAAATTATGATGATTATGACAAATTTCACTTTGGTGCATATGTAAGTGATGACGTCTGACATATTTAAATCATTTACTCTTGTCGGACGTTTCTTACGCATAAATAGGAAAAAGTAGCACGTACGTATCCGAATAACTAGGAACACATATTTGACGCTCCCGCAGTCATTGCGTTCAAAAAATTAAAGCTGTGAGTGTACATTCTTAGGCCCAAGTATGTGGAGAGTAAGTTGGAGAGAGACGCAAGGTGATGACGTCGATCACTCCAACTACCGCTGCGGCAGCGTCGTCGTTACGAACAGAGCTATTATATAAGCTTAAAGCGAAACAAACGGAAATGTCTCTTCGCCCTTTTGAGACGTTTCTTTTGCTTATTGGCAAGACGAAGTGCCCTAACACAGGTGCAAACAGGACAAGGTGGAGACGGCGTAACTTGTTCTGGTCTCATGCTGTGGCCATCGAGAGGGCTCCCTCCAGTTGACAGGCTTTTCCAACGCCATGTCGAAGCTGCAGTATCACGCAACACTCGTGGAGTGTTTCGAGGGTGCGCAAAGAGAAGATTGTTTTCTTTCTCTTTTAAAAAGAGAAAATTCGAAACCAAGTAACCTTGTAAGAGGTCTTCAGAGATTACCATCAAATTTGTTGGTTCATAACGATGGTCTATTCCCCAAATACAAATGCACTGAAGCATCTTACGAACATTTTCATGACTAGTTTCTGAAATAGTATGTCAACCGGAGATCAGAAAGGGAAAACAGTAAAAGAGAGAGAGATCAAGTAAAGGAACTGACCTGAGTATGTAAGCTCGATATTGGCGGATCCAAACTTTGCTTCTTCGCTCTGCTTCGCAGCAGAATAAGCAAAGATGGACATCTTGCCAGTATAACCCATATTCTCGAGAGCTAATTTGATATTAGCAGAGATCGACAAAGGACTGAGACCAGTAGGGATTGGGCAATCCTCCAGGTCCCAGAAGACGCCTATCACAGCCGCTGCGAGATTTAACGGATTTGAAACATCAAAGAACGATTAGATTTCATTACGAAAAAGGCTGATAATCATCGTGTGTACAATTGATTAGATCGATCAGATGTAGTATAACCTAACAAACAATTTCAAAGGAGAGATAGAGACACAGCTTACCGGAGAACTTTCTGCTCAAGGAAGACATGGTTTCGACGGAGAATTCTCTTTACAAAATTAGGGTTTAGATGTGGCTGCGCGTAAACGAGGCATTCACTCTTGCATGTTGTGTGGTTTTGTGATTTTATAGGAAGAGTATATATTTTAAAGTTAATATTAATTAAAAATTTTGAGTATTAAATATAAAAATATCACAATTTTTTTTTATTGATTCGGATCACCATTTTTATTGGACTGGTTCTATATATTCATGATAAATCTGTTATGGCACATATTATAATACGATATATACAAGATATATTTATTTTTGTATATTGGAGTTTTGAACTTATAAAAATAATTGTCTTGGAGAATTGTATTTGATTATTGGCATATCTAAGTTAAAACCTTAAAATTGATATTTGCTCCAATTTTATTATTTTGTTTTATGTTTTACAATTTCATCAAAATCACAATACAAATGCTATCTAATATTTTACTTAACAATCTCTTGTTTTTTCCCGATTTCTCAGACCAATACAATAAAACCTCTATAAATTAATAATGTTGGGACTTCAAAATATTATTATTTTATAGAATTATTAATTTATAGAGATATTTTGCAGTTTGAACTCTTAATGATCATCAAGAGACAATAACAAATTATTTTCAACAGTACATGCACAATTTGTTCAAGAGATGTATCATCAATAAATTTGGAAGATGAGCCAAACAACATTCATGAACATAAAATTGTGATTAATAATCTCAATTATCGAAAAATAATAGATGTCAATAGCATATTCGACTATATAGATAAAGATAAAAGTGATACATGATCGGAAGTTCATAGTTTATAAAAAATTGTGGCTAACGTCCTTAATGTTGATGACGAAGTTGAAGATGATAATATGAAATATTTGGTAGTAGTTACGCATTATGAATCACTTATAGCTTTTAGAACTTTTCATATTTTTTGAATGCAAATCAAGAAAACAACACCAAAAATTATTGATGCAATAAAAAAGATTAGAGATGAACTCGAGTAAGTATCCAACTTTTTTAAAAACAACACAACAGTATAGTCATATTTTACTATATATATAAGCCTATATTTTTTAATTATTAATTTATTTTATTATTGGGACCATATATTTACATAAGAGTTTAAAAAAAAAATATTATCTTATTGTATTAGTTAAGGTAATTTTTGTTTACTTTTGGACCACTTTACTTCTTATTACTATGTCACTACAAACTCTCCATGAAAGAATCTACATCTCTCATTACGTTTTTCAATTTTTGGTTCAAGTTTCAATTGTTCGTCCTCCTGTTATTGTTACTGGGAAAGTAAGTTGTATTTTTCTTAAAATTTTTTTCTACTCAATAATAATATACAGTTTTTTTTATCTTAAGTTGTAATTATTATTGTATAGAAAACAAGGTTTGGACGTCCAGCGAAGAAAAAATGATGAATGTATTATCATTTAAAACTGTCGTGTTCTTAAAAAAATCATCGTACAATTATCGTACAAGGGTGGGTATGCTAATATTATTAGGATTACGAGGGATTGTGGCTATGTGCACAAGAAAAAAGTAAGTTTATAATTTTTTTTTAAAACTTTGATATGCAATGTTTATATTAACTTATTGTGATTTCGTCTATATTTGCAGAGAAAAAAAGAAAAGAAAGAAACGAAAATAGAGAATTCAGAAAATCAACTCATTTGATATCCTCACATCACTGAAAGGAAAGTCAAAAAGAAGTTTCGTTGAATAAGCTTTTTTCGCAATGTGAAAGAAACTTCTTTTTCTTTGGGTAAACAATGCCAAAGAAGCTTATTCAACGAAATTCGCAATTTTCAGAAACTATATATTAGAGAATTTGTGCAAACAAGATGAGGTGTCTAACTTCAAAACACATAAAACATAAGGTTTTACAAATTGCTTTGGACATACCCTAAAAGCTACATAAAATCTCTTAAGACTTAAGAGCAAGATAATTGTTAGCTGGTCCGAACTCTATATAACTAGATGGTAGGCGGTTTTCAATTTCTTGTACGCGACGTGAAAGCATAATTTTCAACATTTTTTTTTTGTAACATTGTTTGATTTTTAATATTTTAAATAATACATAAATTAAACCACGACATCAAGAAATCTCAATAAATCTTTATAAAGTTGTTTTTTTTTTAAACTAAAATTTATTTTTACAAAGTTGTTATGCTACATATGGTACCAGATTAACCACATAAGAGTATTTATTATGATATTATAGTAGACTCCAACTAATGATGTGTGGGATTGACTCATTTTGACATCACTATTAATTAGTTTAGAAATGTTTTTTTTAATTATGACATTGTCTTCTTCGTTTTTTTTTTTGACAATTTTTTTTTTTTTTTGTATTTAATGTAATACATTTTCACACTCTTTCAAAAATCACAAAATGATGCAAAGCAGAGTAGTTACAACGAGTAGCATTTCAACGGAAACATCTCATTACATTGGACAGATCAGTGTTTGACTAAGCAGTATGATAAAAATCAAAACTTAATCTCGATCGTCGGTGGGAACTGTTGGCCACGATGATTGAATATTATGAAATCCGAGTTATCTAGTTTAGAAACCGCCCTTTTTCGAGATGTTTTCTCTGATGTCGTACTTGCAAGCTCAGGTGACTCTTAAGTGGGGGCATACATCTCTGTTTTTGAGGTCTTCATACAGCGGAATTGTATACATACCATCTGATATTTCCTTCAAAATTTTGAATCTCCCATTCTTTTCCAGCTTCAACTCATTTTCAAGATCCTCAAAACGTTGGTCATTCGACAAGAGCATAAATGTCTTATGATTCCCACGTTTCTCCAGCTGCACGGCATGGAGACAAATGTCTGCAATCATGTCCAACTGAAGAAGATGTGGCTTATTTCCGTGCCTTCTATCATTACCTTCATTACCTCGACATGTCGTGCAGATGAACTTCCTTGGCTCATATAAATTGATTAAAATATCTGGTGAAAGGTGCATAAGCTTAGGCTCCTCAGATTCAATGGCGTAGGCCTTTATCGTTCCCATACGATATTTTGTATCTTCCAACACCAGAGCTTCAATCTTACTATAAACAGCTTGCACACTCCGACTATCCATAAATCCAAGGGTCTCAAGATCCAGAAAAACGTCTATGGGAAGAGTGTTGTCAGGTGCAACTTCGGGACGACCATATTTCCCTACCATGGTAAATCCTTCTGAATCAACCACAAATTTCTTGCCTCTTCCACCATCCTTGTTACCCCGCGAAGATCCTCCATCATTTTGTTTAAACCTCGAGAATTCTTGTTACCCTGCAAAGACTCTCCTGAATCTTCTGCTGACTTGTTCCAACCCGAAGAGCCACAGTCAGAACCTTTGTCCTGTTGTCCCCATGAAACTCCATCTTTGTTGCTTGCGCCGGAGTTTCCAGCTTTGTTGCCCCAACTACAGTCTCCATCTCCTTTAAATATACACACATTTACAGTCAAACACTTTATTATTAAACGGAGCGTAACAAATTGTGAAAATCATTATATTTCTTAAGTTTCCTAATAAAATTTAGTTTTTTCCCCGATTTTCTAAAATGAATTAAGTCAGATTTTTGTCCTAGCTTCTCCATTTTTACTTTTTACATGTTGATAAAGTCTTTTTTTTGCTTTT
The DNA here is from genome assembly GCA_020283515.1 of Alliaria petiolata. Lineage (NCBI taxonomy): Eukaryota > Viridiplantae > Streptophyta > Magnoliopsida > Brassicales > Brassicaceae > Alliaria > Alliaria petiolata. Next base: position 439,321,835 of record JAHZTW010000001.1, on the reverse strand, counting down.
TTTTCATTATCCCTTTTGTGCTTTAATGGAGGGAATCTTTTATTATTAGGATATTATAGAGTATATCCGGATATGTTCTGAGAAGCTACTCACGAGATTAGTCATGCTGACATGGAAACTAGCTGTCTTGAGCAATCATTCAACCCCGAGATCTGACACGTCCACCAATCACAGTACGACACGTTACCACCAATCCTTTCTTCCGCGGCGCCTTGTACCTGTTTCTCTGATTTCTGATGGGTCCCACCTCCACCCTTGCCCACACTATATAAAGAGTCTCCTCTTCTTTTTCTTATTTTTCTTCAGTCCGAAAAAATAACAACAAATTACATAAAATACTTTTTCCTCCTCTCCCTTTTCTTTAAAAGTTTAATTAAACCGATGGATCGGCAAAACTCCGATGACATCATGAGATTTCTCGATGGAATGGCTAGCTCCGACGACGTTCTCTTCGGTTTCCTCGACGAAGGAAACCAGTCTCCGGAGGATTTCCATGACTCCGGCAACCTCAACGGCGGCGAAGACGAAGACGACGAGAACGAGGGCAATAGCAATAGCAATTCTGAAGAAAACAGAGTTTTCTGGCAGGAACAAGAACAACTTCTCCAGGTATCTTTTTTTTTTCCTTTTCAAAAATTAAATACATATAGAATTATTCGTCATCAAAACAAAATCATATAATTATTATTCATTTTTAAGTTTGGGGGTTTAAATTTGTTTTTCTTTTATGTAATCGTGTAGGGGACACTTTATAGGACAAGCTCGATTGAGACAAAGATTAGACAAGCGACGAAGGAAGCATTGAAAGAAGTTAAATCAAAGGGTCTTCGTTGTGTCTGCCGGCGACCCGTGGCCGGAGGTTGCCGGAGCTGCTTACGTGGCGAAATATCCCGGCATCTCCGAGATGTGGCCGGCTACAATTGCGTCATCTCCAAATCCAAGTGGAGAAGCTCTCAAGACATCCCTGCAGGTACACACACATCTTTTACTCAGTTATTAGCTCTGAAAAATTCCTAAAGATCACGTCAATGCAAATATCTAAAATCATTATTTTACTTTAAAAAAAAAAAAATAGAGACAAACATTATGTCCACAAGAACACGAAAGATTTTGTCAACACATTATATTTCGTTATTTTCAAATGATCTTGACTGACTCATATTTTGTCTTGAATAAAATTCAGGGGAACACGAATACATAGAGATTGTGGACCGATCTTGTTCGAAGAAAGGCGAGATGCGAGTGGTGATCGAGTTATCGTTTAGGGCAGAGTTCGAGATTGCAAAAGGCGGTGAAGAGTACAAGAGACTTGTCGGCCGATTGCCGGAGGTCTACGTCGGAAAAACAGAGAGGCTTCGATCACTGATCAAGATATTGTGCATCGCGGGGAAGAAATGCTTGAGAGACAAGAAAATGCACATGGCTCCTTGGAGAAAGCACAAGTACATGCAGGCCAAGTGGCTTGGCACGTGCGATAGATCGAGCTCCTTGGAAGCGGCGGTTTCGGAGACGACGGAGCCGGAGAACTGGGTCCCGGCGGTGAAGCCTAGGGTTTCTATGCTGAACTACGATGGTCTGTTAGGTAGTTTGTCCGCCGCCGGGATGGGCCGTCCTGCCGCTGCTGTAACGGTCGTGTGATTGTGTGTCTCGCAAGTCATGACTTGTAATTATTAATTTGATTATAGGGTGAGTGAGTTTTAATCATGAGGTTCCGATGTGGAGCTAACCGGAATTTATCTCAACGAGGTTGCCTAATCCGTGGTTCTTTGAATCCGATCCTCGACTTTGTTGTGTACGCAAGAGATGAAAATTCCGGCTAGGTCATTGATGGAACGAGAGAGATATATTTGTGACTAATATTTGACTATTTTGCGACACTTTTTCCGTAGATTGTATACATTAGATTTTACAAAAAAATATTATAGATTTTTGAATTCCGAGTTGTATGATTACGGCGATGATCAAGAGCTTCTTACGATTCATCATTGAGAGTCAAGAGAAAGTAATGGAGAGCGTGGACGGTTTTATTAATTGGGTGTTTGTGTTTAAGCAATCCGTTACTCTACCTACAGTGATTCGTTTTTCTCTAGGTTCTTTATTCTGGCAACTTATTAGACCATCTCTTAATTATTCCACGGTTCATCGAATATTTGACTCAGTAATTTCAAATTTTCTCCTTTTGACTTTTGACTGATTCTCTTAATTACAGTAATTAATAATGGCAAATATTATTTGGAGTTGTCACATCCGCAAAATGTTAAACACGAGAACTCGCTTCTCCGCAAATGATCGAGAAAAGATAAAGCGAAGCATGTTATCAGAGTTTTTGATGAGTTAAAAAAGTTCATCTACACTTCGCCATAATCTCATGTTTTTACGTTTGTAAATGTTTTAATGTTCTACTTTTGTCAACGTATGAACTGTTTGATATTTGACATTTGTGTATATATCTTTGTTTGAGACATATAATTGATGACATTTGTATATGCACATGCGTATGCATAAATCTCGATCGGTCTAATTATTAAATTAATTAAGATTATAACCTCAGACGATATAAGTAAATAAGAAGATTAACCCGACAGAAGAAATAAAGCTAAATAAAAGAAGATATAATAAACCTGAGAGAGCCCAGACAGACTGGAGAAGATAGATGAGATGGGTCTTCAAGAGTGAATACGTTACAAAGTAAAACTAAATCCTTTCCAAGTTTCCTGTTTTGTTCGCTGACCAAACAAATATCATCATCATCATAGAGAGAGAGGGAAAAAGTTTTCAACTTTCTCGACAAGGAGGAATCGGAGAATCTGGAACGACCTGGGTTTTGAACTTTTCAAAGTCAATTCGTTGGAATCCAGATACGTATGTTGTTTATCTTGTACAAGTTGCTGCTGTTTGGTACATACAAACAATAATATACACTTTTTAATTGGTTGCTCTCAATTTCGTCTCGCAGGAAACTCTCAGTTTGTTGGGCTCTCACTTTCTCTCGAGCTAATCCCGTTCCGATTTGATTTGTTTGACTTCACTTGAAGCAACCTCCTTTTTTTTTTTCTCCTTCTTTTATGTCCTCATGGATTCTGATCCACCCTGCATTCTGAATTCTCTTTCTCATGGGATTTTGGGGTTTTGATATGAAGAAGCTGCCTAATTTGGGGTTACGGCTCCTCCTCTTGTGGTTTTCGATTTGGTTTGCGGTTTCGCGACAAGCCAATGCACTGAGACCCATAAGGGAGAGCGCTCGATCCTGGGGCGACCAGGTTTGTGTTGATTTGATGAGAGTCAGATTGCTTCAGTTTCGCTTTCCTCGTTGGTTTAATTACGAATGTTGTTGTTGCAGTGGCTTTTTGGGAAGAAGGAGAAAAGCGGAGCAGGACCATTTTCCGCGTGGAACATAACAGGGACATATAGAGGTTTTTCTTCATCTTTGTGCTTCTGCTTCAATATCATATCTCTCGTAATCCCCAAACTCATGCCCTTTGCTCTGTTGCAGGCACCTGGAAGTTTCTGGATACCGTAAACAGCTCTTCAAAGTTCCCACATTTCAGGAAAGAAAATGGTAACTCTGTCATCGAGTTAGTCACAAGCCCAACAAAGATAACTGGTGTTCATTATGTTCAGGTGAATGACTACTTGTTGACATTCATGCTATCATCTTTATTTGCAACTTGTACCAACTTTATTTGGGAACAGGGTGCAGTTGTTTTTCATGACGTATTTGACAACCAACACAACGTTGGTGGCGCTCAGATAAAAGTGGAAGGCGTATATATTTGGCCCTTTAGACAGCTCCGTCTTGTTGCTAATAGGTATGTATATATTACCTTCATCGATTCCTTTTATTGCTTTTCAAGTTTCAGTATTGGTTCTTAAGTTTTGTACGTTAACTTCAGCGGAAAGAAGGGTGACTCTGGGCTAGAAGACGATTATCTTCTCTCCAACCCCTATCATTTGGTAATGATCCACTTTCCCCACATGATGATGCATCATCATTCTGCTGCTGATTCCTTGTTATCTTTATTCTATGCGTTAAAACTAGTTTCAACTTTTCTGCTGTTGGACAGCTTGGAATTTTTTCCTCTCAAGTATTTCAAGAATCTCCAAGAGACGGAATATTGAAACACAAGACTTGTGAGTAGGATCTGAATGTGCGTTCCATATGATCTACTTTTCTGCTACATGTCTTACCTTCGTCTGTCTTGTGTTTCAGCTCCAATATATGAGATGGAGAAGCACTGTAATATCGAAATAGCAGCGCAGATATCCCGAGCCGCTTCTACTGAAAACAGTATGTATGCCTTCTAACATTATACGTTGAAGTGATGTTTCTGCCTGTTTATACTGTTAAATTTAGTCGGGCTTGTTTACTTATTTTGGTAGATGGGGGCAAAGATTATTTTCATATCGAAGGCTTGATGGAAAGTCCTGCAGTAGATGATGACGGAGATTGTTTCTCGCCCTTGTTGTTGAATGCAACCTCCATAAACGTTGAAGTCTACTATAACAAAGCTGTGAACTATACATTGATGATCACTTTTGTATCCTTTTCTTCCAACCTCTTTTCCATTCCATCACAGAATGACAAACACCATCGCAGTTTTAGTGGGTTCCTTAACATGTTTTTGTACTTAGGTCTCGTTCCTCCAGGTTCTTTTGTTGATCCGGCAAATGGAGCACAGTAACACACAATCCGTAAGATTCTCATGTTTGCTAATCTGATATTTTTGAAGCAAGAGAATGATGCCTAACATTGGGATAAATCTTCTTGTCTACAAGGGCGCTGCAAAGGTCTCTATTGTTATGATCGGGCAGCAAGCCATCATGGATTCTTATTTGTGTCTTTTACATCTCACAGCCGGGATTTTAGTTGGTATGAATTATTTTGATGGAAAATATCCTACAGTTTCATTCAAGTGTCTGTTTCTTGACCTTGTCATGCTTTTCTCAATCATTCTGTAAACTGAGATTTCACTATCTCTTTCTTATGCAGAATCACTATTTAACGCATTTGCCACAGCTGCCTTCTTCAAATTTGTAGTGTTTTCGATATTTGAAATGAGATATCTTTTGGCCATATGGAAAGCAACCCGGCCTTCAAACAGCGGGGAGGGCTGGGAGACAATGAGGCGTGAGCTCTCCTTTATGTACAGCCGCTTCTGTAAGTATTTGAATTTCTTGTGTAAGTAAATGCTTCAGATCCACACAGAGGTTTGATGTTTCCCTCATTTCAACAGATGGAATCCTTCTTGGAGGGATATTGATAATGTATGAGCTACACAACTACATGCGGCTGATCCTCCTCCTCATGTACTCATTTTGGATTCCGCAGATAGTTGCGAACGTTGTTCGTGATTCTAGAAAGCCTCTGCACCCTTATTATGTCTTGGGGATGACGGTTACACGGCTTGCTATACCGTTGTATGTTTTTGGATGCCCCAAGAACTTCATGCGTGTAGAGCCCAGCAAGGCCTGGTGCATAGGCCTGTGCACATTCACCGGGTTTCAAGCTGCAGTTCTTCTTCTTCAGCATTATTTTGGGTCGCGTTGCTTTGTCCCTCGGAAGGTTTGTTGGTGGTTCTGACACCTTTTTGGATCAATAGTGAATTTATTAAGAGTTCATGTGTTTGTTTGTTTGGTTTATATGCGGCAGATGCTACCTGAGAAATACAGCTACTACAGAAGATTTGAGCAAGATGTAAACAGAAGCAGGGACTGCGTAATCTGCATGACCACAATTGATCTCAGGCACCGCAACAATGATTGCATGGTAACGCCGTGTGAGCATTTATTCCACTCGGGATGCTTACAGAGATGGATGGACATAAAGATGGAGTGCCCAACATGTCGTCGCACACTTCCTCCAGCTTAAGAGGATCTTCTCTGCTTCTTCGCTTTCCCTAGGAAATAGGAATCATCTTATTAACTTCTCCCACATTAATTGCAGGTAACAGATATCTGTTCTTGGTTACGTGGACTGTTTCCAAACGAACTAATCAGGTTCGGTTTTTTTGGAATGGAAACTGAAACATACACGTGGGCGCTTCTTTGGTTTCAGGTCTTGTCAAGTGATTAGACCAAAACAGAGCAGAGACGTTGAATCTGAATCTGTAGACACTGCGGAATAGACATTTGTATGGATTGTGTGATACAGTCCACTCTCTTAGTGCAACATTCATCTCCTCTTTTAGTAAAATCTTTCAACGTATACAAACAATCATTTTTTACCTATGGTCACAATTTTTTCAAGTTTACTTCTGAAACAAGTGTTTATATTATTATTAATACCAACACGCTGAATAAATCATGTTTCCATGGAGAATTACTTTTCACATATCCATGGCATTTGGCTACTGTTAAATGTTAATGTGCCGATCAATAAAATACAAAAGTTGCAGTAAACCGGCCTCCCTCTCACAAACTGCAAGTTACATGAGAGGCAAGCAAAAGGCTCTGGATGTTTCTTTTCTTTTCTTTCTTTTTCCACACAGACAGACTTTACAGAGACTCTTTAACTACCAAGTGGATATAATTACGAAGAACATAAAGAGACACGTTGTTTGGCGAGTAACTCGTTAAGTTTGTTCATGAGCTTAGGATCAGAGCATACATACTCTTCCATAGACTTCCTCAGATTCCTCAGTGTCTCCGTGTCATCTCCACAAGTCTCTCTGTTGAGCAGCTTCGTGAACAGTTCCTTCCACAGATCCACGTTCCAGTATCTGCCAAGTTAGATCGAGCAAATAAGTTGGTGTATCGATCGATATAATTATCAAAACAAGAAGAAATTGATGCAAGGCTCATTGTTTTTTTGAGAAATAAGCGCACCTTTTAAACGAATTTCTCGGCAAATTAATGTAGCTACCGTCGAGTGCTTGTTTCTTTTCAACCTCCATGTAGGTGTTGTGCAGCATCATGTGCACGATTACACAGAGTCCGTAAGTGTCCACCTATATAACACATGTTCCAATGGCCTCGATTGGTTCAAAGTCTAATCATGCAAAGACGCTTTCTTGCTGAAACAATGGGAGTCAAAAAGACTTGCCTGAAACTTCCAAGGTTTGTTCTCCTTCATCTCCGTGCAACGGAAGCCTGAGGTACGACAATCTCCAGTAAACTCGGTGGTGCTAGGAAACAGGCTCAAGTCTATTCCTCTACCTCAGTCGACAAGACAGAGACCCTGAGTTTGGAAATGTCAAATTTCATCAGATTGTAGATATAACACACGAATCAGAACTACTAGTTGTATAAGGGATTTACCTGATTGCTCCAAGAACCTGTTTTCTCATGAAATCCTGTCTCGGTTAGGTTTGGTCTGCAAGTAATTAGTGAGGTATCTCAGTTTCTGCTACGATTGTGAACGTAGAAGTACATGGCTTCATGATTAAAAAAAAGAAGAGTTATCTATAAGCTAAATTCCGCAATTGACAATCTAATCAGCAACTTACGGAGGGTATTGGACCAGCAGATTGTCTGGCTTGAAATCACCATGAATGATTCCAACACTGTGCAAAGTTTCCAGCATGTACAGCATCTCTATTGTGTAATACATGCACAAAACTTCTTCCATGGACTTGTTAACAACGACATACGAGTTTATGACGTCCTAAATTCACAAAAAGAAGGAAACTTAAGCAGGTAAGAAAGTTGCATTTCGATTATTCCTCTCGTAAGAGTTCACAGAAACCTACCTGGAGTGTCCCGTGTGATAGATAATCGCACACAAGTATACTGTAGTCTGAATACACATGCACTCTCTGAGCCAACCCAAAACTTGATCTCTAACATAGTATGAAAGTAATAAGTATTGGTGTGAAAACGCCTGTGGCCTAGTAAGATTAATGGAAAAATGCATACTTGGTTCTCCGGGATCCTGCAGTCAAGTTGGCGATACATGTGGAATTCCCAAGGGAAAGGTGGCTTTTGTACCTGTGAAGAGAGTATTATATGCAATATGTAATGTGAGCTACCCGACATTTGGCATATTACTGTATTTGAAAAAACTTCAAGGGGCTACCTTCAGAGCAACTACTTCATCAGGATTGCTGTCAATGTATGCTTTGAACACTTGAGCAAAACCACCTTGACCAGCACAACCCTTGATCTGGTACTTCCTTCTACCTTGCAGATATACAGAGACCAATGTATCTTATTCATTTTTTTTTTTTTGTTTCTCAGAAAAGAAACATCACCCCAGGTGAGATTACAAAGCCGGAATCAGATTATTTTAAATGTATGAAAGATGGAAATTGTATAGACACGGTCATACATGGTCTAGACTCTAGATTGCGAATTGCAGAATATAGATTACAGATAAAATCCACAATTCTGATTTGAACAATGCATCTTTAACTTTAAGAGAAACATTCTTTATCATGCAGATGTGTAACACGCCCATAAAAGCAGAGCTCTGATAAGTTTACCTATCTCAACGATCTTATTTTTTGAAGAGTTCAGCAAAGTTGACAGGTTGGATTTTCCAGGGAAGACTTTGTTGCTTGCATAGTACCCCTGATGCAAACATAAAGAAGGAAACTCAGTGGACAAGCCTCCCTATGTTTGAATAATGGGAAAATATCATGATTTTCCATTTGCCTTACATCATATTTCACAAGCTCTGGTTTTATCCTGTCAATTAAGTCTTTCACAGTGGAGGCGTCCCAGGGATTTACAAAACCCGTCTCAAAGTCAATGGCCTGAGCATCATCACCAACCTGCCAGAAAGATAAAAGTAAAACAAAAACAAAAAACAAAATAGAAGGGAAACTCCGTTCAATCCTCAAGACTAAAGCTATCAAAGTGCGAAAATAAACCTTTTGAAGGGAAGATGCTTTGGCCCTCTTTGAGATTCTTTGTAAGAACAATGAGTGAGCCTCTTTTAACCTGTCGAACGGTTCAGCATTCCTGCATTTCTCCAAGATAGCAGAACGAGCAACAAATCAGAAACGAAATTACTAACTAGAGGAACAAAATTAGGAGAAAGATGAGAGAGACCTTGAAAGACCAGTCTGATAAACCAAATTTGCTCTTCGCCATAATCCTTTGACCTCGAGAAAAAGGGCATACCATTCATAGAGCAACGAATGCCCTATGCATATCTCGTTCTCTTCTACTTGTCTAAAAACCCCCTCAAAATCTTCACTGCCCTCGAGCTAAAAACACCCAAAAAGACAATTTGATCAGGCGCGATAAAAACCCACAAACTATGACATTGAACAATCCAAAACCTAAGCACTCTAATCAACAAAACCAATTCGAGGAAACGGGAGCCCATTGATAAAGGATAGGGGTTATTACGTAGAGAAACCAGATCTTGAGGAATCTGACGTCGTTTCGGTACCGAGAATCTCGCTTGCAAGTTGAGATACAGTCATAAAGAAGCTTATCGAGATCTTCTCCGGAACTAGTACCAGAGTATAGATCTTCCGTCGAATTTTTAATCTTCCTGAAATCAAAAGATGGAAACCCAAACACATCGAAAATCAGAAACTCTTTCACACTAGGCGTAGTTAAGAAGATGAACAGCGAGAAGAATTATGAGTTACAGAAGCCACGGGAAAAGCGGGTCGTCGGCGGAGGTAGATTCATCGGCGGTGTCTCTGCAACCGATTGCCATTTTCGTTTTTTCGCAGTGTGTGTGTTGTGTGAGATAGTGGAGGAAGAGGAGGAGAGAGAGGGAAGTGAAACTTAAAAAAAAAAAAAAAAAAAAGTTTGTTAGTTTTCGAAATTCAAAACTTGGTGTTGTTTGTATAACCCAAGAGAGTACTAATGGGCCTATGTGTTGTACAATATGTGGCCCATGTTTCAAGAGAGACAAACTCGGCAACTACTGTATGTTTAAAAAATTAACGACTCTTACACAGACGTTATGAGTCAATAAGATTTGTTTTTTTCATCAATCATGTTTTGGACGATGATGTGTCCATTTTGATTTTTGAATGTTAAAATAATTAGAAATCTTATTTTTATTTTTCTTTTCCGTGTGTGTGTGTGTCGGCAATGTGAGAGAATCTAGCATTCTAGCAAATAGTACACGACAGATCGATCATTAAAGAGAGAATTAGTTTATGAATTTATTAATTTTTGGCTTTTTAAAAGAAAAATAAAAAAAAGTAAAAAAGGTAGCTGGGAGGGAAGAAGAAGAAAACTAGAAAAGTCGTCGGCGTCAGCAAAAAATGGGACGAAGGCAGCAGACAGCAGCCTATAAATGATAGAGTCACCGGGCTGTCTCACGTCACTGTCATTTTTTTCACATTTAAAATATAGAAATAAAGGACCCATCATCTCTCTCTCTCTCTCTCTCTCTCTCTCTTTTGAATCATTCACATTTCATCACAGTTTACACAGAGATAACAAATCCTTCTCACAATGACAGGCAGAGAAATTCTCCACAAGATGAAGGTATGTGCTCTATATGCTTACCTCGGCTTCTCACTCTAGTCTCCTTTGATCGCGTTTCAAGTGTCTTTCTAAGGTTTATGAATCTAGATTTCTTGATGACCTTTTGTGATCTCATCCTCTATGTCTTGTCCTGCTTCAGAATTCATTTTTTTGCTTCTTAGGATGTGATTTCGTTTGAAGAATGTGCATCTCTCTTTAGTTTCTTTTGTGATTTATTATTTATAAACTCTTAATAGTTGAAGGCTGGATTCTGCGGATCTGAGACGGGCAGAGGTAAGAGCAAGATGTGGAAGAACATGTCGCACGGTTTCCACTTTGTCAAAGGCAAATCGAGCCATCCCATGGAGGACTACGTTGTGTCTGAGTTCAAGAAAGTGGACGGCCATGAATTGGGTTTGTTTGCCATCTTTGACGGTCACTTGGGTCATGATGTTGCCAAGTACTTGCAGACCAATCTCTTTGACAACATACTCAAAGAGGTAATTAATTAAAATTGTTTTGAGCAAAAGAATCTTGTTTTTTTTTTTTGTGTGTGTCTGAATTCTTCTATCAAGTGTTTTTGTTTCTCTCTTTTCCTCAGAAGGATTTTTGGAGTGGTACGGAGAAGGCTATAAGGGAAGCGTACATATCAACAGATGCTGCGATTTTAGAGCAGTCCCTTAAGCTTGGCAAAGGAGGATCAACGGCTGTAACAGGAATCCTGATAGATGGGCAAAAGCTAGTGGTTGCCAACGTTGGAGACTCACGTGCAGTGATGTCAAAGAATGGTGTTGCATCTCAGCTCTCGGTTGATCATGAACCAAGCAAGGAGCAGAAGGAAATTGAGAGCCGTGGTGGCTTTGTATCAAACATTCCAGGTAAGCTAAGCTTACACCAGTTTCGGTTTCGTTATGATCATTTTGATACTTACTTACTTGTGTGAAACGGAATCTAAATGTTGCAGGGGACGTTCCAAGAGTTGATGGACAACTAGCGGTTGCGAGGGCCTTTGGAGATAAGAGCTTAAAGATACATCTTAGCTCTGAACCAGACATAACACACCAGGCCATCGATGATGAAACCGACTTCATTGTTTTCGCCAGTGATGGAATCTGGAAGGTACCATCAGATCTCTCTCTCGGTGTGGTCTGAATTTGATTTTGACAACGTGTTGACGAGTACTGTGTTATCAACAGGTGATGACGAACCAAGAAGCTGTGGACACAATCAGAAGCATAAAAGATCCACAAGCGGCAGCCAAGGAGTTGATAGAAGAAGCAATCTCTAGAGAAAGCAAAGACGACATCTCCTGTATCGTTGTAAGGTTCCGGTGATAAGACTTGTTTCTCTATAAATTTTACCAATCAAGTGTGTAAGAGAGAAACAAAAGACATATATATATATATATAAACGCTCAAGCTGTGTGATCAATTTAAAGGTGTGCGTGAAGTAAGTCTCACCACTCGAACAAACAGATGTTATGCACAAGCTTATTTAAATCTCCATAGAATCTTACTCAGTTTATGAAAATATATATTTCAAAAATCTCGGTTATGAGTGTAATTTGATAACATGAAGAAAGATGATGTTTTAATCTTTTTATATTACCATTTTATTTGAGTATTTTCTGTCGTTTAAGACTATATTATAGTACTTGTTTTTTAAAAAAATTATATGAAAAATATTTTACTTTTCTAATTCGCCTTAAGCTTCCGTAAACCTTCAACATTGACATTGTCATTGCAAACGACATTTGGAAGTTCGATTTTATAGCATCTCCACCATCATAATAGCATATCCCACATATCTCTGCAGCGAGCTGCGGACAGTCAGTGAAACACAGAGCTACCGGCCTTCGGTAATCGATGTTGTCAAGGGGCATCTAACAGTAGTGGTCATTTGGACCTACATTGCCTCCAGATCCGACCTGTGAAAAATGAAAGAAAACGTCTGTTTAATAGAACAACAACACAGAAACGCATAAGTATGCACGAAGGAAGGAGTAAAAAAGTCTTCTAACCTGTGAAACCATTTCATGGACTGTATCAGCATTACCATCGAAATTTTCAACAAAACTTTACACTATTGTGCGTTAAAGAAGCCCAGCAAAACTTCTTCTTAATAAGAATCAGCTATGAGTTAAAACAACAAAAGTTGCAGGCGTTTGGTATATTAACGTAACGGCGCTTTGTTTTGGTTTTTAGTTGCACAATCTTATTCATTGATTGATAGATTTCTATTCTCTTGTTAGGATGGAATATATATATATATATATATATATATATATAATCAAATATGATTAAACATATGCAAAATATAAACAAAATATAAGTAAAACATAAGCAAAATATAAGCAAAAAATAAATAAATAAGAAAAAAATAAAACAAATTAACAAAATTAAGCATAATATATGTAAACCATAATACCATATACGTCATGAAAAAGAAGTTGATACAAGTTTGGAAAGTTTCTTCGTGAATTACTTCAAGTAACACCAATAATCATGTGCTTAGACAGAATCTATATAAAATCACATATATCAAAAGGTGTGATTAAAAGGAAACACCTACATGCATGTGCTGTTGGCACAACAAAGACAAGTTAAATAAGGTGTCTTTTTGTTTAGACTTTAGACAATCAACGGTTTAGAAATTTAATAATTACATAATGTTAGAAAAAAATTATTTTCTTCTAGAAAGGATTAAATATATTAACTTACTGAAGCGGCCCAATATATGATGAGATGGAGAAGCACTGTAATATTGAAATAAGCAGAAACACCATCATCTACCGCAAGAAATAATTAATTTTTGAATTAAAACATATATATGAAACTTATATTCTTATTAAAGATAGTTATACAAAGAACAAGTTAATTACATATTTTGTATGATTAAAAGCAAATTTAAAACATATTAAATTGAGATTAAAATTGAATATTACTAATTTAGAAAAAATAAATAAATAAAAAAACAATATTCAATTTTGGTTGAACTGGTGTGGCAACTGAGTACTGACTAAACAATTGTAGATGATTTAACTGACTTGACAGCTGACTTATCACTCCAAATCAGCATTGTCAACGGTTTGAGCTATGAATTCAGAGTTCCAATATGAAAATTTAAAAAGTCAATAGTTGAGATAGGTTTTAGCATGGTTAATAAGCTGTTTTCCACAATAATCAATTACATGATCATGTACAATTGTAACCAAATTGGTATCAAACCACATTTGAAACCGAACTGAACCCGGTTCGTTACCAACAATTTTAATTAGGCTAGGCCCAATAAAACCGTTTACAAAACCTATATCGATTGCCGATTGATTTATTATATTTGGCACGTGGTTTTTGTTTTGGTTAAGCTGTTAGGTCGGTCTCACCAAGATTATTCGAACTCTGATGATATTCAACAATCTCAGCCCAATTGAAATTTCAAACGTTCACAGTTTTTGCCACATACTATCTTTTTGGTTGGCTTCATATAGAAGAAGCAACGAGCAAAACACACAAAACGCAAACGCAGAAAAGAGATAAGAAGATGAGCGAAGAACAAGCAGCACACGCCAACCTTGTCGTTCCGGCGTTTCGAACTGAGAAAGAGCTCAAAACGCAAACGCAGAATGGCCACGGTACCGTTTGGCGGTTCGGTGGAAGCGATAAGGCCGCGAAAGCCTCCACCGTAACGCTGAGAGGTGTCATCTACATGCTCTTCGATAACTGCAGCAAGGACGTCAAAAAGACCGTTTTGCCCCTCGGCCATGGAGATCCGTCCGTCTACCCTTGCTTCCGCACCTGTATCGAGGCTGAAGACGCCGTCGTCGACGTCCTCCGATCCGGTAAAGGCAACTCCTACGGTCCCGGAGCTGGGATTCTCCCGGCCAGAAGGTATTATAATCTACTTTTTTTTCCCGATCGACTCAAATCTCGATCTTCCATTTCAATCGGCCGATTTTCAAAGTACTCGGAGTCGTTTGAGTCAACTACATGAATCAATTTTGACCACAGTCGAATGTAATCTTGAGATTGACTTTTAAGACCCTACAGTTGAATATTCTTATAAATGGGCCCCAAAACTTATTTGATGCTATAGATCGATCCACATTTGGTTGATTTTGCGTTTGTTGTGAACAGAGCCGTCGCCGATTATCTGAACCAAGATCTTCCGAACAAGTTAACGCCGGACGACATCTTCCTGACCGCTGGATGCAACCAAGGGATAGAGATCCTGTTCGAATCGTTGGCTCGACCGAACGCAAACATCTTGCTCCCACGTCCTGGCTTCCCTCACTACGACGCTCGTGCTGCTTACAGTGGTCTCGAGGTCCGCAAGTTCGATCTTCTTCCCAACAAAGAATGGGAGATTGATCTCGAAGGTATCGAAGCCATTGCAGACGAAAACACTGTGGCCTTGGTCGTCATTAACCCCAACAACCCCTGTGGAAACGTCTACTCTCACGACCATCTCCAAAAGGTTTGATTCAATAACTCGTATCTGTAAATCTTCAAAATTTTGAGCCCCTTCTGATACATAGCTCAGCTAAAGCTTGAAACTTTTTTGATTCATTTTATGAACATTGTTAGGTTGCAGAGACGGCTCGGAAGCTGGGGATAATGGTGATCACAGACGAAGTATACGACCAAACTATATTCGGAGACAATCCCTTCGTTCCGATGGGGAAGTTCGCATCGATCGTTCCCGTATTGACGCTGGGAGGCATATCGAAGGGATGGGTTGTTCCCGGATGGAAAATTGGCTGGATGGCCTTGAACGATCCCGAGGGCGTTTTCGAGTCCACCAAGGTCTGTTTTACTGCTCTGCTTCTTTTGTGGATCCTCTCCTGCTGTTTTGTAACAAGTAATCTCACTGTCTCTGTTTCTGACAGGTGGTTCAATCCATCAAACAGAATCTTGACGTAACTCCTGACCCTTCCACTATAATTCAGGTTTGTGATTTATAATTTTTTTGGCTCTTTAGTTTAACTAGTCGTTGGATTCATGACACTAAATTCCGTTCCTTTTGACAGGCTGCACTTCCCAAGATCCTGGAGAAAGCGGATAAAAAGTTCTTTGCAAAGAAGAACGAGATACTAAAACATAATGTCGATTTGGTCTGTGATAGGCTCAAAGACATCCCCTGCGTCGTCTGTCCCAAGAAACCCGAGTCTTGCACCTACTTATTGGTAAAACTTCTATAACCAGACACATCCACTACTGTAGCTAGTTAGACTAGTGATTCTTGGTCAATTTCAGATCGTTACTAGTGTCTTTGAAAGTTATGAATAGGAAAAAAAAACACTTAAATGATTCTCTGATTTCTTTGTCCAGTGATATCTCCATTTTAACAGTTTTCACTTACCGCAGACAAAGCTGGAGCTGTCATTGTTGGAGAACATCAAGGACGACATTGATTTCTGCGTGAAGCTGGCCAGAGAGGAAAACCTCGTGTTTCTGCCAGGTAAAAAGCAAATGAAAACAAGAAACATGAATCTTGGTTTGGGTTTTGATACTAAAATGGGTTCGTTTGTGTGGGGGGATGTGTTGCAGGAGAGGCTCTGGGTTTGAAGAACTGGATGAGGATAACCATCGGAGTGGAAGCTCATATGCTTGAGGATGCACTTGAGAGACTCAAGGGTTTCTGTACACGTCATGCCAAGAAGACAGATACAGAAACTGAGCCACTTCAAGCTTTGAAACTGAGTGATAATAATGTCTGAATATAAGACATTACATGTATTTTACACCCCCCAGAGGCGGCGTATGATGTATGTACAGTAGTATGTACGATGTGCCAAAGGAATATTCAATGTGATTCCTGCTTTTCCATTTTGATTTTTGATTTCCCTTCTATTTGAAGATTATCTACATTACGTTTTAAACCAATAAATAAAACACTCTGGTTAATTTGTCAACTAGCATAACTGTAACATAAATTAAGGATCTATCAAGAGACGACAAAAAAAAATTAAGGATCTATCATCCATTAAAAAAAAAAAAGTTCAGATGTTTAATTGATCATAGGAAAATTATTGACAAGCAAGTTTTGCCTCATTTGAGATAGATATCAATTCATCTATTTTTTTGTTTTGTTTTGGAATAAAAATTAAGGATCTATCATACATTCATATTTATAAGTTATAACATTGGTAACATTTACGATGATTCTAACATAATCTTGGATAGAAATTTGTGGAAACAATCATTTCTGACAAAACGTTGAACAGTTTGAGCTAAAATCATTATTCTAAAGTCGGTAAAACCAATTATGTTTTTAGTGTTACTAATTTTGTATGTTTATAGTTTTACTCTCTTATCTATTTTATGTAATTCTATAGGATTTTTATTTGAATTTTTGGTACTTATATAATCTGTAAAAATAGAGAATATAAATTATTTATTTATTAATATTTTTTATTGACTTTTTAACATAAAGTTAAAAACGGTAGACATGATCACAAATCTTTTTCAGGTTTTTATTTTTATCATTCATGCCTTCTGCGAAATTCTACATTTGCATCCCATGCGAAGTTCTATTCATGGAAATAAATCATAGATAATATTAATCTTTAACCAAAAAAAGAACTAATTAGAATACAAATGCATAAAGTTATAATAAATATAGTACGTACCGTGAGGGGGGAGGAGGGCCGGAGGGGGGACCATGGGGAGGGTTTGGGCCACCGCAATTGATTTTACAGCGTTCAAAGCAATCACCGTCGTGATCGTCACATGGTTTTGAACATTCACGAAAACACTTAATCCAATCTTTTTGCCATTTTGGTTCTCCCATGACCGCCGCAACAATCATCACCATCATTATCACCACTATTGCACTCAATTTTCCCATTTTTAGATTCTACCAAAAGCAAACTTTGTTATATCTTCTTCTTTTAATCTTCTTCTCACTGTTATATTAACTTTCAAGAAATCAACCTCTATGTATAATATTTTAATATGCTTTTTTTGGAACTTTGTGTAGATTCTTTTACTAAAATTTGTGTTTGGTCTTAGTTGGTTTTATCTTTTTATTTCCTTCTATGTTCAAATTTTGATATCTTTTCACAGCATTAAATTTTATAAAAAAAAATGAATAGATGCATGTGATTATACATAAATATTTCAACAGATAATGATCTATCAATAGTAATTTTTGTTTTGATTATTTAAAGAACTTTTAATGTGATATATAAATAGTCCATTATAATGTTATAATATGTTCATATTTATTGAATTAATTTGATTTTTTTTCTCATCATTTTTAAATTTGATTTTTTTTATAAGAATACATTTCTTTTTAAAGATGAAAATATTTATATTAATTAAATAAAAGGTTGTTTTAGGGAAATATCTTTCAAAGTTTTGCTCTCTTCGCTTTTTGTTGTTGTTCATAATAAAGAATTAAATTAACTACAATTATCTTTTGACAAAAAAAAACATTTGATTTTGTTTTTTAACTATTTCAGCATTTTCGTAATTGTTTAATTTAATATATTTCTATAGTAATATATTTATTTGTTGGTTAATGAAATTAATAGATTTTAGAATAAAATATTAATTTTATTTGATAAATAATTATTCGAAAGGAAAATAAATATTTTGTTAAAAGATTAATTAGAAATGATTCAACATATATACTAATGGTTAATAAAATATGGCTAATATTGTTTTCAATCGATCGTACTAATTTGAAATCATATAAACCATTATTTACTTTTTGTATTTTAAATAATACTGAGTAAACCCACATTATTTAAGGTTTATGAATTTTGTTTAGTTTATTATTTCAAATAAATTACTCAAATGGAGAAGAATAAGAGCACGTTTTTACCAATTAAAAAAGTCCAAAAAATATCTTTGAGCTCTGAGCTACGCCGCTCACTCATCACTCTCCTCCACAAGTTTTCAATCATCAGAAAAGTGAAATGGGAGAAATCGGAGGGAAGCGATGGAACTTTGGGGGCAATGAGGCCGTGGAGCAATCTTGTTCGCAGAACGTCCGCTATTTTCTGAACCTCCTCGCCGACAATCTCGACGGCGATGACGGAAGAGCTGTCATCCCTCTCGGACACGGCGATCCCTCTCCCTTCCCCTCCTTCCGTACCGATCCGGCCGCTGTGGAAGCCGTCTGCCACGCCCTCCGTTCCGCACAGTTTAACCACTATTCTACTACTTCTGGCCTTCCTCTCACTAGGAAGTAAGTGGAGGAAGATGATTCAACTATTAGTATATAAAGGATACCCATAAGGAAGATGATGTTCACTTGGTACTCAAGGCTGCATACACTTAACTTGTCCTAAAAGACAACACTCTGAAGCGTTTAGTTGGTTTGTGGGCAGGATTCATTTGAGGGCTTATCTGATTTTAGATTACGAGTGCATTGTGGTGCTGTTTAACTTAATTTGAGCTTTGGTGACTTTGTTTCCTCCTCAACAGGGCTGTTGCAGAGTACCTCTCCCGCGATCTCTCTTACCAGGTTTGTCCAAATGACGTTCATCTTACAGCTGGTTGTCATCACGCCATTGACGTCTTGATCTCCACGCTCGCGAATCCTGGCGCCAACATTCTGCTGCCTCGGCCCACTTACCCCATGTACGATTCCCGAGCATCTTTCAGCAAGCTAGAGATCCGTCGCTATGACCTCCTTCCAGAAAATGGTTGGGAGGTTGATCTCGATGCAGTTGAAGCTCTTGNTGTCCAAATGACGTTCATCTTACAGCTGGTTGTCATCACGCCATTGACGTCTTGATCTCCACGCTCGCGAATCCTGGCGCCAACATTCTGCTGCCTAGGCCCACTTACCCCATGTACGATTCCCGAGCATCTTTCAGCAAGCTAGAGATCCGTCGCTATGACCTCCTTCCAGAAAATGGTTGGGAGGTTGATCTCGATGCAGTTGAAGCTCTTGCAGATGACAAAACCGTCGCTCTTCTTCTTATCAACCCCTGCAACCCCTGCGGAAACGTTTTCTCCCGTCAACATCTGCAGAAGATTGCAGAAACTGCTAGCAAGCTTGGGGTACTTGTGATCGCAGACGAAGTCTACATGAATATGACATTTGGGGAGAAGCCATTTGTGTCCATGGCTGAGTTTGCAGAGATCGTGCCGGTGATGTTGTTAGGCGCAATCTCAAAGAGATGGCTCGTTCCTGGCTGGAGATTTGGCTGGATGGTGACCCTTGACCCTCACAGCATCATGAAAGATTCCGGGGTTTGTTCCTTGACAATCAATTAAATAACGAGAATCTCCTCAACAACTCGTAATTGAATTCATTTGTTTCTTTCTACATATTAGCTTGTTCACAGTCTTGCCAATGTCCTCAACATGTCGACAGATCCCACAACTTTTATTCAGGTATGTTGTTGATGCTACTGATGAGTCTGAACCAAGGTATCATCTAATTGGAATCTTTGTCTCATTCTGTATTCCCTCCATGGCAGGGAGCAATTCCTGATATCCTTGGCAATACAAAAGAGGATTTCTTCTCGTCTAAACTCGAAACTCTAAGAGAATGTGCAGAGACTTGTTACGAGGAGATCAAGAAGATCCCTTGCATCACTTGCCCTTACAAGCCCGAGGGGTCAATGTTCACTATGGTATGGTATTGAATGAATCATCCCACAGCTGCTATTACATTGTCGTTGATCAAGCTCACCAAGAGTGCCTCCAATTAATATGGGTTTGGTTTGGTGCAGGTGAAGTTGGAGTTTTGGCAACTTGAAGATATCAAAGATGATTTGGAGTTCTGCTGCAAGTTGGCTAAAGAGGAATCTTTGATCATCCTACCAGGTCGAGCTGTTGGGCTTACGAATTGGCTACGCATCACCTTTGCCGTCGAGCCCGAGCTCCTTAGAGATGGGCTTTCCAGGCTAAACAACTTTGCACAGAGACACTCCAAGAAGCACCCATGAGATTAAGACTCGAATATGGCTTACATTGTTGGCTTGTAATCAAAGTTTAAACCTTTACTTTGTACTATACTGGCTCCACCGTTCCGACCGTTGGGAGATTATTATGTCATTACGCCGTTAAAATAGACGGAGCCACGTTTTGTATTACCGTCAAGATTCAAATGAAACCTTAAAAAAGGAAAACAATCTTCCCCCAACGGCTCTCTGGTCCACTGTCTGTCTGTCTTCTTTCTTGGAACTCTCCTTGCCAAGAATGAAAAAGCTCATAAATTCTCTCAGGTTATACCCATTTGCAAACCCTAATAATTCTCAGAGATTTCTCAATTTAATTTCTTTGTTTTTTCTTTTCTTCATCCACAGTTACCTGAGAATTTTTTTTGTTTTGAGATTTCCCCTTTTTTCAGACCCGATTATAATGGAATCTACGCCTCCTTATCACCGATCCAACACTAAATCAGCCTCGCGTGTCGACGAATCGAAGCAAGAACCTCCAAATCTCTCACTTGATTTGGTTCTTGTGTCTCCGAAGAGCAGCGATACTCCGTGCCCATCCCCTATCTCCCTCAGATCCTCATCTTCTCCTGTTCCTCCTCTCAGCGATACCCTCCTCTTATCTCCTTCCCCACTCCGCAAATCCAAGACCCGTTTAGCCGATCGACTCGAAATGGCCTCTGAGGAAGCGTCTGCTGCTGTGCGCAAGCGGGGGAAGGCCAAGGGAGGGCAAAAGGGTCCTTTGGCTTCTCCGAGGAATCCCCGGAGATCGAGGCGAAGGTCGGAGGCTGTGGAAGAGAGAGAAGCTAATGTAGTGATCGACGAGATCGTGAAGCCCAGAAAACGGAAGACGAATGGTCGACCTAAGAAGGAAAAGCCTAGTGCGGCTCCTTCGTTGCCTCCTCCTCCTTGTTCGTCTTCAGATGCATGTCAAAGCGATTTGAATCGAATTGGAGAGATTATCAGTGATTTGGTTATGTGGAGAGATGCTGCGAAATCGACCCTCTGGTTCGGTTTTGGATGTCTAGCTTTCCTATCTTCTTGCTTTGCCAAAGGAGTCAACTTTAGGTATTACTCTCTAGCTTGTGTTTACTAGCCTCAATCAAATCTGAAAAAAAACTCATGAAACTACTTTCTGTGTTTGAAGCGTTTTCTCGGTGGTTTCCAATCTCGGGCTTGTGTTACTCTGCGGCTCCTTCTTGTCAAACACTCTTTGTCAAAGGTACACTAATGTTATGGTCCCTTTTGCAGTTTTTGTTTGGCCTTCTCTATAAGCTAAAATGTTAGGTTGATCTTTAGGAAAAACGAGGACACAAAGAGAGAGTTCCATGTGAGTGAAGATGATGTCTTGCGCTTAGCCAGACGATTCCTTCCCGCTGCCAACTTTGCCATTTCAAAGACTAGTGAGCTTTTTTCAGGAGAACCATCAATGACACTCAAAGTACAGATCTACATAAACACTTTGTGTCTCTTTTCAGCAAATCGGTTTTGGTGGGGGTTTTCATCTGACGTTTCTCTCTCGTCCCAGGTGACACCATTTCTGCTAATCGGAGCTGAGTATGGCCATCTCATAACGCTGTGGAGGCTATCCGCATTTGGTATGGCATTTGGTGGAACACAAAGTGAATACAATGTTAAAGATGATGGGAACTGAAATTGACATGTGTGTATGTTACTGAAACAGGTTTCTTCCTCAGCTTCACCATCCCAAAGCTGTATTCGTGTTACACCCATCAGATTAGCCAAAAAGGTGAAGATACCTAATCGCACCCATTCACATATTGTAATCATTGGGAGACTAACATGTCCGATGTTTTAAAACCTTGATTTGGGCAGTTGAAAGAGTGAAAACGAGAATAGGTGAAGCATGGGGAATGTGCTCACACAAGAAGATCTTGGCAGGCTCTGCGGTGACAGCGTTTTGGAACTTAACAAGCATTAGAACCCGGATTTTTGCAGGTAACTTTTTACCCAATCAATGCTTGACATAGACAGAGTATTCTTTTGCTGTTTTTACCAAACTTATAAATCTTTCATGTTTTGCAGTTTTTATCATCCTAGTGATATTTCGGTATAGGAGACAGAATCTACAGCTAAATCCCGATCAAGTCGAGCCTGTTGAGAGTGAGAGTGAGAAGCAAGAAGAAGAAGAAACAGTCCCACAGGAAGAACAGACGACACAGCCACAAGACGAGCAAGCCTTAGTGATGGTGGTTGCAGAAACTCAAGGATCAAAGAAACTCTAGTGTTTGTTGTATTCTGTGTCCAACTCCATTTAACAGAGATGCAATTTTAAATCTCGAGTTTAATGTCATAGAGGATATGGAGGATATCTGTTTTTTTTTAATATGGAAAATTAAGACAAGGAGACCCGTGAACAAAGATGCATTTGAGTTTGTGTGTTGATGTAACAGAGGTCATAGAGAGTTGATTTAAAAGATGGAGATATCTGTCTTTTATATGAAAAATTCAAGACAAAGAGATCATTTTATTATTTGCCTAAACTCTCTTAAAACGGCTCTCGGATTCGCATTGGGTGCTTGTAGACATCATCACCAAACCAAATACAAAAAGGTCTAAAAACAAACAGTCTCTCCAAGAAACTCAACAAAAGGAAAGGCCAAAATCAAGAGGGTTTTCGTTCCTAACTCCTTTACTTGGCTTCACCGAGAAGATTTAAAAACAAAAGGCTTGTTTATATTACTATTCCTTAACTTTTAAAAATTTGTAAGCAGTTTCATTCATGTAATTTTGTTGGTCTAAATTTCTTGCCGTACAATTTTAATTACATTGTATTTTATTATTCCACTAATTAACCACTCTGTCTAAGAATTTAGAGAATTTGTCCAAACTACCACTTTTAAGATTACCATTTTCAATACTACCATCACTTTTCATTTAAACAAATATACCATCATTTAATTACAGATATTGACTTTAATACCCTTTTGTTTATACGGCGCTTACCCGATCAAATCGAGCGGACCATTGCTTTCATTTCTCGACGATTTGCGATGGATTTTGATGGTGGATCCGGCGGCGGATGGAGAGAGTTCGACTGTGCCGAAGAGAAGAACATCATCCGGAGGTGAGAGAGACGGCGCTCGATCTGGCAGCTCCGACGGCAAAGCAGGATGAAATGGAGAAGCAGATTTCAGAAGCACTCCCAAACACCGTAGCTAAACTCGTCGGAGAGATGGAGCGACTGTAAGGAGTCTCACCGGTGACGACGGAGTGAGATAAACACTTCTTTGAAAGACCGTGTACAATCTCGAGAAGTAGGAAACGGCACTGCTCAGGAGGAGATCTTGCCAGAGGAACGCTATCGGAGGAGCTTTCATATCCTTGTTTTGTTAGTTGGCTCATTGTCTCAGTAATTGATATCTCTCGTGTAAGGTTTATTTGTTTTCTTTCTGTTCAATTCACTATTCAGTGTTATCCACTGTTTCAATCGAGAACTTTGGCTTGTTTGTCTTGTGATTTTGCTATGATTTTGGAAAGAGTGTATGGTTGTATTGTCTATGTGAGTGACAGATTTCAGATTTCAGATTCCGATTCAGGTTTTGGTTTTTTTCCTAATTGTCTATGCGAGTGATGAAGGAAATCGTTTTGGGTGAGTCAAGGATGATGATTCCGGATTGCCTGCCACAAGCGTCTTGGGGCTGCAATAGCTGATCTGAAGTCCACTATGGTAAATACACTTTCATCGTTATTGCTTGTTAAATCCTTTATTGGTCTCAGCTTATGAGTCTATAGCAGAAACGTAGAGCGTGATCTGAAGTTTAGGAGCAAACACAAAGGAACCGTGACATTACTACTCTGTGTTTTGTCTCTAACAAAAGCTTAATTTGCAGGCGGAAATGGAAGAGACATATGGTCCGGAAGTTGAAGATGCAAAGAAGACAAGCGGACCCGGAGAAGCAGTTTCCCACAGAAGAGGCCGGATTTAGCCATTGGTGAGTGTTTTGGTTTGTATTCTAAGACTGGTAAATGCAGAGCTTGACGATAATCAATTGTGTAAGAGTTCTTCTTCTCTTATCGCCATCTTCTCTGTAATACACTAAATTGTGTCCGCTTGTTCTTCAATACATTTTGGTGATTGTTCTTTCTTTTAGTAATTTGGAAACAACACTTATAATATATTATATTTTGTGTGTTTAGTGGTTACAAGCATCTGCAAGTTCTTCAAATTCTTAGTTCGAAGCTTAATTTTATTATTTATTTATAAAGATTTAAAAAGAGAGTTTTAAACCTTCATAAAAACTAAATGATAGTTATACTAATGATTCCAGAGAATTGCAGAGACTTATAACCACTAAAATTTATAAAAATTGTTGTATATACAAATTTATGTTTATAGTGATTATGTATTAGTCATTTATAAAGATTTAAAAAGAGGTTTTTAAATCTTTATAAAACATAAATGATATTTGAACTAGTGAACATGAGACTTGAAGAGACATTTAACCACTAAACCACTCTCTAATAGTTGTATATAAGAATTTATTTGTTTAAAGAGAATATGAATTATTTATTTATAAAAAATTTAAAAAGGGTTTTAAAATTTGTAAAATTGTTGTATATACAAATTTATTTATATATATTTGTTTAAACACCCCTTTTGAAAAAATCAAGGGTTCAATGGTTCGAGCTTCCTGGTATATAAAAGCTCATTCTAAAAATCAGTTTTTACTCATTTATAATGGTTTCAAATCTTTATAAACCCTAGATGTTAGTCGAACTAGTGATTATGGGACTTGAAGAGGCGTATAACCAATAAATCATTAAACCGTTATAGTGATCATGAGATTTTAAAAAAGGTCTTTAAATATTTATAAAAACTAAAGGATACTCGAATAAGTGATCTTGAGACTTTTAGAGGCGTATAACCACTAAACCACACTGTAATTGTTGTATATACGAATTTAATTGTTTTTACTCATTTATAATGGTTTTAAAAGAGGTTTTAAATCTTTATAAACCCTAGATGATAGTCGAACTAGTGATCATGGGACTTGAAGAGGCGTATAACCAATAAA
>JAHZTW010000001.1:439159943-439293935 GCA_020283515.1 Alliaria petiolata | reverse complement strand
GGATCCTCGCTGTCCTCTTGGCGGACTAGTTGTTCCTTTAAAGAGAGCAGACAAGGCGTATAAGAAAACTGCTCCTCCTGGACATTTCAAGGTAAAATCACTGATCTAATCTATAGAGTTCCATTGCAACAGGATACATATATTTAATAAGGCTTTTGGTGTTGGGGTATTTGGTTCGAGAGAGCAGTTCGGAGCAGAAGATGGAGTTGGACACGAAGTGACGAGTTTCATGATCAAAGATTCATCAGATTGGTTTGACAAATTCCTTAAACAAGGAAACACCACTTCTGATTAAAGCGGGTGGGCATGTTGATATGTAACAGCAATAAAATTGTAAACCAATAAATTCATGCTCATAAATATAAACATCATCTCCTTGTAACCCTTACATTTGAATTTTTAATAATGTATTCCATTTTTCCAAATCATTTTCATTACAAATTCAAAGAAAAGAAGTTAATCGATGAAAGAAAGAAAAGCAAGAGGATCATCCTTTCTTAGGCATAGCGGCGAGGCGTGTGTATATGCGTGCCATTGAATTGAACCCTCTCACATCCCCAGAATCCAGAAATGCAGTACCGAATCAACTAAAAATTTCGCAGGAAAAAAACTGTT
The DNA here is from genome assembly GCA_020283515.1 of Alliaria petiolata. Taxonomy (NCBI): domain Eukaryota; kingdom Viridiplantae; phylum Streptophyta; class Magnoliopsida; order Brassicales; family Brassicaceae; genus Alliaria; species Alliaria petiolata. The sequence continues at coordinate 439,293,320 of JAHZTW010000001.1, read as the reverse complement.
AGATTCACAGGGAAATGCATTTGTACGAAATTGATGTTGCTAAAGATTCTAATGTTTTGTGAAATACAATTGTATGAAACTGATGGTGTTAAACATAATAAAGCATTGATAAATTCTTGTTTTTCTTTGTTCATAGAAGGACAAACAAGTTGACAAACTACAAAAAACTAACAATAATATTTGGGAATACTTTCCTAAATATATGTAGGAATCCTTCCTTTTTTTTTTTTTTTTTTTTTTTTTTTGACTGCAAATGCTCCATGTATTAGATTAAGGTCCAAAGAAACTGGGTTCAAGAATCAGCCACTCCGGGGGAACCGAGTCTACATGGGAAAAAATCAAACCCCGAGCTTGAGCGCTCTTAGCGAGTCGATCAGCTCGTACATTTAAAACACGCGGGATAAAAGCTAAGGAAAAAGTATTAAAACTAGACCGAAGATATTCGAATTCTTCTAATTCTGTTGATAAAGCTGGCCATTCTTCTTCTTCATCTAACAGTTTCACTAGTCGGAGGCAATCTGTCTCAAAAGCCATTTGTGTGATTTGTAGAGAAAGAATAGATTTCATTGCCCAAAGGAGAGCTTCAAGTTCAGCATGGAGGGGGGAGGGGACCCTTTCTTTTGCGTAAAGCCCCATTGCACGGCTGCCATCTTCCAAATCTAGGAACATACCTCCTCCCATCGTATCTCGCTCCCTTACCCAAGATGCATCTACTTGACACTTTGAGTATCGGGGGGCTTCCATACCTTGTGGTTGCTGAGGAGTTAGTGCTGAAGGATTGCATTGAGGATCGACTAGCTCTACTACTACTTGCGCCACTTTCCAAGATTCTGCTTCCTGTGTAGCTAACTCAAGAGTTTCTGATGGTAGGATATCCTTGTTGTTGAAAACCTTTTCGTTTCTTGCCTTCCAGATATACCATAAAATCCAAGGGAATACCTCCAGAGATGTTTCCGACACTCCTTTATCTTTTGCTCGGCAAAGAAGGAAAGCAAAGTTTTGAGTTACTGCCGTACACGGGAATTCTCCCGGATCTGGTGGTATCGCGCTCAATGCCCATGTTTGAAAGGCTGGTGGACACTCAAATAGAACATGATTAATCGTTTCATCCTCTGCCCCACACCTTAGACATTGTCGCTCTAAACCACAATGACGGTTTGCTAGTTGGCTCTTAGTAGCCATACAACCTGAAATCGCCTGCCACATGAAATGTTTCAACTTCCTCGAAGTCTTTACCGACCAAATCTTATTCTTTAGCGGGTTAAAACTTGGCTCTAAAACTTGTGAAAAAACCTCTGAATCTTTCAAGAGAATAGCCAAATCATACCCTGTTTTCACAGAGTAAATACCGGAATTGGAGAATGCCCAAACGAAACTATCCGGTTTATATGCACTGCTTGGTCGGATACTTAAAATATGATTTATCTCCTCTGTCCCAAAAAACTGATGCAAAACGTCTCTCCGCCATTCTGATGTAACCGGATCTATCAAATGGTGTACATACATGTCAGGGTCTCTCCCTATCCCAAGACCCATCGCTTGCCTGGGCGGACAGACCGGTAACCACTTATCGTACCACACTTTTGTACTTATTCCGGAGTTGATTGATCTTCTTAAGCCTTTTTGTAGGAGCTCCCTACTCGCTAAAATACTGCGCCATCCGTAAGAGGGATTATTGGCCTTTCCAACTTCAAACGGGGAGGAGTGTCTGTAATATCGTGCCTTCAAAACCCGCGCCAGCAGGGAAGATGGATAGTGGATTAGGCGCCAAAGCTGTTTAGCCAGAAGGGCTATATTAAAGCATTTCAAATCCCTGAAACCCAAACCCCCTTTTTCCTGGCTTACACAAATTTTCTCCCACGCTATCCAATGTAAGCCTCTATTCTCTTGTTTTGTACTCCACCAAAATTTCGATATGGCTCCTTTTAACTTAGTGAGAATAGCTTGAGGTAGAAGAAAACAGGACATGACATAAGTGGGTAATGCCTGAGCTACCGACTTAATCAGAACTTCCTTCCCCCCTTTCGATAATAGCTTTGCCGACCATGCATTGATACGGTTACTAAGTCTATCTTGAATAAATGCAAAAGCTTGTTTCTTTGAGCCACAAATCTTTTCCGGTAGACCTAGATACATACCCATACCTCTTTCTTTTGCAATGCCTAGTGTGCGTTTAAGTTCAGCTTTCGTCTCTGGTGGCACTTTATTTCCAAACAAAACTGAAGATTTATCACAATTTAGTTGTTGTCCAGAAGCCTTTCCATAGCAGTTTATAATCTTCATCAATTCTTCACATTCAGTCTTTTCTGCCTTACAGAAGAAAAGGCTGTCATCAGCGAACAGTAGATGGGAGATTGGAGGACACGTCTGAGCTACCTTAATACCAGTAATGCGCCCCTCCGCCTCAGCTCCTTTTACTTGTGATATTAGAGCCTCAGTGAGGATTATAAATAAGAAAGGTGACAGAGGGTCTCCCTGTCTAAGGCCTCTTGAAGGCTGGATATGGCCTTCCGCTTCTCCGTTGAGAAGGACTTTATATGACACAGATGATATGCACCATTTCATCCACGTTACCCATTTCTCAGCAAAGCCCATTTTCAGCATTAGAACTTCTAGAAAACTCCATTCCACCCGATCATAGGCCTTACTCATATCCGTTTTGATGGCTATAAACTTTGATTTGCACATCGGGTTTGTTCTGAGTGCATGGAATACTTCTTGTGCGACTAGGATATTATATGTTATGAGTCGACGAGCTACGAAAGCTGATTGTGTCTCCGAGATTAAGTCTCTTACTCAAGATTTTGGAGATGATCTTATAACAAACGTTACAGAGACTGATAGGTCTGAATTCCGTCATTTCTACAGGTCTAGCCGTCTTTGGGATTAAACAGATATTTGTCTAGTTTAATATGGGATCAAAATTATCTATTACAAAGAAATCATTGACGGTATCAATGATATCTTTTGCTGTGACCTCCCAAAACTTCTGGTAGAAAAGACTGGTCATTCCATCTGGTCCCGGGGCTTTTTCCGGATTAATCTCAAACAGGGCTTTTTTAATTTCCTCATCAGAAGGTCTCCTTGTAAGAGAAGCATTTATATTTGGCGTAACTTGCGCGGTAACAAACCGGAGTGCTTAGTCAAAATCTTGAGGTTGAGATGAGGTGAAAAGGAGTTGGAAATACTCTGTTGCCACTTTTTCTAGACCATGTTCCGTTTCCACCAAAACTCCAGCCGAATTTTTAAGTTTTGTGATACTATTTCTGGCTCTTCTCTGTTTAGTAGTGGCATAAAAGAATTTCGTATTCCTATCCCCTTCCTTGAGCCAGTTTGCTCGGCTTTTCTGTTTCCAGTAAAGTTCTTCCTCTCGGAAGGCTGAACAGAGATTCCACTTCAAAATGAGCAATTCATCCGAGGAGATAGAGTCATCTTGCTGAGCTAAATCCAGCTTCTCTTTTAGCTCTTCAATCTTTTTAATTGAGTTCGAAGGGTTTAGACGTTTCCATTTTGATAAGGCTTTCCGACAGTTTTCGATCTTAGTATGCAAGTCAGGTGTTCTCGAGACTTCTGAGGTTCCCCAACCCTCTATGATCGTCTCTAGCAGACCTTCCTTCCCCAGCCATCGCTTATCAAATTTAAAATTCCTCTTCACTCTACCCATTCGAGATTAAATTCGAGCCAAAACCGGGCGGTGATCTGACCCCCATAACTTTAAGTACTCCACAGACGTGTGGCAAAAACAATGATGCCAATCCTCATTTCCTATAGCTCGGTCCAGTTTGCATCGGACTCTCCCATTCCTCCTATTTCCTACCCAAGAGAAGGAGTTTCCTTTTGCTGGGAATTCCATCATACCACAATCTTCAAGCATCGTATTAAAAGGAATAAAAGAAACATCTGAACGTTTTCTCCCTCCTCTTTTCTCATGATGCCCGGTGATCTCATTGAAATCTCCAATCATAAACCATGGACCCGATCGCGCTATACTCATCTGTGTTAAACGATCCCAAACTATTTCGCGGTACTCAATGACCGGATCGCCATAAACAAACGTCATAAAGACCTTCTGTCCTTCTATCACAGCTTCGATATCAATCCATCGATTACTTGAGGACAAAATCTTAACATCAAAAGAATCCAAATAAAAAAGAGCTAGTCCACCGCTTGTACCTTCCGGTTCCACGGTGAACAATTTATTATAACCAAAAGCAAATTGAAAGTCTTGCAAAAAAGAAAGAGAGTTTTTTGTTTCAGAAAGAAAAAGAAAAGAAGGCGAAAAACAGCGGTGCAGCTCTCGAAGGTGTTGCTTGGTCAGATAAGCGCCTGCACCTTGACAATTCCATGAAATTGTATTCATATTCTCTTACTGGGTGGTTTCTGGGACCCCACCGAACCTGAAACAGCAAACTTCTTCTTACTTAATGCAGAAGGAAACACCTCATTTCGAGGGAGATTTGATGTACGAGAAGGAACGGTAGAAATACCCGGTCCTTGTCTTTTCTTTGGTGAAGCCCTTCCTCTGATACCACTAATGAGCTTCGCCGCACCTCTACCTATGACCTTATGGCTCTTGGAGATACGCTTTTTCCCCCTGCTGTCATCGGAGTAGGTTTGTCCACCACTCTGTTTAACTTTAGCTCCTCACGAGCCTGATTCCCATTCCCTCCCAAGGACGTCTTTTTTCCTTTTTCTTTTTCTGGGGACGGGGATGGAGAAGGTGTTAGCTGTGAGATAGCATCAATCTTCGTTGCCCCGTTCTCTAAGTCTTCGCCCAGTAAATCATCTTCTGCTAACTCCTCCTCATCCATATAATAGTCTTCCTCCTCCATAGCCATTTTCTCAAATTCTTCCAGTTCCTCATTTGTTAGAAGTGGGGTAGAATCCTCCCCCAGCGCTTGCGGATCAAACTCCCCATCCTCCTCCATTTGTGCCGGTTCCAACTGTAAATTTTCGTTGTCCCTCACGGCTTTTTCTTTTTCACTCGGACGTCTTGCTGAGGTTGGAGTGTCCTATGGCATCGGCTCACGAATTACCACTGTCCCATTCTTCTTTAGAAAACCGTAATGCACCAACTGCTTTGTTTGGTTCCCGGGGACTTCCACGTGAGCTTTCCCCTTTAGTCGCCGAATTTTTTCTTCCTCTGTTTCGTTTTGATGAATCACCATTCTTCCCGTTGTCTTGACACCATTGAGATTTAGTCCAGAGATCTGTTCTGAGATCGTTCTTTGTGAATCCGGCAAAACATTCGAGTTCTCTGTTACCAGTGGTTGAGCTTTTCTGGCTGAGTGCCGAGGCATCTCCTCCTTCCTGTGCTCCCCCACTTTCGGTCTCCAAACGGTATTCTGGTATCCTTTCTCATTTTTCCATGGATGTTTCTCGTATCCAGACTTGTGATACGGACGGTAACTCTCGCGATCTCGCGTAATATCTCTTGGCTGTTCAAGTCTCTTCCAAACTGCATAACTTCTCTGTTGTCGTTTCTCACTGAGATTTGAACGTAGATCCCCTCCTCTGATTGGTCGCCCATCCTCCAAGCGCTCAGAGTTAGAAGCCAGCCTACTGATTTTTATCGAATGGGAATCATAATCCCTCCTTTCCTCATTCCTTCTTGAGAATTCTCTGTTTCGTGCGTGGTGGATGACATCTCTCTGTTCTTCCCTCGGGGGGGGGACCTTATTCTCTTAAGAGAATCCTGCACCGACCGGTTCATCTCATTGGAGAACGGATGCTTTCTTGCCTGTATATCTGAGGAGTATGGGAGGATGGACTTTGGGGTTTTCTTCTCCGAGAAATCTCCCCTCTGTTTTCTAGATGACTCTCTCTGTTCCTCCGTCAGAGTCGGACATGAACTATCTTCATGAGAAACCCGCTTGCAGACAAAACAATAGCGGTGCAGACCTTCATATTCAAGAGAAACTGTTCCCACATCTCCATTTGGGAAGCCCACTTTCCTCTCAAATTTGATCGGCTCATCTGCATTAATCGAAACCCGAACTCGAGCTCCTAACGCATCAGTAGATAAAACACTTCCTAAAGCTTTCCCAATTGCCTTAAAAGTATCATCGTTCCAGAAGTGAACGGGAACCCCCGTCACCTTGATCCAGAAAGGGAGAGTGTTTGGGAATGCTTCACTAGTCGAAGGTTCCCATCTTTCTAAAGCAAAGCTCCAACGATTGAAGTGGCAAGGTCTTTTGTGCAAAACTTTTTTCAAATCTTCTTCACTTTCGAAATCGAATTGGAAATGACCATTACCCAGATTCGTACCACGAACTCTTCCTTGAACATCCCATATGCGTGCTCGCGGTAACTGGGCAATGAGAGCTTATGTGCTCCTTCCTTCTCTGTAGAACATCCGTCCAATGAGTGTTTGCTTAAATCTCTCCGAGACTGCAGACAAATCACACTCAGGGATTCTTATTATTTCTTCCTCCAAATCAAGTCTCCTTCTCGTCTGTGAGGAAGAAGCCCCTCTACGAACTACATCTTGACCCAAAACCATTTTTTCGGACTATTCCCAAGCTGGTAAAAACTTAGCAATATGCTAGAACCCGCTGAGGAAGAAACTTCGATCTTAGCAAAGATGCTAGAAACCGCTGGTATAGGGACACCTTTCGCTACACGTCAACCCGAACCCTACCAATCTAAATCTCCAAAGCCTAAAAACGAGAATCCAAACGATATGAACCACCAAAATCCGGGCGTAGCGAGGTGAAGAGGGCGATGGATCCTTCTTCTGTTATGCTTATTTGGTGAGAATCGTTTGGATCTGATTTTTGCTCGCAGATCTAGAGGTTCGTGTGTCGCTTTTTTGGTCTCTCAAACCCTAGAGCGGCGCCCATTTTTTGGATTCCCATAACCAACTAGATTAAAAGCTTTGAATCTTAGAGAAATTAATTATCGTTAAGATGAATTTTTAAAGATAATTTTTTTATTAAAAACGAGTTTCTGCGCGAATTCAATCAAGCAAACTGGCTAATTTAAAATTAAACCCTAAAACGATTTCACCTTTCCAAATTCTCTCTTCTCCTCCTTCCATCACCAAATTTTGTGTGCAACCTCTCCATGGCCACCTCCATCTTCCTCTCTGTCTGTTTACTGCTTCGCTTGGACTCTGTCACCCACTTCTTTCCCCTCTCCGGTTAGTCTGATGAGCCTCTCTGTTATTCCCATTGGCTGGTTTGATCTCTTAGATTTCCTGCTTGAAGCTTGTCACGGTATCAGCAGATGGCTGATCCAAAATTCATTGCCACCACCAAATTTTGTGTGCAACCTCTCCATCACAAAAATAGTTATATGAAAACGCAATTTAGGATCAAACATCCCAAGTAACGTGTAACAGAATTAGGACATGAACATGATAACCACAAAGAAGAAAGTAGCTAAGCCAACAGACCTGTAAAGACAGCCAAAATAGCTAAATGATCAACAACAACAAAAAAGTCAATCAAAGGTACATCTCTGCAAAAGTTTAGTAATGTATTCATTACATTACCAAAGTTAAGATTTGACTCGCACAGACCTCCCAATGTCTATAACTAAAGAACATAAACGCATAGGATAGAGCATTTTGCTTTCACCTGTCCCTTCTCTCATTGTCTATCTCTCTTCTCCTCCTTTAACCACTCCAATGAGATCGTCTCTGTCTCTTCCACTCTCCACACGCCTCTCTCTATCCCTCATCTCTTCACGGCGCCTTCGTCTGTCTTCATCTTCCCTACTATCTCTTTCATTTCTCTCTCTGTGTTTCCTCTCCCTACTCCACCATCATCAGATCAGACCTTCTGTCCCTGTCCCTTTCTCTTAGTGGTTTTGGCCTTTTCTTAATGATATATATATATATGATATCTTTGTTCTTCACATATGGAGCAGAGATGTCTGGCTTGAGTAGTTTTGCATCGTTAACATTAAGATCCTTTACATAAGCGTAAACTTTACTATCATTCTCACCAATATCTTGGATTTCAACACATTGAGAGTGTTCCTTTCGGGATTGAAAATATAAAGAAAGAGGAGGAAAAGGAAGATGAAGATGAGCTCTCTTTTTTTCGTTTAAAAAAAAAAAAAAAATTTATTAGAAAAATAAATGAAATTTTGAAAACCTCATGTAGTTCAGTTAATTACTATGTATATTTAAAATGATGTGTTTTGAATTCTGTCACCAATTTAACTTTCACAAAATTTTATTGAATCTGTTGACCAAATTTTGCAAAAGTTTGAATCTGTTTCGTTAATAAGCTTTGACCATAAACGTTTTGTATTGTATAATAAATCTTCCTTTTACGTAATGATTTTTTCCATAACAAATATTTGATTGTAAATTTGTTCAACATGATCAATGCAATCAATTCATAGTAAATAAGGAATCTGTTAACAAATACATATACAGTCAAATATTTGTTATGGAAATGTTAATAAGTAAAAGGAAGATTTATTATACAAATACAAAACGTTTATTGGTCAAAGCTTGTTGAGAAAATCCGTTCCATAATAAATCCAAGATTTGTTATATATATACAATCGATCATTTCATAATCTAAGCAGCAAAATCTATACTATATAAAAGTTGATGCATTATGCCATTGAGGACGTCCACATAGGACAAAGAAACTCGATATCATTGGTCCAAATCAGCGTTTTCATTAAACACAAAAATGTTAAATATGATTAACAATTTTTATTGGTCCAAATTATCATATTATTTGACATAAAATGTTAAATATGATCTTAAATTAAACAAATCAAAAGCCGAACAAAAAATGGAAATTAACTCTTTCTCATTAAACAAAAAATGTTAAATGTGATTAAAACTTCAAAAAGTTAAATTTAATAAAGAAAACCGAATTTGATTTTGGTTATTTTTAAAAAGTTAAATATAACTTATATCACAAAAAATGTTAAATATGATTAAAACTTCAAAAAGTAAAATTTAATAAAAGAAACCGAATTTGTTTTTGGTTATTTTTAAAAGGTTCAATTTAACTTATATCAATGGATTTAAACACAAAAATGTTAAATATGATTAACAATTTTTATTGGTCCAAATCATCATATTATTTGACATAAAATGTTAAATATGATCTTAAATTAAACAAATCAAAAACCGAACAAAAAATGGAAATTAACTCTTTCTCATTAAACAAAAATGTTAAATGTGATTAAAACTTCAAAAAGTTAAATTTAATAAAGAAAACCGAATTTGATTTTGGTTATTTTTAAAAAGTTAAATATAACTTATATCACAAAAAATGTTAAATATGATTAAAACTTCAAAAAGTAAAATTTAATAAAAGAAACCGAATTTGATTTTGGTTATTTTTAAAAAGTTCAATTTAACTTATATCAATGGATTTAACAAACGAATAAAAAAATGTTAAATATCAGTTACTAAAAACAAATGAATACCAAGTTGGTATGTTAAACACAAAATGTAAAATATGATTAACAATTTTTATTGGTCCAAATCATCATATTATTAGACATAAAATATTAAATATGATCTTAAATTCAACAAACCAAAAACAGACAAAAAAAATGGAAAATATCTTGATATCTAGGCGAAGTTTTAAAAAATTAACATAAAAAACTAACTAACAAAAAATAAATAGGAAATTATGTCTTAAAATATATTAAAACCTACAAAAAATGTATCTGCTAAAACTAAATAGAAATCAATATTAAGAATAAAAAATTATGAAAATCGAATTCACAAAATAAATGAAAATAAACAAAAAACAGACCAAAAAGATGGAAAATTCAAAAAAAATTAACTAACAAAAAAAAGGATAGTAAATTTTAAGAAAATGTTAATAATAACAATAAATTGTATATGTCAAAATTAAATAGAAATCAATATTAAAAATAGAAAATGTAAATATTGTATTTAACAATATAAATAAAACTTAAGATTAAAAAACTAAATCAAAAATCAAAAATGATAAAAAAATTAAATTAACTTAATATCTAGACTAAATTATGGAGAATTAACATAAAAAGCTAACTAACAAAAAAAAAGGAAATTATGTTTTAAAAAATATTAATACCTACAAAAAATAGTATATGTTAAAACTAAACAAAAATCAATATTAAGAATAATAAAATATTTTACTATATAAAAGTTGATTTATTATGCCATTGAGGGCATCCACATAAAACAAATAAACTCAATTTGATTGGTTCAAATCAGCGTTTTCATTAAATACAAAAATGTTAAATATGATTAACAATTTTTATTGGTCCAAATCATCATATTATTAGAGATAAAATGTAAATATGATCTTAAATTAAACAAACAAAAAACAGACAAAAAAGGAAAATAACTTGATATCTAGGCGAAATTTTAGAAAATTAACATAAAAAAGTAACTAACAAAAACTAAAAAGATATTAAATCTTAAAAAATGTTAATACCAACAATAAATAGTATATGTCAAAATTAAATAGAAATCAATATTAAAAAATAGAAATTAACTTGATGTGTAGACTAATTTTTTTTGAAAATAAACTTAAAAGTTAACTAACAAAAATAATAAAACAGAAAACTATGTGTTACAAAAATGTCAATACATTCACATAATAGTATATGTCAAAATTAAATATAAATGATTATTACAATTTTTTAAAAATATAAAAATCATATTTCTCAAAATAAAATAATAATCTATATAAAGCAAAAGCTAATTAAATAACATCTAAAAGAAAACCAACTTGATATCTATGCCAACCTTTTGTAAAATCAATATAAAAAGACTAACGAACAAAAAAGAAAAAAATAAATTGTATCTTAAAGAATGTCAATACATCAAAATAACAGTATATGTAAAAATAAAATGGTATCAATATTAAAAAAGCTAAACTAGCAAAGAAAAGTTATCTAAAAAAAAAAATAACCTTGATATATATAATCAACAATAAAAGATCGTAATTAACAACAAAAAAGAACAAATTATATCCTTAAGTATATCAAAACATAGTAAAGATAGTAAATGTCAAAATAAAATAAAATTAATAGCAAAAGATCTAAATTAACTTACAAACAAAAGAAAATTAATTCAATGTTTAGTTTAGGAAGTTTATTCTTTCTAAAGTATTGGCACCAACTATAAAAAACAAAATTAATTTATAGATAGCCATGTTTGTTACGAGTTAGCTAATCTGAATTAATTTAGAGATTAGCTAGGGTTTATAAAATAATTTATAAAGTTATTGGCATCGACTCAATCATATATATGGTTTGAAACTTATTATTTCTAAAGTAATGATATCGACTATATATAACAAGCTATATGTTACACAAGTATACAAACCAAACATATTTTTCAAAAATACATAGAACTTACTAAAATTATGGTTGCTTCCATTTTTTTGCTATCCAGTCACTTATGGTTTTGGGTTTCAACGAACTTACAAAAAGAAATTATTAAGAGACACAAAACAACAAGAAAACAGTTTACAGATGGATTTAAACTGTTTATTATCGATTAAAAAGTACTACAAAATTTATTTACTCATCGCCAAATGAAAATTTAATCAACACTTATATTATGTTTTAACACAATTTTTTCAGTCAACTACAATTCAAATCTTCATAGTAATAGGTTATTATGTTATGAGGCTAACATAAAAATTAATAAATCTGAATATTAAGCTATCAAATATACATTTTAAAAAGATAAAAAATAGTCTATCAGACACAAAATATACAAAATAAAATATATAAAACCATACATTCATAGTAACTCATTAATTAATACAAAAAATTGAATATTATGCAGACAAATTAACTTTTTCATTTCATTCAAGCAAAAATATAGTTAAATGGTATAGTAAAAACATCCACAATAGTGTATTAGTAGTTTATTTTCAACCAAAAATATATAAATAACATTTGAAAACACTACACAAATAACTCTCCACTTAAAACACAATAAGTATTAAAGTCTGATTTCATATACATTGCTACTACCGATATTTGAACCCACATAAACAACAAATGAGTAACACCGCATAAAATTTCATTTAAATAATAAAGTATGACGGTGTTATGAATCAAACGCAAATTGTCAAACCTAAACATGTTCTCAAATCATAACATTGAGAAAATACACATAAGTTAATACAATGATAAATGGTTCAAAGACTTCATACCAACCTAAAAAGTTAAAAAAATATTATATAATAGCAGAATGCAAATAAAACTAATTTGAAAGATAAAAAATATGTGAAAAATCTGACGGAGAAGCAAGAAGCTATCTTGCATGATCATTAAAATTTTCCAACAACTCTATAGGCAGTTTTTTGTTTGCGATATTTCGATCCCTTCTTTGATTATCTCAAATACATTTGTACAAATATCAGTATGCATATTAGTAATTAAACTAGAAAACTATGTTGAAATATACTCTCTCTGTTTTTTTTTAATTGTCGTTCTACATGATTTCACACAAATTAAGAAAACAATTAAATTTTCTGTTTTACCCCTAATTAATATATTATTTTGTTTGATATAAGTAATTAATAAGTAAAAAAAGCAGGGATAAAACTAAAACTTTTGTCATAAATCTGGATTGAAAAATGAAAAATGACAATTATTTTAAAATAGAAAATAAGCTCAAAACGACAGTTAATAAAAACCGGAGGGAGTATGAAATAAGCATATATATTAAAGTAATATTTTGTTCAGGTTTATAAAATTTCAAATTATTCTTCTTTCAATTATTATTTTTACACACATGACATATAACTCAAAGTGTTAAAAAAATAAATTAGTTATTTAATCAAGTAAAATTTAATTAACTTATTATTATTTTACTTAACAAAATGTGCAATCTTATAAACAAATACAAGTAGGAGAAAATTATACATTGTATGTTTAATATAAAAAATTTCGTAAATATATTAAGCATTTAGTAGTTTAACAGATACTAACAAAAAACGATTAAACTAAATCATTAACAAAGATCCGCGCGTAGCGCGGATAAATTACCTAGTATATATAAAAACTAAAGGGTCTTTTTTGAAGGATATCTAGATCGAAAGAGTTGTTGCAACCTATATAAACATAACTAATGGCAACCTCAACAATTTCATCTATTTTATTGTTTTCGGTGATGGTCTTTGCTCTTATCTCCATGCCAATGATTTCAGGTATTAGTTCAGAGCTATATTGTCTTATATAAAAGCCAAAGACTATAGTTTTCAATCCGTAAATATTTGAAAAAAAATAAAGCAATTTGTAACTTATGGAGTCAAAATCATTAGACGCAATAAATTTTGTTTGTATTAGTAATTTACATATTCATTACTAAATTATTTATTTTTGTATTTAAAATTTTAATAATTTTTTTGAACTGAATAGGCGATGGTTTATGTGAAATACAAGGACCATGTATCAGCGAAAAGGCATGCAACGCCCATTGTGCATCTCTGCATATGGGTTACACACATGGGGGGATTTGTTCAGTATTTAAGCGTATTTCTATTTGTTGCTGCAAGCTGCAAGCTGCAACCTGAATACTATTTTATTAATAATTCAATATATACACTCAACGATATGAATAGAAAAATATTAAAATTAAATATGATAGGTTTACATTATCTCATGCAAACGGCGCTACAATGATCACTTTATTTATTTATTTACAATCTAATAAATACAAGAAAAATTATAAGAGAGCATCAAAATTAATCCGTAAAAGAAAAAGATTCTAAAATATACAAATCGCCATGCAATGGAGCAAAATATCACACACCATTTCATACTTGACACATATCACTTTGTACACTAATGTATATAATATATCTGACTTCAACTTTAAAAACTATTCGCTTCTTTAAACTTTAGTTCAATCCCTATTTCCTAAATTACCAACATTCGCATTCTTTTTATCACTTCTCGGTTCCACTTTGTCTTAGGAATAAACTGCAATTTGTGGGAGCACATACCCCCCCCCCCCCTCCCGTTTTTTTGCCTCTTAAGTTTTTTATTGGTAGAGAGACTGTGAGGGCTGTGGAGTATTTTACAATTTTGACAGTCAAACTTTGCCAATCATATTTTTTTGGCTTTATTACTTTTTACAGTCTCTACAGTCTTTTTAAAATTTTTCTTCATTCTTTTTCAATTTTTTCTACAACCACCTTTTTTCACTTTTACTACTTTTGTCTCTCTTCTCCTCTCCTTTCTCATTTTGATCGGCAATTTTTTTTGGTTTTATTATTGTTAAAACACAAATAAATAACAAATTGTTTCTATTTCTTCTTTCCAAAAAAATAAAAATCTCTTTCTCATATTATAATTTTTTATAACAAATATATTTTAAGTATTTAATTATAAATATATTTTTTCTCCTTCTTTTGACATCCATTTTACTTTAAGACTAGGTGATAACATGCGTCATGCGCAAGATGAAAAATCTATAAATAATTTTATTAAAGATGATTTTGAAATTTTTTAAAATAAAAATAATTTAATCAGCTTTATATATATGTGAATAATATAATTTAGTATTTCAACTCTTTGACATAATATTTTTAACTTGTTTTCAAGTTTAAATATTTATATTATTTAGTTAATTTATATGGTTCTATTAACAAACCAATAAACAAAAAAAATATTTATAAATATAGATATCTATTAAAATCACACATATCGAAGTATTTTTTTATTGTAAACTAAATTATATTTTTAATTTGTTATATTTTTTATATTAAATTCACACATATCGAAGTCTTTTTTATTGTAAACATATTTTCTGCTTAATCAAAAAAAATATTGTGTATATCATAAATTGTGTATAAATTATATTTCATTAAATAATATTTTTTAAAACTATTGTTTTATTCATTTTTAAGAAATGTATTGTGTAATATGATGTATATCATAAATCATCACATAACCTAAAATTCGATTTTAAATAATCCAAAATTTAAAACATAAATTTTTGGTTATATTAAAAGTAATAAATGGATAAAAGCATATAATGTAATTAGTCTAATCAAAAAAGTAAATTTGTATTAAAATAATGAAAAAATAAGTGTGGTGATGACACAATAAGGAAATTTGTATTAAAATAATAAAAAAATAAGTGTGGTGATGACACAATAAGTGTGGTGATGACACAATTTTTAGAGTTATTCATATTTATTGGTGAATAAAATTAATTTTATATTTGGTTTTAACCAATAAGATTAATTTTCTTTTTGGTTTTAACCAATAAGATTAATTATATAAAAATAAATAACATAATTATTACAATCAATTATGATATCTCGCATAACTTTAACATCAATTATATACAAGTGATAGTAATATTTTAAATCATATATTTTAAATGATACAAATATTAAGTCAGTTATTATAAATGATACAACTATTAAAATCACTTATTAAAATTGACACTAATTTTAACATCAATTATTATAATCGTCACAAATACTAACATCACTTTTAAAAATTGATGTAATACAAAAATATATAATAAATGATACAATCCACCTCCTTTTTTGTAGTGAATATTAAAATTTTTAAAATTAAAGCTACACAAAAGCATTATTAAATATATATATAGCAAGACAAACATCATACATAAAAAATAAAACTACAACTCAAATAATATTGAAATAAGTTTCATTTTTAAAAATAAATAATAAATAAAACAAATGAAAAACTATAGCAAAAAATAAGTAAAACAAATGAGAAAGTAGAGCAAAATAAATAAAAAATTATAGCAAAAAATAAACAAAACAAATGAGAAAATAAAGCAAAAAATAAATAAAACAAATAATCTCCCCAACCCAATAGTCATTATAGTCTTCAAAGATTTAGTAAAGACTATTAACACCATTTGATTTTCTTCACAAACTAACCACCATCTACACATTTGTTTAACTAGTTAAAAAAAAACCTTACAATCCAATATTTCAAAAAATAATAATAAGATACATCATACATGTAATGCTGATAGAAACTGAATAAAATAATTTCGTGGATCAAATTTATTTGTTAATTAATGAAAAAAAAATTTCGTCAACAGTTGATATAAAACAAGTTAATTAATCATGGGTTGAGTTTGACCAGTGGTAACTATGTCATGACCAGTGGTTAACCAAAGTGTTTCCTTTTATCTTTAGCATTGCAAATTACATAAAATGCATGCAGAAAGAAAGAAAGAAAGAAGCGACTCATCATATCTCATAGCAGATAATATTGTAATTAACATTACGAGAAAAAAAAAAAGAGTTATATGAAAACACAATTTAGGATCAAACATTACTTTGCTCCCAAGTAACGTGTAACACAATTAGGACATAAACATGATAACCAAGAAAATAGCTAAGCCAACAGAGTGATAACTCTCACCAAACCTGTAAACACAGCCAAAAATAGCTAAATGATCAACAACAAAAAAAGTCAATCAAAGGTACATCTCTGCAAAAGTCTAGTAATGTATTCATTACATTACCAAAGTTAAGATTTGATTGGCCTTTTCTTAATGATATATATATATGATGTCTTTGTGCTTCGCATATGGAGCAGAGATGTCTGACTTCATGTTAATGTTAACGATGCAAAACTATTGAAGTCAGACATCTCTGCTCCATATGCGAAGCACAAAGACATATATATATATATATATAATTAAGAAAAAGCCAATCAAATCTTAACTTTGGTAATATTGGAAGATGAAGATGAGCTCTCATTTTTTTCGTTATATTTCTTTTTTTATTTATTAATTTAATTAGAAAAATAGAAAACCTCATGTAGTTCATTTATTTACTATATTTAAAACGGTGAGTTATTGAAGTGGAACCACATTGACTTGCATTTTTTTAGATGAAATTTGACTTTACTAAAAACAATAGTTAACGGCAAAAAAACCCTATAAAAAATAATAATAATAACAATCATGTCTTTTTTTGTTAATGGGGCATAAATAACAAACATGTTAAACAAACTTAATTATAGTCAAAGTTTTTGTTATGGAAAACTCCTTACATGCATGCATGTACATGATATGGAAGTTCTATATATATATAATGCAATCAGTTCATAGTATCCGTTGAACAAATGTACAGTCAAATATTTGTTGTGAAAAAATCAGTACATAATAGGAATATTTATTATACAAAAAATAACGTTCAGAGTCAATAATAAATCCGTTGAACAAGTTTAATTACCGTGAAAGCTTGTTAAGGAAACGTATTACGTACAAAGAGTTGTTGCAATCAATAGAAACATAAATAATAATGGCAACCACAAAAATTTCATCTCTTTTATTATCTTTGGTGGTGGTCTTTGTTCTCATCTTTATGCCCATGATTTCAGGTAATATATTTATTTGTTTAGAGATATATATTGAAGTGTTTGAGCATTTCCGGCCCAAATATATTTTTTTGCTATACAATATACTAATTTTTTTTGTGCATTCTATTATAGATGTGTAAATTCTATAATTTCTTCAAAGACTGATTTTGAGTTTATTTTTGTGTATGCTTCGTTCTTGTGAAGGATATCCAGACAAAGAGTTGTTGCAACCAGTAGATACATAACTAATATTGGCAACCACAAAAATTTCATCTCTTTTATTATCTTTGGTGGTGGTCTTTGCTCTCATCTTTATGCCCATGATTTCAGGTAATATATTTATTTGTTTAGAGATATATATTGCTTTAAAAACCAAAAACCGTATTTTTCAATCCGTAATTCCCTCCTAAGAAAATGAAGCAACTTGTAACTGATTGAGTCAAAATCATTAGAGACAATAAGTTTTGTTTGTACTGTATGTGCAATTTACATATTTATTATTGAATTATTTATTTTTGTATTAAAAATATTGCTAACTTTTACGAGTTGAATAGGCCAAAAATTATGTGAAGAACAAGGGCCATGTATCAGCGCAAAGGCATGCAATGCCCATTGTGCATCTCTGCCTTTTGGTTATAAACATGGGGGGATTTGTTTACTAATTGAATCTAAGGGTTATAGTTTTTGTTGCTGCAAGCTGCAAGCTGCAACCTGAACTTAATGGCAGTCATGTATGATGTACTCTTGATTACTATTTTATTAATAATTCAATATATACACTCAACGATATGAATAAAAAATATTATATTTTCTCATGAAAACGCTACAATGATCACTTTTTATATATTTACAATATAATAAATACAAAAATATCTACAAGAGACCATCAAAATTAATCCGTAAAAGAAAAAGATTTTAAAATATACAAATCTCAATGCATGGATCAAAATATCACACCATTTCAACCTTTCCCAAATTATCTCATTTATCATAACGATGATTTGTTGGGTTTAACATTAAGTAAATAGCCAATGTATAAAACTTAAAGGCATATGTGTTGTGGTCTTCCATCCCTCATTTTCCTTATTATACCTTTTGCACTCATCACCTTACGGTCCATGAAACTGATGCAGTGTCTCATTGGTTTTTTTGCTTCACTACAAGAAAATTGTGATATTGCAACATAACCTCTGCAACTTCCGTTTTCGTTTACATTTTGCAACACTATTTTGCAATATTTTTGCAATGATTAATTAATATATGTTACAATTTTTTCACAAATTTCTTGCAAAAGAAAAAAAGAAAACTTCATAATATGAGTGAGATGATTGACATTACATGTCTACGCATAAAATCTCGGAGGTGTTGGGGATATTTCGCCACAAAATTAAACATGAACATACTAGATTCTTGTGGAGAACCAATGTATGAGACTTCCCTCGTAACGCTGTCTCTTTGGAGTCGTATTGAGCTGAGACGATTCCGAATAATCTTATCAATGGTTTTCACATTCCGAATAATCTTATCAATGGTTTTCACAAACTGTGTAGGTGGTACACTTTCTTCCTCATGTTTTTTTTACAGTTTTTAATTATTTTATAACCATTTTATCACTCCAATTTATTGTTAAAAATGATATACCATTTTAGGTTATCAGTCAGACCCATAATTGGAAAGCCACATCAAACGTGGAGGTCACGGCTAAAAAACCTCCTAAGCTACCAAACTATCTTCTTGACACTAAACAATTTCTTTCTAAAACTCTTCTTGTACATGTAAAACTATATGGCTTTAGCCATGTAACTACGTAGAGAGGCCTATGATGTTGGGTAATAGAGAGGCCCAGTAGTTTAAATGGGCTCTATTTCGTTATTGACCAAGTCAATGACGTTGACTATATGTACCACATCACGATTGATACCATACCACCATGATTCATCAATGATTATGAGTTTGCCGGTCATTGGGGCAGTTTTTCGATATCATTTCAGAAGTCTACATGATAATAGTTACAAAAGGTCTTTTTTGAATTAATTTGACATTCAATTAAAAAAAAACGATTATTAGGTTTCTACCCTGTTAAATCATATTCAGTTTTTTTGTTTGTAATCCCTAAAACTTTCTTTTCACGGTTATATATGCGATTGGTGTCTGCTTTACATCAGTTTATAGGTAATATGATTAAGAAAAAAAGTCATTTACAAGAAGATTATAATAGTCTATGACATAATCGCCCAACCCACTAGTAATTAAAATGCACGTAGTTTAAATAACGTCTACAAAGTCGTCTCTAGACTCATGGTTTCACGTCTGAAACCCATGTTGCCTTGTCTCATCTTGCCGAACCAAACTGCTTTTGTCAAGGATATGCTCCTATTCGATCCTCGCAGCCGAAATTGTCAAAGGATATCATAAAAATAATGGTGAGAAGCGAATTACAATCAAGGTGGATATAGCGAAAGCTTTTGAATGGGATTCTGTTCAAAGCTGTCTAAGAGGGTTGAACATGCCAGACCAGTATATAAGATGGATTGAAGCTTGTATGTGTACTCCTTCTTTCACCATAGGCTAGAATGGGATGGTTAATGGTTATTTCAAAGGCACAAGGGGTTTGAGGCAGGGTGATTGGCTCTCTCTCTCTCCCTACCTCTTTGTCATGACTCATGAACTGTCTATCTCTAATACTAAACAAGGCAGCAAGCGATGGTTCCTTCAATTATCACTTCAAGTGTGAAAAATCCAAGTTAACTTACCTGTGCTTTGCACAGTGAGTAAGTAGCACTGATACGGGTACGGGGACAAAAAACGGGGATGGGAACGGGTATCGAAAACAGCAATATCAAAAATTTTAGAGACGAAGACAGTATGGGTACGGTAATATATATATACAAAACTATACATTTAACCTTACATTTGTACTAATACTTGGTCTTTTAATACTTTTAGATGTTTTCTTACATTTTTCTAAATATACAAATATTACATTAAGTAGTAAAATAATTAAGTAAAAGTTTATAGTTCCATCAATAATACTAGTTTGCAAGTTTTTGGAACGGTATATCACAAGTTCATGTGTATACAGAAGGTATAATTAATATTTTTTTTGTTTTTTTATTTATTTTAATATCCCCAAATTGTTGAAACGTCATGGGGACGTTTCCGAACGGTCCCCAAGCCGTCTCCGTCCCCGAAACGTTCCCGGTACGGGTACATCAACCCAATTGGCGTCCCCGTGCTTCATAGGTGAGATCTCTGCAAAGTGTCGTGCCAAATTCTTCACCACTTTGAACTGCTTTCGGGACGAAATCTCTCTCATCAGTTTCTCCACTCATGGTACGCTCCCAGTCAGATACCTTGGAGTGCCCTTATGCACACAAAAAGTTATCAATATCTAACTGGATGCTTTTCGTTCAATATGGGTGGCTTGGGTACAGAGAGGAGGTGTTTTGCAAGGAGAGTCTCAGCTGAAGTATTTACCTGGATCAAATTTGAAAGTTGGGAATGGTAATTCTTGTCGCTTCTGGTGGGATAATTGGTCAACTTAACAGAATTCCTACCTCTAGGAAATGGTTCAAAGACCTTAAATACTTGAGCTTTCGCCTTTAAAAGACTAAGAGGACGCTACAGCCAAGGGAATCAGGTCCTACTTCAGTCGCATCTGACTACTCTCTTGCTTAATGATGAAGAGGATCGCTATGAATGGGAAATAAACAACTTACCTTTGAATCGATTCTCTACTGGATCGGTACTTACAATTCTCTGCCCCAAGTTAAAGGGAGGTATTCCGAGGCAAAGCTTCCTTTGTTGGCTATTATATTCTGAATCGATGCCCGACAAGAGATCGTTTAATTGGTTTGGGGGTTGAATACGAGCCCGGCGTGCCTTGTATGTCGTGACCACCTCTTTGATTGCTCCTTCTCTTGGCAGATCTGGCGCAGAATCTCTCTTGGCAGATCTTGGATTGCAACTTTAACATACTTGCACAATCTCTCGGGCTAAAAGGAAGAAACGGCTACTACTTCTGGCTTGGCAGTGCGTTATATACACTATTTGGACTGAACGGAACCATCGAAATCAATTCTAGTCGATCGACTCTCAGGAACAGAATAGCAAGTTACAGGCCTGTAAATCACTCGCTCGCTTCAGACATGATCCAGCTCTGGTTCTCTACTTTCACTGTCCCATAATTTTGAGCTTCTCGGTGCTACTCATTCTAACTGCAACTGCTCTCTCCTCTCGTCTCTATCATGCTGTTCCGTTTGCAGTTTTTTCGTTACTGGGTTCAAAATTGACTTCTTTCACTATTGATTTCTTGGGCTTAACTATTTTACGTTGTTATTATGTATTGGGCTAGTCCCTAAATATTCTGCCTGGGCCGGGCTGTAATGTTTTACATTTCCTCTTCTTTAATGCATAAGTAAACCTCGCCATGGGCATTTGGGTCCGCGGGTCGGTTCGGGCCGGGTCTACACGGATCTGGGTTTTTCAGCTCTGACAGTTTAGGATCCAATCGGGTTATGAAGTTTTTTCGGTTCGGATCGGTTCAGGTCCTTTCGGATTCGGGTCGGTTCCGAGATTTAGAATCTGAACCATTACGGAACCGAAAATATTTTGGGTCCGGAAATAATCCGAATTACCCGAAAACCCGGATAATTTTCCGGTTAATTATTCAAATTTGGTAATTATTTTTGATTTTTTTGATAATCATTCGGATCTTTAGTGTTATCCGAAACGAACCGAAAAATAACCAGAAAATTATAATTTAATTAATTATTCGATTATTTATATAAATGATAAGATATAATAATATAATTAGTATTTATTTGGTAAATAATTTCGTGTTTTCGGGTACCCATTCGATTCTCGGATATAACTCGAACCGAAACGAGAACCGAAATAAATTTGAAAAAGAACCATTCGGGTTTTATTAGCTAAACGGTTCGGATCTAAACCCGGTATTTCGGTTCGGTTCCGGTTCGGTTCTTCGATTTCGGGTTTTACCCAGGGCTAAGTAAACCCTTCTTCGAAAAAAAAAATTAATGCACGTAGTCTTCAAAGATTTAAACTATTAACATTTAACACCATTTGATTTTCTTCACAAACTAAACACCATCCACACATTTGTTTATCTAGTTAAAAAAATAACCTTACTATCCAATATTTCAAAAAATAATAATAAGATACAAGTAATGTATTGCTGATAGAAACGGAATAAAATAATTCTGTGGATCAAATTTATTTGATATTGAAACAAAAATTTCACTACGCGCAATGCACATGTACTACCCCCTAGTGACAAAAAAAAAAAGGCTAGATTACAAATTTCAATCCTGAAAAAAAAAGATTTGTTTATTAAAAAAAATAATAATAATACTGTTTCAAAAATAAAAACTATCAAAACAGAAAAGCTTCGTTTATTGTACTATTTCATCTTCACATGTAAAAGTAGATCACACAATTCACAGTTTTATCTTTAATAAATAATATTTTTTTCAAACGGGTATGGAAAAGGTACGGAAGTGAACGGGAATGAGATCGGATATCCGAACTTTCCGAATTTCCCACATTTTTTCAAATTTTTCCGAATTTTCCCAAATTATCCGAAATAATTACCCGTTTGGGAAAAAAATTATGTAAGAGAATTTTCCGAAACTGTTCCGTTCCCGTCCTATTCTTATGAATTCCCTTTTGAGAATTGTTTTTCAACTCCCAAATTTTTCGTTCCCATAAATTCCCGTCCCGATTCCCGAAATTTTCAGGGCTAACTACAATTGCGTCATCTCCAAATCCAGTTCCTTCTCCCGGTTTGCGAATAATTAATCTAATATAATATTTTTTTTTTTAAAGTGTTACTAATGAATGTATGAAGAAAAAAAAAGGTGTTATCTGAGGCATAAAAGAATATTTAATGTGGCAGCTTATTTCTGTTTTTTTTTTTTGAATGAATGTTGCCGTTTATTGCAAAAAGGAGGGAAAGCACATTTTAGGACTCACACAGCCTAAAACGACGATATCACCTTTCCCTTCTCCTTCCCAGATCGACATCCTGTGGATCTGTGTGTGGATTCAAGTTCCAAAAGCTCTCTCTCTTTTCCTTTCGCATCCTGTGGATCAGTGATTCGTCGTCTTCTCTTTGCTAGTAGCTCTCGTCTCATCTCCGGTACGTATTCTTCCTCTTCTTAATTCACAGAGTTATGCTTCGACAATCTACCAGTTTTGCATTCATACCTCTACTTCCCTTTGTAAGCTCCAAGAGTATGTAAGTGTCCAGATCCTTTAAAGACAGCAGCTTCTGGACTTGTTCACACTCAATTAGCTCCTCCTTCCTCAACTCTATAGCCTTTTTCTCTCTCTCTTGAATTCCGCAGAACTGATTTCCAAAAAAAAATTAAATTCTTCAAGTTTTTCATTTACTCTAAATCGTGCTTTCGGGTTTTGGATGAACATCGGCCAAAATTATGAAACCTTAAAACTGCTCAAGAATTTTTGAAACCCTAATTTGGCAGTTTAAACAATTATGATTTCTTTTCACATTTAGTTTCTTGGAAACTTGTGTTGACTCTTACTGCATATATGTAAATAAGCCATGGTTGGTTTGGTTCATAACATGTCTTTGACCTAGTTATCATAATTACTTTAAGGCATAAGCTGGAACCCTGAAAACGATCGAATTTTGTGAAAAGAAGGAACTTGTTTATGATTCCGGTTTGTTCGGTTTCCCCTAGCAACCTGCAACGTAACAATAAGTGCTCTTCATCAACAGAATATGATAGAAACCATCGCCAAGTTATTGCGCTCGAGCTCAGGTAAATGTAGAAATCTAATATGGTTGGTAAGTTCCGAGTTCCTCTCACCACTAAGGCAACCTCTCTTGGTAAATATAGAATGTAGCATTTAGGCTTTAACCCATATTAGTCTGAGATTCTAACTGAAACTTACAGTGGAATAAGAGTCTAAAGCAGCTGGAAAAACATGAAGTGTGAAGGGAAAACGCTTATTTGGTCCTATGAAACTATCTTCAATCTCTTTGTTAGATTTAAAAGCTTCGAATCTAATACAGTAAACTAGAGAAAGGATGAAAGAAGTTTTGATACCATTCGAGTTTCCCCTGGGTATAGAACTGCAGTCCAATCAAAGGATGGGTTGCTGGATATATATACTCCTGCAATTTTGTGTTGCGAACAAAGTACTTCTATACATTATCTGATTCGCGTTGCTCCTCTTAATTGAATATTTTTCATAAATGAGAGAGTGAAGATCTCGGCTTTGATTTTTCTCTCTCTTAAAAGTAAAGAGTTTTAATGAGAAAGCTCAATATAGTTCATGATTCAGGTTCCTGATTGATTTTTGCTGTGAATTGAATTGATGATTCGAGTGTGTGTGTTTACATCATCTATTAAGGATTTTTTTTTTTTTAATCCAAATTATGAATCCGATTTGTGTAACAGGTAATGGAGGACGAAGTAGCCTTGGTGGAATCCGACGCATTTGATAGGATCAAGGCCAGCTGGGTTCGCAGACCAGGCCCGCCTCAGAAGAGGAGGCGATTGGCACCGATCTCCATGTGGCTTCTCCTGGGAGTCGGGATTGCCGTGATTCTCACGGCAACGCTCGCCAGGACGCTGCCACGCAAGCATCATAAGGAGCAGCGGCCTCCGGATGAGTACCTCCGTACTCTCCGGAAGGCCCTCCTTTTCTTCAACGCGCAGCGCGGTAAGTAACAATTATTTTATTTTTTGTTTGATATGTGCTCAGAAATATTTTTAAACTAACATGCTTGCTTTTCTCTTTTTTGATGTCTAAGCTGGACGCTTGCCCGAGAAGAACGGAATACCATGGAGGGGCGATTCCTGTCTGCAGGACGGGAGCCCCATACACTTGGCAGGAGGGTTCTATGATGGTGGAGACGCCATCAAAAGGAACTTCCCGATGTCGTTTTCGATGACATTGCTCAGCTGGAGCGTCCTCGAATACAGTTCGAAATACCGATCTGCTGGGGAACTGCGTCATGTTCAAGGAATCATCAGATGGGGAACTGATTACCTCCTCGAGACTTTCGATAATAATGCTGATGAAGTCGCTGAATTGGTGTCGCAGGTTAATACACTTTTTACTCCCCTATGCGTTTCTGTGTTGTTGTTTTATTTAACGGACGCTTTCTTTAATTTTTCACAGGTCGGATCTCGAGGAAATGACAGCTACTGCTGGATGAGGCCTGAGGACATCGATTACCGAAGGCCGGTAGGGTTATGTTTCACCGACTGTCCGCAGCTCGCTGCAGAAATGGCAGCTGCTCTTGCTTCGGCATCTATAGTACTCAAGGACGACGAGGAGTACTCCCAGAGGCTTATTCGGAGTGCCAAGGCTCTGTACAAGTTTGCGGAGTCGATGACTACAGCAGGCTCTACCTCCGGAATGTATTGGGATGAACTTATTTGGGGTGGCGCATGGCTCTACTATGCCACGGGTGATTTAGCCATCCTTGAGCGCGTAACGAGCCCGGCTCTGGCTGATCGAGCATTCTTCGCCGGATCGTCTAACGAGGGGGTGTTTGGTTGGGAGACCAAACTTGCCGGAGCTCAGGTTTGTCGGTGATTTCTTGTGAGACAAGTCATTTGGTTCTGTTTTTGTTGCAAAGTCAAGTGATTTGGTTCTGTTTTTTGTTGCAAAGTGAATCATGTCTGGATTTTTATTATTGTGTGTTTTAGCTACTGTTGACGCGGTTAAGGCTATTCATCAGCCCTGGCTATCCATATGAAGAAACGTTGTGAAATTTTCATAATCAAATCGGCGTTGTGATGTGCTCATACTTACCTGTTTTCAACAAGTTTAACAGAACCAAAGGTACACGTAGTTTGAGTAACTTGTCTGCGTTTACTGGTTCTTGAGAGAGTATAACTAACCTTTTTGCTGCTTTCAGGAGGTTTGATTCTGCTGAACCACGGAGATCCACAGGCGCTCCAATATGCTGCAAATGCTGCTTTCTTGGCGGTGCTGTATAGCGATTATCTCGATGCTGCTGATGCTCCTGGATGGTACTGTGGTCCTTCTTTCTATCCTACTGCTGTCCTACGCGAGTTTGCCAGATCGCAGGTAATGTAATGCATCCCTTTACGAAGCAAAACAGAGTAAAATGATCACATCTGATCTCAAGTCTTGTTCCTTGTGTTCCCCCGCAGATCGATTACATTCTGGGCAAGAACCCTCAGAACATGAGCTATGTTGTGGGTGTTGGGGAGCGGTACCCGACACATGTGCATCACAGAGGAGCTTCGATTCCAATGAACCAGAAAGTGAGTTGCAAAGGAGGATGGAAATGGAAAGAGTCCAGACAAGAAAACACCAACACCATCCAAGGAGCAATGGTTGCTGGACCAGACAAACACGACGGCTTCCAGGACGTGCGTACTAACTACAACTACACCGAACCGAGTCTAGCAGGAAACGCGGGTCTCGTCGCCGCTCTGGTTGCCCTGTCCGGAGAGGCAAGGGTGTTTGACAAAAATACTCTTTTCTCTGCCATACGGCCGCCGTACCCGGAGGCACCGCCGCCGCCAGCGCCTTGGACGCCATAAGCTTCGTTTAGAGAGGGATTATCTGCTTTTGTAATCGAGATCATTACGATTTTAGATTAAGACCTTTGCCAAATAAATTCAGTAAGTATTGGGTTTAGTTAAACCATATAATCCTTTACGGTTTAGTATGTTTGATAAACCGGAACACTCCGAGTATAAGAGTGTGATTGGAACTCATTTCTGATAAGATTGAATAACAGAATTGTTCATCTCTCTCGTTTCTCTTTGATTCTTCATGTTTACTAATAGTAATTGATAAGCTTCAGTCTACAAAGCTTAATTAAACTCACAACATACACATATAGATCGAACTAACATGACCGGAAGGAGAAGATCGTAAGTAAGAAAACGTGAGAGAAACGCAAATGGAACGACTCGCCAATTAGTGATGATAATGATGAACAGAGAATAGGTTGAAGAAGATATTTGTTGTTTGATTGATAAAATCGTGAAAGGCAAACCAATTATATGGAAAAGTCGAGAATACAAATAGAAGAAGAATTATTCTTTGCCTAAAACTCTCTTAAACCGCTCTCGGATTCGCATTGTAGACATCATCATCAAAAGTCCTCTTTGCAAGCTGTTAAAATTATACCAAACATCAGTCAGCTAGTTACTCGTCGAATCTCAAATACAAGGTGGTTTCAATAGGCTAAAAACAAACACAATCGCTCTAAGAAACTCAGCAAAAAGACAGGCCAGGGTTTTCGTTCCTAAGTTTATGGGCAAACAAAGGCTTTTAAAAGGTAGAGTTCTTGTACATAAACTCTGTAGCTTCAGTGATCTTCTGGCTAACTCATCACACATCATCATTGCAAGCTGGGAGTATTAAGACCAATCATTAATGATTCTTTCATTAAATTCTCCACAATAAGCAACTCAAACGCCATAACCAACAAGTAAGGGAAAAATCTAGACAGCCATTACAGAAACAATCATCGAACAAACAAAGCATATCTCCACCCATCTATAGTAGAGGTATTCAAGTCAAAAATGAAAAGGATGAGAAATAAGTAGCGTCAGAGAGCCAGCCGTAGCTATGCCCAGAGATAGAAAGCATTCAAGTCATAAGAGCATATCACACAAAGACTAACTAACACAAGGAGAGAACAAAGGGAAAACTCTAGACAGCCAATACAGAAACAAGTCTCAAAACAGATCACCGATCACACAAAGCATATCACCACTCATTTAGTAGAAGTTGTATTTTCAAGCATTACAGAATACAAAAATGAAGAGGATGAGAGAAAGTACCGTCAGAGAGCCAGCCGTAGCTATGGCCAGAGATAGAAAGCATTGAAGTCATAAGCGCTGAAGCAGTGGCAGTGTGGTATGGTAACATTGACTCCACACAGAAGCTCAGTTCCACGGGATTTCTATATAAACACATGTGAGAGTAATTAAATACCCATGGATTGAAATTCACATCAGGATGCAAAATCCTCACATGATTGACGCAGAGATGTATTCACAAAGAACAAACCGGAATCATAAACAAGTTCCTTCTTTTCACAAAATTGGATCGGTTTTCAGGGTTCCATTTATAGAAAGAGCACATAAAAAACATGCAATTTCTTCATTCAAAAAGAGATAATTTCGGATCAGCTATACCGTGACAAGCGCAGGAAATCTAATACACAGAAGGAAGAAAAGAGATCAAACGGCTCATCATGTAAGACTAACCTGAGAGGGGAAAGAAGTGGGCTTCTTCTAGCGGTGGTTCTAAACATCGGCGGAACGGATTTGGCTTGAGAGGCGAAGCGGCCAGTGGAAGCAGCGGCGGTCCGAGACGAAGCAGCTCGAAGCATCGATCTGGCACCGGAGATGACGGCGGAAGTGGCCATCGGGGGAGAAGGTGAAAAAAACTACGGCTGCGAGGAGAGGTTCGCGGAGGTGAAGGTGGTGGATCGATGGGAGCTTCCGATTACAATTACGGGAAATGATAAACCCTATAAGCCGTTAAGTCCTGTTTGGACGAAAGCTTCGCTACAAACGCGCGGTTGTAGACGGGCGTCTCTGGACTGGATCCACTGTCCCAATTTCATTTCTCGGCCCATTTTAATATTTGCGACTTCTTTTTTATCAAACATTTTTATACCAATTTACATTTTGGGTTTTTCTTTTCTTTTTTTGTGCAAACTCAATTTGGTATTTTTTATATCTTCGATTTAGATAAAACAAATGCAAAACCAAAATCTTCTACACGGTACAAGGTGTACTATTTTACTAAATTTTTAAAGGATTTTCTAGGTCACAAAGTTGATTGAAGATGATTAACGTTATACAAAGATCCCAAGACAATGAAATAAGCTTAAACGGAGACACAACATTTATATGAAAAAGGCATAAAACCATGAGAGAGAAGATAGGAGGAACTTAGACGAAATAATAAACACGTTAAAATCTAGAGACAACTGAGAATGCAGAGCACTGTGGTCTTTTTCAGGCAGAAGAAGCAGAACCTCTCTTTGTTGTGGTCTCCACAAAAGCGTCGACTTTCCAAGTTATACACAAACCGTATTTCTCTTCACTCCTCTCTGTAGTCTGGATTCTCCTTCAAAATGACGAACCCTTCTAGTATCGGCGACAGAGGAATGTATCTGTTTGCGCCATTTACAATCCGAGTTTATTACATAATCAGACACCAAAGCTTTTCATATTAAAAACAGAAAGGGTACAAGGAAGGAAGGAAGGACATACTTGTCGGTGGCTAGCTCGGCTCTCTCGCCAGCCGCCAGGAGAACAGGTGTCGAGTGTGTCTGGAAACCGGTTATGGTCTTGGGCCGACCCGCTTGTCCAACCACATCAACTGCTTGTCCTACCCGCACCGGCACTGACAGTGGCTTCAGGTCTTTGTCCACTGTCAACATCATCCTTGGCTACGATTTTTTTCAAAAAAAAAAAGAAATGGATCAAAAAATCAATCATAGCAAGATAATCACCACAAGTACACAAAAAGAGGGGGAAACACGGGACTGAAATTGAACTCACCTGCATCGCCAAAACAAGGAAGTAGAGCACATAATGGTATTTCCCGAGTATGATTGGCTTCATGTCAAGGCATGCATGCAAGAGTGTAACTATACCAGCAAGTGCGGTTCTGCATGAATAAGGGTTCGCATGAGCAGAGTAAGCATTCACATTACAAAGCTTTGAACATCCAACTATCAAAAATCTCTGGTTATAAGAATTGTTCAACTTACGTCGATAGCAAGAACCGTTCAGAGTGGAAGGGGCTGAGTGTTAAGAGACCCTTTCCCATGTGCACCAGCCCTTGCGCAATACGCACCTGCATAATGACTTACCAAGTGAGTACAATCAATTTCAACAAGTACAACAATTTTATTTCGGGGGACAAAAAAAAAACTGTTCTGAGGAGCACATTACACAGAAGAGGAGACTGGCGTCCTTGTAATAATAGCTCGACAGGTTCCGAAGCATCCCGGCTATCCTTGCGTTATTAGTTCCAGCACCAACCAGTCCCAATGATATAATTGCTGCCTGTAGGAGTCAGAAGAAAAAGATCAGTACCTTCTCAATACTATTCAACTAAATAACTACTGGACAGGCTGTGAAGCGAAATGATTACTAACCATGGCAACTTCCGAATCTGTGTCATGGCTAAGCCGGCTCAAGGTGTCCACTACAGTCACCTGGAATTGTGGAAGAAAATTAAAAACCAGCATTACTATATACAACCACCAGCAATATTCTGTAAGCAGATGGAGTAAAACTAGATTTACAAAATTATTCACCTTTGGGTTTGATATACATAGGAGACCGAGGGCCAAAGGCACAGCACGCCTAATGTTTTGTTCTCCGTATTGTAGCATCCGCTCCAAAGAACGGATCTCCATATCAATGCCCAGTTCTTCAGACATAGCAACCATCGCTAATCCAAGCACAGCTGGGCCCTGGTGGATGTCACCTTTCTCAAGATGCTCTCCACACTGAGCAAGAAGGTCTTGGACCTGGACATATAAGGAGGAGTCAACAACTAAACAAGAAAGCAACGAATTATGTCAATTCAACCACCAGCACAAACGATTAGATACCTTAAGGACATTCCCAGTTCCAGCATAAGCACAGGAAAGAAGTGTCATATCACAGTACTTTCTAATCTTCTCATTGAACGTCTTTGAAACTTCAGCTGTAGCCTCTACACTTTCCTGGTAATATTGGAACAAGTTAATGCTGATCAAGGAACGCAAATAATGATTATGTACAAAGAGCAAGATTAAGTACAACACGTTACCCACCTGTTTGCCCAGGTATAGAAGTCCAAGGCCAAGTGGCAAGAAACGAGTGAGGGCATCTCCCAGTTCTGCCTCACTTCGATCCATCAATGCAAATATAATAGACTGTGCTACTTCTTCATTACAGGAACCAACATAGATCATTCCCAAAGAAAGTGAAGCAAATGCAATCACATCGAGAGGCGCTTTCGCATCATTCAATATCGGCGACAACTTGCTTCTTATCTGTCGAAACAGTGAGGATGTTAGTGTTTCATGAACACCCCAAACATTCAACTAGCATAGGAAAGAAAATAACATGTCTTGACCTGGTCATTTTGGGAACCTGCGTATGCAATTCCAAGACCCATGATAGCACCAATTCTGACAGATGAATCCTCTTTGTCTATATAGTCTCCAAGAAGTGCCAATGCCTGAGAAATAAAGCTGAGTAAGATGAAAGAATGACTGCCAATATTACCACAAGTGGTTCCCACAAAATCAAACAGGACATCAACTCACAGGATCACAATCGTTCTTAATGCCACAATTTACAATCCCAACTCCCAGCAGTGCTCCAGCAATGATAGGATTATCATTACTATGGAAATATTTGTCGAGTTGGGCGAGTCCCGAGTCCACATCCCACAGTTGAATCATACCCTATGATAGGGAAAAAAACAAGATCTGGTTACAATTTCTACTTCGATGATCTGAAGTTCTGAACACAGCAAAAAAAATCATCAAGTAAGAAAAGGCATACCAGACTAGCAGCTGCGCTAGTCTTGCCATGTTCTTTATTTTTGAAGAGCCAATTTCCAGAAGATCCGGTGGTTGAGTCTGAAGGTACTGTCATTAGTTTGTCCTGCGATAAACAAATATAGTAAGAGGACATGTCTGCCAATAGATATATATTACTACAATCTACTACCGTACCTGACCAAAACCAGCATTTACAAATGCATTGACAAAGGTCGCAGCCAAGTTCTGTCTAGCAGAATCCACGTTTGCACCAGAGCTGGCCCTGCCATCGAGCAAGTGAGCCTACAAAATCCGAAAGGGCAGGTCAAAGACTGAGGGAAGCATAATTTGCAACTAAATAAACGAGTAGCAGGCTTAACACCCATTAAAACTGATTTACCTTGTAGATGTCTTCAGGTGTTTTGGCCTCCATGACCTCAATATCCCTAGCAAGAGTCAGATATCCTTCACTTAACTTAGTGTTGTTAACAATATCCTGTAGGGCTTCTCGATCATCGTCATCTGCAACCATCTCATCGTCAAGGTCAAAGGTTATACCCTGCAGGGAGGCATACATTGGGAAAAGAAGTATAAGATATTATGTCATCGGGCACTGTGTCTCTATCTGAATAGAAATTTAAGCAGTGATGCAGCAGTTGATCGGTGTCTGCCTTAGAAGAGAATAGGAGTCAATGTGGCTTAAGAATGAGGTCTTCCCAGACAAACAATATAAAGTTGTTCTTAAAAGTAACAGGCCCCGCCAACATCCACGGCCAATCATAAAATAGATTCAAATTCCCTCTAGATCATGCTCCATAACAACTACAACAACTGTTCTCATTTTTTTTTATCAATTACCGCTTAGTAACTACCCGAAAAAAAAATATATGTATAGTATAATCATATAAAAGCAAAACCAACTCTTTAAGAATATAAAAGTAACCAAAACATACTTACAAAAAGAGAAGGAATGAAATGGAAATGTTAAATATGATAAAGTAGGGATATTTAAGAGCTTACATGACGAGCGATCATGTAGCAGAACTGTTTCTTCCTTAGCAGATCAGCACATGAGGTAAATACTTGTTTAACATACTGCAATACATAAAATATATCAAAGAGAACATTAAACATCGAAAAGTTCCACGCAAATACTTTGAACTACTTAACATAGAGGTCGACAGGAAGATTCCAATCCTACCTGCGTGTTATCAAGAAATAATGCAATCTGCAGAGCGTTTGGATATTCTTCAAACTTCATGTAAATCATGTAGGATATATCTAGAACCAACATGTCATCTGGTCCAGGAAGGTACCTGAAAATTCAAATATTATAAGACGTCAAATATACTTTTCTGAGCAATATAATCAAGCAAGGCTATTCTAAAACAAGATAAGTAATATAACAATATGATTGGTCTAAAACCACAGAGAGTGAAGAAAAATAAAATGAATAGGATTGACTATGTTGAACGTACTTTGCTGCACTTGTGAGATAGTTGCATGTCCTCTTGAAATTTGTTTTGTCTACATGCTCAAGTAAGAGATCCAGATCCTCCACATCCATTAAAAGGTCAACAGCTTCGGTTTCTGCATTATGCTGCAAGGAATAAAATGAAATTCTTCAGACATAAAAAAAAAAACCACCAAAGGAGCTAGTCTCAACCCTATAAATTATAATATCTCTTCATTTGCAAGACAAGGGCCAAAGAAACACTTAATAAAACATCGTTAGGAATTACCTTCATGTGAAAAGCAACAATTTGCTGTACAAGGTCCATTAAATCTTCAATTGGGGCCTCATCACTCTGAGATAACAAAACAAACAGGTAGATAACCATGTATCAGTAAGCTTTCTCGTGATAAGAAAGCTTATAGCTATTCCTTACAACACCAACCATCGGACGGATAAACCCAAACACAAATAACTTGAACTGCCAAAGACAAAATGGGAAATTAATTTCTAACCTGACGCTTTGTATACTCTTGCGCAATCTCTCCAGCTAAATTCCTGACATACTCGTGACCCCACGATCCAATGTCACCCTCTGTTCCAATCAACCTATAATTTAAGCTTTCCTGGAATAATATTGTAAAACAAAGTGAACAACAGTTAAAATATGGCACAAAAATACAAATCAGTAAAAATGAACTCAACAGAACTCTGCCAAGAGCCCCACAACAGTGTGTAAAGGCAGAACAGAGATGAAAAAAGACGGATCTAAAGATGGAACAAATTGGTAGAAACACATGTTTTTACTAAGCCGATTCGGTAGATAGAAGCATACTCTTTCACCCTCCGCAGACATAGTAAGGGCCAAGACAGACAGGATATCGGACAAGTATTTCTGCAAATACAGTAAATGTGATCTTTAAGCCATACCCAATTATAGGAACAAAGTAGGTGTTAACGAGGAAATGTATGATGACATACCTTGAGATCAGAATCAGCCATTGTTTCATGAAATGCTTTAAGAGTTCCATAATGGGGACGGAGAAACTTTAGTGGTTTGGGAACTGAAGTCATGGAGCTTGTTGAAGCTCGGATTTCCTGCCTACGAGGTTAGAATAAGACAAGGAATAAATAAAAACACACAAACACGTACACTAGGAGCAGGAAGACAAAGAAAAACGTTATAAAAAGTTAAACAAGCTTCAATGGCAATAATATGAAAACAGCCAGCTGATCAAGTCAAAATTCGGGTTCAAAAATCACCTCATGCTTTCAAGTGCAGCCCTCTGCAGCTCCGGATTGGGATCCTGAACCCTCTCGACATAGAGCTCAAGGTTCTGCTTTAGTTCCAAGTCCTCTTCAGACTACAATCACACCCAATGTAAGCCGGGTCATATGGTGACCATATACTAGCTACAAAAGCTGGAGATGACCAGAGTACAAAAAAGTTGCTACTTGTCCAAGTGCAATGGAAGTAGCCCGAACTAGAAAACTCTCCTCCCATCAGAAGCTAACATAAAAAATTATTATAAAAAAAAACACAACTTTCTAATCCCGCTAGTGGATTGAATACATGACATTCGATTTGCCCAGGGAAAAACCCTAATTTTATGACATCCTAGTTCAATTCGATCGATTTTTTCAATTTTAGAAAAAAACTGACTGCAGATCCTACAGATTTGAAATTAAATCCTTCTTGTGATGTACCCAGATACCAAACTAGCTCGGAAAAACTCACCAGGTCGTCTTCCTTTTTCTCGTCCTTCTTCTTGGGATCCTTGGACGGAACCTTGACGGAAGCTTCATCCTGCTTCGCACCGCCTCCGACACTGTTGGGATCGGGAGTGGGAGCCATCTCTAGTTGCAAAATAGCAGCACCAGATCAATCAATTGTCCGAATCGAGCAGCTTAGACTTGTTGAGCTATCGAAAACTCTCTAATTGCAAAACTAGGGATGAATTAATAAACTCTTCTGCAACTCTCAAACAAAAGTTATATCGGAATCAGAGGAGATAACCCCTCGATCAAGATTTCTATGATGGGTTCAGCGGCTCGACTTTCAGCCCATTTAGCCCATAAAACTAACTTATTGGGCTTCTTTAGTGAGTTCTCCTCACATGGGCCCCGAATGTCTAAAATTCGAATATTCACATGGAAACACTTTATTATCCTAATCCCAAATGATTGATTGATTCGTCGCCCAAGATCATCAGTTTCCAGTCTCTGGTCAGTTAAAAAAATTTATATGATGAATTATGATTCTTAAATCCTCATGGGTTTAAGAATGGTTATTGTTCTGGCTCAATTCGATTTTACTGCAAAATTGAATCATATTCTACAGAAGATGAACAAGTGTAAATATAGTGTTGTTTGCGGTTTTAGCTAATGGTGTTAAGACTATTGTGAGATTTGTTTATCCTTCGTTTAATCTTTGCTGGGACTTGAATCAGCATTTGAGGCTAGAGTATATACAAGTCAATGATTAATGGAGTATATATAGAAGCCAAAGTCATTTATATGTGTCTGAAGTTGAACCGAGAGAGTATTCAGTTTTGGTTATATTAGGTTTTAAGACCATCATGGGTTCGAATAATATTCATATCATTTTACTACTTTGACTTCTTTTACAATATATAATACGTATGTATACATATAATTAAAGATATATATGTTTACATGTGCGAGTGCAGAATGAGATGCAACTAATAGTATCCGCATGTATACGAATGATGAAGAGAGAGAGGGGCCATTCAAAATTCGAAGGAGACGAGAGAGAGAGTGGTCACAATTGGAGAAAGAAGAGGTCGTTACGTTGGATTTTACGTTGCCTCCATGCACACTCCCTCTTCTCCTCTTATCTCGTGGTCCTTTCTCTCTCTCTCCTCCTCATTATTATTTTATGTCATATTGTTCTCTAGCGATAAATTAGTTTTTATATGGTAAATCACAATAATGCAAGATTCATTTTTCCCCCCAGTCTGGTGAAAATTTCAACAAAGTTATGTTTATTGTGTTTATATATGTAGTCAGATTATATATACTCTTTACAATTGAGGACCACGACATGAACTCATGAAGTTTAATTAGTATCTTGTGTTATCATTTGTATCATTTGGATTGTTATACTACTTAAAAATTAGTTAAAAAGCAATCAAGTTCTAAATCATCAGCGGTTATAGACTTATAGAGATTAGCTAGAGAGGATATATATGTATATATCACTTATTTGCGTTTGTAGCGAGCGTACATAGACCCCAAATATGAAAAGGTCTCCTTATTAGTTACACGGCGATGATCAAGAAAAGAGACCCTAAGCTCTCAACACTCAACAAGGGCCAAAACAAAAACAACCCTTGGAAAAAAAGATACAAGAACTGAAAGACATGTCGTCGAATTTTTTTGGCTCGGCTTTGCCTCCGGCGCTTGTCCGTTTCAGGCACAAGACGCGGTCGGAGGAACCTCGGAGACACCGTGACGGTGAAGCTCCGTCATAACGCCGTCAACAGCCGGTGGCTTTAATCCCAACGGAAGTGGCAGCCATGGCCTCGTCAATACATCTCCTATGGCTGCATCTACGCTCTCTTTTGACTGCATATATACACATAAACATGATTACAAAATTAGCAAATACGAAAAGTCAAACTCGACAACATTTTTTTTTTTACTCTCGACAACATTCAAATCCGTTATTTTAGATTCTTACCGGATGTAAGTCCACCGGTGCGCGAGGACCGCCGAAGCCATGATCTGGCTTGTACACCGTGTGATGCGGCGGCAGAGCCTGCGGGATTCCGGCAACCGGCGGTGCTCTAAACCTCTATAAAATTAGCAGCAAAAAATACAATATTTAAAACATATATATATGTAGGAGCAAAACGGTATATATACGAAACAATCTTAGATATGTTGGTTCATTACCGTAGCAACAGTCGGCAAATATGGAGTCGTCCCGTTATGAACCTAGATGCGACCAAATAAAAATGTTAGTATTTAGTTAAGCCGGTTTATTCATAAAAGTTGGTGGAAGGAGTTGGAATAAATCATGGTCACATGATGATTAATATTAGCCTTTTCTATTCTTCGGTCTATAAAAAAGACTATCACATTTGAGTTTGAAATTATAACATAATTCATATGATTTCTTTTTATTAAAAAAAGGGTGTATATGAGAGAACTCACCCTAGGCCAGTAGGGAGAATCGGAGACCCAGAACGGCGGAGTAGCCATGGCAGTAGACGGTGGAGGTAAGTGTTTGGGCCACACGTGAGGCATGACGGACTGGTCAACCGTGGGATGTCCCCACACGTGCAACGGTCTAAAATGATGGTGGTGGAAAGGTGGAGGAGCGACAGCCACGGGAGGCGGAGGAGGAAAGCCGATAGTGGGTGCGGGTACGAGCCAACCATTTTTATTCCGACCATTAATATTAGCTCCGGTACAGTCTAACCCGTAGATGTGGCGTTTGCGTGTCCAATTAGCCGCTTCGGCCTCACGAGCTAGCAAATGTTTCCGATGAGACCTATACTTCTGTGGTACACCAAAGCCAAATAATTAAGGGATGACAAACAAATTAAATAAATTTTGGTTTGGTTATAGAGATGAAAGAGTAGAAGATAGAATTATAATATTACTTGGAGGTGACTAGCGACGTTGTGACGAGTGAGACAGTGGACTCCCATAAGCTCCAAGATTCGAGAAGGAACAGCTTTCTCCACTCCCAACTGTTCCACTGCCTCCACGAATCTCCTGTGTAGCTCTGGTGTCCAATCCACCTTCACACACATTCCCAAGTTCAAATATTTATAACCATTCTTTATTATCTTATGTTCAGCAATATAATACATCTACATCTAAAGTTTTAATCAACAATTTATTTACTTCATTTCATTTCATTTCTAATCTGAATTGATATGAATCTTCCACTAAAAAATATTAGCTTAAGTTTATAGAGATGCACGTGACGTCTTAACAAAAACTTTCGAAACATGGCTGAAACAATAAATTTTAGAAGATTTGGCATAGTACTATAATTATTATCAATCCGAAAGAATAAAAACTACTTAGAAAAAAAATACGAATCCACTTATAGATCGGTCCATTTGATCAATATATATATAGTCTAGCTAGGGTTTTTATATATATATCATAAATGATTAATAAAATATTACCTTCACTTTTCGCTTCCCTTCGTTGTTACTGATTCGATTGTTCCTGGAAGAACCAGATGATGGATATTTCCTTTTCCGGTCACTGTCACCGTCATAGTTCACCGTCTCCGCCACAGCAGCCTCGTCGTCGTCTCTTTTGCTGACGACTTCTTCACCTTTCCCCGAAACACCCTTGTTATTAGTCTCCCCTTGACTATCAGTCTTCCCCGACGACGACGACGACGTCGTAGTAACCGTCGACGAAGCGTTCATGTGGTCGGAGAAATCTCCGGCTAAGATCTCAGGGTCGATCTCCAGGTCAGGAAGCACATCTCCGGCGACGCCGAACAGATCGTCGAAGTCGATGATGTCGAGGAGATCGCCGTGGTCAGCGAAATCCGGGAAGTCCTCCTCGGGATCGATGGTGAATCCACACGACGTAGCAAGGAACTCTGACCCTCCATCGCAGTCATCTCTTGTCGAGTTCCTTGCCGGAGAGAGAGCTAACATCGATCACTCTTCACTTCTTCAAGCCGATCGAGTATATAATTCCAGAGAGAGAGAGAGATGTAGATAGGGTATAGTTTTATTACATTAGAGAGCGAGACATGTTTGATAAGCCTCTCTTTACTCTCCCAAAGCCTAAAATATAAGTTTGAAAATCAAACAAAGTAACAAAACTGCCAAAGGAGAAAAGATGACAGTCATTTTATTTATATGCTATATTTATAGAGAGAAAGAAACCCATTATATATATGCCTAGTTTTTAAATATATATGTACCATTTATGTTTTATATATATTTGTCTTTATGTATGTAAAAAAATATATACATATATATAAATAACAATTATAAGAACAAATAATACTGTTTTTTTCTAGTGAAACGTAGAGTCCCCAATTTGAAAGAGACACTGCTCTTTGTATTCTATACTGTGTAACAAATTATATTTGTAACTTTTATATAGTGTTTAATGATAAAATGCTGTGTGTAAATTTTAGTACTAAACCACTATTTTGCGTTTGAAACGTAGAGTCCCAAATTTGATAGATATATTGTACGATCATCTTAGAGAAGCGAATTGGGTTTGCCTGTAAAGGCAACAACTAAAATTGGGTTGCCTGTTTCAAAAGTGGAGGGAGCTGTGGCCAGATTGGATCAGAACCACAACTTTAAGTTTCAATGTCTAATTGTCGTCGCATTTGTCTATTTACTGTTTTTGGTCTGTCACAACATTATTGATCCACTGTATAACTTTCTTAAAGATATATTATTTAAAATATTCACATATTGAATTAAAAAAAAAAAAACTTATTTTTAAAAAATAATCAAAACAGTTATCAAAACTAACATCATAAACAAAAAAATCTTACACAAAATTTACCTATTATATGTAATTTATAATTAAAATATTGTTTTCCTTGTAATTTTTCCACTGATAATATAGAATCAACAAAATAAAATGAATCCCATGCATGTTTAAGTTTATGACTAGCATATAAACAATGTTTTCAAATAGCAATCCCGATAATACCTAAGAAAACGTGTGTATAGGCAGCTTTGATTTATATTTCATATCAACCAAAATCAGAGGCGATGCTACATACACTTTGGGAGGGGCAGTTGCCCCTATAATATTTTCAAATTTAACGTAATTGCTTACTGATTTTTAATAATTTCCTTATTTATTTATTATATTATGCAGAGTGAGATAATTATTAAAAAAAATTCGTATAATTTCAGTTAATTTTTAGATTTTATTACATGAAAATATGATATATATATATATATATATATTGATTATTCTTATTGAATATATTTTTTTATTTAGATTTATTGTTAAGATTTTTTTAGTTATCTTAAATAGTATTTCACAATTAGTTTTAACATAGATTAGGAAATATAATGTTTGGCAATTAATTTAGTAGAATAATATATAGTAGATTATTTAAGTTCTATCCCGAATAATAACAATTTTTAGATCGGCTACTGACCAAAATGATGTCATATAGTATTAGATTTCGTGGAAGTAACAGAGTTAACTAATATATATATGTGTATATAACCCAAACGAGTTAGTGTTAATTTTCTTAAAGCTCTCTTTACAAGAACTAAAACAAAATTTAGCCAGGCCACTCAACTGGTTTTTCTTTAGACTCACTATTTTCTTTTTTTCTTTTTGAACAAAAACAAAACTGGTCAACTTTTTTTTTCTTTCTTTTATATATATATATCCGTGGCCGGATATCATTTCGAATGCCACAAATACCCATGGGGAAGTTCAAAAATTATATATATATATCCATGGGGCTTCTTCATAGATAGATGCAAGAAATGGAAACGTCTAGATAATCATTTACCGTAGTACCCTTTTCTGAAATTGGCAGATGATGAAGTTGTGGAAGATGCTCTTAGAAAAAGGACATATAATTGTCTCGTTTACGTATAAGTGGGCATGCACGACCTTATATATAATTGCTGTCTCTCGTTGCCACATCACATGTGTGAATCTACTTCATATACATATCTAGACATATATATTTGAATGTAATATACGTATCAGATATAATTTCTCTGTCTTAGAGGTCAATAAGATAGAACTCGAGAAAAATACAGTAATAGTATATATTGAACCAGCACAGCTTGATTAGGAAATTGAGTACTGAATTAGTCTATATAGAGATGGAGAAGAAAAGCCATACATTGTACATATATTTTGAAAATGATATTAGCTAGAGAAATGACAATAAGTGGATGTAAAGGGCCACACCCACATGCGACCTGATAAAGACAACAATGGAAATGATATCATGTGTCATGTGTGCTTGTTATTAATTATAAAATAAAAATAAAATAATGAAGTGCAACTTTCGTAAAAGGGACTGGCCTCTACTGTCCCATTTATTATGATGCCATCATATGTATATGTACTTAAAACGATTCTCCGGTTAACTCGCAAGGCAAAAGGGTCTACTACAGGGCCATTGCCATTATTTGTGAAAATAGGTATATTCTGAATCTATTATAGAAACTGCGAAAAAAATAATAATTATAGAGACAGGAAAGCTAGCAATTATGGATTAGTTTCAAATTCGATTGCGCCACTATATAGTATCATCGTAAATTGAAAACTTAAACAAAAATATAAAGATCAGAAAAAGTCATGTGGCACGGCGGAAAGAGGCAACAAGTGCAACCGCGTGAGTAAACTTTAATTCAATTTGTATATAGCTCCATGAAATTTTTGTCAGTATATCAATAATTAAACTAATATAATATTTGTATTTCAACTGGTTTTTCTTTTGGGTTAAAAATGAAAAATCTATTTTGTTGTGGATGTGCTTGTGGTGAGCAAACTTTTGTCTCTGTGTTTCAACTAGTCGGGACCATGAACTGATGAAAGCTACGTTTTTTTTTCTTTTTTCCCCTAAAAACATCTCTTCATTTGATTTCATTATGATATACGTTGACACAAATGACACTTCAACATTCGAAGTGCTTACGGTTTCATGCACTTCAAAACGACGTGGGACGCACTAAGGAGGTTGCATAGAAAACCCAAACTCGTAAGGAAATTTGGACCACAAAATAAATAGTAGGCCTCAAAACATAAAATAGCCCAAAGAATGCTGTTGAAATTTTGCCCAAACGGTTCCGACACCGTTGCCCCCGAATCACAACAGCTACCAACGACCCATTTAAGGCCCCTATTAGAAACGACGTTAATCCACTCAAAAATCTCTTAGTAAATTATTGGGTGTAGAAAGAAAGAACCTTCTTGCATATTAATTGAGTGCAAAAATCTCGCATTCGGAATCAAATCGGTAGATATTAGATGGTAGTATTTTATTTATATATTTTTTTTAATCGTCTTAATGCAAATTA
This sequence comes from Alliaria petiolata, assembly GCA_020283515.1. Classification (NCBI taxonomy): domain Eukaryota; kingdom Viridiplantae; phylum Streptophyta; class Magnoliopsida; order Brassicales; family Brassicaceae; genus Alliaria; species Alliaria petiolata. The sequence continues at coordinate 439,250,983 of JAHZTW010000001.1, read as the reverse complement.
TGGAAACAATTAAAAGAATATTTTTAACGAACAAATTAATTATTCTTTAAAAATCCACAACAGATATGTGAGTCCACCACAAATATCTTCTACTGTCCATCTTTTCTTTATCTGGTTATCTCCAATAAGCTGATGTAGATTTGTTCTTCTGTATCTGGCTACTTCTAACTTATACTTTCTGGGGTAAAAATATTAAAAAAAACTCTTAAGTCAACCATTAGATTAAGATGACTTCCACATTTTATTATATTTAGAAATGGAAGCGAATATATGATTAAAATGTGTTGTTCGCGGTACGGTACGTATATGAGTATAATTCAGCAAAGACATTTTGAAGGTTGACCAGAGAGATGGGTAGACTTCTTCCAGAATGGCATATCGTTGACTCTTCTTTTCACTTTGGAAAAAGGGAAACGAACCTTCTTCCAAGACAACTCAAAAGTCTTCTGAAATTCCAAACAAACGTCGAATTCCTAAAACACCCCTCGCTTCGATTGCTCAAATCTGCACAAAAAAAAGAAACCGCAAGGGTGTTATAGTAAATTCAAAATCCCGCCGCGTGGTTTACGGCGGTTGTACAAATTCCTCCTCATCCGCGTGGAACTAATAAAAAAAAAAAACCTCACTTTGTTCCTTTAAAGCATCTTTTCTCTTTCCCTTCTCCGGAAAATAACTTATCTTTTTTTTTCTTCTAAATTGTCTGCAACACTCTTGAAGAATTTGGGCTCTGAGAGAAAAAAAAATGGGAGAGTGTAGGCCTCTTGGTTTCTTATTGGGGTTACCATTTGCTCTTGTCGCCCTCGTTCTATCTCTCGTTGGTGCTGTCATCTGGATCATAGGGTACGTCGTCCTCCTTTTTTCTTCTTCAACGTATCTCTTTATATGTTTTGTGTACGTAAATATTTTGATTCGTACGCTTTATTAAAGATCCAATTATCTGCTTATCTCGGTTATGTTCTAAGATCTCAGGTAACCCCAGATCTACGTATGGCTTCGTGAAAATAATTTTTTTAAAAATTGCTTGCAGGACGATATTGAGTTGTTTGTGCCCATGTTGCTTCTGTTTCGCTGCGCTGGCCAACTTCGCCGTGGATCTCATCAAACTTCCTGTCAAAGTCCTCCGTTGGTTTACCCACTCCATTCCTTGTTAACACTTGATTTTTTTTTTTTTTTTTAATTTACTAATCATATTTATTCGTTTTATTATTCCATCGTGGTTATGTAATATTTCTTTTGTAGTAATAAATAAAAAGGAGATTAGAACTTTTCAAATACGGGGATGATTATTTTTCAGTTAGTTGCTGACAATTAATTTATTAGAAAGCCCACTTTGAGCCCAATGTTGTAATTGGGCTTTATCGTTGAAAAATCTACAAATTAAAAAGGCTAGAGTTACGGTACCCAATCGAAAGAAACCTCTCTCTGATCAACATGCGCGCCAGATTGCGTTAGGAAGATAAGAGTGCTGTGATATAGACACGCGTGACAGGCCCGTCACCGAAACAAACAAACAGAGTAATTTAGGAGGGAACGGTTTCTGGAACATTCCACGGGATTCTCAACACTTTGAGAAGAAACAATGAGTCGGTTTTTTAAGACCAACTAATTTACTCTCCCCCTTCGAAGACAGAAGAAGAATAGGAAGAAACCAAAAACAGCAGAGACATCCACGAGAAACAGAGCATAGCCTTGTTGATTCATCTTTTCCCCTTTCTGTGAGATAGATAGTAATCGGAGTCAGGAAAAAGTGAAGAAGCGAAAGAGAGAAGAAGAAGAAGAAGAAGAAGGTCGGATGGGAGTTGATTACTACAAGGTCCTCCAAGTCGATCGCAGCGCCAGCGACGATGATCTTAAGAAAGCTTACAGAAAGCTCGCCATGAAATGGCATCCTGACAAAAACCCCAATAACAAAAAGGACGCCGAGGCTAAGTTCAAGCAGATCTCCGAAGCTTACGAGGTATAACATACATACTTATCTGCGATCGAGTCCTATCCCCGATATTGATCTTCTTCAAAGTCGTGGATTGATTGTTGTTGTTCTCTTTGGTATAAGATCATGTCAGGCACCTTCATTTTGTTATGGTTTCGAGTCTGTGTGATCCTGTTACTGACTCTTCTCCATGGTTACAGGTTCTAAGCGATCCCCAGAAGAAAGCGGTATACGATCAGTATGGCGAGGAAGGTTTGAAAGGGAACGTGCCCCCTCCAGGTGGTGCTGGTGGTGGTGGAGCCACTTACTTCTCTACCGGAGACGGTCCAACGTCCTTCCGCTTCAACCCTAGAAACGCAGACGATATATTTGCTGAGTTCTTTGGCTTCTCTAGCCCATTTGGTGGCGCTGGTGGTGGCGCTGGCGGCAGAGGTACAAGATTCTCCAGCAGCATGTTTGGTGATGATATATTTGCCTCTTTCGGTGAAGGAGGAGCTGGTGGTGGTGGCTCAATGCATCACGGTGGTGTCAGGAAAGCGGCTCCTATCGAAAACAAGTTGCCCTGCAGCCTTGAAGATCTTTACAAAGGAACCACCAAGAAGATGAAGATCTCGAGGGAGATTGCCGATGTCAGCGGGTAAGTAATGATCGAACTTGCCAAATGGAGCTTTTAAGTTAGATTGTATGGAGCTTGGCTTCAACGGTTTATGTGTTTTCTTTGCAGAAAGACGATGCAGGTGGAAGAGATTCTAACCATTGATGTGAAACCAGGGTGGAAGAAAGGCACAAAAATCACATTCCCTGAGAAAGGGAATGAGCAACCTGGCGTGACTCCAGCGGATTTAATCTTCATCATCGACGAGAAGCCTCACCCTGTTTTTTCTCGTGAAGGCAACGACCTGATAGTCACACAGAAGATTTCACTTGTTGAGGCCCTGACCGGATACACCGTGAACCTGACAACACTTGATGGTCGGAGGCTGACAATCCCAGTCAACAGCGTGATACACCCTGAGTACGAGGAAGTGGTTCCAAAGGAAGGAATGCCGTTACAGAAAGATCAGACTAAGAGAGGAAACTTGAGGATCAAGTTCAACATCAAGTTCCCCACAAGATTAACCGCAGAGCAGAAGACAGGAGTGAAGAAGCTTCTCGGATAATCTGAGTTGTACTGTACATTCCCGGAGAAAACAGTGTGGAGCAAAAGAGGAAGATGAAGATTAAAAAGCTTCTATCTTTGTTGTCGATCAGAGAGAAGATTGTGATTCAATACTGTTGTGTGTTCTTTTTGGTCGATTTGTAACCTACGTAAGATTGAATACTCCTAATAAACATGTTTTTTTTTTTTATATAATCGAAACGACTTTTAAAGCATACCTACAAGTGCAAGAGTACTGTTGATTTCAATCACATTCGGATCCTGATGTGCGGAAAACAATCGCAACAATAAAGAGATCTCAGTCCAAAAAGGTTTACTATCATCTCCTGCAACAAATTCTTGAACCACATTGTTCACCTCTATCAAGCTACAACCTGGCGTTCTCTTCATGTTTCCGTTCCTTATCAGCTTCCTCATTCTGGAAACATCTTCCCATTTGCCCAAATCTGCATAAATATTGGAAAGCAGAACATAATTCCCCATATCCTCTGGCTCTAGTTCGACAAGGTGATCCATTGCAACCAGAGCAACATCAAGATTGCCTCGTGTTCTGCAGGAGCTCAGCAATGACCCCCAAATCTTTGAGTCAGGTTTCATCGGCATTGTCTTTGTTATTTCAACAGCTCTTTCCAGTTTACCTGCTCTTGCCAAAACATCGATCAAACAACCATAGTGTTCGATCTTTGGTTCTATTTGATAATCTTCTCGCATCATATCAAAATAATTCAGCGCTTCCTGCCACAAGCCAACATGCGAGCAAGCTGATAAAAGACCGAGGAACGTGATCCCGTTAGGCTTCACCTTCGCTCTCTGCATTTCATTGAACGTTTCGATTGCTCCGTCGGCGTTCCCGTGATGTGCATACCCTGAGATCATTGTGCTCCATGATATAACATCTCTCCCGTTCATTTGGCTGAACAGTTCGATAGCTTGACTAATCATACCGCATTTCGAGTACATTTCGATAAGTGCATTGCAAACACCAGTTTGTCTCAGAAACCCCTTCCTCTCTGCATACATATGGATCCATTTCCCGAGCTCTAGAGAACCGAGATGAGCACACGAGGGTAAAACAGAAATGAGACTGATCTCATCAGGCTCAATACCAGCTAACTGCAACTCACGGAAGAGCTCCATTGCGTCGGCGTAACACCCAATCCCCGTGTACCCAGAGATCATTCCAGTCCAAGATACAATTGTTTTATCTGGCATCGTATGAAACAAGGCTTTGGCTTTCTTCATCTGCCCAAGCCGTGCGTATCCGGAAAGCAGACTATTCCACGATATAACATCTCTCTCAGACATTTCGTCAAACACTCTATGCGCATCAGCAAGATCATCAAACTTCATGTACATATCGATCATCGCATTCTCCGTCACAAGATGGGATTTAGGCCCAAATTTGCAGAGATGCCCGTGAACTTGCTTCCCCAAGTAACATGATCCGAGGCTTGCACAAGATTTAAACATAAACGGGAATGTGAACCGATCTGGAAGTTCAAGGCTCTTCCTCAGCAGTTGCCTGTAGATACGGATCGCGTCGCGATGCAAGGAATTGTGGGTATAAGCTCGGATGATGGAGTTGTACAAGAAGACATTTAGGATTCGAAACTTGATCGAAAAGACGAGTTGCATACTCCATATCTCCAATCTTGTCGCACAAATCCACCATTTTGGTGACCACAAAGCTGCTTTGTGACAGTCCATGTATGATGATGGAAGCATGGATTTTCTTCCATTCGCCTCGGCTTTTGAATCGCTGTAGAAAAGGCACAAAGTAATTCTCCACTTGTCTGATTCCATGAAAGGCCATTAAAGCTAGCTTAGGATGCAGAGGAGGCTCGTGGTGAACAATGGCGCTCCGGTCCGGGGTTACCGCAAAACAGTACGTAGACAAAAAGCCCAGTAACATTTCCAGGCCCAATATTCAACCAGATTCGTGCACATTATTATTTCCATTTTTAATAAAAAGTTGTAATATTACACAAATCTTTTTGTCTAAAAGAGAAAAACATTGCAAACGCACAATACTGTCTTTGAAATTCACAAGAATACTTTGAAGAAACGAAATCACAGCTTTTGGTCTGGTTTGATCATACATCCTCTTCTACTTCTTTGCCTTCAACTCAAGGTCCATAGCCTGTAGGTTAAGCAGCAGATCGTCAGAGCTCAAGTAGACCTTATTGGCAGACTTGGAGATGGTCTGTGCAATCTCTCTAGCCGCTTCAATCTTCCTCAGCGTTATGAAGGCTTGGTTGTTTGCGATTGCTTGGCCTATGAGCTGAGCACTCTTAGCTTCTCCCTACACAAGAAACATTGCTTAGCAAGATTTACCACTCTCACGGAGTTTCTAAATGAGATTGAAAAAGAGATAAAACATTTCACGCACCTCAGCCCGGATAACAGCACTTCTCTTGTCCTGCTCAGCCTTTTCCACAATGAACTTAGCACGTTCGGCCTCTTGAGCTGCCACCTGCTTTGCTTCTATGGCTGCCGTGAACTCCCTTCCAAAGGTCAAGCCCGTGATGGACACATCGTCCAGCGCAATGTTGAAGTTAGCAGCCCGCGCAGTTAAGATTTTCCTGATTTCCCTACTCACCGCCTTACCATAAGAAAATAAACGCATTCATTAAAAGGCAAAATATATTAACTTGGCCATTAGAGAGGAACCAATAACATGAAGTTACAGTCAGTTGGCTAACCTCTCTCTGAGTAATAAGCTGGCTTGCGTTGTACTGAGCAACCACAGCTTTCAAGGTCTCGTGGATGATAGAAGGCAAAACTCTCTCGCTGTACTTCTCGCCAAGGGTACGGTATACCTCTGGTAATTGGTCAGCCATGGGACGAGTGAGAACCCGAAGTCCAATTTTGACCTGAATGTTCCACACAGCAATACGCTTATGATGTGTTTCATAAGACACAAAAACATATTATAGTAATTAGAGGGACGAAACGAAGCAGAGTACCATCTGCAGATCACGGCTCCCAGATGTACTCTCAACAAGATAAGGTCGTGCACGAACATCATAAATGATTGGCCTTTCGAACCACGGGATCATAAGGTGGGTACCCTCAGGGTAAACCTGCAGAACCAAAAGATCTATTATTACACTAGTGACTTATGTTTATGGGTGGAAATATCAAGATTTCAAATTGGAGAACCAGTTTTCGTGTGACTAAGAAACGAGGAAACCAAGAGATCACACATCGTAGATGATGGAAACGAGGATATCGATTCACGAGATTAGAAGGGAAAAAAAAGAAGCAATTTTCTATAGAGACTACTAACCTTGTCTTTGATACCAACAAGCCGGTTGAAGACAATGGCTCGATGCCCTCCTTCGACATTGTAGAAAGTGTGTGTGGCGCCGTAAAGAGCGAGCCCGCCAACAACCACCGCAGATATCACACCACCACCTGGACCTTTGGGAACTTTGACATTCTTGAAATTCATACTTTTATCAGAAACGCCTGAAATGTGAAACAAACAAAATATCCAAATCTGGATTCAAATCTATCTCAATCGCACAGCTAAAACACATCCAAATCGTCAAATTCAGCAAATGAAAGAGTAAAGAGAGTACATAATTCAAAAACAGTATCATGCTTAGTTCAAAAAAAAGGATCATACGGAGCAGGAACGACAGAAAAGCGAGATGTCGGGAAAAATGGCGAGAGGGAGTAGTTACCTCAGGATTCTGGGAATGGCGTGGAGAGGAGAGAGAGGGGTTAGGGTTTAGGCTCAGCATTCTGTTGAACATTTGGTCACTCACGCATTTTCTCTTACCAGAGATCTTTGGGCCCAAGTCAAAATTTGTTTTGTAAAAATTCAAGCCCATTAGTCAATTCACTCTAATTTGGTACCAAAACAGAACGATTCCCATATTTCTTTCCTTGGAAACTAAAAAAACAATCCTCATAATTTATTTCTTCATTATAAAACAGAGAAGAGGTGGTGGTGGGCGAGACACCTACTTGGGACAGTGTTGTTTTTTGTGAATTTTGTTTTGCATAGAATATTATTCGGATCCTCCTCGGGAGGGCATGTAGCTTAGCTAAGTCACGTGAAAGACTGACGACGTTTGCAAATGGCCAAAGCAGCAATTTAGTGGATACCTCATGTGCGCAACTCGAAATGACGTTTATACACGCATGTGATGATGATAATGAGTTCTCGTTATTTTGAATTTTAAGGGTAAAATTGTCAAAAGCCAGTCTCTGTTTCCGAGGCAGGAATAGTGAAAAGCAGACCGATCTTCTCAACTCTCAAGCAAACTCAGATTCTTGACAGTGTCTATCTAAGACACAAAGACACAAGACTCAAGACGGGTGATTAGATGCTGTTTTAGTTCTACAGTTGTTGTATTCATGGACTCACATTGCTCGCCGAGTCGACTCGTTCTGGTCGCATTCTTCCTCCTTTGCTTCTTAGCCGGCGATTCATCGGCGATGAGACCTGGTTTCTATTACACCAGACACAGAGGACGATGCACGCCGCAGTAATCAACTACTTTCTCCGATAAAGAGACTACTCGGGACTCCTCAGATCTGACTCTCTGGTACGTGTGTTTGCAGGTATTGGAGCAGCAGGAGGGAGGCATGGCCGAGGATGGTGCCGGAGAGATCGACGGTGGAGAAGATGTTCGGAGTGATGGTGGCGAAAGAGCGCTGGAGATCTGATCTGACGCTGGCGGAATCGACGGCTAGGAATGACGAGGAAGGGAACGCGTACGGTGCGTTGCTGAAGCAGGGGATCGCAGCTCTGCTCAACTCTTACTCCAGGAGAAGTTTTTCTTACGCGCCTTGGGAGGTGAAGACGATGCTCATTCAGGCCATGATTTCTGAGCCGGCCGCTCGCCGGCAAGCCCGAAAGTTCGCCGCCGCTAACGTCGCTTGTGACTGACACCGAACATTCAGTTAAAGACAGATTTTTACTTTGTCTTCTTTAGCTTGAATTTAAGCTATTTGTCGTGTAGCCAAAGTTTGATTCTGACTGCAAAAAAGAACAGAGCTCCTGTCTCTCTCTCTCTGTAATGGTTAAAAATCGAACCTAACTATTCCGAATCGAATTAAACCACACTAACTAAATCGTATTTTACCGAACAGAACCGGGAATCAGTAACCGAGCTTAACGAACCGTATCCAAATCAAATCGGAATTCAACCGAAACGCCCATCATAGTGATTACGTTATGGGCCAAAGTTTTTATGGATATTATTACTAGACTTTTAAATTCATAAGAGGTTAACGGGCCCAGAAAGAGAGACGAGCGATATGTTTTGTTTGGAAGCGAATGTTTCTATATCCTCTCTCGACTCAATTTATATTCGTCATATTTTTTATTTATCCATATATGGAATATAGATAAATCGTGTAACCGAACAAGTCTGTAAGATTGTATCGGCCCGAATGAGAGAGAAACCCCAGGACAGGAGGTTTTACCGAATGTGTGTGTGTGTCTAGGGCTTTAACTGATTAAGGCAACACTCGAAATCTCATCCTTTCTTCTGGTTTGTTTCTCACGGAAAATTTTCAACTTTCCTTTTCTCCAAGCAATAACGAGAGATATGTTGTTGTATCTTACTCCTATTCTAAATCAATCTTTGTGATTCTTCTCGCAGCGGCTAATCCAGGGCCGCCTGTAGGGTTTATTGCCGGTCTGTTTCTTCGATTTTTATCGTATAATCACCACGAGGGATTGCTCTAATGGCGAGTAGAAAGCTGATTCGAGATTTTCTGATCACAAAGCAGCCCCTTTTCCTGCAATTGACGCACCAACGGGTTCGTGCGGTTATCCTTCTGCTGATTTGTTTTCAGTGTTTGTGCTTACGAGCTGCGAAATGGGCTTATTGATTTGGTAGTCTTGTGTTTGGTTTAGAGAGCCGGCGCAAGGCTAGGGTATCTGCCGGCGAATGGGTATGCGATTAATCGCCGGTTCAGCGTTTTCAGCGAGTTCTCGAAGAAAATTAGAGGGGAAGCTGAAAGGTATTCTCTTTTGATGCAGATTGTTACCGTATTCTTGTAATTCTCTCTCTGCGGATGATGTTGTTAGTTCAAATTTTGTTTACATTGTCGATGCTGTTGATGTTGCAGCAATCCTGAATTTCAACGAACCGTGAAGGAGCTCAAGGAAAAGGCAGATGAGTTTAAAGGTGTAAAAGAGGACCTGAAAGTTAGGTAATTTACTTTTACAATTGCATTTACTTAGAAACATACATTGTATTCCAAAGGAAGCTTATGGATGAAATGGAAAATGCAGAACAAAAGAAAAGACTGAGCAGCTATACAAGCAAGTTGATGGGGTCTGGACTGAGGCTGAATCTGTGGCCAAAAAGGTATTGTCTAGTACAAGAGCCTGGAATTGGCATCGTATTTGTGTTTTTGCTTCGAGACTTTTGAAAGGCAATTTCGATAGAATTAAATAAAACTAAGATGGGTCGTGTCTTCTATTTGCATCTTTGGTTTGTCTATGTTAAGAATGTTTTTTTTTTTTGCATCATTGACTGTACCTGTATGTATGAAGTAACTGCATATTTGGCGGTGCAGGTCTCTTCAAGTGTGAAAGACAAGTTCTCAGCAGCCACAGAAGAGGTTTTGCTTGAAGCCCATTGTTTTTAGTCCTTTCAGTGGTCAACTGTGGCATTTTTTTAGGGTTAAATTCGGTTATGCATTTTTGTGGTCAGGTCAAGGAGTCTTTCAAGCTCGGTAAGGAGGAAAATGCAGAGTCAGCGAGTTCATCAGGTACAGGAACCTCACAAGGAGAAAAACAGCAGCAGCAATCAGGCACTACTGAGGACAAACATACATTATTTAGCAGATTCAAGTCAAGCATTCCTTCGCCCCTTGACTTAGCGAAGAAAGGACTTGACATTGTGAAGGATGAATTGCGAGGAACCTCGTCTAAAAAGAAGCACCTGGAATACACGCCTCCCCCGCCATTTACAGGTGTGAAAAGTACTAGAACCGATATGGTGGTTACGCCAACAAAACAGTCCAAGTGGCAAAAAAAATGGGAATCTCTTAGAGAAAAGGTAAGTTCCCCCCTTTGCCTTGTCCGCTTATGCCACGTTTTTAAGGCTCGTGCTGAGGTTTTTCTTTAAATTTGGTTTAGATGCAAGCGTATCCTGCATTTAAACGTCTAAGCGGGATGAGTGAGCCTGTTGTCAACAAGAGCCAAGAGGTAATGAACAACTCTCTCTATACTCATTTCGTTCAAAGATCTTATCTTGCAATAAATTGATTTGTACTTGTGAATTGGCAATGCATTTGGATCGTGTAGATTGCAGAAGATGTGATGGAAAGATGGGAGACCAGTGACAACCCGATTGTTCACAAAATTCAGGAGTATGCTCTAATGGCTCCCTTATCATCTTCCTTAAAAAATTAACTTACCTACACCAACTTACATATATATATATATATATATATATATATATATATATATATATATGTGAACCCTTTTGTTTGGCAGCATGAATGAGACATTCTTTGAAGAAACAGCATCTGCATCTACTTACAAAGAGATACGCCGCCGAGATCCGTAAGTTATAGAGGCTGATTGGTTGGTTTGAAGTTGTGCCCCCTCGGTAATCATATTTTTAGCTCTTTCCATGGTCAGATCGTTCTCATTGCCAGACTTTGCTGCAGAAGTTCAGGAAGCCATTAAACCAGTCTTGGATGCATATAGTAAGGTGAAGCTCGGGTTTTTGAAAATGGATCATCTCCTCCCATCTTCGGATATTGTTGCCTCTGGCTAATTTTTATTGTGTGAGCCAGGGAGATGCTGAGACCTTGAAGAAGTATTGCAGCAAGGAAGTGATTGAACGGTGCACGGCAGAGTGCGCAGCTTTCAAAAGTCATGGTTATTTTTTCGATCACAAGGTAAGGTTTTTTGTTCTTGGTTCACCCAGGGGACCCCTGGTTCAATGGCTTCATTTTGTGCTGAGTTAATCGTTGTGGCCGTGGTGATGTTCAGCTTCTGCATGTATCGGAAGTCCAAGTAGAAGAGACAAAGATGATGGGAGGTAACCCATTAATCATCGTCAGGGTAATGATCTGCCATTTTTCTTATGAGGTCATCCTTTAGCTAAGATTTGGGTTTGATGGATTTACCATCTTTGATGTCAGTTCCAAACGCAACAAATCTACTGTGTTCGCGACAAGAATGGCAAAATCAAAGAAGGAAGCCAGGTAAAAAAGAAACTGTGAACCAGAATCATGAATCAAACCCAAAACATATAATCCACAGTCCTCTAAGAATATTGTTGTTGTGTGTGTTGGATTTAGGACACGATACTCATGGTGCAATACTTGTGGGCAATGGAACAAGTGGATGCAGCAGAGTTAGAGGAAGAAGCTATTTATCCCATTTGGAGGCTCAGAGATGTGATGAAAAGTGGTGTTCAAGCTCTCATTTAAATCTTCTTTATCTCTTAACCTTAAAAGCTAAGCCTTTTTTCTCTCTCCCTCTCTGCAATGTACCATTTATTTACTCAAATCTTGTTAACTATTTTCCCTCCATTTTCGTTTTATAGTTTCCTTCAGATCCCATGTTTCTTGGGGATAAGTTTTGACAAATATTTGATTAGTTCCCTTGTCTTTTTTTTTAAAAAGGTTTACGAGGTTTGCTCTTTTGTTTTTTCTTTGTCCTAAGAGAGGCTAATAATAATACTCTTTCTTTAAAAGAAAATAAGAAATAATTAAGGTTTTCAATTGACAAAAAAAAACAAAAAGTCCTATTTATCAATTATAATAATACCGTCTTCCAGTTTTATATATTTAAATTTCTGCTCTTAGCGCAAAAAAGACAGTTATTATAGTTGCAACTGAAAATAATAAGTTAACCTACAAAATGTAAGCATCCGTAGTTTTATTTATGCACCACCACCTTCAACACCAACTTGATTTTTGAAAGAAAACTACAATCATGTAAAATGAAACAAAAAAAAAAAAATGTATTTTGCATGAGACTTATTTTTGTCTTGAAGATAGCAGGAGTGATCGGTTCGTAATTTTGCTAGCGCCTAAACACTGTGGGGGACACAACTCAACTCCAAACAAGACAAACTAAACCATTATATTTGCTGTTTTAGCAAGCTTCGGATCCTTCCTGCTTTGGCCTCACTTCAAGTTCTGGTGGCAGAAGTTTCAAAAAGCTTCCCTGAACCATCGGAGGAGTAGGAGGAGGTCGATCACAAGCCGATCTCGTTGTTGTTTCCGACGAATCCGATGTCTCTGATGATCCTCTATCTATAAATCGGTTTAAATACATAAAATTAGTAAACATGATCAGGATTTGATCATTCAGGATTTGATCTTTCAAGATGTTCGTTCACATGGGAATAGGCAAAAAAGAAAGAAAGGTGTGTACCGAAGAGTGATTTGACCATTGGTCGCTTCAACTTGTTCTTCTTCTTTAACTCCGCTACAAAAGGCAATTAAAGCATGCTTTAGAAACATTCAAACTAATTGAAAATCAAAGACAAGAAACAGTGATCAAAGTGTGTACCCATTCCAGGAACTTGGTAATCATTAACGATTTCGAAGTTCTTGTAAGTGTACCCTACAAAGTTTATGTCCTTTGACGACAACATCTGCAAAAGTAAGTAATTAAAAACGGTATTAATCAAAACATAAACGAATGTAATAATAAGAAAGCAATCTTGTATCTTTGCAGGGAATATGGCTTTACCTTCCTCCATGGGCCAGACTTGGATGATGTCTGAGTCTGCGATTCGGACTGCATCCATCCCCAAATAAAACAAAGAAAAGATTAATGATCAAATACAAATTTAGTGAGTAACCAAAGATCTTATGCTTCCAGATTTGTTACCTCGTCAAACTTCTCAAAATTCTGAGTGTCTAAATCGTCATTGACCTCTGGAACAAACGCTGCATCCATATCAAATATTGTATCCCAATCAACAGTTTCAAACCATGGATGAGCCTGCAAATGGAGAACAAACTCATGCATTTAATCTCACCGATTTTGTATTATATAGATTGAAACTCTTATATCCATACTCGAGCTACATTCAAAAAAACTCTTCATGCTTCTAAAAAAGGAAAAACTCTTTAAAGAAGAAACCAGTACAAGGACACACCACACAACACCTTTATTTCATCAGCACCTTTGGAACCAAGCCTACGTCTGACACTGCACAACAGGCTGTTGATAAGATCTTTTGCATCCCGCGACAATATTGCTTCCTCCGGAAACTTCAAATGACTTTTCCAGTTTACTATCTGCAACCAAAATCGGGAACAAGAGTTTGATGTCAGTGTAAGTGGAAGCTAAAATTCCCATGTCTTGTCAGTTTTTTATAGATTATGAGCATATTACCTTTCTACAGGTTGACATAGGATCATCTGAGTAAAACGGCGGATATCCTACTAGCATTTCATACATGATAGCTCCGAGAGACCACCTACAGAGCATTTATTTGAGCACATTGCATAAGAGTCCTATGGAAAGTGCAAGTATGTAGACAGTGTCACCAAATACTGTTTCAAAATGGTCCCTTTTAACTAATTAATGCATTATATAAGAGTAGTAGCTAAAACCCATCAAGATGTATACTCATTCAAATGCGACCAGGAGAATTATGGGCTTATGGCAGTGATAGGTAGAAGACAAAAGCAGCTAGAGATATTAAAAAAGCCATGATTGATTAGCATTTAGTCCCCCTTTCCTTATAAGATCCGGCAAACAAACACATTCTTGAGGTAGGACTGAGTCTAAATAGCATGCAAAAGCGTCTAGGTGCACAACCCCAAGCCAATGTACTAACTTTCTTCTTTAGAAAAAATTGGCATAAACTCATCAAAATCTGATGAAGTATGTAACCTCGAATTCTGTGATAATGCACTCAAAAAAAAAAAGAGCCTCAAATGCTTACCAGTCACACTCCATTCCATAGCCTTTCTTCAATAAAACTTCTGGAGCTATGTAATCCGGTGTGCCAACTGTGGAATAAGCCTGCCGTTTCAAGTGTTAATCAAACACATACTGAGAGACCAAGCAGCAATAGTTAAAGTCAAAAACTCAAAGGTGAATTTGAAGCCTTACAAGCGTTCTCCTGTTCCTCTGCCAATGTTCAAGTTGTTCCTGCTGTGTTCGTTTTGGAGCAGCTGATCCAGGCTCTTGCTCTGTAGATCCATTCGAATTGTTTGAGAATTCGTTTTCTCCAATGGCACTGCAGTCCAAAGGTTTACACAATCCAAAATCCGACAGTCTCAGATGCCCATATCTGTCAAGCAGCAAGTTGTCCGGCTTGATATCCCTGCGGAAAGCAAAAGAAAGAAGATAAGCTCATCCAAGTTGGAAGAGAAAATGAATGTTTTTATATATTTATTTTACTCTCAAAGAACCTGTGGATGTAATTGTGCCTGTGGATGGACTCGACGGCGAGAACTGTCTCAGCGACATAGAACTTGGCCTCATCTTCTGTCAGAGTATCTTTGCGCATCAGGAGAGTCATCATATCCCCACCAGGCAAATACTCCATCACAAGGTAAAGATGGTCATCATCTTGAAACGAACAGTAAAGCTTCACTATGTAGTTACTGTCCACTTCCGCAAGTAAGTTCCTCTCTGCTCTCACATGCTCAACCTTGAAAGAAAAAAATGGAGTTATATATATGGAGTCAAAGAAGGACGATTGGTTCAGAGACAAGACCACATCAAAAAGTAGCATTAGATAGGGAAGTCTCACCTGGCCTCTGCGAAGCATCTCCGCCTTCTTGAGCTTTTTCATTGCATAAACTTGACCTGTCGTCTTTTCTCTACAAACTCTAACCTACAGAAGCAACAACAACAACATATCGTTCAACAACCACCAGAAAATTGTATTCACAGCAGGTAGAAGGAGTGAAGAAAACATACCTCCCCAAATGCACCTTTCCCAATCATTGTAAGCAAATCAAAATCAGCAACGCCTAGCTTATGGCGTTGAAGGCGCATGTACTCTGTCTCCTTCTTCTCCAGAAACTTGAGAAGATTGTTTTGATCTTCTTCAGAGACATCAGCATCTGCCAGCTTCTGCTCTAGCATGCTTCGCCTGTTTATATGAAGAACCAAAAACTAGATAATCACGCAATGGCAAAAAAGATTATAGATTTTGGTTGAGAAGAACCAAAACTATTGTACCTTTCTTTCCTCTCTTGCAGAATCTTCATCTGCTCTTTGTAATGATTCTCAATGTACTGTTTAGCTGCTGCAACTTTCTGTTTGGTAGTGCTTGAGACAGCTTCTTCATCAGTTTCCACGTTGGGCTGCTCATCGGCAGAGCCATTACTACCTCCACCACCTGAGCCACCTCTATATCTCGACCCTCCACGCATTTGCCGCTTCTGAAACCAACCCTTGGCAGAATCCATATATACTCTCTTTGCCAACCACACAGATCAACTACTCAATCTCATCATACGTCTCAACGTATCCTTCTGCATAAACAAGAATTTCAAAATCAAAACACACATCACCTAGAATCCAGATACGCCAACACACATAAACATGTGGTTTTCAAAAACACCTAAAGAATCGAACACGATCAAGTCTTAGACAGATTCAAACCAAAGCAGGAAGAAAACAAATCTCCAATAGGAAAAGGGAAAGAGAGGAAAAGAGGAATCGAATGAGCGTGAATCTCTCTGGAGCCCATGAAATTTTATGATTCACCATGTAAATATGCATTCAGATCGATCAATGTCTGCCTTTATTCTCAGCGTCATTTTCTCTGATTCTTTCATGCAGACTTCTTCTCTTTCTTTCTTTTAAGGGATTAACATAATGATGCACTTAAATTATTATTTTTTGGCGACATAATAATTTCATTTTTTTTGGTTTATTTTACATTTCAATATGTCTAGTTTCGGTAGTCGATAACCAAGTCCAAACCAATACAAAACAAATCTGTTGAGATTTGAATAAGAAGATTCAATGTTACAGGAGAACCATTTAAAGTTTTAAACCCAACCAGAGTCACTCCACAATAAACCAAAGAAACTTTACACTTGAAAGCCATTTCACGTCATTAAGTTTTGCATGTGATAATACTCCATGTATTGGGACAATGAATGCTTTTCAAGTTTTGAGATTCACTCTTGTGGTGGCTGCTGACATAAATACCGAATCACCTTAAAGCTATTGTCGAACAAGTCAGATGAAAACCTCGTTACGATTCAGATGGTTTCATCACTGGAAAAGAGGGCAATCTCAGCACAGCTTCTTCTGTCTCCATTGGATCCGATCTCAGAATCTACGTACAAAAACCAAGTGTTGATCAAATCATTCAAGATATAACGTATATTCAATAAAATACAGCAAACGAACCATTGGACTCCAGGATCAGTCTATTCGTACACTAAAAATAGATGAAAATGATCCTGTTTGTCACTAGAATGTGTTGCTGTTAATGGCTTCCAAATGAAAAGCGCTTTAACCATTTGGCTTTCTAGATGAACAAATGCTCTTAAACCTGATGACCTCTTGTGTTCTTTCCATCTACATAGTTACATTCTTCAGTGAATCAATTAACTCTCACATTCCAGACTAAACATAAGAAAAGATTGACAAAAGGGGAGATACATCTTCATAAATGGAACACTCAGTTTGATCCAACCAAACGCTTTTTACTTCATTTTAGTTCAAGTTCGAATCCGATTTCGAAATCAGAATTGCAGCAGTGATAAGGACAACAAAGACACAATGTACGGACAAAGGGAGAAAGAGAGATCCTTACGGGGTCCTGAAGAACAGGTTTTGTGTCATCGACGGCAGGTCTGAAAGGAGGTTTCTGAGATTTAACAATTTTCGCCGGAGTCTCCGGAGATTTCCCCATCGTTTTCTCTTTTTCGCCGGAGAAGGAGGAACTTCGGAATGATTCTTCACTTTAGACTTTACTCTTTAGGGATTGAAGATCGTCGTGGATTTTGGATCACGTGCAATAAGTGGACTTTTCCAAAGTAGGCCTTTAGTGGGCTTAAAGTTTTTTCATCTAAAGCCCATCTTCTTAACTCTTGAGAACTTTATATATATTGACGAAAGCCACTAGTGCTCCTCCTGTAAAACCCTAATCGTATTCTCGTCGTCTCAAAAAATCAGAACCAGGAAACATCTCTGAGGTAGTAAGATATTCTTTCGTGAATCTTAATCAGCTTTGCTACTTATGTTTTCATTTTCATATGCTTTAATTTTCTGCACAGAAATCAAACGACGATGTATCTTCAGTGCTATATCAACGAGAAAGGCGAGAAGGTTTACACCACTAAGGTACCTTGACTTTTGTCATCTCGTCTCTTTGTATGTATAATCTTGTTTTTGTCTTTCTAGATTCGGAAACAAGAGATTGTAATTATAACTAGTCATAGTTCTGAGGTAATTTTATAGAAGAGAGTAATTAGTTCTAAGGAAGGTTAAACCCTTTGTTAAATAAAAGTTATCTCAGACACATTAAACTTGGTTTCGCTTGCTTAATCTTAAATTAGCAGATATCAGTTTGTTTCATTCATCTTAATCTACTACTGAGAATGTTTAATCATCGCCTTTAGTAGATAGAAGTTCTTTGCTTGGTTTTGACTCCTTGTTATCATTGTGTTTTTCCTCTGTAGAGGTTAGCATTTGGTTTTTCTCTGCCTAGTGTTGTTTACAAACTGTGTTGTCACTTTATGCTTAAACATCAATCAAACTCATTTTGCAGAAGGAATCACCGCTCGGGTTAGCCACTGAATCTGCCCATCCAGGTGAGTTCTAGCTTTGAAGAACCCCTTTTGTTTTTATAGTTTTTGATTCTTTCATTGAAGAAAAAACAGTTGCAAGATTTAAACCAAATCTTTGTGCTATTGCAGCCCGATTCTCCCCTGACGATAAATACTCGAAGTTTAGAATCCCGTTGAAGAAGCGGTTTGGTCTCTTACCGACCCAGAGTGCACCTGTCAAGTACTGAAAGCTAAAACACTTGGCTTCTGTTGGTTTTCATCTTCTTTTATTGCTATGTTGTCTCTTAATGAAAGGTTGACTTGAACTGTCTTTGTACGTCTCCAAATAGTGAGTTAAGGAGCAATTTCTTTCCTTTATCTTCATGAATCTTAAATGAGTGACGAATTCGAGACTGGTTTATTTTCAAGAATCCACACCCAATTCGAATGTCAGGCCAAAATTAGTTGATAAAACGCAGCAAAGCAGCAACTTGTATGTTAATACACCATTGTGATATTTGCACCTCTCCCTCTCAAACATAGAAAACAAACTCTGTTCTGTCAGAAGTGTATTAGAACATTCACATAAACAGACTATTGTAAGCATGTTACCCACATGCAAGTAAAGCTAAATCAATCAAGCTCTGAAATTCTTGCGCGCTTTACTTGTATACGTGCTCTCTTGTTGTTTCTCTTAAAACTTGAACGACCATCTCTTTTTTCTTTTTTCGAAACTATTGCCTCTCCACTTTCAGAAAATGACTTGATCCTTACAGCCCTGAATTGCTCGGTGGTATCAGGCCTCAAAGGCAGCAACTCAGGCGGTTGGCTAGCTCCGCAGATACGCCCAAAATAGTAGAGAGGCTCGACATAACATGATGACGAAGCCACAATTCCTTTCATGCTCTTTGGCTTCACGAGTTTTATCAACTCTCCAATCTCCTCGTAGCAGGAATGGTCAGAGTAGTGCACCGAATACATATACTCATGGAACTGATGCACCGCCGCTTGTGATGCTTTCTGAGCAGGAATGGCGCCAAGCTTGCTACTCCTCGTAGCTGTTAGAAGAGAAGCAGAGAGTTTGCCATCGTCTCCTTTGAAAGGTCTTTTCACCCATGGGAGACCCGAAGGCATGATGCCGATGGTTGGGCACATCAGATTCAGCCCCTCGAGTGTCTGTATGCTAAAACTATAGCGAGGGACAGCACGCACCCTCGTACGAGATGTATCAGTCGTGAAAATGTCTTGGTACCCAAGTAGGTGCATGGTACGGAGCCGCTCCGGCCAAACCCAAATCTAAATGACAAACAAGAGAGCACAAGACACATCAATTGTTAACCCATTTGTGGGATTCAAAGAAGAAAGCAAGAAAGATCACTACATCAACACGAATTGAACACTGAGGAAATGGGGAACCTTGATATTGAGAATGCGGGAAACAAGAAGAAGCAGTTCTTCCTTCCCCAAAGAGTCAATTCCTATGATGATATCATGGCAAGGGTGAGAGGCGATTATATCAGCAACCTGAAAAGAAGGAGAGATGATGGACATGAAGAAGGAAGTGGCAGGTCGATAGTAGATGTTAAAGAAGGCGAACCAGACGCGCGGCGACTTGACGGGGAGGAAAACTGTAAATCGGGTTGCAATAGGTGTTGTCCAAGTAGAGGATGTCGACCGGGAATTCGGAAATAGCACCGACGAGAGTGCTCCTTGCTTCGTCTGCTGCTACATCGTCCCTTTCCCACCGGAAGTCCCCCGTGTAGAGAAAACATCCGAAATCTCCCCGGAACATGAACATCACGGACCCTAACAAACCACCAGATTCCACCAATCAAAAATTCCGCCGATCGAGGAAACAAAATCATGATTCATCGTACCAGGACAGTGGTGGGCGTCGATGGCCATGAAGTGGAGGCGGACGGCGGAGGAGGAGGAAGGAGAGCGGAGGGAGAGTGATCGCCAGGAAGAGAGAGGGACGACGCGAAACAAGGAGAGGTCGAAGCCGGGGAATCGGGAGGGAAACAGAGAGGCGGTGGTGCGGGAGCAGTAGAGAGGACCCTGGGACCACTCGCCGGAGAGGCCACGAGTGTGATCGGAGTGCATATGAGTCAAGAAGTAGGCCTGACTTCCACTCCTCCACCGGTCCACCGATATCAGACTGCTCTCCATCTCTCTCCCTCCCTCCGATCTCACTCATTCTTTCGCACTTCAGTTTTCATTTCGACAACATTTTGCTTTGGCCCATTTAGTGATGGTCCATCGTTGGGCCTATTTTGATGGGCCTATCCAACCTCTTGTTTAAAACCAAAAAAAAAAAAAAAGTATTTTCCGAGTTTCCTCCTGTTCTGTTGTGCGAGAAGAAGAAAAAAATGAAGAAAAAAATCACAAATCCGGCGGAATCCTCCGCCTCCGGAGCAAAGAAGCGCCGGCGAGAGAAAGAGGAGGAAGAGGTTGGTTGTAGTCACGCTGGAGATGAAGATGGAGGAATATTATCTGAGGATCAATGTCTTCATACTCTCGGTGATTTGAATCTTTTGATTTTGCCTACCATCATTACTCAGCGATTGTATGTATGTTAGCTCTGACTCGGGAATTGGTTCTTTCTGTTGGTATCAGAGGATGACCTTACCTTTAGCGACACTTCTGTGGCGCTTAGGATGATGCGAGCTCAGTTTCCTCGTATTGACCAGGTTCTTCGATTCCACCAATCTGTTATTGAAATCGATTGGGACATTCGAGGTTTTGAACATCCTCCTTCTCATCGCAGGCTTCGGTCCCGCCATTCATATTACAGTCTCAGTTGTACAGTAGCGTCAACGATAGAACCCAAGTGGATAGAGAACTTGAGGTATGGTACAGGTTTCTACCGTATCTTTTGAAATTAGACTCCCAAAACTGTATCTTTTGAATCACTTTTGGTGCTATGCTATTGCTGTTGCCGCCTATCGATTGTTCCTATTTTGGGTTTCTATCAAAAAGTTCCCTTTTTTGTTATCTCTACTAGGATTCCTAGAAAATTTCAATTTTCGGGTGCAGTGTTTACGAAGGGATAAAGTTGTTCGTGTCTTCAAACTCAACACTGGACAAGACGATCATGGGATAATCTTCATGGATGACTATCTTAACCAGGTTGGCTTTTTGCTGCATTTCAAAAAACAAAAGGGGATATTGAAAAGCGATAATCCTTTTTTTTTCTTGTAATCCAATGTGTTAGGTCGATGGAATAGCCAAGAGGATGGAAGAGAAGAAACAGAGTGATGCTGAGGTTTTCAAGTGGTTCAAAGGGCATGTCCTTGATTCAAAACTTGAACCCAGTATTGGACATGATGAGCTAGTGAGTCATCATTCATTTCAAAGCTTTACTGACTCTGTTCTGTACGTGGGTCTGTCAATAAGCTTTCCACTTTTCAATTCATTTTGCAGTGTTCGCTCCTGTCATTGGGGGGAAAGGTCAAGGATGCTCACATCACTCTCTTAATCAACGCAGGCCTTGTCGTAAGTAAAGAATCATATACTCCCCTACTTGTACTCTTCTCCTCCACCTCTTTTTTTTGGCTCTTGTTCATACCAATTTCGTTTCAGACACGCCAGCTTATGGATCCAGACATGTACTGGTTCGCCATTCCGAGTATTGGTAAACTGTGGAAGGGTCTGCTGCAGGTAAAAACGATTTTTGTTTATATTATCAATTGGTGATTGCTCTATTTTCTAACTCTAAATCTAAATCAGGGAAGGAAGGAACTCATGTCGTTGCTGAAGCGCAAGAGACATAAAGAGATGTTCTTGGCCGAGCTTGAAAAGAAACGACTCCGCTACTCTCCTCTGGATATGAGATTTCACATACGAGATCTCATAGGCTCCGGTCACCTGAGAACTTTTCCAACAACTTGTGGTTTAGTTGTTCGGGTTTCGAGGGACTAACCAAGTGGAGACAAGTTTTAAGTATATTTAACATGGGAGACGGGACACACCACCCTTTCAATATGTATTCGTTTTCTTGAAGACAATTTTATTTTTTACCAAAACAAATAAAAGAAATACATATGTTTGGTTTCATAGAACCAAAAAAAAAAAAAAAACCATTGGCTTTAAAAAAGCAGAGTAGTTAGATGAAGTTGTGAATTCTCTTGGCTGATGTTAAAACGTTGGATAGAAGCATGATTAACGTCAGATATCCTGCGCCACTCTCATCAATAGGTGTGATGGCTGATGCAACTTTGCAAACCTCTTCATAGCAAATGTCTCCAACCACTCGAAAGCCGTCCGGAGCATTTGGATCCTACAATAGTGGATAAAACCTTTAATAATGTTGGGATGATAATAAATTTATTATTGGGTTCAAAAAAATAACTTATTTATCAAGTATTAATTTATAGAAATTCTCAAGTATTAATTTATAAAAATTCTACTGTATAAGAATGTCAAATATGGGTGACGACTTGATCAATTAGAAGTGCATTAACATTATTTCAAAACTGTTCACTTACCCCAACTACACTAGTACCAACATTGATGATGACTGCGCCCGGTTTTATCCAGCTTCCTCTGACCATGTGTGGTTGCCCGATGGCGGAGATTAGGATATCAGCTTGTCTTGTAATTTCTTGAGGGTTCTTGGTTTTCGAATGGATAATGGTAACAGTTGCATCCTCTCTCTACCATTTACAAAAAAAAAAAACATCAAGAAAGACCAAAAAAGTAACCCTTATCAAATTCAAGGTATCATTACCTGGAGTAACAGAGCAGCTGGCATACCAAAATTGTCACTATTTCCGATAACAACAGCTCTCTTTCCTTTGATCTCAAAGTTGTAGCGGTGTAACATCTCGATGTACGCCATTGGAGCACGCGGAACGAACAACGGTTCTCTTCCTCGCATCGCAAGCCGTCCAATATTTAGTGGGTGAAATCCGTCAACGTCTTTCTCTATACTAACCGCACTCAATATCTTGTGCGCATCCATATGCTGCATATACATCCCGAAATCTATCATGTAGAATCAATATGTTCCTAGTCAATTTCAAACGAGATATCAAGGTATAAGAGTATTATTAAAATTGATACCGATGGTAGAGGCATATCAACAAGGATTCCATGGACACAAGGATCATCGTTCAAACGTGAGACACATTTCAACACCTCCTCTTCTGAGGAATCTTCTGCTAGACGAACTTCGAATGGTTCCATTCCTACTGACATACAACTTATCACATAAATTTCCACATAACTTTCAGGCTCGTTTCCGTCCCCAACAACGATCATTGCTAATCCAGGTACCGCACCGATTGATTTCTTCATTCTTGACACTTCGATCTTGATCTCATCTGTAATCTGTCGTGCTACGGTACTTTGATCAATTACCATCAGCTGAACAGAAACAAAGTCTAAGGTTAATCTAAAAGTTGGTAGAGAATATTAGCTATTCAGACAGTAGGAGAACAGATGTGACTGTTTCATTTAATATTTGCTTTGTTATCCATCATTTACAGGTCAACTTGCTCGACATATATTTGAGGACTTGCGTAGAAAAGAAGCTGCTGCTTTGAAGATCCAGAGAGCTTTCCGGATCTACCTTGACAGGAGGTCTTACTCAGAAGCTGTTGTTACAGTTCAGTCAGGTTTGCACGGTATCGCTGCTCGTGATGTACTGCGAAGGAAGTCCAAGGCCACAATTGTGATTCAGGTGGCGAAATCTTTTTTTTAATGGAAAAATTCTTTGAGCTTTGCAGGCTTTTATCATTCCTCCAAATTTCTTCTAGAATCTGATTTTTATTTTTCATTGCATATACCAAATTCATTGCCGTAGATTCCTGGCCGAAGAGGCTGAAGAAAGCAGCGATTACAACACAAAGTGCATGGAGAGCGAGGCTAGCCCGTAAAGAACTGCTAGAGCTTAAGATGGTGAGATTTTCTAACTCTCGCTTCTGTCTGTTTTTCTTACGTTTCAGGTCTAAGCATTTCACATGGAAATTGTTAGTTGACCTCAGATAACATTTGGTTTGTGATGAGGTTAAACAATGGGAGATGAGTTTGGAAATTGCCCTTTTATTTGATTGTCTTGAACATTGAGGCAGAACATGCAGCAATGATACCTTAATATTTCCTGCAGGCTACAAAAGGAAACTGGAGCCCTTCAGGCTGCCAAGAGTAAGCTTGAGAAGCAAGTGGAAGATCTCACATGGAGACTGCAGCTAGAGAAACGCAAGAGGGTCTGATAAAAACACAGCCCTTTCTCCTTTTCGGTTTTCTACCCATTTTTGAAAAAAATTTCTTTCTGAAAACCTTTCTCTGGATGCTGATATACACATCCTTCATGTGTTATTGTGGCTTTGACGTTGCAGATGGACGTGGAAGAAAGTAAAACACAAGAAAATGCAAAACTGCAATTAGCATTGGATTAGGAAATACAAATCTAGTTCAAGGAAACCAAAGCGTCTCTCTTAAAGCAAGTGGAAGCTGCGAAATAGGCTGCAGAAATTGTTCCTGGTTCCTATTGTTGACACCGAGCTAGTGGAGAAACTCAGGAATGAAAATGAAAACCTCAAGGTAGGGAATTTGCTCTATTCTATTGTAATTTTTTTTTTTTTTTTTTTTTTTAACAAAGGATTTCAAAGCTGTAGAAAACAAAGCAATATTGGGAATTTCATTTATCTTCCATATGCAGTCCATGGTAAGTTCGCTGGAGGACAAGATTGGTGAAACAGAGAAAATATTCAAGGAGACCGCCATGCAAAAGTATTCACTATTGTACAAAAGAAAATATAAAGAATTAAAAGAAAAACAGAAACTATAGAGGATAAAAAGAAAAAGCGAAAAATAAAGTGGATACAAAACAAAAACTAAAATAAAAAATTAAAATAAACTTTCAAAAAAGGATACATTAATATTTCAAAAAATATAATAATGTGAAACTTCAGTTAAGGAAATTATTAATTCTTAAAAAAACTCTTACTTTTATATAAGTTAATGTTTCAAATCTAGTTTTAACATGATTGTAAAATGATCACGACACATGCTAAATTAATTGATGATATTTTGACACCTGTTACAATTAAAATTATATCAATAAATAAAGAAGTAAAGTAAAAAGAAAAATTAAAAAAGGATATACTTATATTTTATACGGAGTCACATTCTCAAGGCCATGAAAGTATTAATCAAATAACAAGGGCTCTCGTAGGTACCCTATCCTTGTGTCCATGGAATTATTGTTGATATGCCTCTACCATCGGTATCAATTTAATAATACTCTTATACCTTGATATCTCGTTTGAAATTGACTAGGAACATATTGATTTTACATGATGGATTTCGGGATGTATATGCAGCATATGGATGTGCACAAGATATTGAGTGCGGTTAGTATAGAGAAGGACGTTGACGGATTCACGCACTAAATATTGGAAAACTTGCGATGCAAGGAGGAGAAGCTTTGTTCAGACAACCCTTGTTCTTTCCGCGTGCTCCAAAAGGGTGCATCGAGATGTTGCACCGCTACAACTTTGAGATCAAAGGAAAGAGAGCTGTTGTTATCGGAAATAGTGACATGTTTGCTATGGCAGCTGCTCTGTTACTCGAGGTAATAAATTAATGATGATGATGATACCTTGTGATGCCATTTGTCTGATAATGACCTCTTCTTTTTGTTTGTTTGTTTGTAAATGGCAGAGAGAGGATGCAACTGTTACCATTATACATTCGAGAACCAAGAACCCTCAAGAAATTACAAGACAAGCTGATATCATAATCTCGGACATTGCGGTACCATACATGGTCAGAGGAAGCTGGATAAAACCGGGCGCAGTCATCATCCATTGTGGGGGTAGTTTATTTGCGGTAAGTGAAGAAAGTGCTTGAATTATAATGGTTATAGTAATTCCAATATGTGACAAATTATATACAATTTGTAGGATTTAAATGCTCCGGACGGCTTTCGTCCACTCGGAGACATTGGCTATCAAGAGGTTTGCAAAGTTGCATCAGCCATCACACGCGTTGACGGTGGCGCAGGATATCTGACGTTAATCATGCTTCTATCCAACGTTTTAACATCAGCCAAAAGATTTCACAACTTCATCTAACCTAATATCGCTGGCCTTGTTTAGATTTAACAAATCCTACTCTGCTTTTTTCTTAAATCAATGGTTAAAACAAATTTCTTAAAATCTTATTATTTTCTATTCCAGTAGTTTGTTTGCTGTGGTCTTTAAAAGTGTGTTTTTTCTTTTGGATCTATGAAACCAAACATATGTATTTCAGTCGGATATAGCATTTTTCAGTTTCATCAGGGAAGTAAAACAAATATGTTCTCATAATTTGCAAATAAAAATTATACACTTTCTCCCCCCCAAATCATAGTAACTACCGCTTTGATTTGTCCTTTAGACGGCGCAGAACAGCGATAAAACTGACCAACCACAAATTCTTTTTGGTTCTCTAAACCACTTAGAAGACCATGGCTCGGAATTTTTACTCTTTTGGTTTTGAAGCTTACTCTGATTTGAAGCCCATGTTGAACAGATTTCGATTCTAAGGAGGAAGAGAGAGAAGAATGAAGCTAGTATGGAGCATGATGCTGGAGACATTTAGAAGATAATTAATAATTTTCTTTTTTCGTTAATTATGTTATTTCTTTTTTTTTATTATGGTTTTTCTTTTATTTTCAGTATTTTTTTTTTTTTTTATGTTTGGATGGCTCCTCTATAAATAGAGAGAGCTTTTAAGCTTTTCTCTTTTCTGGTGGATTTCAGAACTTTTTCTGGTGGATTCCAGAGTTTTTTTTCTTCAAGTTCATCGCTTGTGAACTTGAATTCTATCTAGGTTTAGTGTTTGCTAATCTTAGGATTTTCCGACTGCGTCAAGAGCATTGAAGCCCATGACATAAAGCATAGAATCATGGCGATTTGAGCAAAATTGTTCAGAACCATGTTGCTAGCCATGTTCTTCTAAGTAGTGCTGAAATTAATTAATACTATTGTGTAAACAAATCTTGAAGAATTAATGGCTGATGAAACAAATCTTGTTTGGAGTTGAGTTGTGTCCTCAGTACCAAAATTACGAACCGACCACTCCTGCTATCTTCAAGACAAAATAAGTCTCATTGTTATTATTGACATGCAAAATACTTTTTGTTTTGTTTTGTTTTGTTTCACTTGACATGATTGTAGTTTTCTTTCAAAAATCAAGTTGGTGTTGAAGGTGGTGTATAAATAAAACTATGCATGGGATGCTTATATTTTGTATACATATGATGAATATTATTCTCATTTCTAAATAGGGTACGATAGTAAATAGCATTTTGAAAGGCCTTTGCGAGGTATAGAGTATTGTTAATTGATACCGATGGTAGAGGCATATCAACAAGGATTCCATGGACACAAGGATCATCGTTTAGACGTGAGACACATTTCAACACCTGCTCTTCCGAGGAATCTTCTGCTAGACGAACTTCGAATGGTTCCATTCCTACTAACATACAACTTACCACATAAGTTTCCACGTAACTTTCAGGCTCGTTTCCGTCCCCAACAACGATCATTGCTAATCCAGGTACCGTCCCCAAGTAACGGCTATGAGATGAGTCGTGTCTTATACTCTTTGTTTGTTCTAGGGTTAATGGTGCGTGCTAAGTTTGTTGTAAACAGGTCCGTCCCATCCAAGTTACAATGGATCCCTTTACAAAAAAAATAATGTATCTTATGTATTTTTAATAAGAGTGGTTTTATTCTTCTTCTTTTTTTCCCTATAAATCAACACTATATAAATTTGTGAAAAAAATAATCTGACTTTTTGTATTTGTACTTTGAGCGCACACATGCCTAAAACCGGGTCTTGCTGTGAAAATATGAGCTAGTATTCTTGTCAAAACAACTAAGTTATAAATATTATGCAACATACTTGAGATGACTTTCCAATTTTCTGCATCGTCTTCTTCACTACCTCTTCGACGAGATTTTGTTACGGACGGAGAGATAAACACTCTGTACATCACAAATATTCAGTGAATTTCCGGAGAGTCCGACGGACTGATGTAGCGATCCCGGTTTGGGGCGTGAACCGGAGAAAATAAGTGTTCTTTGTTTTTTTGCTTAATCCGTTCAAATCAATCTCGTGATTCAGAGTATTTGCGAGCTAGCATTGAGGTCAAAAAACCTTCAAAGTGTCAATTTCTTTTAGAATCAAGGATACTCATGAATCTCAAGATAGAGCTCCTCGCACGAATCAAGGGATTCCTTGCGTTGTTAGTTCACAGGCTGGTCCAGCATCTGCCACCATCAAGGTTTAGAGATCGGAATCGATGGAACTGTAGTGGATGCTTATTTGGCTGTAAGTCCAAATTTTATAAGAGCTTTTTTAATTCCAATCAAAGGCAAATGCGGCATTTCTAAATTCTGAAATTAATTAATACTTTTGTGTAAACAAATCTTGAAGAATTGATGGCTGATGAAACCATGAATGGTAGTGACAAAACTCCAAATTTGCATTTAAAAGGAAAAAAAAAATAATCAAGCAGTGATCTCCTTTTTCAGCTTAGCAAGCTCCTGCCTCACAACACCATCCCTCTGCAAAATTTCAAGATCACAGTTAATCACAACTTTCAGACATCATCATTCCACAATACTTACTAAGACATGTTTCTTGGTAACCAAACTAAGAAAGAAGTAAGATCAAACCCGTATCAAACTAATTAATAACCCAAAACCAAAATCAACAAACACCCACCCGTAGATAAAGTTTCAATTTGGATGATTTTCTTGGAATCAAGAGCTCATATATGTATTTTGTACAAAATGAAACCAAGAAGATAATAACACAAACCTTGATTTTGGCCAACATGACCTTGAACCTGTCAAAATCATTGAGGGAAGCTCTCCTCTGCTGCACAATAAGTTTCCTACCCCAAGAACTCTTCTCCCAATTGTTCTTCACATCTGCATTATAAACTCACAGCTCAGGCGACCCGAGAGCTCAAGAGACAATGAAAATTGAATTGAGGGGGTTGCAAGAAACAACAACTCACCAGCCTTGTCCATTGCCTCAATCAGAATCTTCTTCTTGCACTCTGTTGATATCAATCACGATATCAGTAAGAGACAACCTCTTCAAATTAATCTGGATCCTCTCCATGTCAGGGGCATCCACAAGTGCCTATAAAGGGACAAACATAGGAGCCATTTGATCTAAGCACACAAATCCTCTCTCTCTCTCTCTCTCTCACTCTACTTAATTGGTTACATTCCTTAAATATCAATCTATGAAATTACCCTGTTCTGGTCGACAACATCGACAATTACGACTAGCTTTCCGTAATCCTCGCCGTAATTAACCAGTGCCACTCTTCCTATCTCCACGAATCTCTTGAAACCCTGCACAAACACATATCAGAAGAAGGAAAAGAAATCACAAAGACGTTGAGGTTACGGTATAAATAATGATCTGGAGAAAAAGGAATTCTAGTATTTTCATAAAACGTCTCTCACCATTTTCGCCGGGTGAAAGAAAAAGAAGGAATCGCGGAGGAGAGATTAATCAAGCGGCGAAGAGAGAGAGATCCTTGGGGTATACTTATTTATTAGGGTTTTGAAATTTTCAGAGCATACAGAAGAAGCAAGCCCCACTCATATCAATAAATTTAAATGGTCCATTACTTATAAAAACGGCGTCGCTTGAAATTTAGGATTGGGCGGGCAATCCGTTTTCTAACCGAACCGAGACCAATCGGTTTGATCGAAACTCATAAATTCGGTTAATTACACAGAGTCCTCCTCCTAGAAATAGAATGATGGAAGGAAAATCGGAAAGCGGAAGAAGAAGAAGAAGAAGAAGAAGAGGGAAGACGGGCATGTGTCGAGAGAGTCCGGCTGTTTAGGATCTCAATCTGCATAGTTTGAGCCTGTATGTATGTATGTATACGCTTGTGGTCTTATTCTTTGTGGATTTATTCAAATCGGATTCTGGATTCTCTAGAAAATGGAATGCTGATTTTGTAATTGATGATGGTGATACTGATGATGATGTTCGGATTTTAAGATATTATTCATTGCGCCATGTGGGGGTTGCAAATTCATATACCTGGTTCTTATCTGCCTTTCGATTTTCGTTTTTTTCTCCAGGATCTGATTTGGGTTCTTCTCAAGTGGTCCTGGTGAAATGATGTCTGTGGGAGATGATATGTCTACAAGTTTGGCTTGACAAAAGAAAAATTTGAATGATTTGCTGCGGATTTATGTGGAAATCCGGAGGAGAAGATTTGCAAGGTTTCTATCCAGTTCGACCGGAATGTCAAGCAGATGTTCCAAGGACCCGATTTAAATCGAGGGTTCGTGTTTTCTCTCATACCATCCATTTTGTTTTGCTCAATTGACCTTGTGTTGTTCATGATCCATCTTTGATACGCAAATTTGTTGCAGGCTGGAAAAACTCTAAGTGCTAGAAGATGGCACGCGGCGTTTACTGAAGATGGGCATTTGGATATGGAAAAAGTGCTTAGACGTATACAGCGTGGAGTGAGTCTAACTTTGATCTTGTTTCCATTATCTTCTGTTGTTGTTGTTTCTCACTCACTTGGCTTCGCTGCTTTCAGGGGATTCACCCCTCCATCAAAGGCGCTGTTTGGGAGTTCTTGTTAGGATGTTACCACCCAGACAGCACTTTTGAGGAAAGGAACAAGCTCAGGAATCGGAGAAGGTAACTATTCAATTTCCACTCAAATCAATCACTAAGCCGAGTAGTTTTCCATCACGCCATTGGATCAGGCTAACTTTCAAAAATGGCATTCATCACTTAAGGGAGCAGTACGGTGCATGGAAAGAAGAATGTAAGCAAATGGTTCCTGTCATTGGTAGCGGCAAGTACGTCACGATGGCAGTGGTTTTAGAAAATGGGAAACCAATAGATGACTCTTCTGTAGAAAACCAAGGATGGGTCGTTAAAAACACCGTCACAGACGAGAGAGTGCTCCAATGGATGCTCTCATTGCATCAGATCGGTATGCCATCATTTCATATGTATTAAGTTTAGTAGTCATATCTGATTGCCTTCTTATAAACATGCATTTAAGCATCAGACCTTTTTCAAGAAACCGCTACTCTGTTACGCATTCTTGTAATGTTGTTTGCAGGCCTTGACGTTGCTCGAACAGATCGGTATCTCTCCTTTTATGAGAATGGCAGTAATCAATCAAAACTATGGGATGTTCTTGCCATATATACGTGGTTGAATCTTGATATCGGTTATGTTCAGGGTTAGTGGTACTTGCTGTTAAACGTTTTGTTAAAAGAAAGAAAGAAAAGGGAAAAGAAGCGATCAACTTTGTTGCTCATGTAGGAATGAATGATATATGTTCCCCAATGATAATCCTCTTTGACGACGAAGCCGATGCTTTCTGGTGCTTTGAGCGTGCAATGCGAAGACTGGTGATAATCTCATGTCTTATCATCACCAGGCCGTTGGTTGTATTCATGGTTTTAACGTTTTCTTGAATTTCAGAGAGAAAATTTCAGGGCAACAGCAACATCAATGGGCGTCCAGACTCAGCTGGGTGTGCTCTCACAGGTCATTAAAACCGTTGATCCTCGGCTCCATCAACATCTAGGTAAGAGAGTTTTGCTGTTACAAGTACCCTCTTCTTGTTGGTGAGCTAAAGCATTTTTTTTATGTGTGACAGAGGATCTCGATGGTGGGGAGTATCTGTTTGCTATTCGGATGTTGATGGTACTTTTCAGGAGAGAATTCTCATTCCTCGACGCTTTGTACCTCTGGGAGGTAACAGCACTGCTTTTTCATATCCAGTTTCTGCATTTCTCTTCTGTTGGTTTCTGGGATAATGGGAATAATAATAATGTGAGATGGAGTTTGTCTACAGATGATGTGGGCTATGGAGTATAATCCAAACATGTTTGCAACATACGAGGAACTAGAAGACCGAAACAACGCAGCAGATGACCCCAAGTTGCTAAAACGGTATGGCAAGTTTGAGAGGAAATACGCGAAAAGCAACAGCGGGCAGAACGAGCAACATCGCAACACGCTTGCTGTTTTCGTGGTCGCGAGCGTTCTGCAGACAAAGAACAAACGTCTCTTGAAGGAAGCTAAGGGACTAGACGACGTTGTTCAGGTCTCTCTCTTTTTTTGCCTCTTCTCCTTCTCTCAAAAACCAAACTTACAAATTTTTAATGTTTGGGTTGCAGATTCTAGGAGACATCGCGGGTAATCTTGACGCGAAAAAGGCATGTAAAGAAGCGTTGAAGATCCATGAAAAATTCTTGAAAAAGGTTTCTTCTTTCTATCATTTTCAAGTTCTTGAAGATGTATATATTTATACTTTTATACTAATGGTGGATATGTTGTGTGTTTCTTGCAGGCTAATAGGCAATAAAGCTTTTGCTTCCACACTTTATATACTGAGAGATATTAAATACAGTTTTTTTTTCTTATATCGGAAAGTTGTTCATCGTCGGCTAGGAATCTCTTGTCTTATGGAAGGAGATTTGATGAAAAAAAGCTCTGATGATTCTTTTCTTTTTATGTTTTGTTTATCTTCTTACGTTTGTCCTTTCCACTTCTTTTGCACTACATGTTCAAGTCACCAACCTTTTCCATAACTAGGAGATGTCCGCGCTACGAGCGGTTTATTTTCCAATTTTAATATAACTTTTATTTTGCGTTGAAGTAAAATATATTAATAACATAATATTTTGGAAACAGTATTTTTCTTTAAAATGAAAGTTAATTATTGAAGCGATCTATTAAAATTTGTCACATAATGCTTTAATCGAGTTGACTTTTTAATCATAACAACTTACCGAGATTTCAAAAGCGACACTTCTTAACTATTTTAATTCAAAAATCTAGTAATTTCCGATTGATATTTCATATACAGTATTTAAATTATAATATATCTTAAAATCATCATAAATATAAATCTTTTTTTCAGTTAACCACTGATATTGAATAAATTCACTCATTATAATATGGCAGTATACAATCATTTTCGACCATCTTTGGAAACAACATTCAAGAAAATTGTTTGGGATGCTACTATTTTCTATAGAAAATAAGCTTTAAATTTTAATAGGAAGTGAAATAACCAGCTCATGGCACATGGTTGTTCTCTATTTATACCAATCTCTGTTACTTAATTTTATGGTTTGGTGAGTTCTTTTAATGACTTTTTTCATCCGTCTCATGCATAAATCCCATAAATAAAATTAGCCGTTTAGAATTAAAAATCTTTAGTATTTCTTTCCAAAAGTTGAAATTATATTTATAATTGTACGCTTGGTAATGTTGTCCATGAACTAATTATATGTATTTGAATCTCCAGATACACACCAATACTCTAATAATTTTGATGGTTGTCAGTTTAGCAAATAAAACAAAGAAGATGTCAATTATCCTTCTTGTACCGCTGTTCCGGTGGATGCCTTACTCTTCTATGACTAACACGAATTATGTTTTATTGGTCATGTTTTCTTCTGTAATATGCCTTACTCTTCTATTACTATATACACGAATTATGTTTTATTGGTCATGTTTTCTTCTGTAATGCCTCGTCTCTTACTTTCGTAGCACAACATCACCTTCTTTTGTGTGGACCTTACTTGCATTTTTATTGCAAATTATTATGTTCGGGTATATTAACCTGACATTGTAAGAATCAAAATAGTTTACATGTATATTTTTCTCTGTACATATAATCTCCGTCAGCTGTAGAAAATAAAGATATATAGGAAACACATGTTTGAGTTTCATTAAGAAATCAACATAGCAAGAAAAAATGTGGGTATGCATGTTGAAAATTCTAGAATTCAGAGACTTTACGACTTTCTTTCGCTTTATGTTAATTATATCATAATTTGATGTATAAAAGAAAATAAGCATCTAAATTTATATTAGAAATTCACTCCAATAGAGGGTATAAGAAAAGAAGAGTACAACCTCCATTTGTTCTTTTGCATTTCATCATAGGTGCTCGATGTCTTCTAAGTTAGTAGAGATTTAAAGCACCATATGACAACTTTTGACATATTGGAAAGAGAGACAGAATTAAAATTGACCTCCTCTCAAGAATGAAACAAATGGACAACAAATTAAAATTGGTCTAATGCTAGGCGAAGAACAATACCCCAAACAGCAAGATAAGACAAATCTTTGTGTTTCTGTTAGCTATGCTTTGCAGCTTACATCAATAACTATCTCTGGGCAACTTAACCTTTACTTGTTTACACAGTATGGAGGAAAAATATCTCAAGATATACACAGAAATTAGGAGATTTCGAAGTCTCTTACCCACACGGAAGCTGATGGTGGTGTTGAGGTTCTGGAAACCGCACAGTTTTTAGGTGGATTTCTGTATATTTAGATAGGAATTCAGTCATCCCAAAAAGTGTCACCATCTGCAAGTAAATAACTAAATGCTATCAAATTGATTCACTATTTTATGCTAGCAGAAGAGAAACTGAAGTTGCTAGTGTAATAATTACCTGGTTAGCCAAACCAATGACATGTTGCAAGTCACCCACTGCTCCAGTAGTCACCAAGAATTACTTCTTTAGCAGCTCTACCACCGAACCCACCCACAATTTCTGCAAAATTTGTTGCTTGAAAATTAGAGTTGGGTCATTTAAGGGAATGAAGCAAATCGGATCTTTGGCCTCGTGGAATCAACGTGACCTTTGATCATGTCATGGAGTCAATCTTCTGCAAGAACGAAGCCTAAACATGAAACTAAGCTTTGGATAGTACACAAATGCTTCTAATCTGATTCTGACTTACCCAGAGACGGCATGGACGCTTCATGGTAATCCACCAAGCTTTTGCTCCTCCCATGTTTTGATTCGTATTTTCGGTTAGCGAGAGACATCGTGGGATGATGGAGCTGTAGAGGACGAAAATTTATACACATCTTTGAAGGATGTTTAAACGTCGAACGTAGTGGGCTTTAAATGCTTTCAAATGAGGAGATTTAAGGATTAGAGTAGATTAGGGTGAGAGGGAGAGGAGGCGAAGGATTTTGGTAGATTTGTTATGTTGCCACCGTTACGGAGTCGAGAGGTTGGAGACGACAAATAGGTTTTTTTTTCTATCAAGAAGTTGGATCTGAAGCGTGGATGGAGAGTATATGGGCTTGGCCCAATCAAGAAGTTGAGTTAATTTGTTTTACAGATAGCGATCAATTCCTTTACGTTTAACAGATAACCATATTTTTTTTTCCAATTTAAAGCATGCTGACGCGTCATGATATTATGCAATTTTTGAGAGCTGATGTGGCACCCCTCAGGAGCCCCAAACTGCTCCTTTTATTAGTATAGATTTTTTTTTATGTATTTTGTTTTCGGTGATAATCATTTTCACTTCTTTTATAATTTTACTCATTAGTTTTTATTTTCGCAAGTCAAAAATATCTTATCAGGCGATTTTGGACTAAAATTTAAAGCTTAACAGTTAAAAGTTAACCTATTAATGTTTTGTATTAGTGTGATTCAAACAAAGAAAAACTAGCAAAGTATTTCTTACATCAAAAAATCTTATCGTGCGAATTCGGATGGGACGAAAAACTTCAAACTTAAACCATTTCGGACAAATCAAAACTGTTATATAATGTGTCATCTAATGTTTTGAATTATTGCGTTTCAAATCCAGAAATGTACATTAGTAATAGTAGGTAAGCAAATATTTGTAGACAAACCAAACAAAGAAAATTGGGCATTTGATGAAACAAAAAAAATAATAATATAAACGTTACTGAAGATGCAACATTTGAAATGAAGAAATTAGACGTAAGCTGCACACAAAGAAGAAAAGGAAAACATTGAAGATGGTTAATCAAAGCTTGTAAGCTTAAAAGAAAAAGGAAAAACAAGAAGAAAGGAAATCAAGGGATAAGAGGAAATAGTCTTATTCTAGGATTATGAAATTGTAAATGTCTTGGACTCTATGGCTATAAATAGAGGACGAGATGTGGCTTTAGAAAATAGAGATTAAGAGATTAAGAATCTGAGGTTTCTAAAGCTAAAAGAGTCTTTGGTTTTTTCTTGTAAGAGAAATCAAATTGGGGAGATTAGATTTTCTTTAGAGATACTTGTAAGTTCTCTAAACATTGGTTTCTTGTAAGTTACCTTTGAGATAAATCTAATTGAGGAATTTGTCTGAGAAAAATCTCTGTGTTAAATACTATCTCTAGAAGTTCTTGCTTTTTCAATTGGTATCAGAGCGGACACCTAGTCGAGCGATTTTGTTCACTCGAAAAACAGGTGAGATCTTGCGGCAAGATGGAGAACTCTAGAGAAGTTATGATGATAAAACAAACTGCTCTCAACAAAGCAACATACGGATGGTGGAAATCAAAGATGACAGCAACAATCAAAAGTATTGATGAAGATGCATGGACTGCGATTGAAGAAGGATGGTCACCTCCGACAAAAGTGGACAAAGAAGGCAACTCAATTCCGAAACCAAAAAGTGAATGGACAGTTTCAGACAAGTTGCAAGCAAAGTGGAATTCAAAAGTCTTGTGTGAAATTTTCAAATCCGTAGAAGTCAAACAGTTTGAATTGATTCAAAGCTGCAAATCTGCAAAAGCTGCTTGGGAGATTCTGCAGAGTGTATTTGAAGGAACCGAGACAGTTAAAAGGAGCCGACTTGACTTGCTTGCCTCAAAATTTGAGAATCTGCGAATGGAAGAATATGAAACGGTTGAGGATTTCAGTGCAAGGATGTGTGCAATTGCGAATGAAGCTGAAGTACTAGGAAAGAAGTACAAAGACAGCAAGCTTGTCAAGAAACTCTTGAGATGTCTTCCTACTAAGTTCGCTGCTCAAAAAACATCTATGAGGGTATCTATAAACACAGATACAATAAAATTAGAAGAAGCAGTTGGGATGATTGAAGCATATGAGATGGAATTAGTTGCTGAAAATCCTGAGAAATACACAGGAGTTGCCCTTGCTGTTAAAGAAAAGAGAAAACAGAGTGATTTAGAAGAAACAGTGGAGCTGTTGGTGAAAAAATTCACTCAAGGATTCAAGAAAGATCAGGAAAGAAAGAAGTTCGTATCCAGCAGAAAATCAGCTGAATCAGAAAAGAGCGATAGAAAATATGATTTTCAGTGCTATGAATGCAAAGGATATGGGCATTTAAAAACAGAGTGTCCAACTGCTAAAAGAAGGGAGATTAAGTGCTTTAAATGCAAAGGATTTGGTCACACTCAGATGGAATGTGTGAATGATAAGAAAGCTCGAGGGGATAATTCGTTCATCGGAATTGAAGCAAGTGATTCTGAGGAAGGCGAAAGTGATGAAGACTTGAGTAACTTTGTTGCATTCATAGGAGAAAGTGACGATGTTGAAGATGAAAAAGAAAGAGAGAGCAAAATCAAAGATCAAGGAGAAGAGTATGACTCAACTGATGATGAAGATGAAGTTGAGATGAAACCTGAGTACAAAGAAATCTGTGACACTTTGATCAAAATAACTAAGGAGAACGTCACCTTGATAAGAGAAAAGACTAGTCTCAAGACAATGGTGGACAGATTAGAACTTGAGCTAGTAGAAGAAAGAAAGAAGTCTCAGCAAGTGCAGATGGATCTCGATGAAAAACTTAAGTAAATCAGGATGCTCAACTCAGGGACAAAAGAACTTGACAAGATTTTGACAGTAGGAAGGACTGACAAAACAGCTAGAGGTTTGGGATATCAAGGAACAACTCTACTTAGCAAACCTATGTTTTTACATGGAGGAAATCACGAAGACGAAACATGTTCCTTTGAAAAGAAGAATCATCATACTCAAGTTCAGAAACAACACTCAGTTCAGTTTCAACAACCAAGAAGACCAGGTTGCTATTATTGTGGCAAGTATGGGCATATCAAAGCTCATTGTTACAAGTTTCAAGAAAGAATAGAGAAACTATGGAGACAAAAAAAATTTACCTGGAATGGATGGGGAAATCAGTTTTGGGTAAAATCCAAAGACCTCTATGATAGCTCGTATCCTCACAGGCATGAAAGAGATTTTCGCTGCAATGCTGCAATTATATCTGACAATTCTTCATGCGTCAGATTGGAAGACATTTCAGAAGAAGAGAAAGAAAAGGAGTTAGTATGGGATTTGATTCCTGAATTCGATTCTGAAGATGAGGAAGAATTAAAGATTGATACCTCTACTGCTTTAATGGCTGTAGAAGCAGAAAAAACATCTGAGTGGAACTTTGACAGTGAATGTTCAAGGCATATGGCAGGACGAAAAGACTGTTTAGCTGAAATTAAAGAGATTTCAAAAAGCAAAGTAACATTAGGTGATAATGTTAAAGGAGGAATTAAAGGAGAAGTCATAATTGAGCATGGTGGAGCTGATTTACAACTCGCAGACTTATTCACAAAACCATTAGATTTCAATCAGTTTGTTAATTTAAGGCAAGCTATTGGAGTTTGTGAATTTTGATTTTCGCAAAGGAAGATGAGCTGAATTGAAACTGACTCGGGAGAAAGTTTATTTGGAGTCAGACTAATATCAAGATCTTTGACTATATCGTATGTTCGAAGAAGAGAAGTTTGCAGAAATTTTGAAGAAATGTCGTGAAAGAGGATCAGATGCTAGTATTTCGGTTTTTGTTGATGGGTTAAGAAGAGTTGGATTGTGGTTTGATTTAAATGTGGTACTTACACATTTTAAAATCAATTTTGGTTTTGTTCAAGTTAAACCAAGGAGTTAAAAAAAAAAGGGATCGAAGGTTGAAAAAGCTTACCTTGCGTGATTCTGATTTACAAGCTTTGGAGATTGTTCCTGCTGATTCTGATTTACATATAGAAGAAGCTGCATCTGAAGATTCAAGTGACAGCAAGGACTCTGTTTTGGCAACGAATCTCGTCCTCGAGCTTCATCGGAAAAGCTGCAACAATGGAGAAGGAAAGTTCATGAAATCATGTTGGGATTTTGCATGGCTCAGGAATTTTGGGAGATACAGAGACATAAGAGATTATTCAACACTCAAAGGGTTACCTGAATTCACCAAAGGATCAGAAGGATTTGGTAGGATTTGGTAGTTAAATTGAGAAAGGGGTTTCACGATTTAGAGCTCGACGACGTTTGTAATTTTGCCTGAGAACTCTGATGGGACCAGAGAGAATTTATGATGGAAATTGGTTTTTGTGAAGCATCGTGAAGAAAGGCAACTGTTGTGAGAAGCTTGGAAGATGATTTGTGTCAACGATTGTGAAGATTCGTGAAAGAAGAAGAAGGAAACTACCCATACGAGATTGATCTTATTTTGGTCATGTTCTTTAAAAAAAAAACAGCTTTGTTTGATCCGAAAAGATAAAGAAGATACGATGAGAAGAAGTAATTGGGGAAGAAGAGGCATGTGGACTTTGCTGAGTTAAAAAAAAAAAATTAATGGGCTTCAGTCATTTTTGCTTTTGGGCTTGATGAGTTAAAAACAATATGGGCTTTAGTCATTGAGGAAGAAGAGGCACATGACGTCTTTGAGTTAGATAGGACTCGCTCAGATTTTAGAGAAGGTTTTGGAGAAGATCCTCATTAGAGCCCACGAAGAGGTTTTGGCATTTAAAAGGTTTTAACTCATTTATGCATCCAAGCAGGGGGAGAAGTGGGATTTAGGGGGAGTTTTCAGATTAAGGGGGAGCAGTTTGCGTTTGTGCTGTTGCGTACTTTAGGCTGTTACGGATGTTGCATATATTTTTTCCATTGATTTTTTGCAGAAGGCTTGGAAGACTCAAAATGAGTTAAAAAGTGGGAGATTGAAGATGCAACATTTGAAATGAAGAAATTAGACGTAAGCTGCACACAAAGAAGAAAAGGAAAACATTGAAGATGGTTAATCAAAGCTTGTAAGCTTAAAAGAAAAAGGAAAAACAAGAAGAAAGGAAATCAAGGGATAAGAGGAAATTAGTCTTATTCTAGGATTATGAAATTGTAAATGTCTTGGACTCTATGGCTATAAATAGAGGACGAGATGTGGCTTTAGAAAATAGAGATTAAGAGATTAAGAATCTGAGGTTTCTAAAGCTAAAAGGGTCTTTGGTTTTTTCTTGTAAGAGAAATCAAATTGGTGAGATTAGATTTTCTTTATAGATACTTGTAAGTTCTCTAAACATTGGTTTCTTGTAAGTTATCTTTGGAATAAATCTAATTGAGGAATTTGTCTGAGAAAAATCTCTGTGTTAAATACTATCTCTAGAAGTTCTTGCTTTTTCAGTTACATTATACATGATTTTTCTATAAAATAGGAGTAATAAACATATGTATAGAAGTGTAAGATGAAACAAAATATAATGTTTGTGATTATACATTTGATGAAACAAAAACAAGAAAAACGTATTTCTATATAGGAAATCTAAATTTGATTGTTTCTGAAAGTAATAAGTAAAAGAATCTTAACCATCGGATTAACGAAAATCTTGGTCTAAAACAAACATTTTCCACTCGTTTTTGGCGTATTACCTTTATACTCTCCCCACCATCCTTCAAAGTTCAAACAATCATTTTCTTTGATTTTTTTTTTCTCTTCATTTCTTCGTTTCTTAAACCTTTGTTTTTTTTCCTCCTGAAATTCGAGGATTTTTAGGTGAATCTACATATATTTTTCTTTTATCAAACTAATTTTGTTTGTTTTGTTAAAATTCCTTCTTTTTGATAGGAGAATCCGCTAAAAGATAAACCTACAACATCTGGAATGCACTCCTGTTTGTCTCCAAAAATTATTTTGGAGTCTTGAGCAATCTATGCAACATTCTTTTTTCAAGTTGATTTCCTCAGTTTTGGTTGCCGCCAACTTCTCATTTCTGGAAAATTTGAGTTTTGAAAAAGAAAAAAAAACAGCATTAATTTTGCGATCGTAAAATCCCTGCTCTTGCATGAAGCAGATTTCCTGATTTTTCCTTTCTTTTTCGATTACTAGCATTTTTTTTTCTTCCATAATCTTATGAAAACAAAAGAAAATACTGAATAGAGAGATCTATGCAACATACAATGTCAAGCAACAAGATGAAAAGCCTCTTAAAAGGCCTCCGATACATTTCTCAAGTATTTGGTAATTAAGCAACCCTCCTCTCTTGTTGTTTGTTTTCTTAAATTATAAATAAATTTTAAAAAACTTATAACTTTACTAATTATTCTTGGTAAAAGTTGTGTGATAATAATATTTGTGTTTGGATTACATAAAATGATGGTAGAAAGTGGGAAAGAAGAAGAAATACAGATCGGAAATCCAACGGACGTAAAGCATGTCGCCCATATTGGCTGGGATGGACCATCCGCTAATACCGCCACCGCACCAAGCTGGGTACGTATTTTTACTATTTATTTCCAACGCTTTTTCATTTTTGTTTCAATTATCGAAAAAAAGAAATTGGATGAATATGCCAATAATATAATTTAAACATATAAAGGCGGAGTAATTTGTATATTAATGTGTGTTTATATATAAATTTCTTTAAAAAACGAAAGATGAACGAGTTCAAAACTGGCGGGGAATTCGAAGGAGGAGGAGAAGATGATTCGTCCGCGAGATGTATGTCGGAATGTGGCGGTCGGTCAAGAGATTTACCAAAACTACCAAAATCGACGAGGAAATCGGCGTCGGAGAAAGGTTCTCCGACGAAGGAAAGATCGTCGGACAAAACGAAACGCCGGTCTTCGAACAAAGGAACATCGTCCTCATCAAGGAGACCAAAGGAACAACAAGAAGACGAATTCTCTTCGTGGCCTAAAGGAATATTACCGGAAGCTCCCAAAAAATCGAGGAGGAAGAAGAAGACGAAAGACACCGTTAACGGAGGATCGACGAGATCGACAAGAAGATCTGACGTCGATAACATGTCGGATTTCATGTCTGAGACTGGCTCCGTGAGATCTATGCCTCAGTTCGACAACAGAGACGATTTTTGAAATGGAGAGAGCGACACTCTCTTTGCTTCACTGAACATATGATCATCCTATACCAATATTAGATTTTTAGTCGCTCATTCTTGTACTATTATTGTTTATTTATTCATCGGATTACTGTTAATCACATTTGAGAACTCCGATTTTTAAATTTTATTCGAATCACACAGAAAAAAAAGGAGACCAGTTCATTATTGATCTGTTTCACCGAATTATATCCGCAATAATATGCAATTGCGTCGTCGACCATAAAAAAATGGTTAAGATCCAGAAACAAAAAAAAAAAAAACTCTTTTGTATAAAGAGAGAGAGAGAGACAGAGAGAGAGGGAGAGTAATCTCTTCTTTTAGCCTCCTAATTAAGCTAATGCTTTAACAGCTTTCTCGGCTGCATCATCCAAATCATCGGCTGTTATGAGTTTCATTCCACTTTCCT
The DNA here is from genome assembly GCA_020283515.1 of Alliaria petiolata. Taxonomy (NCBI): domain Eukaryota; kingdom Viridiplantae; phylum Streptophyta; class Magnoliopsida; order Brassicales; family Brassicaceae; genus Alliaria; species Alliaria petiolata. Next base: position 439,208,859 of record JAHZTW010000001.1, on the reverse strand, counting down.
TGAGGATTCTCTTTCCTTGTTCAACATTTGTACCTTCTAGACGAACCACCACTGGTACTTTCAGTGACACCTATCGTGATTTTACACACACACACACACAGTCAGTCAAAGAGGAGCATTAACAATTAATTAATTAGGTTTATGAAATTATTATGTATGCTTCGTTTTTCTCACCTCTTTCGCAGCGTTCACGATTCCACTAGCAATCACATCACATTTCATTATCCCACCGAATATGTTCACCAAGATTGCTTTCACTTTATCGTCCGATGTCAGTATCTTAAACGCCTCCACCACCTATTTTGTGTTTTTTTTTCTTTCTTTGGTTAAACCTTTGGTTAAATCCACAAGAAATCAGGCAAGTGAATCATTCTAATTATGTGTTATACCTGGTGTTCAGAAGCGTTCCCACCAACGTCAAGGAAATTGGCGGGTGTACCACCGTGCAATTTAATGATGTCCATAGTTGCCATCGCCAGTCCAGCACCATTCACCATGCAACCAATCTCTCCATCTAATCCGATATAGTTCAGGTCAACTTTTGCAGCAGCGACCTACGAGAAGCAAGCCAGCACACTCTCCTTTATCAAGACTATAACACAAGTAAATAGTAACCTTTTTGCTTTCATTAACCTTTAATTGTTATGTACACACATTACCTTGTGTACACAAGAATAATACTTCTCAACCAACTAACTTACTGTTGAACCAAAAAAAAAAACCCAACTAACTGACTAATAACGACTAAACAACCAAATAAAACAGATAAACATCCATAAGTTCGACAAAACATAGATTTCTTGATGAAGAAAGTATGGTACAAGAGACAGAGACTGGAGTCCATACCTCTCGTGGATCCTCCTGTGTTGGATCACGAAGAGCGAAAACATCTTTCTGTCGGAAAGCAGCGTTATCATCGAAGTTCAATTTGGCATCAGCGGCTACCAATAGATTAGTGGATGTCTCAGCGAGGGGGTTGATCTAAACAGAGAAATGTAAGGGGGTTCAGCAAAATATATTGAAAAACAAAAAAAAAGTGTTGTGTATAAAACAAGACACTGAGGGAGCACTCACTTCCAACATTGTGCAGTCAGACTTGCGGAAGAGCTCGTATAGCTTCTTCACTTGTTCAATAGAATCTTTTCTGTCTGCAGCTTTGGGAGCCAGACCATCCACAACCTTAGCAGCATCTTCATCAGTAATTCCTGCAAATACATCAATCGGTACCTACAGAAAACCATGAAATGAGGGTCAAAAAGGATCACCTACACAGAAACAAAAACAACCGCATGATGCAAGGATCTAGGAAGGATGATTAAATACAAAATCACCTTAATAATCATGTCAGGGAACTTCTCAGCGAGATCTTCAATACAGGTACCACCCTTTTTGCATGCAATTATCAGCTGAAACAGGCAAGGAAAGCGTTATAGAGTTTGCTGACAGGTGCAAGAAACATCATGCCTAAAAGTAGAGAAACGGATAGCCATTCTTCATCTGTGTAGTAGCATACCGGTCCCGCAGATTTACGGTCCAGAATTATGGAAAAGTACATCTCATTGACGAGTGACAGTTTCTCACACAGGTAAACCTGCTCAAAAATTAAGATACAAAGAGGTTAACATCCAAGGGAAACAATGAATAAATACAAGTGCTAGTCACAAGAACAGAAGAGAGAGAGAGACTCTGAGCTTAATGAGTAACCAATGACAAACCTTGCTAACTACTTTGCCTTGAGGACCAGTTTGCTTGGTGACGAGTACTTGTCCTAGCATCTTTCCTACAAATGATAAAAAATTGAATTGGATCAATACATTCTGAGACCAGCCAAAAAAAAAAGAAAGACTTTCAACACTTTGAAGAAGGCCATAAACAAGAAAATCTTCCCAATACCAGCAATATCTTCAACCTGATCACGGTTGACAATGTGAACACCACCCTTGAGGCCACTCTTGAATGTTCCAAGACCTCTTCCACCAGCCAAAATCTGGCTCTTAACGACCAACTGTATCACGAAAAAGAAACTCTTCCATGAGGCAACTACTAATAGAGTACAATGCAATAGAGTTAAGCTCTTATTTCAGAACACGCCCCTCAACAGAGTTGTGTAGGAATTACCTCGCTTTCATTAGGGAAGACGTCTTGGATAGCCTTTTTAACTTCATCCAAGGAAGAAACAGCGACTCCCTTTGGCACATTAACTCCGTATTTTCCCATCAACTCAGCTCCCTGGAAGTATCAGAAATAGCGCAACGAATTACATTTCTCAAAATCCAGGCTATTCGATCAAGACAAGCTCGCAAACTAGTTCTTGCATTCAATATATATAACTCCTAGAAACTTTAATCAATACACCCAACAATTCTAGCCTCCGTCAGTTATCGCTTGATAACGTAAATCAATCACTGGATCAACCCCAAAACAACAGACAAAGACACAGATCGTACTCAAATTCGCATGTCCACACACTTGAAAAGCGAATCTACGCAGCTGTGCAGAATACGGAATGTTAAAAAAATTCGAAATGAAGAGAATAACCTGATACTCGTGGATGTTGAGACGGCGAAGCTGTTGCTGCTGCCATTTTCCGGCGACGGAGAGAGATCTGGACACAAGCTTGTTCACCAATCCCCTCATCTTTCGATTTGTCTACGGAAGGCAACGACGAAGAAGGAGAGGAAAAGAGAGAGAGAGAGGAAGAATAGTCGCAGCGTTGATCGATTCTAGGGTTTTAATCTCAAATGAGCCTCCTACTTTCCAAACAATCTCAAATGATCTTTCTTAAAAATATTTTTCTTTTCATTTTATTTTATTTATTAAAAACAAATTCCACAAAACTACAATAAGTATGCAGATTATTCATAAAAATACAATAAAACTACTCTTCTCTCTCTTCTCTCTCTCCATTTCTATAAAAAAAAAAAAGTATACAAATTTGTTTATATTCATTTCAAGCTTATTACATTAAATTATTGATAACTATCCCATTTTTAAAAATCAAGACATAAATTGAATGCCTCCATCTTTAAAAACATGGGTTTTTTTATCAACTATCCAATTTTTTTTTAACTATTCATTTGGTTGTTTAGCACTAGGTGTTTTCCATCAGAGTCGATTTATTTGAACATGAACTCTCTTTTCTAAAAGACAACCTAGTCAAGATTGTCTATATACGACGGAAAACACACATTTCCGTTGATTGTTTGTTTTTAATTTTGATTTTCTTAACATCTGTTACTTGCTGTCAAAATAAAATAAAATAATAACATCTGTTACTTGATCACCGCACAAAGCCAATATGATCCATTCTCAATTATGCTTAAATAAAACTTTTAAAACTAATGTATAATTGTGTCCTAAATCGTTAATGTGGGACAACTCTAATACAGACGTAAAACATCTCTTTAATTTTTTTGTTTATTTTTTAAATATTTCCTTATACAGCGTTCTATATTCAGTTGATAAGAGTAACTGAATTAAACAGAAAAATTAAAAATATTTTAATTGGACTAGTAGTTGATGGGATGAGCCAGGCCCGTGCAATAGTGCAACGCATGGGCGACTCGCGAAAACCCAGATAGCAAGCTATCTTGATGGGCCTTCTCCCTTAAAAAATAGAGTTAATATCGTGTGGACCGATGACCCACATATCAGATATTAAACTGATAAGAACAGATACTACACTTGATCTTAGCCAAAAGGCCGAGAAAGGTATGAATGGTCAACCATCCTCACGTTTCTTTTTATAGCCGAATGTAATGACCTACGCTACATTGAGTTCCCGATGTGGGATAAAAAACAGCATTTTGCGCCTTTTTATTATGTAAGCAAACAATACAAGTATACACAACCTTCGCTACGTTTATCAGGCTTTTTATGTATATATCATTTTGTATCATACAATGGATTTACGCTTTTGATTTAACATTTTACAAGAGCTGATGTAAAAAAAAATATAGGAAGAAGAAGCTGGAACTATAATTTAGTTTTAAACTCACCTAAACACTAAATCTAGAATCTGCATTCAGATTACATCCCAAAGAATGGAAAAAATCTACCAAACTCATTGTTCTTTTATTTTTGTTTCTTCCTAGAGAGAGCTGTAAATCAGAAAATTAATTTTAAGAAAGAGAAAGAGAGAGAGAGAGCGAAGGCCTAAAGAAGAAGACAGAAATCTCTTCTTACTAAGTCAAACCCTACTTTTTATGATCTATCATCACCAGAATTAAACCTTTCTTCATTAATCAATCGTTTCTGGGACGCTTTGAACGCGGGATATCTGATTCCTCTGAACCAATTTCAGGCGTTTTGGCGCTTGTTTCGTCTTCTTGTTCCAAGTTGCCAAAACCCATATTTTGCTTCTCAACCATCATCGACAGGGCCTTTCCCTGTTCTTCTATCCGAAGTTGCATCTTTCTTTGAATCTGAAAGCACAACCCATTGTTCTGTTTTACTGTTTTGCAACTTCAAGGATTGCCAAGAACACAAAAAGATCAAACCGTAAAGCTAAAGGCTTATGTTCATCGCTGTACCTCGAGCTGATCATGCAGTCGCTTCTGAAGTTCCATCTGAATTCGCAGCGCCTCGGTTATACTTATACATATCTCACTGCAAAATCAATATTGACAATCTGTTAGACAGAATCTGGTTAGAAATGGTGTAGCACTTGTGAATTGTGATGCTACCAAACCCCACCGTTTCGTATCAAGAGTCGCAAGCTGCTCAAGCGGTGTCAACTTCGTCTCTGGCGAGCCTACTAATTATCAGAGAAAATAAGTCGAAATTCGTGAAAAATCCAACATAAAAAGTTAACTTCTATCGAATTGTAGATATAAGCTAACACCATACAATACTTTCCTCATCATAAGAAAGATAAGAAGGATCTGAATACTCAAAGATAAGAAGGATCTGAATACTCATAGTATCTAGTTACCTTCTGATGGTTCTGGTTTATATGTAGATGTCCTATATTTCTGCAATTTAAAAATGAAAAGTTGTCGGCCTTTATCAACAGATTATTCTGTGGGATTTAGTTTGAAACAAATGCTAGGAGTTAATAAAGAAAAATAATAAACCTGCAAATGACTTTTGACATGACATATAGTCAAGCCTTGGACATTCATACGCTTCAGCACATCCTTAGGAGTCGCTTCTGCGTAATAGAAGACAATAAATCAGAACAAACAGAGTCGAGGATCTTAAAAGCGAGAAGGAGAGAGAGAGAAATGCTCACTGTCATGGCCGCCAAGCTGGTTAACAGCCTCAACAAAAGCCTCATGAAGTTCTGGCGTCCAACGCATACGTCTCTTAGCTGCTTCTGCAGTAGTATTACTGCTGCAACTGTTATTGTTGTTTGAGGATACTGTCCTAACAAGAGGTCGGAATTCAACACAAGGAGAAGGCTGCTGCAGAACAACTTGGGGCTGTTGAAGCTGCGATTGCATAGTTGGGTCATGGACCTGAAACAATATCCTTATAAAACATGAGTCTCTTCATATGTGGTGTAGTGATCTACCGTTAGCAGTTAGCTATAGAAGATGTAAAAACTGGTACTTGGGCACAAGAGAAACACAAGAAATCAATTTCTAGGGCGTAAAAAAGTAGAAAACGGACCTTTGAAGCTGAGGTGGAACTTGTGTCAAGGAGAAGATCGTTCAAGTACGCAGACATTAGAGGATTCTCATTATTGCTAAACAATTCGTCATCCAAGTCACTTGGTATGTGAATGTCATCAGATGCCACGATGCCACCATCCTCCATTTGATTGCTTTGAATGGGCGAACCCAAAGGAAAATCAAAGACATCCCAGTCTAATATCTCAGAGATGAGAGGTGTGTCACTGCTTCCAATGTGATTCTCATGATACACCGCGGAAGTGTTATGGGGATCATTCGAATATATATGACCAGCTGCTCCACCATTGGCATAGAGCAGAGGATAAGGCCTTGCCGTGAACTGATTGTGTTCTGAATCTGCTGAAGGGTTTTGCAAAGATGGCATTGAAGAAGTGTGCGCAAAGTTACTCTGATCCCTCGGAATTGACCTCAACGGGCGAGTCTCCATTGCTGTGATCATAAGATACATAAGTATATGCATCACTCAAGCTCTGAACTAATCAAAAACACCAGCTCTTGCCTCTTGCATTTGCTACAAGTAAACAGATCGTTTGCTGTTGCATCATGCAAAACCTCATCATGATGCAATCGGTTCGAAACACAAGACAACGATTTATGGAGAGTCTCGAATTACAGACAGAACACAACAGCATCAATTCAACGTTCACTTTCGCAGAAAATTTCAAATACATTATCGGAAAAGCAGAGAAGAAGCTAAAAACGTTATGAGAGTGGCGAATCATCGACAAAAGCAAACACACTATCCAATCCAACACTTACCCTAAACCCAATCGAATCACGAAAAAACATAGCGAATTATTCTCGGAACCTAGAGATGATCAAATTCCAAAATCGATATACTCACCTAAAAAATCATGAAAAGCCCAAAATCAGTTGAAGAGTCGAATCGGGAAGAAGCTCGAGAAGCGAAGAACGTTCGAAGGTATTGGCGGGGAAATAGGTTCGAAGGAGTTATCGCTCTCTCTCTCTCTCTCGTTCCTTCTTCTCCTGGTGGCTGTGTTAAAAAAGGCAGCCCTGAGAACGGCGCGTGCAACGTATTCCGTATTGGGCCCACTAACTTTTCTGCGTAGAATGTTCTAAGTGGGCCAAAAAGTTGTATAGTGGGCTGCTCATAGGCTTACTATATTTTTTTTTGAATTGCAGCTCAAAATGCTTATTACAAAAAAAATATAATTTCTTTAAACAAAACTGCGAGAAGGATAAATACAAACTTGCAAATGATCATTATTCCCACGAACCACAACTATCAGATTGTAAATTAATCCACAATTTAATTCTAAATGTAAAAGTTTGTAGATAATATTTGGAGTAGTGTGCAAAGAACATTGAAATTTCAACTAGAGATGGGATTTGTGTTGACAAAAACAATTGATCACATATTATTAGGACAATTTTTAGGTTTTAACTAAAAAAGACTGAAGTTATGTTGATTTTAGTTCTTTGATAAACATTTAATAAATAAAAAAATATATAAATTAGAAACAAATAATTTCCTTGTTGGTTTAACATTCATCCATATTTATTTACCAAAAAGAATTTTAAACAAACAGAAAAATCTAAATGGTTGCTGCAAAACCCAAAACCCTACAGATCATCCCCTACCGAGCTGCTCCGGGTCGAATCAGCGAGTCGGGTCAAAGTCCTCGAAAATTCACCTGAGAAAATGTTCGCGAGGCGGCTCACTTCTTTATTCAAACGATCTTCAACCACAAGGTACCCGAGATGTTGATCCCGACTCCAATTTCCTTTCTGATCTTGTTGCTCGATTTTGCGTTTCTTGTTAGTTTCTTTTGACCGAAATTAGAACATCTTGTGTCGGGATTTCGATGTTGCCATTAGAATCCTAGAGCATCTTAAACCCGCCTTGTTTTTGAATCGGGAATCTCATCTCATCTCATCTCTATCGCGATTTCAAAATCCCTTGGAAGAAAGACCTATTTAAGCTTCTACGGAAGAAACGCGATTCGAATCGAGAGAATTGGATGCGCAGTATAATTTATGTTATCCATGTCTTTTAGTAGTTAAATGGGCTGAAGAAGTGTTTTTGGAACAGCTCAGACAAAGCTTCGAAAGATGGGACATTGGGCTCTTTTGGTCGGAAGGCAGTGTCTTTTGTCTTGATTACAGTCACCGGTGGTGTTGCTTTGAGTGCTCTCGATGACCTTACTATCTATCGCGGATGTAGCAGGTAATCATCATCGTTTCATCAGAAAAAATGAATTGTCTTTCCTGCGAAGTTTAGCTATTGCAATGCACATTTTATACTGATAGTTGATTTGTGAATCGGTTTCGTATATTTCATACTTTTCTCCTGATTCTGATTGATTATGAGAAGGCTTTACAAGCGAGTGACTGAGTTGGAAACAACAGGTTTAGAGCATCAGCATCGAAAGAAAACACAAGGAGCTCAATAGTTGAATCATTGCTGTGTCATTATTTCCATTTTGGCTTGTTTTTTGTGGATATGGTTAGCAGAAAAAACTTTGTGTTTGTGCTTGAGTGCACCTTTTTGTCTCAATGGATATACTCTAGTTTATCGTGTGTATTTCCGTCTATCATGTGCTTGTGTCGCCAGCTTACAGTGATGCTTCTTCTTCCTGTCCTCACTAGGAATCAATTAAGAAGTTGTAGTAATATACGGAACAATCATCTTAGGGGCTACTAAGTGCACCCATTTGTTATTCTGTCACGCATTCTTTCAATGCCCCCTCATGAATGAATATCTATGTGCGAAAACTCTTGTCCCTGTCTCAGCAAATCCAATAACATGACATGATTTTCAAGAATGTGGTGTTCGTATGTTTGATTTTCAGCAAGGCGATGAAGAAGGTGATGAATAGTAAGGCTATGATTGAAGCCATCGGAGAGCCAATTGAAAAAGGGCCATGGTACAATGCATCACTAGCTGTTTCTCAGCAAAGGCACTCAGTGTCTTGTTCGTTTCCTGTGATTGGACCACAAGGCACCGGAATCTTGCATCTCAAAGCCGTTCGCAATGGAGGTAAAACTTCTCATAATATCACCACCAGTCTCTCAGAACTTGCATGTGTCCATGAGACAAAAATGCGTGCATTTGCCATTTTTCTCACTCGTTGGATCACGCTTCTGCTTTTTCTTTTGGAACAGAAGATAGCCTGTTCGGGTTTTTACAGCAAAGGGACTGGGATATTCTGATTATGGACGCACTTGTCCACGTCCCTACAAACGATGGACCTCAACAAACCTTGAGAATAAACGTCTCTGACTTTGATGCTCCTTCCGCTGTTGCCGACAACAAACCTTCCGAACCAGAAGAGCCAGAGAAGAGCTGATAAGAGGAAGAACGCTGCGTACGTTCTAGTACGCAAGCTTCGTTGGCTCCTGGCTAGGGGTTTAAACCATTCCATTATTTCTTGTGCCACAGGCATACCGACAACAACCTTGGATCTTTTATTTACTGACAATAAAAAAACATCCTTTTTGGGACTATACAAAAGTTCAATACATGATTGGTAATATAGACCAGTGAATAACAATGCGTTTGGGTTTTGGACGCAGACAGACGCTCTTTTGCACGATTAAATATCTTTTTTCTTTTTTTTTATGCTTTGTTCATCTGTACTGTATAGATTGTGACATGCTAATGTTTATTTTCTGCAATTTTACATCAGGAAAAAAAGACAAGGATTAGGCCGTTTTAGGAGTCTGATTCACAAATTAGACGAGATTCACAAATATAAGTCCTATTCAAAATCTCTATAGTAGTAGTCAGATATTCTCATTTTACCCTCTTGTGTTTTCACTATTACCCCATTTAAAAGGTTTTGGTCACGTTCATTTAATTTCACTATATATATCGATCATAGTGAGCCAAAAGTAAGTTACTTAATTGGCTGACGATGTGATCGAGTACATAACTAATGATTTTGAAGGTAAGAAATTATTGATCTTAAGAATGTTTGTTTCTCTGCCTGTAAAATAGTTTTCATTACTTAGGATCTGTAGCTTACGCAGTTTCCCAGTGGCGCTTGCATTTGCTATATACTGTATGACCATTAATAAAAAATCATGGACTGTTCCTTCCGCGGCAAGTCATCTCTCATGGAATATATGATCATGTGTATAGCATACAGTCAAGAAATGAGTTAAAAATTTTAATCACCGGCCCAAATATACGTAATGTGGTGTACAAAGAAAATTTCTAAAACTATTGATGTTGATTTTTTTGTAACAAGATTTTTATAAACTTTTTTGAAATCAATGTCTTCTTTAAGAAGCTATATTTTTCTAAAATGTTTGTAGTTGTGATGCAATAAGAAATAAAATTAGGGACTGCCCCATATATTGCCCACATCATTACAAAAGTCGGATAAAACCGATTAGTTAAGTTTTCGAGTCCAAAATCTAAATTTAGGCCAGAAGGATCAGAATAGGGCACATCCNGAAATCAATCTCTAGGGCGTAAAAAGTAGAAAACGGACCTTTGAAGCTGAGGTGGAACTTGTGTCAAGGAGAAGATCGTTCAAGTACGCAGACATTAGAGGATTCTCATTATTGCTAAACAATTCGTCATCCAAGTCACTTGGTCTGTGAATGTCATCAGATGCCACGATGCCACCATCCTCCATTTGATTGCTTTGAATGGGCGAACCCAAAGGAAAATCAAAGACATCCCAGTCTAATATCTCAGAGATGAGAGGTGTGTCACTGCTTCCAATGTGATTCTCATGATACACCGCGGAAGTGTTATGGGGATCATTCGAATATATATGACCAGCTGCTCCACCATTGGCATAGAGCAGAGGATAAGGCCTTGCCGTGAGCTGATTGTGTTATGAATCTACTGAAGGGTTTTGTAAAGATGGCATTGAAGAAGTGTGTGCAAAGTTACTCTGATCCCTCGGAATTGACCTCAACGGGCGAGTCTCCATTGCTGTTCTAGAAAAATCAAAAACAAGATTCAGAGTGATCATAAGATACATTAGTATATGCATCACTCAAGCTCTGAACTAATCAAAACCACCATTTGCTACAAGTAAACAGATCGTTTGCTGGTGCATCATGCAAAACCTCATCATGATGCAATCGGTTTGAAACACAAGACAACGATTTATGGAGAGTCTCAAATTAATTACTGACAGACACAACAGCATCAATTCAACGTTCACTTTCACAGAAAATTTCAAATACATTATCGGAAAAGCAGAGAAGAAGCTAAAAACGTTATAGAGTGTGGCGAATCATCGACAAAGCAAAACTCTATCCAATCCAACACTTACCCTAAACCCAATCGAATCACGAAAAAACATAGCGAATTATTCTCGGAACCTAGAGATGAATGATCAAATTCCAAAATCGATATACTCACCTAAAAAATCATGAAAAGCCCAAAACCAGTTGAAGAGTCGAGTCGGGAAGAAGCTCGAGAAGCGAAGAACGTTCGAAGGTATTGGCGGGGAAATAGGTTCGAAGGAGTTATCGCTCTCTCTCTCTCTCTCGTTCCTTCTTCTCCTGGTGGCTGTGTTAAAAAAGGCAGCCCTGAGAACGGCGCGTGCAACGTATTCCGTATTGGGCCCACTAACTTTTCTGCGTAGAATGTTCTAAGTGGGCCAAAAAGTTGTATAGTGGGCTGCTCATAGGCTTACTATATTTTTTTTTGAATTGCAGCTCAAAATGCTTATTACAAAAAAAATATAATTTCTTTAAACAAAACTGCGAGAAGGATAAATACAAACTTGCAAATGATCATTATTCCCACGAACCACAACTATCAGATTGTAAATTAATCCACAATTTAATTCTAAATGTAAAAGTTTGTAGATAATATTTGGAGTAGTGTGCAAAGAACATTGAAATTTCAACTAGAGATGGGATTTGTGTTGACAAAAACAATTGATCACATATTATTAGGACAATTTTTAGGTTTTAACTGAAAAAGACTGAAGTTATGTTGATTTTAGTTCTTTGATAAACATTTAATAAATAAAAAAATATATAAATTAGAAACAAATAATTTCCTTGTTGGTTTAACATTCATCCATATTTATTTACCAAAAAGAATTTTAAACAAACAGAAAAATCTAAATGGTTGCTGCAAAACCCAAAACCCTACAGATCATCCCCTACCGAGCTGCTCCGGGTCGAATCAGCGAGTCGGGTCAAAGTCCTCGAAAATTCACCTGAGAAAATGTTCGCGAGGCGGCTCACTTCTTTATTCAAACGATCTTCAACCACAAGGTACCCGAGATGTTGATCCCGACTCCAATTTCCTTTCTGATCTTGTTGCTCGATTTTGCGTTTCTTGTTAGTTTCTTTTGACCGAAATTAGAACATCTTGTGTCGGGATTTCGATGTTGCCATTAGAATCCTAGAGCATCTTAAACCCGCCTTGTTTTTGAATCGGGAATCTCATCTCATCTCATCTCTATCGCGATTTCAAAATCCCTTGGAAGAAAGACCTATTTAAGCTTCTACGGAAGAAACGCGATTCGAATCGAGAGAATTGGATGCGCAGTATAATTTATGTTATCCATGTCTTTTAGTAGTTAAATGGGCTGAAGAAGTGTTTTTGGAACAGCTCAGACAAAGCTTCGAAAGATGGGACATTGGGCTCTTTTGGTCGGAAGGCAGTGTCTTTTGTCTTGATTACAGTCACCGGTGGTGTTGCTTTGAGTGCTCTCGATGACCTTACTATCTATCGCGGATGTAGCAGGTAATCATCATCGTTTCATCAGAAAAAATGAATTGTCTTTCCTGCGAAGTTTAGCTATTGCAATGCACATTTTATACTGATAGTTGATTTGTGAATCGGTTTCGTATATTTCATACTTTTCTCCTGATTCTGATTGATTATGAGAAGGCTTTACAAGCGAGTGACTGAGTTGGAAACAACAGGTTTAGAGCATCAGCATCGAAAGAAAACACAAGGAGCTCAATAGTTGAATCATTGCTGTGTCATTATTTCCATTTTGGCTTGTTTTTTGTGGATATGGTTAGCAGAAAAAACTTTGTGTTTGTGCTTGAGTGCACCTTTTTGTCTCAATGGATATACTCTAGTTTATCGTGTGTATTTCCGTCTATCATGTGCTTGTGTCGCCAGCTTACAGTGATGCTTCTTCTTCCTGTCCTCACTAGGAATCAATTAAGAAGTTGTAGTAATATACGGAACAATCATCTTAGGGGCTACTAAGTGCACCCATTTGTTATTCTGTCACGCATTCTTTCAATGCCCCCTCATGAATGAATATCTATGTGCGAAAACTCTTGTCCCTGTCTCAGCAAATCCAATAACATGACATGATTTTCAAGAATGTGGTGTTCGTATGTTTGATTTTCAGCAAGGCGATGAAGAAGGTGATGAATAGTAAGGCTATGATTGAAGCCATCGGAGAGCCAATTGAAAAAGGGCCATGGTACAATGCATCACTAGCTGTTTCTCAGCAAAGGCACTCAGTGTCTTGTTCGTTTCCTGTGATTGGACCACAAGGCACCGGAATCTTGCATCTCAAAGCCGTTCGCAATGGAGGTAAAACTTCTCATAATATCACCACCAGTCTCTCAGAACTTGCATGTGTCCATGAGACAAAAATGCGTGCATTTGCCATTTTTCTCACTCGTTGGATCACGCTTCTGCTTTTTCTTTTGGAACAGAAGATAGCCTGTTCGGGTTTTTACAGCAAAGGGACTGGGATATTCTGATTATGGACGCACTTGTCCACGTCCCTACAAACGATGGACCTCAACAAACCTTGAGAATAAACGTCTCTGACTTTGATGCTCCTTCCGCTGTTGCCGACAACAAACCTTCCGAACCAGAAGAGCCAGAGAAGAGCTGATAAGAGGAAGAACGCTGCGTACGTTCTAGTACGCAAGCTTCGTTGGCTCCTGGCTAGGGGTTTAAACCATTTCATTATTTCTTGTGCCACAGGCATACCTACAACAACCTTGGATCTTTGATTTACTGACAATAAAACACATCCTTTTTGGGACTATACAAAAGTTCGATACATGATTGGTAATATAGACCAGTGAATAACAATGCGTTTGGGTTTTGCACGATTAAATATCTTTTTTTTTATTATGCTTTGTTCATCTGTACTGTATAGATTGTGACATTGCTAATGTTTATTTTCTGCAATTTTACATCAGGAAAAAAAAAAATTTGATCTTAAGAATGTTTGTTTCTCTGCCTGTAAAATAGTTTTCATTACTTAGGATCTGTAGCTTACGCAGTTTCCCAGTGGCGCTCTCATTTGCTATATATGACCATTAATAAAAAAAAAATCAGGGTCAAACATTATCAAATATTGGACTGTTCCTTCCGCGGCAAGTCATCTCTCATGGAATGTATGATCATGTGTCTAGCATAAAGTCAAGAAATGAGTTAAAAATTCTAATTACCGGCCCAAATATACGTAATGTGGTGTACAAAAAAAAATTCTAAAACTATTGATGTTGATTTTTTGTAACAAGATTTTTATAAACTTCTTTGAAATCAATGTCTTCTTTAAGAAGCTATAATTTTCTGAAATGTTTGTAGTTGTGATGCAATAAGAAATAAAATTAGGGACTGCCCCATATAATGCCCACATCATTACAAAAGTCGGATAATACCGATTAGTTAAGTTTTCGAGTCCAAAATCTAAATTTAGGCCAGAAGGATCAGAATAGGGCACATCCTAGGCCAAGCCCAATGAAAAATTGGTCTAGAGTCCCTAATTTTTTTTTTTAAGTATTAAAAAAAAGTTTCCAATTTTTTTTATTAGTAATAAAACGCTCTCAAAATTTTTAAAATAATAAAATTTCTTTAAAAATTATTTTTTTTATTTAGACCCCCAAATTTTCAGGGTTGGCCCTGGATCAGATGGGACTAACTATTAAGAGCTGGTGATGATTGGCTCCACATCTAGAGTCCTAGCCTCTCAGGGTCAAGAGGGAAGAGCGACACTTTGCGGATGTTCTTGAGCCCACAGAATAGCATCACCACACGATCCATACCCGCTCCGAATCCACCGTACATAGGCGTGTCGTACCTGTAAACATTGTTAGAACCCAAGGTAGGGTTAGATACCAACAAGATTAGATACTAGGAACCCAACTGGTCCGGTTTGTAACTTACTTGAATGACTCGAGGTAGGGGGATATTGTCTCGACATCAATTCCCATGCCCACTTCACGTTGGTTCAAGAAATCTGCATCGCGCATAGTTGAGCTCCTGATATGATCTCTTCACCTCTGATGAAGAGATCAAACGAGTTGATGTACCTACAATCCTCTGAACAAGGCATTGTGAAGAAGGGCCTCGCTGCCAAAGGAAAGCGGTACAAGTACAACGTGAAGAATACCAGTTACAGATCATAAGTTTATAGCAACATACAACAATCGGGCATGAAAAATGATAATCAAAACAAATGAGAGTATGTAAAAAGGAAACTTACTTAACCAGAACAAGTTTGCCAAGTTTTTTTCTCACGTTCGGTTGACAGATCTCTGAAAGGGTCATCAAACTTCTCACCAGATTTTTGTCAACACAAGGCTAACAATTATCAGTCCATTCGCAAGAAGCAAAAAAAAAAAAAAATAAGACATAGAGCTCAAACACCTCATACTAACAATTATTAGTACATTCACAAGAAGTAAAAAATAATAATAATAATAAGACAGAGCTTAGGGGTTCGAAGCATTTGTATGCCTTACTCAAATGAAAGTCTTGTTGGAACAAATTTCAGGGGTTCGAAGGGGTGTTGCCTCTTGATTGCTTCAAGTTGGCTTGCACATGTTTTGTTGACTTCGGTTTAGATGTAAAGAAAAAGCTCATCCACTAAATCCATAACCTTGCAAAGAGTGAAATAAGTTTTGTTATCAGAAAAAAAATTAGATGTTGTGAAATAAATATTGTTATAGCTGCAGCTCAAAATCAATTTTACCTCATTGTAGTGGTTCTTGAGCTCCATCTCAACATTGAGACACACACTCAATGAGATGACGGTTTGTGGAGGAACTTTCAGCTCGAAAATAGGTGCAGAGCAATGTGCAATTATTGTACATGGATGAAAATTCAAGATGATTAAGTGTTTGAAGAAATGATGGCTCCATGCGGCAGAGAATAGTCAGCAAGGGCACATGTGATCACATACCGATGGGAGGATCGGTAAACGCCGGAAAAATTATCGCCATGTAAAGCCAAACTTATTTGCATGAAGTCCCCTTTGGAAGAGAAATCGTTAGTCAAAATTCGGGCCCAAAACATTCATTTATGCAAATCATAACTCAATCTCCCTTCATCCTCAATCTTGTTTTGCTTCCCCGGTAATCGGCACACTCTATTGATTTATACTTAACACCATGAAACCTTAATTTGAAAACGAAAAAGAAATCTAAAGTCGATTTCCACAATTTTCTGGAACTAGAGAAAATAATAATGAAATTGGAAATAAGCCAAAAAAATTTTCCTTAAATGATAAAATATATTAAATGATTTTTTTAATTAATTTTTAATCTTCGTATTGAAAAATATCTAATTGTTTTCATTTCATCATTTACTATTTCCGCAATCATAAACTGAATAAAATTATTTTTATATATAAATATTTTTTTGTTTTTGTATTTAACCATTTTGTATTCATGGTTTCTAACTTTTGATGTTGAAAGCAGAGTCAATCAATACTATATTTCGCTATCAAAAAGATAACTTGATTTTTGTAAGTTACAAAAAGAATAATATGACGAATAAATCAGAAGGCAGATTTCATTTTGGCATGGCAAAAAATTTTATTGAAATTGTTCTTTATATATTTTTCTATTTTTTTAAGATAAATAGTAAAAACATTAATAAAATATTTTATTCAGTCTTTTTTATTGGCGTTAATACGATATCTAGCTGGGAAAACATAAGAAAATGTATGAATAAAAAGTATCAAAATTTATTTCGTTTACATGTTTGTCTTAACATTTAGGCTCCTAAAGTTGACGACCACTATTAGATAAATCATCTGCAACTAGGCGGAAAATGAATAAAACTATATTAACTAATGAAAAAAGTTTTTTTTTTTTTTTGTTATATAAAATCTTATACAAAGTTGCCAGGATCCATTAGGCTAGTGTTTTGGAAGTCCATGGAGACTCTTCAGCAACATAATTGATAATGAGTTAGATGTGAAGATACAACATTTACCATACTGAATATTGAAGACACATATGACTGACGAAGCAAATGTATTATGTTTATCGAAGACACACGTAGAGAGCCTCTAATACGATTATGCATTGGAGCCACATGTATACTAGTGGGGTCATTTACCCCCAGTCAAATCTTAAAATTACCTTCTAATTATTACTAAGTCATTTGATGCCTCTGTGATAATTTTTAATTTGCCCCCAATTCTTTTATGTATTTCCTAAGATTTTCTATTTTTAAACGTGAAACTGAAACTTTTTGGAATTCAGAGATCTATTTTCTTAAGCTTGGCATCATAGGTGGTCGTCGTGGTTTGGCCTCTGCTTCGGCAAGTCATTCCATTTGCAAGTACCAGGAGACAATCTGCAAGTATGAGAAACCTGCGTCTTCGAAAGTAGCCATTTTAGAGATCATGGCGATCTACTCATTCCTTTGGTCGGTTGACGGTTCGTTGTCGGTGGCTTCTAAGAAGATCCATGTAAGAGATGGTGCTTCCAAGCTCGACACAATTGCCGGTTACATGCCACCTCCGTCGGACCATGCTCTCCATCCGTTTGTTTGAGGGGCCTTAAGAGAGTAATTGGAGGCTTAAGAGAGTAATTGGAGAGCAAATGCACTTGTAATGACTTTTATTTTTGTTTGTTTTTTTATACATATCTGGTTTTGCATTTGTGTGATACATTTATGTGCATTGCTTAGAACAATTCTGATTCTCCTTTACCTCTGAAAAGTTTTTTGCTTTCCCTAATTTTACAAAACGAAATGTTTTTCTTGAAAAAAAAAAACGTTCTATAATTTTACTTCTCCTATTTCAATTAGATTTGCTTAAATATTTCTTTTTTTTTACCATTTACATAAATGCAGAAATATGATTATGGATACTGGATAGTTATGGATTTTCTATCTTTCATAATTATTGATAACTAATATTTTTATAGAAAATAAATGTTATTCTCATAGTTTCTTTTTCTACTACTCATATTTTGTCTTTACATACAAATTTACATTTATAGTTTTGCAATATTTTTTAGATATTTTCAAGATATGATTAAATTTTTTTTTCAAAATCAATTACATGTCAAACTTTTAATATCCTTGAAAATTTGAAAGAAAAACCTTATAAAATATATTAAATATATATCCGCCAACTGCATCCTACAATATCGTAAGAGCAAGAACAATGGTAGTTCTTATAAGAACTCTTAATATATATTAAACAAATAAAAATTATTATAATAATAAATAAGGTTCTTAAGAACTTAAGAAAGTATCTTATTTAAGAACTTTTGAATGTTTTTCTTAAGTTTTTAAGAACCTTATTCATTATTATAATAATTTTTATTTGTTTAATATATATTAAGAATTCTTATAAGAACTACCATTGTTCTTGCTCTAAATTGCCGTGGTAAATGCGAATCATAACATTGAGCTTCTAAAGCCTTAAACACCAAACCGTGTAATTTACGATGAAAAGGGCCACTTCTTATTATTAATCTCTGTGGGTTACTGATACTGATACAACAAGAATCTCAAACAAACTTTTCTCTATGAAGCTGAAGAAACACTAGATTTGACACCAATACAACCAAAAATAAATCATTTTTTTTTTGTTGTCCGTATAATAGTAACCGAAAACTATATCTCAAACCGTGTAAACAAAATGTGGGGGCTTCTGTCTCGCTTTTTACTGTGTCTTATCTCTCTGTTCACTCTTCCATGAATTCTTAGCTGCATCTGCGGAAATGGTCGTGCCTCCATTGCCGTCGCTGCTGCTGCTATCTTCTCCGGGCTTTGGTTTCGAGAAGAACGGGTCCCACACGTGGCCCCCGGCTTCCCGTTGGCCTTCCTCCAGCAACGCATACTTCCAGCTGTTCTCCTCCACGAAGTTGTCATACTCTGTTCGACCCTCGATCATGTTCTTCCTTAACCGAGTCACCTTGTCTATCACGGCCTGTACCGATACATCAAATGCATCCTTGAGCGTCTCCAGTTTTGACCTCGGGTCTGCGTAGATCAGCCCTGGGATGAGGTTTATGACGTTCTCTCTCATTATCTTGACCTGCTCGGGTGGGATCTGGAGGAGTCGTTCCTCGATGCTCAAGTTTCTCTTCCGGATATCATCCTCCGGGATGAAAACCGAGTAGGTTGTGTAGTTCTTGGGTAGATGCCACGTGTACTGTGTGTAAGCAGAGCCCGGGTGGAAGAAGACCGGTATGCAACCGGCGAGCATCGAGTCAAAAGCCGATCTCCGGGTGTAAGAGTCCCCCTGTGGCTGCAGACAGAAGAGAGAGCCTTGGAACATTTGCATGATGCTGCTCGGTGCATGACATTTGCTTTCCCCAAAATCGCATTCCAGTAGCTTCCCAACATTTGAGTTCCGGCACTGATCGATGATCTGCCCTCTGATGGATTTCGGGTTGTCGGGTCGTGGGGCTCCTGCAAATGAGAAAAGCCACTTCCTTTCCAGGTTTCTCATACGCTCCTGCCACTCAAACACCTCCGAGTCCTTTGCTGGGTGGAAGTAGGTTGGGTACGGGATCCCGAAATCGTTTGCGTTCCATGGGCTCGACTCGACCACAAGCATAGACATGTTCTTGGCAGCCGGTAAGAAGAGAAGCTTGTTTCCCCAATCAGTTTCTTCCTCAGACAATCTCCTGAAATCCCACGTTATCCTACCCGCCACAAGGAAATGATCTTTGCCTCTCATTATCTCCCACTCAGGCCGCTTCATAAGCCAATCGACCAGCTGAAGCGAAGCAGCATCCCTGGTTGAGATATTGTATCCCCACAGGTACCTAGCAATGTCGAATCCAGCATAGAAGGGCACGAAAATAGCAGCAGCAAGGGAAGAGTCATTCGTCAAGCATTTGTACTGCTTCATCCGGTTGCTGAATATGACGTCAACAGCAAACTGGTTAGTCGCGTACCAGCCTTCATCGGAGAAGACACCTTCAACATTCTCAAGCGGAGGGCCAAGGCCAGCATTGGTGGTGAACTTGCACATGTTAGTCCAGAGACTAAGCTTCTTACAGTCTCTAAGCATATCCTCATTGAACCTCGAGGGCAGATCGTGAACATAAATGTACTTCCCTCCACACGGGTCACTTTTGTTGTCAATTGTCTTCAATGCTCTTATAAACGGAAACTCCTGTTTCTCTAAAATCCTAGGAGGCTCAAAGGTGGGAGTAGCGTTGGCTGCTATTGGGGCAGGAGGGAGCACTGGTTTATCGTCGGAAGCAACTAAAGGCTCTTTGGGAGGCTTTGACGGAACTCTGTGAGCGAATTTATCTACCCGAAGAGAGACAGATGAAGAAGGCTGAGATTGGGCATAGCTAGGTTGCAACTGGATCTGCTCCTCAATATTGCTGGTCCCTATGACAACAAAGTGGAAGTACAACAACAATGCCCAGAAAAAGAGTGATAAAGCCACCAACAAACAGATTCGATTGGTCTGACTCTTCCCATTTCCCTTCTCCGTAGGCTCTGTATGAGCAACTTCTGCAGAGCGACGCCTCATGGCAACCCTCGGAATCATCGAGAGTGTACGAGATCACAGCATCGATACCATAGACAAACCCTAAACTTCCCAAATCCTAAAGAGGAAACCCAAATCCTATTCAAAAGCTCTAGACGCGATTCGAAGCTAAATCGAAGCTCAGAAGCAGAGAAAAATCCAAGCTTCGATCGGGAAGTTTAGTAGAAATCAAACAGATTTGAAAATACAGAAGTGTACCGACAAGGATCCGCGAGAGACGGAGCAACGAGGAAAGAAGAAGGATATAAGAGCTTTTGATCGATCCTTCGGGCAAGGAAAGATCTAGTAAGAGATGTGTGAAAGGGAAAGATATTTTTCAGATTGATGATGATGGATTTTGACCTGGTTTTGAGTTGGTCTCATCACCGTCAAAGAGAGAGGGAGAGAGAAGAAGAAGACGACTACATGTAATTGAGCGCGCACGTTAGTCGGACAGCTAAATCTGCGCCGTCAGTTCTTCTTCTGGTTGTCGGTGACCAGTGGGACCTTGCCACGTAGGATATTTTAATGGTGACATGTCGGCTGCAAGGGTCGATGACGTAAGCTTTATAACCCCCACCTTTGGACTCGAACTTCGTCCGTAACGTGTGATTCCGACGAGCGTGTGGGAATGGCTCCACGTGTAATGATGTGAATGGTTGATCGATAGCGTAATGTACGTTGGAAAGAGCACAAATCACACCAGTTTATGGTAAACTAAACCAAAAACACGTTGTTGCAACATGATTACTTCAACTTCAACTTCAACTTCAAGCCCACTAGTACACTTTTCCCCGCTAATTAATCATTTCGACGATTGTACATAATTCTTGACCAATTAGTTTATATCTTGTGTGTTATTTTATATTTAAAGGTTATATAAATCGTTAGTATAGGACTCTTTTTCTCTTTCATCGGGACCAAATAAATATCCATCATAATGTCCAACTAAACGATGACAGTAAGTAAGCAGATAAAAAAGTTCTGCAAAAACGACATGACAATAATTAAAAATGAAAGTACTCAAAAATGAAATATTTGTGTATATATGTAATTTAGAATATAAGGAGGCATTCGCATGCAAAAACTAAATAATTATTCTGACAAAGTATTTTTTTAGCCAATTGAAAGCTTGAGTTTTGTTTTTGTATACATGTCAAATCTAATTTGGAGATTTACACTCGAACTTCAAAAGTTGATGCTGTCTGCGTCAGGATTGATTTGTATAAATTTTGAAATGTTCAAGGAGGAGACTTCATTTTAGTATCACTACTCATAGACAAATAAATAACACAAGGAGCCGGAAAAATAAAAATAAACAGAAACTTTAAGGGACAAACGTGGCCTGTGGGAGTGGGGAAGTTTGTGCTCCCCAATGTTACAACTCACATGGATGGCACCAAGTACATGCAAGAAACTTAGTTATTTCTTTTAATAATGGAATAGAGTAATGGCCTAGCATTAAGTTTCCTCCAACAATAAAAATTCACTTTTGATGCCTCAATTATTTGTTACAATTGGTAAACATGTGAGGATGATTTGCAAAAGTGCAGATTGAAAATTGTACAAATTCGTAATTAAGAAATATATGTTTCTTGAAAGATTCTTGAATCAATTAAAAACAAATGAAATCGTGGTTCTCTTATCATCCAATGGTTGGTTCATGGTTGGATGGGCAATTGCATATTCAGAAAAAAGTAGATTCTAATTGAGATAATTGTAGTTTTCCAAATCCAAATCGATACTTGAATAGTTAGAATCCGGTAGTTGAGATTGTAATTGGTACATACTTAAAACATACAATCCGGTAATGATGTGGAGATCTATGTTGAACCGGTTTTCTTTCGGAACCAATAGGAGGAGAGCAAGAGAAAGAGGCCTAGAAAGATGTTAAAGAGACAGACCAAACATAACCCAACCTTGATCAACCTCATCTCCTCGTGTCTAGTTCCATCGTCTCGGGTCATTTTAACGTCTTCGATATGGAGATGAACACCGGGATCTCTTAGCTTGACCTTGCTACCTAACAATGCCGAACCACAAGTCCCTTGAACGTTGCTGTTCACATAGATGTTGATCCTGCTACCACTTTGACTTGCTATGTCTACATCCCTAGGTGCCACCATCACGGCACCGACATTTCTCCCGTTCAAGATGATTCCGCCAATGCCGGATTCTGGCCCGGGATAGTCTTCTTCTTCGCCTTCCATTTTTTTCCGGATAACGTAAAATGAGTCTCTCCTACCCCTTCGGTGACATGATATTAACTCTATATGCTTTGCTTGGTTCTTAGGGTTTCCTAAAGTTCTTTACTTTTTTCTATAGCTAGAAGCAAAGTGTTATATTCTAAAAAGTAATGGTACCGAAACGTCTTAAGATAGGTTAATGTTTCATAATCCGCAGATAACCGAGTCGAAATAACCTCATGACCATGTAGAGGTGTACTTTCAAATTTCTCAGGGTTTAACTTCTATTGCATTAAGATACAAGTTGAAACGTTTTTGCGCAAGTAAAACATACAACACCACACCGAGCTTATATGGAATGCAAAGACGAAAGCACATGTCTTTAGTTTTACTCAAAGAGCAAAGTAGCACATCAAGTTCGAAACGAACCAGAAACTGTGTAATTCCTACGGGACCAAATCGTCCCATCAAGAAAGATAACGTCCCCTCTCTACCTTGTGACCAGAACACAATAAAGAGGAGAGCCATTTTATTATGGACAGAAGTAAATGAAAGGCATCAACATACCAAATCTAGTTTTCGAGATTTCATTGTGACACTTGGCATTATAAAAATTAGTCCAGGAAATGACCTTTGAGCAGCATCAATTGTAGAAGTCTGTTGGTATCTTTTCACTGACTGTAGAACCGAAATTAGGACCACCCTTGCGATATTGGATAAGAAACTCCACCGGATATCCCTTCAATTTATGGGGGACAAGGTCCAAATCCTGAAACGTCAAGGCTGAAATAGCCATTGTCGAATAATAAAGAGTGAGACTCAAACAGCTCAAGGAAAAGAATTCATTTCACTTCTGTGAAAAAAACGACTTACCATTGTCAGATACAAGTGTATCGGATGTAAGTGCATTGATTTGATCCAGATTGAAGATTTGGGGAGAGGGTAGAGGGAACGGGACTTTGTTCACCATGAAATCCCGAGGACCTGCCATTGCCTGGAACAAATTGTGAAAAATGAAAAATAATAAAAATTAAAAAAAAAAAAAAAAAACAAAAAAAATAGGAATAAAAAAATTAAAATAAATTAAAAAAAAAATTAAAAAAAAAAAAAAAAAAAAAAAATAATTAGAATTTCTACCATAAACAGTGAACGATCTGATCTGTTACCTTAGCAATTGGAAATGGAAGCTTCACATATCGAGGCCATTCACGAATCATATCAAACATGATCTCTGCCTGCAATGAACACTTAAAAGTCAAGCCCACTGAACTATGAACACTTAAAAGTCAAACCCACTGAGCTGCCACAGTGACAGAGAGAATGAAGGACCATAAGAATTTACCAAATCACGAGGGGTAAAGACATCTGGACCACCCAATTCGTAGGTTTTCCCCATGCTGGAGCCATCATCCTTTAGAGCTGCTACGATCGCAGCAGCAACATCAACCACATATACGGGCTGGAATCTGCAATGAAGTTATTGTCAGGGAAGAAATGGATCTACATTGTAACTTGGTATGAACCGGTGAAAATAACTGCAAAAAGGGTTTCAGGCTTACTTGTTGGTCCCACCACCTATGAGTGGAAGGAAACCATATTTTTTAACGAACTGAGCCCAGGGGTTCAAGATTCTGTCCTCTGTGCCGATCATGGTCGCAGGTCTCATGATTGTGGCCTAGAAAACAAATATACATCAGTTACTGATTAGAGGCTGATAACCAAAAACTTATAATTAAGCCATCCTCGGGTACATTGTTTGCTTTCAAAATTTATGAGATTATAGACACTAGTAAAACATCATATATGATTTCTCCAGTTCTACGTAAGAAAATCTAAAGGATCATATCTCTGAAAAAGAAGTAGGATCATGAAAACAACGAATCAAATATGTATTAGGGTGATAGTTACAGAAGAGAGCGTTCTGTGTGCAGAAAGCAGGTATAAGTTTACCTCAGGCAGCGCGTTCCAAACAGCTTCCTCAGCAGCAGCTTTTGCCCTCTGCATTCTTGAAGGAGATGACACTGAAGCTCCTAGGCAAGAAACTTGAATATATCTCATTATCCCACCATGTTCCTTGGCAACCTGAAACCACAAATCCACAGAGCCCCAACGTAATTAGACATAACCAAAAGAGCATGCCAAAGCATATTGTATCATCCTGAAGGTTAAAAATGTGCCGTTCATTTCAAAAGAAGGCAACAATCTGAAGAGCGAAAAAAATGGAAACCTCTTCACCAGAGTTTCCGGAGACAACTTATCAGGATTCAAACACATACCAATGCAAGTTTCTCAGCCATATGATGATTCGCCTCATCGAAACTGAAATTTCTGGTCTCGTACTCTCTCCCTGAGGATTAGAATAAATATCATCAGAAAAGTAAAAGAACAGAATTGCTTTTTACAAGTTTTAACTATAATTGTTGGACCAAAATTATATGACAACTACCAATTAGATTGATAACCACATTAGCCTTTGCCATGACAGCCTTAATCGAGTCTTCATCTCTTGGATCAAATTTCATCGGAACTACCTGGAATATACAAGAAACAAACACATTATCAAAATTTTCGATCCAAACCATAATTTTTACAAAAATGTGTTTCCTGGCATACCCCTTAAAAGCATTGTGTTAAACAAAAAGAACATATTACCTGTCCTAAATCTCCCATCAACTTGAGATGTCGAGGAGAGTCCTCTGAGCCTCGGAAAGGAACTAGCACTTGCGATCACATTTTAGCTGGAAGAAGAGATTCATTTGAACTTAGCAAGTAATAAGAAAACAAACGAATGTAAGGGAAAAACAAGATTGATTTGGGTAATAACTCACCTAGCTGCTGCACAAGATAACGACCAAGAAATCCAGTGGCTCCAAACACCGTAGCTACAATACCACTGGCAAAGCAAAGGAGAAATGAAGATTTTCATACAGAGATATTTTTATTTTTCTGTAAACAGAAAGCTCTCCAGTAAACATGACAGATTCCGCTATACAGAAGCTGGTACAAACCCCAAAGAGATGATACATTTCTCCATAACTCCAGCTAATTATACAGCAGCTATCCTCTAAGCTCAAAACAAAACAAAGATGTACAGACTAAGCTTGCGCTATCCTAACACACCAATAACATTTCTTCTTTCCATGAGAATTCTCCAGCATTTCTATAGGAACCAAAACCCTATAAAAGACAGCGTAGAGAGAAATGACACACCTAACGGAAGATCTCCCACCAGTACCCTTTCGAGCGAGGTGTCCCACGCCCTTTGTGGCGAGGGAAGACGAGTAGCGACGATTATCAGTTCCATTAACTGAAGGATCAGCATAAAAATCATCAGAAAACCATAAATATATCTAATTAGCACCGGGATCATAAGCAACCTAGAAATGCGAATCGAAGAAAAATCAATCGCAGAAACTTAACGGTGATCTGAGACTCCATAGAGCGATCTGAGAGAAGATGATGAATAGGTAGAAGCTCCTCCGGCGAGAGGCCGTTGCACTAATCTCCTGGAAATTGCCTGCATCCTCGTCCTCAGTCTCCTGGAAATTGCCTGCATCGATGATACGAGAGACAACAAACACAGATGAGAGAGAGAAATGAGAGAGAGAGAAATGGATTTGGTGCCGCGAGGATACATACAAGCAGATGGGTTGGTTGGGCCATAACACACTTTCTGGGCTAAAACAAGATATTGGTCTCGAAACAAGACAACACCCCTCTATAGTGAAGCCGCGTCGTTTTATCTCGGATCGTATTACGTAAACCCTAGGGCCCATGGTCTATGAAACGGTATCGTATGAAAAGACTCTCAGTTCCGTTGTTTTCGGCAGTGATACGATGTCGTTCTAATAAGGAATAGTAGTTTGCAATGCTTGTTCATTCGGGTACGGGAATGATAAAATGGGATAATTTAGAATCGGATAATCTTACCCAAAAATAGTCAACCTAATAAGAGGATTACAGATGAAGAAGGCTGATCTACAAAACTGAACTAATTTGGCTGAGTGTATATATAAGAAATAGAATTGATCCAACTTTTTACAACAAAAGCCTAAACTAAACAACTTCAAGTGCTGAAAAAAATGCTTTTGCGACCTGAATCGTTAAATCTACTTTTTGGTCCCGACACCAACTGGTCATCGGGAACATGCAACTTCTCCATCGCAGCCTGTTTCAGACAATACTAACCAGTTTAGTCTATGAATGGCTCTGGTAATAGACTCAAATTTAAAAGCACTAGATAAAACCATCAGAGGATGACTCTGTTTGTTGTGTTTTTTCTAAGAGGCTCGAACCTTTATTGCAGCAACATCAGTTGCAGGCGGCTTCATATCCAAAGCTAGATCGAAATGAAGCATGGCTTTGTCGTGCATGTTTCTCCGCTTATAGATCCTGCCCATTAAAGCGTATACGCTACTCTCTGAAGGCGCATACTCTTTGAGCTCCTCTAGAACTTCTAGAGCTTCATCTAATCTTTCTAAGCAGACAAGTATGTTAGCTTTCTGGTACATTGGAAGAGGATTCTTCCTGTCTGCTAATATAGCTTGCTCCATTATCTCTATCGCTTCCTCGCTTCTCTGTTAACACAGAAGAAGAAAAATGAAGAATTTAGCCGCTCTTCGAACTATTGTTTTTCTTTTACGCTTAAAAAATTCAATCAAAATGAGAATTAGTAATATAACCTTCAAGGCATGCAAAGCTGTCCCTAAATAAGACATTATAACAGAGGAACTCGGATTTATTAGGAAAGCCATTCTGAAGTGATGCTCTGAGAACTCCAACTTCTCTTGGCGTAGATAGATCATTCCAAGCCCATACCATGCGTTATAGTGTCTTGTATCCACACGAAGTGCGTTTTGGTAACTCTTCATTCCGTTCTCGAAATCTTCTAGAGTTGCTATCTACAGAGACGGTAAAGAGAAACTGTTGCTTAGACCAACAACCAGAAAATTTCAAGCACACTGTAATCAGACAAAGTCATATGGATAGAAGTTTTCTTACTCGTGGCCACATAAAGTATGTGCATATGCAAATCTTGGATTCAGTTGAACAGCTCGTAGGAAATTCCTTAGTGCAGTCTCATGGTCTTTCTGCAAGCTATAGCAATTTCCCAAAGCACACCTGCATAATTGATTATTTCGCTTATTTCTATGATTTGCCAACGACAAATGAAATCGTTAATCAGAAACGACATTTAACAAAATTTACCAAGATTGAGGAGCTAAGCGATCTGTTGATATTAGTTCCTGAGCCAAGTAACTCAGCTTCATATCTTCCTTCAAGTGCTACAAAAAAAAAATACAATACATGAGATTTCTTTGCGGAAATTTACCAACCTTCCATGAGCCTAAAAGGAAAATGGCAAAGTTTCATCACACTCAGAGGATATTCTTTGACAGAAACTAGGAAAACACACTTACGTAGAGGACCGTAGAGTATATATCCATTCCTTCTAAGCTATAAGGAGAAGCCTGGCGGGCAAGACGGAATGCTTTTTCAGCTTCTAAATAGTCTATTAATTCAAAGTATGCTTTCCCGACCTGCATTAATAGCCATTGTATGTACATAAACCATCAAAATGCCTTTAACAATGAATATCACAGGCAACCAGACTAAAACTTCCTTTCAAGTACGTCGTTTTAAAAAGTCTCTATACACAACCACAAAACTGAACAAGATAATTCCTAGTATTGCCTTCCTAATAAGCATGTCAACGCTATATCTAAATATGACAGCGTAAAGGAGAAAAGAGTCACTGATTACCTGGGAAAGAACCCATCCTGTATTATAATGCTTATGTGGAAGTTTCATATACGTATCCAGTGCCTCCTGAAACACCCATAAGCACAAGAAAGACAATGAAATTATCCTATATAAGTGCACATGACCTTTGTATTATTTAAGAAAGCAACAATATGCTTACCTGACACCTGTACATGTACGAAAGTCTACACCCTTCCCCGAGTGTCCTTAGGAGGCTTAATATTTCTGAAACACCGATTGTGATCTTTTGTGCACTTAACGTTGTGCCACCAATCGACATTGTTTCGTCTTCTTGATCATTAGAAGCCATAGAACCAGTCGTCGAGGCAGTATTAGGCCTTGAGGTTCCCCACGAACTCCTACACCAATCAGAATGACAAAGCTTTTGGTATTACATATACGCAAACTATAAAAAAGGGACGATTCACAAGAATCACAGATTCACAGCAGACCAGATCTCAAACAAATAGTGATATAGGTCATGAGATTTAACAACCTTCATCTATGTTTTCATTTGCCCAAGAATGTCCCTTCCGAAGTGGTACAGAACGAAGTGCCAAAGAACTCAATTTAGAACCCCCCAAATACTTGGAAGTGTTGTTCCAATTTCCGCTTACTGTTGCAACACTTGCATTAGTGTTTGCCCCTGAATCAGCAGACAGCCTCGGACTCCGTCGTGGACCAGAATCAGAAAACAGCCTGCCAGAAATTTGCAGAGGAAAGAAACATGCACTCACCAGTAAGACAAAATTCAACCCAAGTAAGAATCAGAATATTGCAGAGAAAAGTAGACAAAATTCAACCCAAGTAAGAATCAGAATATTGCAGAGAAAAGTAAAGACGAATTAATTCAGAATTGTGTCTTTATTACAGATAGGTGAATACTACCTTACGTAGCTTTCCTTCATCTACAAATTTTCTTCTGGGTGCTTGTATAGTAGAGTTTACTGTGGACTTTGGCGAATTGTCAGTAATAAGAGAGTTTTGGTTTGGAACAGCCGGCTGAAAATTCCGGGAAAGTGGTGGTGGAGCCATACCGGATAGCTACAATTTGACAAATATAAAAATCATTTAAGATTCATGAAGATAAAGGAAAGAAATTGCTCTTAACTCACTATTTGGAAACGTACAAAGACATTTCAAGTCAACCTTTCATTAAGAGACAACATAGCAATAAAAGAAGATGAAAAACCAACAGAAGCCAAGTGTTTTAGCTTTCAGTACTTGACAGGTGCATTCTGGGTCGGTAAGAGACCAAACCGCTTCTTCAACAAAACTCTAAACTTCGAGTATTTGTCGTCAGGGGAGAATCGGGCTGCAATAGCACAAAAAATTGGTTTAAACTTGCAACGTTTTTTTCCTTCAATGAAAGAATCAAAAACTATAAAAACAAAAAGGGTTCGTCAAAGCTAGACTCACCTGGATGGGCAGATTCAGTGGCTAACTGAGCGGTGATTCCTTCTGCAAAATGAGTTTGATTGATGTTTTAAGCATAAAGTGACAACAAAACAACACTAGGCAGAGACAAACCAAAAGTTAAGGTTAACTGAACCTCCATGGAGGAAAAACACAATGGTAACACGGAATCAAAAACAAGCAAAGAACTTTTATCCTATCTACTAAAGGTGATGATTAAACATGCCAAGTAGTAGATTAAGATGAATGAAACAAACTTATACATCTGCTAATTTAAGATTGAACAAGCGAAACCAAGTTTAATGTGTCCTTAGAACTAATTACTCTCTTCTAAGGGGAGGCTCTATCTTGGGATGTCTATAAAATTACCTCAGAACTATGACTAGTTATAATCACAACCTCTTGTTTCCGAATCTAGAAAGACAAGAACAAGATTATACATACAAAGAGACGAGATGACAAAAGTCAAGGTACCTTAGAGCATCTCCATCGCTTAACATACTTTCGACCGTATCTAACAAATTAAATATTAATATAATTTATTAATATAATTAAATTTTAAATTATAAAAAGAATCAGCCAATTATTAATGAACATATGTCAGAAACGTTTCTTGAGGCGTTGCCAAAGTCTCTCGTTTGAGAAACGGTTCTGTTTCTCTCTCATGCTTTTTTTTTTTTTAATTTTTTTTTAATAGCAAGAAACCGTGATTTTAGACCGATGGAGATGGTCTTAGTGGTGTAAACCTTCTCGCCTTTCTCGTTGATATAGCACTGAAGATACATCGTCGTTTGATTTCTATACAGAGAATATTAACATTAGAGCAGACGAAAATGAAAACAAAGTAGCAAAGCTGATTAAGATTCACGAAACAAGATCGTACCTCAGAGATGTTTCCTGGTTCTGAGATTTTTTTTAGACGAGAAATCGATTAGGGTTTTACAGGAGGAGCACTAGCTGCTTTCGTCAATGTATATAAAGTTCTCAAGTTAAGAAGATGGGCTTTAGATGAAAAAATCTTTAAGCCCAATTTGGGCCTACTTTGGAAAAGCCCAATTATTGCACGTGATCCAAATTTTCACGACGATCTCAAACCCTAAAAAGAGTAAAGGCTAAAGTGAAGAATCATTCCGAAATTCCTCCTTCTCCGGCGAAAAAAGAGAAAACGATGGGGAAGAAATCTACAGAGACTCTGTGACAGGAAGTCATCTATCCTTCTATCATTTTCCATTTTATCGCTAAGTATTTTAAATACCAGATCACGTGTTTGATTTGGTTTGTTTTAGAGAACTATTTCTATTTCCGGTTTGTACC
This sequence comes from Alliaria petiolata, assembly GCA_020283515.1. Lineage (NCBI taxonomy): Eukaryota > Viridiplantae > Streptophyta > Magnoliopsida > Brassicales > Brassicaceae > Alliaria > Alliaria petiolata. The sequence goes on along the minus strand of JAHZTW010000001.1, from coordinate 439,177,875 downwards.
TGGTTAACGGTTTACCCGTGTAAACACTATGTAAGGCCTGGTGGCCCTCAGATAAGAATCAATCAGAAATATTATCATCTCTCTCCTTATTCTCTCCATCGTATACATCGCTATCCGTACGGTACAGATTTCTTCGAGGTGATTTCCCTATCCTTGATCATCTTCTAGAGCTGTTATCAACCTTTCTTAGAGCTTACGGTGAGCTCCTAGATCGGTACTATCAACTAATCCACGTCCTGTCTCATTGGTATCAGAGCTTCTACGATCTCGGGAGCTGAAATCATGGTGGAAACGCGACAACAAGAGAAGCAATCGCTGACTGAGAAGCTAGAGGATCTTCGTCTCCAACAAGAGAAGAAGGACGAAGCATTCGAAGCTAGATTCACGAAGCTAGAAAATATGTTGTTCAACTATTTTGCGCCTGGCTCGAAACAAACCACAAATCAGGAGTCGGGAACATCACAATCGATGGGTCTTCTCTCTCCGGGTTCGATCCAGCCACCGGATCCACCAGATCTAAACAGGTCCGACCCAGGAACGATCATCTCTTGTAAAGATCGGGTTTCGCTATCTCCAAATGGGCTATCCACGAGGTTGACAAAAATCGGGTTTCCTTCATTCGACGGAACAGATACTCGAGACTGGATCTACCGCTGTGAACAATTTTTCGATCTCGACGGTACACCGGCGGAGTCGAAGGTCCGGCTAGCGTCGATATACCTCAGCGGAATCGCCTCCCAGTGGCATCAAAACTACATGACCACTCGATATGGTATTTTACCCTCTTGGACTGATTATGTATTTGCCATCTCGGCGCGATTTGGTGCTTTGTATGATGATCCGCTCGCTGAGTTAGTTGGACTCAAACAAGCTACTGATCATGTGGAAATGTATCTGCGAAAGTTTGAGGGAGCAAGATCGAGAGTGGTGCTTTCTGAAGCTCACGCCCTTAGCATCTTTCTCGAGAACATGAACCCACATCTCTCTTTCCACGTGAGACAGTTTGCAGATGCAACATCAGTGACGGCTGCGGCTCGAATAGCCAAGCTCCACGAAACCTCACTGTTGCACACGCCACTGAGAGCATCGAGAGCTCCCTTCAGTCCCTTCCCAAAGACAAACAACACCTACAAGACTCCAAACTCGCCTCCCATCCTGTCAACGCCGACATACCAACAATCTCCTAAACCAAAGTTCAATACTGAACGTAACATGAGACAGTATTCCTATCAGGAGATGCAGGACAGGAAAAGCAAGGGCTTATGTATGTTTTGCGATGAGCCATTCACTCCTGGTCATCAGTTAAAACACAGGCGTGGTCAAATACAGTTCATGGAAGGCGAAGAGGATGATTCATCGGACGACGAGGGTTTAGAGTCGCAGTTGGAAGAAGAGATTAGGGTGGAGATAACCGATAAATCCCCTACAATATCAGTTAATGCACTGAGCGGTTCCACTACCTTTCACTGCATGAGGGTCGTTGGGCATTATGGGGAGAAGAAGAAGAAGATATATATCCTCGTTGACCCTAGAAGTACCCACAACTTCATGGATATCAATATGGCAAAGGAGCTCGGTTGTAAGCTGGAGAAAACCAAGCCCATGAGCGTAGCTGCCGCCAACGGGAACACCCTCACCACTACATACTTGTGCANTTTTTTTGCTTTTTGACAAAACATAATTAGGAACCTGCCTCTCGTAAGAAGCAACCAGTAGTTGTTGAGAATGTCAAGCCTGCTGCAAAAGATTCATCATCCTCACAAGATGAATCAGATTCATCATCCTCAGAAGATGAATCAGGCATTCAGACATGGGAAAGTCCATTCAGCTCAGATGATGAACCTGAACCTCGTAAGAAGCAACCAGTAGTTGCTAAGAATGCCAAGCCTGCTGCAAAAGATTCATCATCCTCAGAGGAAGAATCGGAAGATGAAAAGGAACCTGCTACAAAAAAGCTTCCAGCTTCTGCTAAAAGAAAGTTAGAGGAAGATTCTTCTGATGAGGTTTGTTTTTACTTCTTCGTATACTAATAAAACAAGATCATTTACACTCTAATGTTTTAAAAACGTTTGTCAATCTTTATGAAGTAAAAACGTTTGGTTGGATCAAACTGAGTGTTCCATTTACGAAGATGTATCTCCTCTTTTGTCAATCTTTTCTTATGTTTAGTCTGGAATGTGAGAGTTAATTGATTCACTGAAGAATGTAACTATGTAGATGGAAAGAACACAAGAGGTCATCAGGTTTAAGAGCATTTTGTTCATCTAGAAATCCATATATAGTACTTGAGCTTCAGATTAAAAGTCAATTTTTGTCTTATTTAACCTTATTATACCTTTTCTTCGCTTCTTCCATGTTGAATCTGGTCTGCTGTGAATCTGTGATTATATCATCATATGCTTACTTTGCAGTTTTTTTGCTTTTTGACAAAACATAATTAGGAACCTGCCTCTCGTAAGAAGCAACCAGTAGTTGTTGAGAATGTCAAGCCTGCTGCAAAAGATTCATCATCCTCACAAGATGAATCAGATTCATCATCCTCAGAAGATGAATCAGGCATTCAGACATGGGAAAGTCCATTCAGCTCAGATGATGAACCTGAACCTCGTAAGAAGCAACCAGTAGTTGCTAAGAATGCCAAGCCTGCTGCAAAAGATTCATCATCCTCAGAGGAAGAATCGGAAGATGAAAAGGAACCTGCTACAAAAAAGCTTCCAGCTTCTGCTAAAAGAAAGTTAGAGGAAGATTCTTCTGATGAGGTTTGTTTTTACTTCTTCGTATACTAATAAAACAAGATCATTTACACTCTAATGTTTTAAAAACGTTTGTCAATCTTTATGAAGTAAAAACGTTTGGTTGGATCAAACTGAGTGTTCCATTTACGAAGATGTATCTCCTCTTTTGTCAATCTTTTCTTATGTTTAGTCTGGAATGTGAGAGTTAATTGATTCACTGAAGAATGTAACTATGTAGATGGAAAGAACACAAGAGGTCATCAGGTTTAAGAGCATTTTGTTCATCTAGAAATCCATATATAGTACTTGAGCTTCAGATTAAAAGTCAATTTTTGTCTTATTTAACCTTATTATACCTTTTCTTCGCTTCTTCCATGTTGAATCTGGTCTGCTGTGAATCTGTGATTATATCATCATATGCTTACTTTGCAGTTTTTTTGCTTTTTGACAAAACATAATTAGGAACCTGCCTCTCGTAAGAAGCAACCAGTAGTTGTTGAGAATGTCAAGCCTGCTGCAAAAGATTCATCATCCTCACAAGATGAATCAGATTCATCATCCTCAGAAGATGAATCAGGCATTCAGACATGGGAAAGTCCATTCAGCTCAGATGATGAACCTGAACCTCGTAAGAAGCAACCAGTAGTTGCTAAGAATGCCAAGCCTGCTGCAAAAGATTCATCATCCTCAGAGGAAGAATCGGAAGATGAAAAGGAACCTGCTACAAAAAAGCTTCCAGCTTCTGCTAAAAGAAAGTTAGAGGAAGATTCTTCTGATGAGGTTTGTTTTTACTTCTTCGTATACTAATAAAACAAGATCATTTACACTCTAATGTTTTAAAAACGTTTGTCAATCTTTATGAAGTAAAAACGTTTGGTTGGATCAAACTGAGTGTTCCATTTACGAAGATGTATCTCCTCTTTTGTCAATCTTTTCTTATGTTTAGTCTGGAATGTGAGAGTTAATTGATTCACTGAAGAATGTAACTATGTAGATGGAAAGAACACAAGAGGTCATCAGGTTTAAGAGCATTTTGTTCATCTAGAAATCCATATATAGTACTTGAGCTTCAGATTAAAAGTCAATTTTTGTCTTATTTAACCTTATTATACCTTTTCTTCGCTTCTTCCATGTTGAATCTGGTCTGCTGTGAATCTGTGATTATATCATCATATGCTTACTTTGCAGTTTTTTTGCTTTTTGACAAAACATAATTAGGAACCTGCCTCTCGTAAGAAGCAACCAGTAGTTGTTGAGAATGTCAAGCCTGCTGCAAAAGATTCATCATCCTCACAAGATGAATCAGATTCATCATCCTCAGAAGATGAATCAGGCATTCAGACATGGGAAAGTCCATTCAGCTCAGATGATGAACCTGAACCTCGTAAGAAGCAACCAGTAGTTGCTAAGAATGCCAAGCCTGCTGCAAAAGATTCATCATCCTCAGAGGAAGAATCGGAAGATGAAAAGGAACCTGCTACAAAAAAGCTTCCAGCTTCTGCTAAAAGAAAGTTAGAGGAAGATTCTTCTGATGAGGTTTGTTTTTACTTCTTCGTATACTAATAAAACAAGATCATTTACACTCTAATGTTTTAAAAACGTTTGTCAATCTTTATGAAGTAAAAACGTTTGGTTGGATCAAACTGAGTGTTCCATTTACGAAGATGTATCTCCTCTTTTGTCAATCTTTTCTTATGTTTAGTCTGGAATGTGAGAGTTAATTGATTCACTGAAGAATGTAACTATGTAGATGGAAAGAACACAAGAGGTCATCAGGTTTAAGAGCATTTTGTTCATCTAGAAATCCATATATAGTACTTGAGCTTCAGATTAAAAGTCAATTTTTGTCTTATTTAACCTTATTATACCTTTTCTTCGCTTCTTCCATGTTGAATCTGGTCTGCTGTGAATCTGTGATTATATCATCATATGCTTACTTTGCAGTTTTTTTGCTTTTTGACAAAACATAATTAGGAACCTGCCTCTCGTAAGAAGCAACCAGTAGTTGTTGAGAATGTCAAGCCTGCTGCAAAAGATTCATCATCCTCACAAGATGAATCAGATTCATCATCCTCAGAAGATGAATCAGGCATTCAGACATGGGAAAGTCCATTCAGCTCAGATGATGAACCTGAACCTCGTAAGAAGCAACCAGTAGTTGCTAAGAATGCCAAGCCTGCTGCAAAAGATTCATCATCCTCAGAGGAAGAATCGGAAGATGAAAAGGAACCTGCTACAAAAAAGCTTCCAGCTTCTGCTAAAAGAAAGTTAGAGGAAGATTCTTCTGATGAGGTTTGTTTTTACTTCTTCGTATACTAATAAAACAAGATCATTTACACTCTAATGTTTTAAAAACGTTTGTCAATCTTTATGAAGTAAAAACGTTTGGTTGGATCAAACTGAGTGTTCCATTTACGAAGATGTATCTCCTCTTTTGTCAATCTTTTCTTATGTTTAGTCTGGAATGTGAGAGTTAATTGATTCACTGAAGAATGTAACTATGTAGATGGAAAGAACACAAGAGGTCATCAGGTTTAAGAGCATTTTGTTCATCTAGAAATCCATATATAGTACTTGAGCTTCAGATTAAAAGTCAATTTTTGTCTTATTTAACCTTATTATACCTTTTCTTCGCTTCTTCCATGTTGAATCTGGTCTGCTGTGAATCTGTGATTATATCATCATATGCTTACTTTGCAGTTTTTTTGCTTTTTGACAAAACATAATTAGGAACCTGCCTCTCGTAAGAAGCAACCAGTAGTTGTTGAGAATGTCAAGCCTGCTGCAAAAGATTCATCATCCTCACAAGATGAATCAGATTCATCATCCTCAGAAGATGAATCAGGCATTCAGACATGGGAAAGTCCATTCAGCTCAGATGATGAACCTGAACCTCGTAAGAAGCAACCAGTAGTTGCTAAGAATGCCAAGCCTGCTGCAAAAGATTCATCATCCTCAGAGGAAGAATCGGAAGATGAAAAGGAACCTGCTACAAAAAAGCTTCCAGCTTCTGCTAAAAGAAAGTTAGAGGAAGATTCTTCTGATGAGGTTTGTTTTTACTTCTTCGTATACTAATAAAACAAGATCATTTACACTCTAATGTTTTAAAAACGTTTGTCAATCTTTATGAAGTAAAAACGTTTGGTTGGATCAAACTGAGTGTTCCATTTACGAAGATGTATCTCCTCTTTTGTCAATCTTTTCTTATGTTTAGTCTGGAATGTGAGAGTTAATTGATTCACTGAAGAATGTAACTATGTAGATGGAAAGAACACAAGAGGTCATCAGGTTTAAGAGCATTTTGTTCATCTAGAAATCCATATATAGTACTTGAGCTTCAGATTAAAAGTCAATTTTTGTCTTATTTAACCTTATTATACCTTTTCTTCGCTTCTTCCATGTTGAATCTGGTCTGCTGTGAATCTGTGATTATATCATCATATGCTTACTTTGCAGTTTTTTTGCTTTTTGACAAAACATAATTAGGAACCTGCCTCTCGTAAGAAGCAACCAGTAGTTGTTGAGAATGTCAAGCCTGCTGCAAAAGATTCATCATCCTCACAAGATGAATCAGATTCATCATCCTCAGAAGATGAATCAGGCATTCAGACATGGGAAAGTCCATTCAGCTCAGATGATGAACCTGAACCTCGTAAGAAGCAACCAGTAGTTGCTAAGAATGCCAAGCCTGCTGCAAAAGATTCATCATCCTCAGAGGAAGAATCGGAAGATGAAAAGGAACCTGCTACAAAAAAGCTTCCAGCTTCTGCTAAAAGAAAGTTAGAGGAAGATTCTTCTGATGAGGTTTGTTTTTACTTCTTCGTATACTAATAAAACAAGATCATTTACACTCTAATGTTTTAAAAACGTTTGTCAATCTTTATGAAGTAAAAACGTTTGGTTGGATCAAACTGAGTGTTCCATTTACGAAGATGTATCTCCTCTTTTGTCAATCTTTTCTTATGTTTAGTCTGGAATGTGAGAGTTAATTGATTCACTGAAGAATGTAACTATGTAGATGGAAAGAACACAAGAGGTCATCAGGTTTAAGAGCATTTTGTTCATCTAGAAATCCATATATAGTACTTGAGCTTCAGATTAAAAGTCAATTTTTGTCTTATTTAACCTTATTATACCTTTTCTTCGCTTCTTCCATGTTGAATCTGGTCTGCTGTGAATCTGTGATTATATCATCATATGCTTACTTTGCAGTTTTTTTGCTTTTTGACAAAACATAATTAGGAACCTGCCTCTCGTAAGAAGCAACCAGTAGTTGTTGAGAATGTCAAGCCTGCTGCAAAAGATTCATCATCCTCACAAGATGAATCAGATTCATCATCCTCAGAAGATGAATCAGGCATTCAGACATGGGAAAGTCCATTCAGCTCAGATGATGAACCTGAACCTCGTAAGAAGCAACCAGTAGTTGCTAAGAATGCCAAGCCTGCTGCAAAAGATTCATCATCCTCAGAGGAAGAATCGGAAGATGAAAAGGAACCTGCTACAAAAAAGCTTCCAGCTTCTGCTAAAAGAAAGTTAGAGGAAGATTCTTCTGATGAGGTTTGTTTTTACTTCTTCGTATACTAATAAAACAAGATCATTTACACTCTAATGTTTTAAAAACGTTTGTCAATCTTTATGAAGTAAAAACGTTTGGTTGGATCAAACTGAGTGTTCCATTTACGAAGATGTATCTCCTCTTTTGTCAATCTTTTCTTATGTTTAGTCTGGAATGTGAGAGTTAATTGATTCACTGAAGAATGTAACTATGTAGATGGAAAGAACACAAGAGGTCATCAGGTTTAAGAGCATTTTGTTCATCTAGAAATCCATATATAGTACTTGAGCTTCAGATTAAAAGTCAATTTTTGTCTTATTTAACCTTATTATACCTTTTCTTCGCTTCTTCCATGTTGAATCTGGTCTGCTGTGAATCTGTGATTATATCATCATATGCTTACTTTGCAGTTTTTTTGCTTTTTGACAAAACATAATTAGGAACCTGCCTCTCGTAAGAAGCAACCAGTAGTTGTTGAGAATGTCAAGCCTGCTGCAAAAGATTCATCATCCTCACAAGATGAATCAGATTCATCATCCTCAGAAGATGAATCAGGCATTCAGACATGGGAAAGTCCATTCAGCTCAGATGATGAACCTGAACCTCGTAAGAAGCAACCAGTAGTTGCTAAGAATGCCAAGCCTGCTGCAAAAGATTCATCATCCTCAGAGGAAGAATCGGAAGATGAAAAGGAACCTGCTACAAAAAAGCTTCCAGCTTCTGCTAAAAGAAAGTTAGAGGAAGATTCTTCTGATGAGGTTTGTTTTTACTTCTTCGTATACTAATAAAACAAGATCATTTACACTCTAATGTTTTAAAAACGTTTGTCAATCTTTATGAAGTAAAAACGTTTGGTTGGATCAAACTGAGTGTTCCATTTACGAAGATGTATCTCCTCTTTTGTCAATCTTTTCTTATGTTTAGTCTGGAATGTGAGAGTTAATTGATTCACTGAAGAATGTAACTATGTAGATGGAAAGAACACAAGAGGTCATCAGGTTTAAGAGCATTTTGTTCATCTAGAAATCCATATATAGTACTTGAGCTTCAGATTAAAAGTCAATTTTTGTCTTATTTAACCTTATTATACCTTTTCTTCGCTTCTTCCATGTTGAATCTGGTCTGCTGTGAATCTGTGATTATATCATCATATGCTTACTTTGCAGTTTTTTTGCTTTTTGACAAAACATAATTAGGAACCTGCCTCTCGTAAGAAGCAACCAGTAGTTGTTGAGAATGTCAAGCCTGCTGCAAAAGATTCATCATCCTCACAAGATGAATCAGATTCATCATCCTCAGAAGATGAATCAGGCATTCAGACATGGGAAAGTCCATTCAGCTCAGATGATGAACCTGAACCTCGTAAGAAGCAACCAGTAGTTGCTAAGAATGCCAAGCCTGCTGCAAAAGATTCATCATCCTCAGAGGAAGAATCGGAAGATGAAAAGGAACCTGCTACAAAAAAGCTTCCAGCTTCTGCTAAAAGAAAGTTAGAGGAAGATTCTTCTGATGAGGTTTGTTTTTACTTCTTCGTATACTAATAAAACAAGATCATTTACACTCTAATGTTTTAAAAACGTTTGTCAATCTTTATGAAGTAAAAACGTTTGGTTGGATCAAACTGAGTGTTCCATTTACGAAGATGTATCTCCTCTTTTGTCAATCTTTTCTTATGTTTAGTCTGGAATGTGAGAGTTAATTGATTCACTGAAGAATGTAACTATGTAGATGGAAAGAACACAAGAGGTCATCAGGTTTAAGAGCATTTTGTTCATCTAGAAATCCATATATAGTACTTGAGCTTCAGATTAAAAGTCAATTTTTGTCTTATTTAACCTTATTATACCTTTTCTTCGCTTCTTCCATGTTGAATCTGGTCTGCTGTGAATCTGTGATTATATCATCATATGCTTACTTTGCAGTTTTTTTGCTTTTTGACAAAACATAATTAGGAACCTGCCTCTCGTAAGAAGCAACCAGTAGTTGTTGAGAATGTCAAGCCTGCTGCAAAAGATTCATCATCCTCACAAGATGAATCAGATTCATCATCCTCAGAAGATGAATCAGGCATTCAGACATGGGAAAGTCCATTCAGCTCAGATGATGAACCTGAACCTCGTAAGAAGCAACCAGTAGTTGCTAAGAATGCCAAGCCTGCTGCAAAAGATTCATCATCCTCAGAGGAAGAATCGGAAGATGAAAAGGAACCTGCTACAAAAAAGCTTCCAGCTTCTGCTAAAAGAAAGTTAGAGGAAGATTCTTCTGATGAGGTTTGTTTTTACTTCTTCGTATACTAATAAAACAAGATCATTTACACTCTAATGTTTTAAAAACGTTTGTCAATCTTTATGAAGTAAAAACGTTTGGTTGGATCAAACTGAGTGTTCCATTTACGAAGATGTATCTCCTCTTTTGTCAATCTTTTCTTATGTTTAGTCTGGAATGTGAGAGTTAATTGATTCACTGAAGAATGTAACTATGTAGATGGAAAGAACACAAGAGGTCATCAGGTTTAAGAGCATTTTGTTCATCTAGAAATCCATATATAGTACTTGAGCTTCAGATTAAAAGTCAATTTTTGTCTTATTTAACATTATTATACCTTTTCTTCGCTTCTTCCATGTTGAATCTGGTATGCTGTGAATCTGTGATTATATCATCATATGCTTACTTTGCAGTTTTTTTGCTTTTTGACAAAACATAATTAGGAACCTGCCTCTCGTAAGAAGCAACCAGTAGTTGTTGAGAATGTCAAGCCTGATGCAAAAGATTCATCATCCTCACAAGATGAATCAGATTCATCATCCTCAGAAGATGAATCAGGCATTCAGACATGGGAAAGTCCATTCAGCTCAGATGATGAACCTGAACCTCGTAAGAAGCAACCAGTAGTTGCTAAGAATGCCAAGCCTGCTGCAAAAGATTCATCATCCTCAGAGGAAGAATCGGAAGATGAAAAGGAACCTGCTACAAAAAAGCTTCCAGCTTCTGCTAAAAGAAAGTTAGAGGAAGATTTTTCTGATGAGGTTAGTTTTTACTTCTTCGTATACTAATAAAACAAGATCATTTACACTCTAATGTTTTTTCTTTTTAATATTACAGTCCACTTCTTCAAAAAGAGCAAGACTCGAACCGCAGCTTGAAAATACAAAAACTCCTCCCGAAAGAGCGCCATTGTTGCACAATTTTGGTGAAGGCATGCGTGTACCTTTAAAGGTAATTTATATTTGATTAACATTTCTGGTATTCGAATTTATGTGTCTAGTAGTAATATATATATATATATTTTTATGTAGATCATGTGGGACGCTCAAAACGTCTTTATTCCAAAAGGCGTATCGTTCAAAGATGCTTACGATAACCTTGTGAGAATTCTTAGGGAGCTTAACTATGAAGTAGATTCTTTTGAGGCGTATTCTACAGATTTCTCTGAGAAGTTCAATGATATTCCAGGTGTAACGCAAATTAAGGTTGTTGAGACCGACTATACATGTAATATATATTTGTTCTTTTACAAAGCAATATGTGATTTTACATTTGTTATTTTACTCAATTTGCTTGTTTTTTTCAAATGGAAGATGGAAAGCGGGATGATGTAGACAACGAAATCGAATCGAATCTGCTTCAGTGGGCTGATACTCATCAGCCTCCAGCGCCTGTCCTATTGTTCGTAGGAGACTCGGATTACATATCGGCAATCAATAAGGTGACCAAACGAGGATTTACTGTGATTCTGGCGTACAATGCTGAGGCGAAACAAGAACTTCGAAAATCCGCATCCCAGAGTAAATTTTGGGATGCTTTGGTCCGTGGAGAGCGTAAGTTGTTATGTTTTCTTTTCTTTTTTAGTTTTTATTTTTTTAATTATGTTTATCTTATTTCTTTCACATTCATACAGTTCTAAACAAGACATTGGTCGACCCTCCCGTCCCTCAAAGAATACCTAGTGCACCAGAGAGGATTTTTCTTTTTACAAAAACGAGAATTTTGCGGGTAAAATTTTTGTCATTTTCAAATATTTAATTTCCAATTTCAATATTTTGTGGTTTTAATTTTTTTTATTCAATATTTAGGTTATATGGGATATGGATACATGTCCTATCCCTCGGAACGTCAACGTGGAAAATCTCAAGCTGAATATTGAAAATGCCGTGAGGTCTGCTGGTTATATTATTCGCCGTTCTATTGAGGTTTATTCCTCTAAACCCTTGAAACGCGATTTGTTAAAAGATCTAAAAGCAGCTGGATTTGAAGTTTTAGTTCTTCTTCGTCCTGTCCGCGGGAAAAAAAGTGAGTGTTTGTAATTATTTTTATAAACTTTTCTATGTAATCTTTATTTTAACTTTGTGATTTGGTCTATTTGCAGAGATGAAAGGAAAAGCGAGAAATGATATTAGAGAACACATTGACCGGAAGATATCTGTTGAGTTGGTGCACTGGGTCATGCAAAAGGAGCCTCCAGCTCCCATTCTACTCGCATCTTCTAATAGCCGTCTCACGTCTGGTATTTCTTATCTAGTGGATCGTCGTTATGATGTGGTTTTGGCTCATAAAAACCGCACAGAACAAGGTCTCATGGACTCTGCTTCAAGAACTGTCTACTGGAATCGATTCAATGAAGATGAGACCTTTACCGGAGTTGGAAGAGGATCATGGGTTGTCTCCACCTGACACTTGTCTCTGTTGGTAACACTTGTTTCGGCGACACTTGTCTCTGTTGGTAACACTTGTTTCGGCGACACTTGTCTTTGTCTCTGTTTGGTACCATTTATTTCGGCGACACTTGTCTTTGTATATGTTTGGTAACACTTGTTTAGGCGACATTTATCTCTGTGTTTCGCAACACTTGTTAAACTATTGAGAAACAAAAGTTCTAACTCGTTTTGGATTTCTCTGTCAAAATTTTTGTCAAATATAGTTAACAGTTTCCATTTTCTAAAATTTATCCTAATTAGAAATCTGCTTAATTTTCCCACTAATCGCTGGTTCTCACGAACGCATCATCGCTTTAAACAAAAAAAAAAAACCCGAAAACCAAGATTGACTTAAACGCATGAATTAAAATCAAACAATAAATATCGATGATTGAATGTCGTTTTCTTTATTAAACAAACATGCAAATAAAATTCATTTTTATTGAGAAAAGTATCTAATATAACCAATTAAATTTATTATTATTACTCACATACCAACTAATCACATAAATAATTCTATAATTCCAAAATAATCCTTTTATAATTTTGTTTTTAACTTCATTTTTACCTTTCTGTTCCTAAAATAAAAACTTTTTATATATATTTTTTTTTTCAGAAAGATAGTTGTTTTAAGTTTTCTATGCATATTTTTTTAGTAAATGATGAAAAATTGTAAACTTTAAGAGAATTAATTGAATTTACTGAATTACTATCTGTTTAAATTTATAGAAAAATGTTAATCACAAAAAATTATGCATTTATAGCCAAACTTTAATATGTTTTATTAATATGTATAAAAATTGCGAAAAAACTTTATTTTAAAAACAGAGGGATGTATAACATTTGTAGAATTAGCTTAGAATTTAGATACCACTTGTTAGGAATTATCTGATCGATTGATTGATTAATTCTTTAAATTTGACACATATAATTTGATTACCGAGTTTCCTTTAACCGATACGTCTTGGGTGGGAATCGTCTCCCACAAACTTGCACTATCAATCAAAGGGTTTACACAAACGCTATAAGCGTTTCCGATGTAATAGATGACACCAAAGAAAGACACAACAAAGGAGAATAAAGATCAAAGAAACTCTCTCTCTCAAAGACACGGCTCGAACAATGTCTTCTAGGTTTCTTTTTTTCCGATCTCTCTTTTATTCTCTCGGTTCCGGATTTAGGGTTTAGAGTTTAGGGTTTAGGTTTGGGGTTTAGTGCTTAGGATTTAAGGTTTAAGGTTTAGGGTTTATGTTTAGGGTTTGGGTTTAGTTTTAGGTTTAGGTTTAGGGTTTAGGGTTTAGGGCGTAGGGTTATGGTGTAGGATTAGAGCGCGGGGTTAGGGTTTCGGGTTAGGGAGTTGGGTTAGGACGTATGGTTAGATCATAGGTTTACAGCATATGATTAGGTCATAGGAAGTTGGATTAAGACGTAGGATTTAGGGCGTAGGTTTTACGGCATAGGTTTAGGGTTTATGGTTTAGGACGTGGAAAGTATCGCACTCGTCACATGTTGTCGTGAATCACGAGATCTCAACGGAAAAGAATCATTTCATTTCACGTGCTTTGTTCTTGGTTACTATGAGAGCAAAACTCTCTTAACATATGATAATCCGAAAAAGAGATTGAAACAACAGATGAGAAGAGCTTTGGCTTTTGGTAAAATCAAAAAAAAAAACATCACAATGGAAGACGTAGAGGTAATAACAATTCACGAGCATCCTTTGTTACCCTTTACTCATTTTGATTTGAGTCAGTGTATAGGGTGTAGGTTTTTTGGTTACATCTACGGAGGCTACCGTTGCAATGAGTTGGGTTGTGAGGCTGTGTTCCATAAAGAGTGTGCCGAGTCTTTACCAGAAATCAACCACTCTTCTCATCCCGACCATCCTCTCAAGCTGAGGAAGATCCGAGCTTTCGAGCATTGTAGTTTATGTAAAGCAGTGGTGGAGGCAGATGCAAGGGAGGGGGGGTCAATTGACCCCAATGAAATTTAATGTAAAATGTGTTTTTAAGAAATTTTGTAATATTGCCTCCAATGAAATATGTTTACTGACCCCTATACATCTAAATCAAACCTAAATCAAAACAAAATCCAATTAAAATTTATACTTGAATCTTTTAAATTTAATACAATTTCACATTAAAAATCTAAACTATATAAATTAGATTCATAGTTAAGCAAAAAACAGTAAATATGTGTCGTAAATAAGTTGTAGTTTTTTTTTTGAAACGAAAATAAATTCTAGTTTATAAAATTTTTTTTTTTAAAGAATTGCTGTTTTATTTAAAATTTGATTTTCTTTCTTATATAATTTTTTAATAAATACATGTTGTTAATTTAAATAAAATTATGAATTATAAATGTAATATTTTAACTATAAGCTATTTTTAAAATCTGACTCACAAATACAAAAAAAAACTTCAATAATTCATATATGTATATATACTATAATAAAACTGTTCAAAAACTATATACGATATATTTTATAGTATTATTTTATCATTTTTTAGTGTCTATAATCTATATATTATTGACTCCAGTAGATATGTTTTCTCGCTCCGCCACTTGGTAAAGCTCAACTATGTATTGGCTATTCCTGTTCAATATGTGATTTCATTTTGGATTTAGGTTGTGCGACAAGACCAACCCCACTTCCTATTCTTGAAAAGTCTAATGCGCACCGACATCCACTTCAACTCTACCAAGGAACCAAGTTTGATAGTGTCTTGTCCACGAGAGAGTGTAAAGCGTGCGGCGTTCAAGTTTATCATAACCAAAAGTATGTGTCTCGAGTGCAAATTGGTCTTCCATGTGGAATGTGTCAAGTTTTTTCCAGAAGCACACCACACTTCCCACCCTAAACACCCACTCAAGTTCCCTATACGTGAAGTGGTAGCACCTGATTAGGCCGACAAGAACTGTCTTATTTGCGGACTTGCCTTTGATAAACGGCTTCACCACTGTGATGTTTGTAACTTCAGCATATGCACTTGGTGCATGAGCAACCCGCCACTGGTTGGTGTTGAAAGCCCGAGGACACACCAACATCAACTTCACCCTGTTCCTAGACGCATTGATTTCACTTGCAATGCATGTGGGACGCTAGGTGACCGAAGCCCTTATTTCTGTCTTGAATGCAATTTCATGATTCATCCGGAATGTATCGATCTGCCCCGTGTCATAAACATCAACCGCCACGATCACCGCATCTCTTACACCCGTCGCCTTGGACATGTGGAGTTTGTCGTAAGAAAGTGGATGAGTTCTACGAGGCTTATTCTTGCTCCAAGTGTCCTATTTATGTTGTTCATTCAAGATGCGCAAAGAGAAAAGATGTATGGGACATGATCGAACTGGAAGGGACACCCGAAGAGCCCGAGGAAACCGGAACATTTGAGGTGATTGATGATAAAAGGATAAAACATTTCAGCCATGATCATAACTTACGAATCAACAAGGAGGGTCAGATTCTACATGAGAGCACATTATGTGAAGCATGCGCTTTCCAGATTTGTTTTGAATCGTTCTACAGTTGTGAGCAATGCGATTTCAGTCTCCACAAAAAAATGTGCTAACTTTCCTCGCAAGAAACTGCATGTGTGCAACAACCTCCCTTATATGCTACAAACAAGTTATGACACAGCTTTGCCGTGTGAACTTTGTAAAAGACGTTTCAACGGTTTCAAGTATACGACTGCTAACCGCTATATGGGTATCGATCTACGATGCGGTTCAATTTCAGAACCATTTGTCCATGGAAGCCATCAACATTCTTTGTACTACTCTACAGATATCTCCAAGCATTGTAGCGAATGTGGGCAAGACGGAAACTTTAGCTGTGACTTTAGTTTGGACTACAAGTGTGCTATGTTACCACAAAATGTAATGATGCATAGGTACGACGATCATCCTCTCTATTTGTGTTATGGTGAAAGCAGTGTTGATGGCGAGTATTGGTGCGAAGCATGTGAAACAAAATTGAACCCAAGTAAATGGTTCAACACATGTAATGATTGTGGGGTAGTGTTGCATATTTCGTGCATTGTGGGGACTTCACATATGTTATGCCAGGTCCATGTCTGTATCAGGTACACATCAAAAAGTTGTACCCAACACTTCTATTTGTAGAACACGTTGCGATGGCTGCAACATCAGATGCAAGCTCCCTTCCATTCTTAAAGGTTCCAAGGCTGCAGTTGTTGCATACTTTTGCTCTTTATCATGTATTGACAACACACGTTTAAAAGATGACAAGTTTAGCTACCCTTGGTGGAGCTAATTATATCATTTGTTCGCATGAATGTTATAATATCATTCTTTAAGGGTTACAAGACTGGAGTTGTTGTTGTATACAATCGTTCTTCAATACTGAAGCATACATGCCACACTTTCCACTGCCAAACACTCGCTCTAATTCAAACTAGTTAGAGAGGAGGTATTCAAGCATATAAACACCATTTAGTCATGTACCAACATTATGTTGTTCTTCACATTCTGACGGTTACAAGAGACTTTTTTGGTGAACAAAAAAATTAAGCTGCTACATTGAATCGTGGTGAGAAGCAGCCTCTGTATAAAAAGTTTAAAACATTCTCCAAGAGAAAATATATATATATATATATATAAGTAATTTCTTTGATCACTTTATAACCCCATTCCTTGCGGTCCTTATGGAGACCTGTCATGGTCTGAAAACGTTGTTGGTCAGGTGATGAGGTGCGGAAGCTATAACAAGGAAGGGATCGAGTTCTCCAGGAGAAGACGATTCCTAACTCGGATCTTGTTCACAAGTCGTGATCGACGAGAGAACAATAAAGGGTGAGAATGCTCTTCTCAGCGCTTAGAAAGCTCTTTGCAAGCAATTTCTTTATTCAACGTGTCTTTCAATTACATTGCAAAGCTCTATAAATAAGAGGAACCAGATTAAGACGAATCTAGGAAAGCATATCCTAACTAAGATTTAAGTTTATCTAAAAGGAAAACCAAAAGAAAATAAAAGAAAACAACTTAAACGAATACTTGTCGAACAAGTAACGACTGTTCGACCCTTCAACGGATCCACGCTGCATCAGGGCCCTCCAGGTGGAAGAGGATTCGTCCTCGAATCCGGCTCGGGATTGTCGCCACGAAAAGGAGAAAGGAATTTGACGTTGAAAACATCAGCCGTACGAATGTGAGTAGGTAGCCGTAGCCGATACGCATTGTCATTTATACGCTCCACAATCTCGACAGGCCCAATCTTGCGGGACTCAAGCTTATTGTACTCGTGTGGAGGCATGCGGTCCTTAGTAAGAACCACCCACACAAGATCACCGGGCTGGAAATGCAGTTCACGGCGCTTCACATTTACATCAGCTTTGTAATTTGCGACGGAAACTTCCAAGTTCGACTTCGCCTGTCGGTGAACGTCCAAAAGGTCGTCGACAAACTCCACAGCATCCCCATGTAACCGTGTTTTATCAGGTAAAGGCGCAAGATCGACGGGGCAACAAGGGACAACTCCATACACAACCCGAAACGGACTAAGCCCCAAGCTACGATTCACGGCATGGTTGTGCGCAAACTCGGCTTGACACAACTTAGTGTCCCAACTCTTGATATTATCACCAACGAGGCAACGCAGAAGATTACCCAAGGCGCGGTTAGTCACATCCGTCTGACCATCCGTTTGATAATGGTAGGCGGTACTCACGTCCAAGAGAAGTACGCAGGAGCTTCCACAACGACCGCCAAAAATGACTTACGAAACGTGTGTCGTGATCCAAAACAATTGAACGCGACAAGCCATGGAGACGATATATTTCACGAAAGAATAGGGTGGCCACGTTTAACGCATCAGCTGTCTTCTTACAAGCCACAAAGTGTGCAATTTTGGAAAAGCGGTCCACAACAACGAAAATGGAGTCATTGCCACGCTGTGTACAAGGGAGTCCCAATACGAAGTC